>JBAIAC010000004.1:148902500-150102500 GCA_037349315.1 Chelydra serpentina | reverse complement strand
CGCAGTGCCGCGTCAAAATCAAGGAGCTACGTCAGGCGTACCAAAAGACCAAAGAGTCCAACGGACGCTCCGGCTCAGCGCCTCAGACTTGCCGTTTTTACGAGGCACTGCACGCCATGCTCGGTGGTGCGGCAACAACTACCCCACCAGTGTCCGTGGACACCGATGATGGGGTCCATTCTACGGACACATCGGAGGAGGTTTTCGCTGACGGCGAAGAAGAGGAAGGAGGGCAGGGGGACGAGGCAATCGAAAGCGGTCACCCTGGAGATTTCCCCGACAGCCAGGAACTATTCCTGACCCTGACTGCGCTGCCCTTCGAACACTCCCAAGGCAGCATTCCTGACCAGGAATCAGGAGAGGGATCATCAGGTCAGTGTTTTAGACATTTATTTTCAATACAATACTTATGGTGTGTTAACGCTCTGTAACTGTGGCTTCATTGGCCTTATGCGCTTCACCTTGGAGTCGCTTTCCCGTGCAACTATTCGAAAAGTCTGTCAATATGTATGGGGATAGAGGTGTAATCACCAGCAGAGATCTCAGAGAAGCTGTCTTGAAGGTACAGCGATAGCTTGTCTAGCACGTTCACTGGGAGAGCTGCCTTATTGTCTCCTCCATGGTAGGATACTTTCCCGCGCCATGCGAGCAGCAGGTACTCTGGTATCATTGCCTTGCATAGCATGGCAGCATACGGCCCCGGGGTTTGCTTGCATTGACTCAGCATGCACATTTTCTCTGTCTCCGTAATCCTCATCAGAGTGATATCAGTCATGGGGTCCTGGTTCGAATGAGTAGTATAATTAGTATACTGCATGCTTCCTTTTCCCCTTACAGACAGACACCCGGCAGTTTACTTTACCGCGTGGTGGTAGGGGCTCGGGAGCAAAACCAGTAGTGCATATCGGTGCGCGGGAAGTGACAGTCCCGGGGACCGGCAACGCTAAACCGGGGATAGGATAGGCGAGCCGTTCATGCTGAGCGGTTCGCGGGCATTTTACATTGCCTAGAGCGGCCACGCGGAGGGGGGGGAGGGTAGGCGAGCTGTTCACGCAGAGCGGTTCGCGGCCATTTTTGGGTCCCTGGAGCGGCCACGCTGAGGGGGGGGAAGGGTAGGCGAGCCGCTCACGCTGAGCGGTTCGCGGGCATTTTTGGTTCCCTGGAGCGGCCACGCTGAGGGGGGGGAAGGGTAGGCGAGCTGTTCACGCAGAGCGGTTCGCGGCCATTTTTGGGTCCCTGGAGCGGCCACGCTGAGGGGGGGGAAGGGTAGGCGAGCCGCTCACGCTGAGCGGTTCGCGCGCATTTTTGGTTCCCTGCAGCGGCAACGCGGACGGGGTGGGGGGGGTTTAGGACAGCCGCCGTAGATTACCGGTTTGGCCAGCAGCAGCTACTGACCGCCGCCAGGAACACTGAGGGAGACATGGGATTAGAGCAGTGCTGTGAAGCAATCTCACAGCAGTCGTAAGTAAGCAGCTTACCATGGTTTTCAGAGAGGTGATTTTCTGTGTACGGAAAGGCCTCTGGGATCCGTATACCGGGACCCTAGGCACTCACTCAGCCTTAAGGCATATTATTTGACCTTGTAGTACGTGTACATGTGATAGGCACTGTCTTTGGTCCTATTCACGGTGAAAGAGTATGGTCATTGTTCTTGAAAAAGTATCTGTCTGAGGAATTCACTCCCTTTCATTTATCCCACAGCTGTGAGTGTCTCCCACCCAACCCGTGCTTCTCCCACCCATGGCCTAGTCCAGATAAGGCGACGCAAAAAGAGAACCAGGGACGACATGTTCTCGGAATTAGTGATGCTGTCACAGAGGGAGGCGGCACAGCGCAGAGAGGACTTCGCACGGTACGAGCGAGCAGCCAGGGAACGGGAGCAGAGGGCTGAAGCGCGCGAGGACAGGTGGCGGCAGGAGGATCAGCAGGCGACCCAAACAATGCTGGGAATCATGAGGGAGCAAACAGACACGCTCCGGCGCCTAGTGGATATTCTCCAGGACAGGAGACATGAGGAAAGAGCGCCTCTGTATGTTCTTTCAAGCCGCCCTCCCCCGCCACCAAGTCCAGTGGCTTCCTCCCCAAAAGTCACTAGGACAAGGGGAGCCAGGGTGCGTGGAAATACTCAATCCACCCCTGCAGACCGCTGCAACAGCAGAAGGCTGTCATTCCCAAAACCATAGACTTTTCCCTCCTCTCCATCCAGCAGCACCACTGAGCACCTCCCTTCCCAGGTTCCATGTGAAGTTACTGTTTTGTTGAATAAATCTTGTTTTTTGGTTCACCAATGTTTCCCTGAGTGTTTTAAACGGGACAGTTTGTATCTCTGGGTAGTAGTTAACATGGTTTTTAAGTGCAGAGAATGGGAGCACAAACGAGGGTGCAGACAGGTTAACTGCTGAAGTGACAAGCACAGTACACATTGCATGCATTAAGCACACCTTTCCTTCGTTGTGCTGGTTTGTACGTTCTAAACGTGGGGTTGGGGGTTGGGTGGTGCACTGTATGTTTGGGGAGGGTGGTCGCTGATCTTTTGCGGCTGACAGTAGCCTGCTGGATAGATCAATGCACTGTGTGATCCGTTGGCGATACTCAATACGTACAAGGCACATAGACACCACCACACACACATGGGATTAGAAGAGGTTGATGGTCCCTTTAAGCAAGCGGAACATCTCTTGGCACTGCGCTTTGGGCAGGATCAACAGCTTCCCCTTTGATGGGAAGTGTCCCCCAACCAAACCTCCCCCCAACCGCCGTATGCCTACACGGTGATAATCATTACCCAAGAAGAAGTACAGGAACACGTTCAAACAAAAAAATTTTTCCTTTACTGTGACTTTACAGCGTTTATCCAAGGAGGGGGAAGGCGGTTGGTAATGGGAGGATGGGCAACGGGACATGTGTAAAGGGACAGGGGTAGGTCCAGTATCTGTTTACGGAAGTGTAGCAGTCAATGGTTAACCCGCTCTGTCTGGAAGCGAGCTTTCAAAGCTTCACGGATGCGGACCGCCTCCCGCTGTGATCTTCGAATGGCTCTGGTGTCTGGCTGAGCGTAATCTGCTGCTAGTCGATTTGCCTCAACCTCCCAGCCCTGCATAAATGTCTCCCCCTTGATCTCACACAGATTGTGGAGCACACAGCACGCCGCAATCACAATGGGGATATTTTTAGGGCTGAGGTCGGAGCGAGTAAGTAAGCTTCGCCATCTTGCCTTGAGACGGCCAAAGGCACACTCCACCACCATTCTGCACTTGCTCAGGCGGTAATTAAAGAGTTCCTTTTCAGTGTCCAGGGCTCCCGTGTATGGCTTCATGAGCCATGGCATTAGCGGGTAGGCAGGGTCCCCCAGGATCACTGTTGGCATCTCCACCTCCCCAACAGTGATTTTGTGATCGGGGAAATAAACCCCCTGTTGCAGGCGTTTAAACAGACCAGAGTTTTTGAAAACACGAGCATCATGAACCTTTCCTGGCCACCCAACATTGATGTTTGTAAAACGTCCTTTGTGGTCCACTAGTGCTTGCAGAACCATAGAAAAATAGCCCTTCCGGTTAATATACTGACCGCCCTGGTGCTCCGGTCCCAGGATAGGGATGTGTGTCCCATCTATGGCCCCACCGCAGTTTGGGAATCCCATTGCAGCGAAGCCATCTATGATCGCCTGCACGTCTCCCAGGGTCACTACTTTGTGGAGCAGCAGGTCAACGATTGCACGAGCTACCTGCATCACAGCAACCCCCACGGTAGACTTGCCCACTCCAAATTGGTTCGCTACTGACCGGTAGCTGTCAGGGGTTGCAAGCTTCCAGAGGGCTATGGCCACTCGCTTCTGGATAGTGAGGGCAGCTCGCATCCGGGTGTCCTGGCGCTTCAGGGCAGGGGACAGCAACTCACAAAGTTCCATAAAAGTGCACTTACGCATCCGAAAGTTTCGCAGCCACTGGGACTCATCCCATACCTGCATCACTATGCGGTCCCACCAGTCAGTGCTTGTTTCCCTTGCCCAGCATCGCCGTTCCACGGGATCAACATGACCCATTGCCACCATGATCTCTAGGGTCCGGGGTCCAGCGCTTTGCAAGAGATCAATGCCCCTTTCAAAGTTTAAGTACTCCCGGAGATTACGTTGTCTCCTCTCCCGATTTCTCTGCAACAGAGTCTGGAAAAGGTGCGCTATAAGGCGCGAGTTGTTGGCTACGGACAGAACATCTGCGATAATCGCGGAGGGCTCCATGCTCACTGTCCAGTGGCGTCCGAGCTATCAGCCACAGGAAAAGGGCGCGAATTCATTCCCCGCCGGCGCTTTCACGTAGGGAAGGCGGAAGTGTGGGTCGAGTGACGAAATGTACGTATACCGACCCTTGACACAATTTCGTTCCCACAAGGCACTGGGGGCTGCACCCAGAATTCCAGTGGGCAGGCGGGACTGCGGGAACTGTGGGATAGCTACCCACAGTGCACCGCTTGCAATGTCGACGCTTGCCCCCCTACTGTGGACTCGGACATTCGAATAAACATCCCTGGTGTGGATTCGAACAATCGACATTGAAATATCGGGTTCACAAGTTCGGTTTCACAGAAATCGAACTAGTACCGTAGTGTAGACATACCCTTAAAGTAAATGGGAGTCATGCACAGGTACATGGAGCAAGAATTTGCTTTATCGTATAAAAGTATGGTTTAAGTATATTGCAGGAGGTGAAATGTGAAAAGCCCAGAATTTCTGTGGGACCCAGGCTTCTAGCAAGGACATCTTTTCTCAAAGAAAAAACCCCTGTTTTAATGGTCACACTGTAATTTGGAAAGATCAATGTTAATTAAGAAAATATAAACTACATCTGTGCCACAACCACAGAGAAAGGTGTCATTTAAAAATAGTGTTTGTCTCACAGTTGAATGACAGATTGAATTGAACCCCATCCTAAACCTTGGCCTACACATGTGAAAACAATAACATTAAACAAGAGTCATCTAGTTCACACATATGCCCTTTTTTTACTGACAAGACAGCAGTAACAAAGTGCAAGAGCGAGATATGCATTAAGAAACATCTGAAATTACAATAAGGGCGTCTTCTACTTCTCTTGTAACTTCTCGGATGTGAAAGACAAACTCTCCCTATGCCTACGCTTCTAGTCTGTTTCAAAAACAAGAATACCAAGCCAAAACTTTTATCTCCTGGCCCCATTCAGTTTCATTGTACAGTGGGGTTTACACACCATTTCATTACATTGTACCTAACTAGGGTGCTACATTATTACTAATATTGACACTGCTGTAACTTTACAATTCTATGAAAAAGGTTCCCCATTTAACATCAACCCATGGCTGTGGTCAGCCTGTTGGGACATTTGATAATTGGCTCACTGAGTTGCTTCACTGAAAATGACCTCTTTCCTCAAACCACTAAGGAAGTTTTCCACATGCACTGTGGCAATCTTCCAAACAGCAGCGTGATAGTGCCAATAGAGACTGTTCCGCTTCCGAAGAAAGGGGACAACAGGGTTATTGCTGCGGAGAGGGGAATGGTTAAGACTGTAAAGAACGAACTATGAGCCAAAAAGGAGAAGTGGAGAGAAAACGTATAAAGCATCTCAGACACTGAGATACTTATTCAAAATAGGTCACGGGTGCTTTAGCCTACACTCCTTATAAGATCAGTTAAGTAAAGGGAAACCTAACGAGGGCTGATTATTGCAAGAACAGACACCTATGCTATAGATCAGTATCAATACAGTTCAGTCGGGAAACCGTAACTCCGGACATTGCAACAGTTACAGCTAAAGTGAGACAGCATGCACGTTGCAGCATGATAGAGGCAGTAACAGTTCCCTTGCTACCCGACCCACCGGACTGTAACGGGGCAAGGCTTTCACCCATTGCCTCGGGGGACATTACATTTCACTTTGCCTAGAAAACTCAAGACCACCCGCAGTGCAGCTGCACCTTCGCTTCTCCGCTGTGCCAGGTCTGACTCGGGGGCAAGGGGCCCATCATTCTGCCTCGGGCTTGCACTTTCTCGGGGGCTAAACAAGGGCTCCCATCAGGCACACACAACCCGCTGCCATCCCCAGGGCGTGGAACCCGGAGGGGCGGGGTGGGGGTGACACAGTCCCATCCTCTGTGGAGGCTGAGTTACAAAGGCAGCGAGCCCCTAGCCATGACATGCACTGACCTGAGATGCCGCCCCCAACAACGAGCACGTCGCATTTCTCGCCCATGGCGCCGCCTCGGCTCCCGCGCTCGGGCTCGGCTGGGGCTCCCGGAGCAGCTGCCGCTCGCGTCTCCCTCGCTGCCCGCCGGAGTCTGACAGCGCCCCCGCGCTCCCGGCCCCGCCCGCCGCCCCGCCAATCAGGGCTCCCGGGGAGCGGGGCGCCGCGGAGTTCCACCCGCTGGAGGGGGGGAGCGGGGAAGGAGCGCGCGGCGCTGCGTGTCAATCAGGTCCTGGGAAAAGCCGGGCGAGGCTCCCCCGCCCTCTGAAGCGCCACCCCGGCCGGTCATGGTCATGGGAAGGGAAGACACCAGCGGCCAGTCTCGCTTCCTCTTCCTCCCTGCCGGGCGCGGCTCAGGTCTCGTGAAGTGCCACAAGGACTCCTCGTTGGGTCGGGGGATGAAAAGTGCCTTCCTGCATGTGCTAGGCGAGCGCGCACCCAGGACAGCCCGGCCAGTGCCCTCTGTACCCTCAGAGCAGCAGTGCCAGTGTGAACTGATCAGACCCGCGGGTGGTCCCCAGATACTGCACAGCTTAAGGACCCACCTAGACATGGGGTGGCCAAACTTACTGACCCTCCCCAACGCATATGACAATCTTCAGAAGTTCCAGAGCCGGGAGGCACCTGCCAAGGCTCTGGGCTCCCGTGCCCCTGCTTGGTTACATGGTGCCCCCCGGGCCGTCCCTGCACAGCAGCTGCTGGAGCCAGCAAGCTGGGAGCTGCTGCCATGGGGCGAAGCAGTGGCAAACAGCTGGGAGCTGCAGGGAGAGCCCCTGCTTTTGCTGCTGCCTCTCCCCAGGGAGCTAATGCAGCAGCACCTCCCTGCCCTTTTTCCTGATAGGCAGGGGTGGCAAGTTTGTAGAAATTTTGGTGGTGCCCAGAATGCCCAGAACCTGCCCCCCAAACTCCACTCCCCCACCTGACTAAGGCCCTGGGAGGGAGTTTGGGTCAGGGGAGGAGGTCTGGGGTGCAGGCCCTGGGCTCGGACAAGGGATTTGGGTGCAGGATGGGTGAGAGGTTGGGCTCTGGGAGGGAGTTGGAGTGGTGGAGGGGGTCTGGGGTGCAGGCTCCGGGATTGAGTTTGGGTGCTGGGTGCAGGCTCTGGGGCAGGGGTGCAGGAGGGGGTGAGGGGTGCAGGCTCTGGGAGAGAGTTTGGGCCAGGGGGCCTCCGTGTGCTGCTACCCCCAGGCACTGCCCCACAGCTTCCCATTGGCCGCAGGGGCGCTTGGGGCGGGAGACAGATGCACCCTGCCCAGGGGCTGCAGGAAGGGTCCGGCAGCCATGTGGAGCAAGCAGGCAGGAAGCCGCTCAGCTCCACTGTGCTGCCCGTGGTGAGTGGAGGCCCTGGGCTGTTTTAAATGGCCCCGGGAGATGTGGGGGTGGAAGGGGGGGGCCAAGGGAGAGACCAGTTCTGGAGCCGGGCCCGTGGTGCCCAGGCACCACAGTCCCATAGAACTCGCCACCCATGCTGATAGGTAACTGGGATTGCGCTGCTAATAATCTACAGTTTGCGGGGAAAGATGGCGCTACTTGGATCCTGCTCACTCTTTCCTTCCCACGCCTTCCCACCCCCTGCTCTAAAAAAATCTCTGTGATTTGAATGGCCTATCAAAATAGTCCAGTTTAAAAAAAAATTAATCCCTGACATGTCCTCCTACAGCATCACAAAAATCCGGATCCAGTACTGGGAACCTACCCACATCCAGACAAATTTTGGCTCTGATCCTCCAAATTCCACTGTCTAAAGGAAGAACCAATATGGCTACTCTGAGTCCAACAACAGAAACAAAAAATCAAGATTCCAGTGCAAAAACACCAGAAAAACCTGGGTTATCTCATGGTATAAGAGGGAAAGTCCTCTGATGGATTGGTAACTGGTTAAAAGATAGGAAACAAAGTGTAGGAATAAATGGTCAGTTTTCAGAATGGAGAGAGGTAAATAGTGGTGTCCCCTAAGGGTCTGTACTGGGATCAGTCCTATTCAACATATTCATAAATGATCTGGAAAAATGGGTAAACGGTGAGATAGCAAAATCTGCAGATGATACAAAATTATTCAAGATAGTTAAGTCCCAAGCAGACTGCAAAGAGCTACAAAAGGATTTCATAAAATGGAGTGACTGGGCAACAAAATGGCAGATGAAATTCAATGCTGATAAATGCAAAATAATGGACATTGGAAAACATAATCCCATCTATACCTATAAAATGATGGGGTCTAAATTAGCTGCTACCACTCAAGAAAGAGATCTTGGAGTCATTGTGGATAGTTCTCTAAAAACATCCACTCAATGTGCAGTGGCAGTCAAAAAGGCAAACTGAATGTTGGGCATCATTAAATAAGGGTTAGATAATAAGACAGAAAATATCATATTGCCTCTCTATAAATCCATGGTAAGCCCACATCTTGAATACTGCATGCAGATGTGGTTGCCCCATATAAAAAAAAACATATTGGAATTGGAAAAGGGCAACAAAAATTATTAGGGGTATGGAACGGCTTCCATATGAGAAGAAATTAATAAGACTGGGACTTTTCAGCTTGGAAAAGAGACTAAGGTGGGATATGATAGAGGCCTATAAAATCATGACTGGTGTGGAGAAAGTAAATAAAGAAGTGTTATTTACTCCTCATAACACACGAACTAGGGGTCATCAAATGAAATTAATAGGCAGCAGGTTTAAAACAAACAATAGGAAGTATTTTTTCACACAATGCACAGTCAGCCTGTGGAACTCCTTGCCAGAGGATGTTGTGAAGGCCAAGACTATAACAGGGCTCAAAAAGGAATTAGATAAATTCATGGAGGATAGGTCTATCAATGGCTATTAGCCAGGATGGGCAGGGCTGTTGTCCCTAGGCTCTGTTTGCCAGAAGCTGGGAGTGAGCGACAGGGGATGGATCACTTGATGATTACCTGTTTTGTTCATTCCCTCTGGTGCACCTGGCATTGGCCACTGTCAGAAGACAGAATACTGAGCTAGATGGACCTTTGGTTTTATTTTCTTATGAATCAGCATCTGTTTTTGTTAAAAATAACTGGTTGGTTGCTTTTGTTAGTTTGTTTTTGAAATACACTGTAATGCAGATGCAGTCCATTTTCTGCAGTGCAGAAAAAAAGGATTTATGCCTTAATTTGAAAAAAAAAACCATTATTTGTGTTGACATTTGCACTGTTGCATAGTAACTTTCTGCATCATGGTCTCCATGATAGTAAAATTACAGACCAAGCTTTATTAGCCTTTTTAGTTAGCTAACTTTTTTTTTTCTGTAACATTTTATATAAACCAGTTGGTTAGCCTGACCTTTCTAGTGATGTAAGTGCATATGAAAAGGACTTAACTGGGACTTTTCTATTGCTATTGATTTTACAAAAAATGTAGGTCATACTTACAGGTTTGAGGGAGGATGGACTCTATCCTGGGAAGCAGTGACTCTGAAAAAGATTTGGAGTTGGGGGTGGATAATCCGCTGGACACAAACTCCCAGTGGAACACTATGGCCTAAAGAGCTAATGTGATCCTGGGATGCATAAACAGGGGACTCTCGAGCTGGAACAGAGAGTTTATTTTACCTCTGTATTGGTGCGACTGCTGTGGGACTACTGTCAGGGCTGGCCTTAGGGGTGGGCCACATGGGTGGCCGCCCAGGATACCTGGTGGTCCAGGGGGTGCTGTGTGGCAGCGCAGAGGTGCGCGCTGCCCGTGTAGTGTCAGAAACTGCTCCCTGGGGAGCACCATGTGGGCAGGTGCCCAGATTTCTCCCTGCTTTCTCCTAGCAGAGGAACATGGGGGTGGGGGGAAACCAGTGACACACAGATACTGCTCACATCCCCATCAATGTTCCTCCATACCCACCTAGGGAGCTGGGGGTGAGGGGGAGCGAGGAGCAACATGAAGTGCTCCGTGCATCCAGGTCATTTTCCCCACCTGTGCTGTGATGTGAGAGGAGCATCAGGAGCTGCTGCTCTCTGCCCTTCCCTTATGCAACCCAGGTGGGGAAAGTGACCTGGATGCAGGGAGCCCTGAGGTTGCTCTTCACTCTCTCCCTCAGAGCCTCCTGGGGTGGGGGAGGCAGCAATGCCAACGTGCATCCAGGTCAGTTTCCCCACATGGGTACAGGAGGGGGGTGTAGGGGTTAGGGGTGGGGTATGCCGGGGTTATAGATTGGTTTGAAGGGACTTACATCTTCAGCAGCTGAACCTGCTGGGTCTTGGAGTTTTGAAGTTCAGACCTAGAAAGCAGCACTTCATTCTCCTCTTCTCCTCACTTCTAAAGGGAAACAAAGTGGTCTCCCCTGCCAGCTGCCAAAACTACCTCAGAACATAGGCTGCACCTCCCATAACCTCTCTATGCCTTTAAAAAAAAAATCTAATGTGGACTACAACATTTTATCAGGTCAGCAAATCTAGTTTGTTGGATTTCAGCATTCAAATCTAACTGGCAGATTCCAAAATCTGACCCTCATTCACGCTTACACTGGTCTGACTTCCTGAGAGGGCAACCACATAAACCACATGATGGCATTGATTGTTACAAACTCTTACTACTCACAGTTCCATCCCCAGTGTGAGACTAGATGCACAATGGCAAGAACTGCACACTTATTGCATGTAACAGTACTGGTGACCAGCAGCCAGGAAAATGAGGGCAAATGTCTGTATAGCGCAGTACCACAGCCGCCTGATTAACACACATAGATGTTAATATCTCATCCACACACACACAGCTGGAATCTATGGAAGGCAGGCAGATATTTAGAAGGGGTCTGTATGATACAACCAGATCAAGATAATTAAGTTCAATCCACAGCATTAGGGAAACAGAGGGTAAGGCCTGGAACACTGCTGTAAAATATTAAATTCTGTTTGTCTCTCTCTGGTGCTCGTTAACCTATAGCCATAGTGCCATGCCCAGAATTAAACATAATGTACAGCAGGGAGAGGCAGTTTTCTTGGGCCTTTTGAGCACAAAGGAATGTGGTCTGGCCATGTGCCCTTTCAGTGGGGCTATGCACTTTTGGCATTTCTGCATGACCAAAGCATGCGGCTGGTGTGCAACAATGCCCTGCTGCCTTGGAAATGAGAAGCATAGCAGCACAGGGTTTTGCAGGTTAACTTGTACCTGTGTAAGCAGAGTCAGGATGAGCTCTACCCTGATATCTGGTGGTGAGTTGTGGAAAGGGATGTCAGGGGCTAATCTTGTTTGCATGGACACACCCACCCTGCAAAGCATGATGGACCGCTTGCCCAAATGGTCACCTTGACTGCTGTGGGAGCCCCAGTTTCTCTGTTATTGGGGCAGGAAGAATAAAGTGTTGTTACCCTGATTATGTGAATCAAGGACAGTGGGCTTTTGTTATGATGAAGGGACTCGCCCTTAGCTAAGCAGCACTTGCTAGGCGAGGGACATGGATTCCAAAACCCAGTGAATTGAGAGAGGCTGGGGATAGGTATTTGTATCTGGTGGCATGGGCCTCTTCTGAGGGTCCCTCCTTCTCTCTCTCCACTGTGGAATATCAGAGCTAATTTTGAGTTCCTTAGGAGTCTAATCACAGGCTGCTGAGTTGGAATTACTCTGGACTAAGTGTGCAAATGAGCACGAAGGCTCCCCTAACTACAAGCTGAAATCACTAAAAAGCTGAAATTGTTATGAGCTGAAATCACTGAGCACTGTGTTAAGTAGTGGGGGAGCCAGAAGATATATTGCTGAGCGGCTGGTGGAGCGGAGCTGCTGGCGGAGCGGAGCAGTTGGTGGGACAACCGGAGCGGCTTGCAGGCCGGCTGACGGAGCGGAGCTGCTGACGGAGTGGGACAGTTGGCGGGACAGCCGGAGCGGCTTGCGGGACAGCTGAGCGGAGTGACTCGTGGGATGGCTGGCGGAGCCGAGCCGAGCAAAGCCCCACGAAGGGACGGGGCAGTCAGCTTCGAGCCACGTAAGGTGCCCCTTACCCCTCCCCATTTCTACCCAGACTGGAGGGGGTGTAACACTCTGCAGATGAACTTTTGAACTCTGGGTCTGGACTTTTGGGACTTTGGGTGATTTTGGGGGTTGCTGGACTCAAGAACCAAAGGGAAAGGACATGGCCAATTTGCTGGGGTGGGTCGTTGCTCACAGTTTGGTTTACAAATCCTAGATGTGGTGTTTCCCCAGCAAAAGGCCGCATTGTTTCTCTCTGTCATTAAAAGGTTTTTTCTACACTCAGACTCTGTGCTTGCGAGAGGGGAAGTACTGCCTCTTAGAGGCGCCCAGGGGGGGTGATATATATTTGTCCCAGGTCACTGGGTGGGGGCTCGAGCCGGTTTTGCATTGTGTTATTGGAATGGAACCCCTAGATACGGAACCCGGCCCTTGTTGCTGCCGACTCTGACTGGCAGAAGGGTTACACCTGTTTGTCCCTCAAAGAGAGCATTGTACACAGTTTCTTCTGCTTTGTGCAGCATGCAAGAAACGGGACAATCTCAGTTTGTATACTGTGATTTTGAAATTATTCTTAGAAATTATTTCAGCACTCACACTCTGTATTATGACATAAAACCCTTAATTACCCTAATGAAATCCCATGCATATGTAAGGAGTGTGGCAAATTGCCAGCACTACTATGATGGGTCCCGCACTTTCTCTTCTTGGGGGGGGGGGGGGGGAAGGGGTTTCAGGGTGCCATTTCTTGCCCCTGAACTGGGGTAACAGCTATCCTACTAGTATCCCAGGGAAGGGGAGTGGAGAGGGAGGGATCCGGGCCCAGCCCAGGGGCCCTATGATAGCAGGTGAACCACTTGTACCAGTGATTCTTTCCTCTGGGCTACTTCCCTCTCCTGACCTTCAGCTTGTGGGGCTTCCTGCCTTCCCTCTGCACAAGCCAGGTGTCCCTTTACCTAGGATCTTGGTCTTCTTAGCCCACCACAGCACTTCTCAAAACTCTCCTCCACTTTCCTCCAAACTGCTCTTTGTTCCACCACCAATCCACTTTGCTTCACTCCTCCAAACTGCTCTCTGCTCCACCACCAAATCACTCTGCTCCAGCTCCTCCTCTGGCCGATTGAAGCAGGGGGATTTTATCAGGTGACTGGCTTCAGGTGCTCTAATTGGTTTCAGGTGCTTTTAATTAATCTACAGGAGTATTAGAAGAAAACTACTATGGCAACGCAAATTCACTTTTGCTTGCAACTGTAAACAAAAAGTCTCATAAATCTCGCCTTTGGGACAGCAATAGGACTGGTTTGACCGGCTATAGCAGCTGGCTGTAGTTCTGGAGGAAAGGGCTATGTATATTATTTCTTACAGGTAGATTTCTCTGCCCATAAAACTAAATCAAAAACTGTTAATGCGAGAGTCGGTGTGGATAGGACGCTGTACTGTGTGTCTGAAGATCTGGGCTCTATTCCTTCCTCTGCCATTTGGACAATCATTTCATTTCTCTGTGCCTTTTCCCTCTTTACCCTGCTTCTAACCTCGAGTTGACAGAGTGCTTAGTACAATGGTACCCTAATCTCAGCTGGGGCCTCTAGGTGTTACCATTATAAATCATCATGTTGATTGTACTTTTTACTCTCATTGTCTTATTAAAGTAGAGTGTATAGCATGGATATAAACAGGAGTTTGTTACAATAAATAACCGTGTGTGTGGTTTAATATGTAGTTCTGTTCTCAGAACCCTGGGAACCCCCATGAATGTGAGATATTACACCTAACTGGGGCTCTTTCATCTGAAAAACTAGTTCTTGTGCTCATAGAGGTTACAATATGGGCAGCATTAAATCACCCATTCTGTTCTAAAAGGAGAATTTTTTCTAAAATACATAGGAACAGGTTTGCAAAGGTCTGTATGAAGTTAGTATCCAGTTATAAAATGATTCCTGAGAAAACATGTTTCTGATGGAGGTACCTATCTGTCCTGCAGAAGAGAGTAAGTAAATCGGATTACATGAAAGCACTAAAGATAAAGGCAGATACAGTACTCCTAACTTGCTTTTATGGTTAATACCTTTGTCTTTGAGTACTCACAGTCAGAGCTATGGGCTTTTCCATGTACCTTTCTCAGAATATTTAGTCATTACTATCCTGCCTTGCCTGAATGTTTTTATGCCAACTGCAACATTGTTATGGAAGCAAGTTTGGTTTCACCATAGTAAACACTCTTCTCTAGCTTGTGTTTGTGTCTCCAGAGACCTTTTGTCTCTCTGGGGTGTGTAGTTCATATTCTGATCCCTTAGTGAGTAATCTGATTAGAAATAATCCCATTTACTGTATATCCTTCCAGCAGAACTATCCTAGCAATACCCTTTTCCCTCTCTCCCATCCACCTTCCTAAGGAATAATTTTTTAAAACAAAAATCTCAATTTTCTGTATTCGACCCAATTCATTATTGTGGTGATTTGGGGAGCTTATGTACAATTTATGAATTCTGGTTGATATCAAGGAGCTGTTACTATGAAAATACCTTTATTTTGAATACCTCTCTATATGTATAGTCACAATGAGTGGGCAAGGCTGCGTCATATCTCTGCCAGACTAGGGACAAAGGCAGGTCCTTAGAACTCAATGACCATTGATTCAAGGTGAAGTGGCGAAGGCCAATGGGTTTGCTTGAACTGAGAGAAGATACTTCCTCCTCCTGGCTGAAGGGATGGGGGGAAGTGGAGAGAGGTAGAAAGTTACCAAGCAAGATAAAGTGACAGGTGTCCAAAGTAAAAAGTTATAAAAGGACTCACATTGGAAGATGCATGGAGATACACACAAGGAGTTTTGGAAGGAGAGATTCTATGTCCATGTTTCAGAAGAGAAGTTATGAGGCTTTGGGGGAAGTATCCTGCATCCCACAGACCACTCTGATGCAAGCCCAAAGAATGCTCTGGAGTGGTGAAGAAACTGAGGCAGGGAAATGGTAGTTCAGTGTTTCCCAAACTTGGGACGCCCCTTGTTCAGGGAAAGCCCCTGGCACGCCGGGCCGGTTTGTTTACCTGCCACGTCCACAGGTTCGGCTGATCGCGGTTCCCACTGGCTGCGGTTCGCTGTGCCCGGCCAATGGGGGCTGTGGGAAGTGGTGCGGGCCGAGGGACATACTGGCCGCCACTTCCTGCAGCCCCCATTGGCCGGGCACACTAACCGTGGCCAGTGGGAGCCGCGATCGGCCGAATTTGCGGATGCGGCAGGTAAACAAACCAGCTGGGCATGCCAGGGGCTTTCCCTGAACAAGCGGCATCCCAAGTTTGGGAAACACTGTGCTAGTTAGTTAGTTAGGTTAGTTAGTACCTATTACGCCTCTGGCATTTAGGGCAGCGACGAAGCCAGCTGTGCCCCAGATTTTTCAGCTCTTCACCTTGTTGTTTTCGGGTGGCCTCATTTTCGCTTGCCTTCAGGTGTCCATCTCATTGCCATTCTGGTGATGGAATCAGTTTCCATCCAAACCACATGGCCAATCTATCTCCAATGCCTCCTGGCAATGATGGTGCTCATATTTTCTGGGCTGCACAGTGTGAATTAGTCTTGGTTTGAGATTGTTCTGGACCAAAAGATACAGAGGATTTTTCTGAGGCAGGTTATCTGGAATGAAGACAGTTTGGACATGTCATACTTTGTCATTCCATAGCATTCTGCACTATAAAGTAGTATTGAAAGTACGCAGCTCTGATAAATCTTGAGTTTGGTTTTGGTGTTGTATTTTGATGATTTCCAGACTGTATTTAAGCTCCTGAAAGTGTTCCTGCCTTTATTGATTCTGTTCTGGATGTCCTAGCTTGTTCCACCATCCTGGCTGATAGTGCTGCCCAAGTAAGTGAATGTTTTTACATTGGTGAGAACATGGTCCTCTATCCATACTGGTGATGACGAGGCAATATTAAAAGTCATAATATCTGTCTTATTGTGACTGATTTTCAGTCCAATTTGCTGGCCGAATGTGTTGAGTCAGGTTGTTTTTTTCTTGTATATGGTGTTGGGCATGTGATAGGAGAGCAAGATTATCTGCGAAGTCCAGGTCTTCAAGGGATGAGAAGCATGTCCATCTAATGCCTCTTGGCATGTCTTCTGTTGTATGCCTCATTACCCAGTCGATGACAATGTGGAAGAGGATTGCAGATATGACACACCCCTGTCATACTCCTGTTTTGACTTCAAAACTGAGCTCATTGTGATCAACACTGCATGTAAACTTGGAATAGAAGCTTTTGATGATGTTGATTATATGGAGAGGGATTCCATATGCCCACAAAATGGACCATAGGCTGGTCCTGTGAATGCTGTCAAAAGCCTTCTCAAAGTCTATGAAGTTTATGTAGAGTTGCTGTTACCATTCTAAAAATTGTTCTATTATGTTTCATAGAGTGAAGATCTGGTCTGTGCATCCATGCCCTTTCCAAAAACCGGCTTGCTCTTGTCTGAGAACTCTATCTACATGTAGGGAAATGCATGTAGGGTTTATTTTGTATAGATCTGTAGATTTCTCATGTGATTAAGTAAAGGGCAATAATGTGTTAGAATTTCTTGCAATGTGTCTCTCTGTTATATCCTACATCAGTGGTCCCCAACGCGGTGCCCGCGGGCGCCATGGCGCCCACCGGGGCATTTATGGGCGCCCGCACCGGTGATCTCAGTCCCCGGCAGGCGCGGGGCTGCGGCTTCTCTCCATGCTGCGCTGGCCTGCCAGGGACAGAGAACTCCGGGGCTGCGGGCGCCGGTGTTCTCTATCCCCGCAGGCTGGGGCAGCATGGAGAGAAGCTGCAGCCCCGCGCCTGCCGGGGACAGAAAACACAGGCACCCGCAGCCCCGGAGTTCTCTGTCCCCGGCAGGCCGGGCTGCGGGCGCCAGTGATCTCTGTCCCCACCCTTCACCTTCCAGCTCCTCCATGGCGCGCTCCAGCTCCAGCTCCGGCGGCCGCTGCTGTAGCAACACGGCCCCACCCCGACCGCTAACATCCCCCGCTCCCATTGGCTTCCCCGGGCGGGCGCAGTGCGGGAGGGCGGGACGGAGGGAGTGGGAGACAGAGACAGAGCCCCCTGTCTGTCGGGCCTGGGCGGGCTGGCAGGCTTCCTGCTGACCCCGGCAGCCCCGCGATTCCCGCCCCCACGACTCTCTAGCCCTCCTCATATACCCCGCCCTGCTCCTCCCCCGCCGCCACCCACCCCCCAAACCTCAACCTGCTGCTTCTCTAATCGCTCCCCAAATTCCCCCGGCCGGCCTCTAGTCCCCCTCCATCTCCAAGTCCTTCCCAAATCCCCATGTCCCCCAATTTCTATAAATCCCCCTGGTGGCCCCCTGTTCCCCCGCATCTCTAATTGTCCCCCAATACCCTGGCATCTCATAGATCTCCCAAAATACCCCTGCCCCCGCCCAATTTTCTTGCAGCCAGTTTGTCCCCAAATCCAATTTACCTTCCATCCTCCTGAATCCTGAGACAAATCCCTGTACATCTTTTACTGTGCCACCTTCCTCCTTCCCTCCCCCCCCCCGCCCATCTCAGTACATTAGTAGTCTTTTCCATACCTCCCAAGTTCCCTCTGACTGCCAGATGCTGGACTGGATGACGGGGTGGATCACGTGATAAGTGCCCTGTTCTGTTCACCCCCTTTGAAGTATTAGCCACTATCCAAAGACAGGCTATTGTGCTAGCGGGACCATTGGTCTGACTCAGTATGGTTGTACTTATGTCCTTCTGTCCCCTTGTGTCAGGGGTGAAAGTAAGGCGGTACGGGCCAATATGGCGTACCGGTAAAAAGTGGCCGCCAGTACCGGCCCGTACTGCTGACTTTAAAGTGCTTCCGAGGCAGCACTTTTAACATCGCTGCCCCTTTTGCGCCCCGCATCGGCGGCCCTGCTGGGTCCCTACCGGCAGGGCTGCCAATGAGAGGTGCAAAAGGGACAGCAACATTAAAGCACTGCCGTGGCAGTGCTTTAAGCAGGGTCATTAAAGCGGCTTGAATGTCGTTGCCCCTTTTGCCCCCCTGGCTGCTGACTGCTGACGATTGCTTACGAACGGGAATATCATCCTACTCTCCCAACTATGAAAAACTGGCTGAAGAAATGCAGTGCCAAAAATCACACTGACTATTAGAAAAAACACGTGAATTAATGATACCTATTTTCCATTACGTGCCGATGAGCGCGTATGATCAACTTGTGTTTAACTTTTTTTCATATTTGTTTGTTTATTGAAATCCAGATACAAGTACCAATACAAAGAATATTTCTAATTAACCATAACTGGCTATCTATGTTAACGGAAGAATAATAAATATATTTGGACCAGCAGTTCAACAGTGTTTTACTTTATTAAAATAAATAAGATGAAAACTGTTTATGATATTTATTTTGTAAAAACTCATTTTTTCTTACAGGTAGATAAAAAAGAGCAAATTCACATGGTAAGGTGAAAGAATAATTTCAGAATAATTTAATTAATACCTTTTACATGTAAAATTACCTTTTTTATCTTATGGATTCATATATTATGTAATATTAAATATGATGGTTTTCGTATTATTTAATGTACAAATACTGAATAAGTCTTGAAAAATTGTTGGCGCCCGCCACACTCTTCTGAAAACATGAATGTGCTCTTGGCCACAGAAAGGTTGGGGACCACTGTCCTACATGTACCACATGGCTCCTTGAATTAGTAAACCAGATGGCCTATGGGTAGAGTTCTGGGAAAGGGTGTGTTTAAGCCAGGGGGACTCTGAGGAGTCAGCACTGGTTCCAGAGTCTGGGCAAAGGAGCAGCATGGTCAGGGGAGGGATAGCTCAGTGGTTTGAGCATTGGCCTGCTAAACCCAGGGTTGTGAGTTCAATCCTTGAGAGGGCCATTTAGGGATCTGGGGCAAAAATCTGTTAGGAGACAGTACTTGGTCCTGCTAGTGAAGGCAGGGGACTGGCCTTGATGACCTTTTATGGTCGTTCTAGGAGATAGGCATATCTCTGTTTATTGTTATTATTATTGTTGTTATGGTCTAAGCTCTCGGGACAGGGTTGCTAGATAGAGTGTCAGCACCTTGAGAGTGTGCCTAGAGATCCCCAGACTGGGTCAGTGCCTGGACTTTGTTCAGACTCTGGAGGCTTAAAACACGTGTTCTTTCCTGACCTGAAGGTGATTTCATATATACACTGAGTTTACATGTACATACTGTGTGTATGTGTATTTCTCCCTCTACCTACACACTCACATATATTATAAACTAGAGAATCTTTCTAGACACAAAGTGCCTGTCTATCCTAACAGCTGAAATCAATGGTCACTGCACCTACATAGATGACAGAATAATCAAGCCCCAGAATGTACAGTAATGAGGATTGAGTGGCTGTGGCGTTGATGAACATCTTAGTGCACTGCAGTAGTCCAAAATACAAATGATATATGAAGTAGGTATCCTACTTCTTAAAAAAAAGCATCCTGTCTCCAAAACTGTTGTACAAATCCATAATACACTGAGAAATGCTAATAAATGTATACATTTACACACAAGTATTTAGTTTGCCTTGTATTTTTGTTCCATCATTCACTGGATCTGCATGATAATATATAAGAGAAGCACTGAAACTAATGTTTATAGTTCCAGGGAGAAAAGGCAATTGACAACAAAGTCTCTGGGCTAGATTCTGATCTCATTGTAACATTGCTGTAAATCTGGAATAACGCCAATGACAAAAGGCATTAAAGATACACTGCAGTAAATCTGGAGTAACTGAGATGAGAATCTAGTTTCCTGTGTCACTAGCACCTCCCTGTGGACTTCATCCCATTTTAGTGCTAGATTTTGCCTTGTTTACTCACCTTGAGTAGCTCCTTACTCTGCATGTAATCCTATTGACCCTCAGCCCCTCTAACTCAAGAATAGCATGTTACTTCCAATCAGGCTGGGGAAAATGCCATTGTCCAGTAGCCAAGGACCAACCAAAATATGCTCCAGACAAGTACAATGAAGATACTGACTCTCAGATAAACTGCTGACCTCCAGGGTGTGTTAACTGACTAGTTTATCTGACATTAGTACAAAAATGAAAACAGGCCTCCTGCCATCACTACAGTCATATAATCATATCTACAGATTAAACAGATGGTGTTCCAAGAACAATAGATCCTATATACAAATGGATGCTGTTAGTTTATAAGTAGGACATCCACAACCCAAGCCAAATAAATGTGTGTTGTAGTTTAATGTCCCGTTCTAACTAGAGGAGGGTGACTTCATTTGTATAAAGTAAGAATCTGCTGGAGCCTTAGTTGAAAACTCAGACCAAACCAAAACTAAATGTATCGGGCTAGATCCCCACCAGCCACTGAGGATCATCTGCTGTCCTTTGATATTCCTTGATGCATTGGGCTGGGCTAATGAAGGTCAGAGCAGCCTGAGGAGCTGTTACAGTAGCTGGGAATCCTTAGGGAAGAGGAGAGCCCTGGCCACTCCTTCTTCATCCAGTCACATCCTCATATCAGCAGTCTGGAGGGATGTGGCATGGGAGCTGCTAGGGTGGCTTTATGCCAGCTGATGATCCCCTACCCAGGGGTGATCCTTGGGGGATAGATCTACCAGGTTTAGGGCCAGTTTTGGCAGGTGGGGTGGTAAAATGCCACCAGTTATGATGATCCAGCATTGGACCCTTTGTTGTTATTTATTTTTGTGTGTGTACTTCTGTGCTTCCTAGTTATGGCTAAAATTAGAAGGGGGAAATGTACTGTGCTGGATGGCAAAAGTGCACCATTTCAAAGACAGATTTTCAGCCTCAGTTTAATTATCAGATTTACCCCTGCCTACTTCTCAGGCTCCAACTGACTGAGCTATTTGTGTTTGCTTTGGAATTTAGAAATGATTAGGAAAGACACATTTTTTGGTTACTTGCCTGCATTTACAATAAGTGTTTTAATGAATCAGGCACATTGCCGCTATTCATTGAAATGAGGAAGAATTTCAGGTCTGGATACATTTCTTCTGAAGTTTCTGTCACAGCTAACTGCTGCAGGTTTCTGTA
The DNA here is from genome assembly GCA_037349315.1 of Chelydra serpentina. NCBI lineage: Eukaryota > Metazoa > Chordata > Testudines > Chelydridae > Chelydra > Chelydra serpentina. The sequence goes on along the minus strand of JBAIAC010000004.1, from coordinate 150,081,324 downwards.
TTAAGAGGTGCCATAGATGTTAATAAAAATTCAGAAATCAGTGACTTTTGAAAAATAAAATCACCTTTTAATGGAATGCTGAGCAGTTGCTCAAGTATTTCTATGTCTTGTACTTTTTACTTTTTTAACTGCTGCAATCTCAGACAAGAGAACAAATTCCTTAGATATATATGAGAAGAATTTTTTCGCTTGTAATATATATTCACCTGTTATATATATATATATATATTGGATTCTGCTGCTTTATACTATATATCTCTGCTAGATACCCAGAAAATACACTAGTTAATTGGGTGAATATTTTCCTCTTGATGCACTAGTTTATTTTTAATAGATTTTCTCCTCCTTTCCCATTAGAATGTATTCACTGGGAAAGGCTTCCAAAGTTCAGGTTTGAGGCATGCCAAATTAATTCTTGGCACGTGGATTTTGGTTAAATAGATTCTATTGAATCTGCAGGTTTTCTTTAATGTGGGGTTGAAAACTTGTGTGTGTAGGTACCAGTAGCGTAGCCAGGTGCAGAGTACAGGGGGAGCAGAGCTAAAAAAAGGCGCCTCCCCTTGTACTGACCTGGCGGCGCTCCAGCTGTTCAACGCGGCACTTTCAGCACTTCGGCAGTGGGTCATGTGTGTGTAGCCCACTGCAAGGCATTTTATGTGCATGTAGCTCCTCTGCTGCAAAGTAGCCTGGGAAGTAACAAGATTGCTCTGAAGAGGTTTAGGAGCAGACATCACTGTTAAGAGTCTTATAGGACTGATACCTTATCTGAAAGGCAGCTGTGCTGAGGCAGCTATATATCCTGTGATGGGTGACAGTGTAAAAGTGAAGGTCAGGTAAGTACCCAAAAGTCTGGATGGTTATCTGAACCATCCAAATCTCTCAGGTCTGCAAAACTAGACTCTGATCCTGTAGTCCTTTCTCGGGCAAAACTAGTATTGGGTTCAATGGGAATGTTTCCTGAGTAAGGACAGTAAGATCAGGAAATCGTGCTGAAAATATCACAATATAGCAGACTTTCTCCTCATGGTATCTTGGCATTTTCTCATGCAACTTACAATACTCAGTGCACATTATGGGGTTGCATTTACAGTATAGACGTAGACCAAGGCCCTGATCCTGAAGTGGGATCTTCTAGTTCCTTATGCCACATTGTAGCTGTATGGAGTTATAAGGATCCATGCTAACAGATACTATGCTGGAGTCAGGAATTTAAGTAGCAAGCTTGGGTGAAACAGTTCTGATCAAATAGGAATCACTTTGAATGTTCACCCCATCAAACTCTGCCCACGCCAGTTCTGTTTAAGACAGGACATAAAGTCCTGGAATACCACCAGAAAGGCTGTTCTCACAGTACGCTGTCCCTACCTCCACAGGCTTAGATGCTTCATGGAACCACAGTCCCATGCTGCTGGAGGTAGCCGCTGAGGATACCACAGAGAGGGATTCTATATCTCTTTTTGTGGTAGCAAGGATTGGGTATAGAGAATGGGTTTGAGGCAGAGAAGCAGAACTGCCAGGAAATCTGACTATGCAGACTCCCTTTGCCATGGAATGTGTGCCCAGGGGCTCCAGGCTCTACTAAACTCAGGAGCCAACAGGAATGGCCTCCAAATGGCTATGCACTGACCTTTGATCCTATCCATTAGGGCGAGGGCAAGGATTCCGTCCCCTGAAAACCCTTATAAAATCCCTACCACAAAGACCATTTACTTGTATATCACAATTTACTTGAGCTTTGTATAGGGGAGGGAGTGGAGGAACATGGACAGCATTTGCCCCAGAATCAGGAAGTACAGGAGTTCTCATGAGAGAGCTTTATTTTTATGAGGTCTATAGTATTGCCAAACACAAATATTCAAAACTCACGAGTCAGGCTCCCCCAAAATCCTGAAATGGGCTTAAAAATCAATATTTATTTTTAATGATGAATTTGGGGGTATTTTTATTTACCTTCTGGTTTTTGAACCTTTAGAATGTGACATTTTCAACTTTTTCTCTGCAACCACGAGGACTAGAAACTTACTTTTAAAAATGATAGCTGAGATTTTTCATAGAATCATAATGTATCTGGGATCTAGAGCTTTAAAACGCCACTGACTATCACACGACTCATGATAAAATCATGAGAGTTGCCAACACTGGCTTTATAGCTCAGCTTTATGCCGCTCTGGAGATTCAGATAGATAGTTCCAATAACTTTCAGAAAAGCACCCAAACATTTGCATGCTTATTGGATAGGAACCTCTGAACTTTCTGAGGCTTCTCTCATTGCTACTTAATCACTCTGATTTTCACGGTGGATGGCATATAAACTGAGCCAGAATGTGCAGAAATTCCATTTTTTTGTTGCTGCACTAATTGTTCCCTCCCATACACCCCCATGAATTTAAATAAAAATGCACAGCCCCTCAAGGAATAGTTTTCATAAGACATAACATTTTAGAATAATTTTCAAAATGGATCTTCATCAGCACTAGTATACAGAACTCAGGGTCATAATAGTCATCCCTAATAAATGTTTTCATTCTTTCTTTCCAAACAGCAAACACAGCCTGAGTTACACATAAAACGTTTGCAAATACATTTTATAAGACCCACATTATGTACTGTTCTGTATTGGCATTATGAGCAGGGTATTATAAAATGTGCTTTCTCTCCAGGAGAAAGACATGTCCAAATTACTGAAATAAACAGACAAAATACTGTGGCCAAAGTAAGGACCAAGTCCTCATGCAAGTGACTGGTGTGAGTAGCAGGGCTGGGCACCTATGTGGCGATGAATCCTGGCCCTCTGTTCTCCTGTCCTGTCCCTTGCACAGTGCTAGGAAGATAGACCACTTGTGTGGTTCCCCCAAATTTTGCTCACCCTAGAGCATAGCCCCCTGAAATCAGACCTTTTACACTACCAGGAGCCCTTCCTCCACAGCTGTGGACTCTGAGGCAAGATTTGTGCCTACGGGAATAGTGGTCTCTGGGGCTGAGGTTTAGGGATACCCTAAATGTTACAATGTAATGTCTGATGTGACACTACTATGTTAAAACAGTATTACAAGGGGTTGCAGCAGCCCCTCGCTCTCAGGGTCCCCGTGCTTTAGCCTCATGAGTCCTGCTTAGAACTCAGGGACAGACTCTCACAGCAGCGGGGTTCCCTTTATCATTGTGCTCTTGTGTTTTGGAGGTGGTCCAGGGGAGGGGAAACAGGAGAAATGCCTTTGGGAAAGAAGGCCAAGAGATGGGATGCTTGAAGTTGCCAAGATGCTCTGGATCATGAAGGTGGAACCTGAGCAACACAATTTCTGAGCTTTTGGAATTCATTGTTTTGTGAGTGGCAGAGTACCACTGCTTACTGCAGTTACTGGGCCATTCCTCTGACTCCTTAATCATAATGACATTCTTAATCTACTCCAGCTCAATGGTGTATAATTGAAACTTTTTGAAAACGGGGATGAACAAGAATATGGCACACTGGGTCCTCAAATATGCTGGAAAGGGATTTTCATTACAATGATTTAAAGAAGACACAGTCGTTGCTCTGGAGAACTGACAACCTAAACAACACAAACACCGAACATAAAGAGAGACAAAGGATCATATGTTTATGCGACAGCTGGGAGCTAAAACAACTTATATCTTGTGTGGATTGGCACAGCATGGGTACATGTAGCACAATCCCATCAGTGGGTTATACTTATTTCTCACAAACTAATAAAAATGCCATTTTCATGATAGTCTAAAGTAAACATTTGTTACTTTCTATGCCCCTAGGAAATAGTGAAAACCTCAATAATAGTCAGTAGCTAAAAGCAGGTGCTGTAAAGGGATAGCTGAGGCAAAATTGAATATGTACAAACCAACAGGTCCTGGCAATAATGCATTCAACAGATTTTAATGGAATTTATTAATAAACCTACTGAACCTACCAGTAATCATTTTTTTTTAATTCAAGAAGACACCGGGGAATCCTTAAGGACAAAAAGAAAATAGAAAAGAAAAAAATAGGCCACACCTTTTTAGAAAGGGGAGCATCTGCATCCTGGCAGAACCATGTCCATATGTTGTTCCCTTTATACAAATACAGATATAAAATATTCTCAAAGACACCTTACATTTGGTCCTTGCGGCTGATACATTGGGGCCAGACTGTGCCTCCCCTTCTTGGCTGAATAGTAGTTTACTCTGCAAGTAGCCCCTTTGAACTCAATGGGATTATTAGAGGAGTAAGGTACCACTCATGTGAGCAAAGATGGCACAGTCTGATCCATTAAAGAGGCAAGAAGCTTCCACGACGTTCTGTAGGTTCTGACTACATGCTGGATGGAGTGGCCTTTTTGCAGAAAAAAATAAAGATTCAGCATTTTAACTAGCTTTTATAGAGTAGATTGCTACTAAACTCTACTGTTGACTAGTGCTATTAGCCAAGGGGAAGAATGGAGATGTTTGCTTTACAGATGATTCACTTCGCAGCTGTAAAAGGTTCGTTCTGGCATTAGAGTAGACAGCACCTTGGTTGATGGATAAAGAAAAAGTCTTCATAGTAAGACACTTAAAGTTGCCAGCACACTCTGAGCTACATAGTCTTTTATTTCAAGTTTCCAGGAGATAAACTCTGATCCACCAAAAGCTTCTGATGTGGTTCATAAAAGAGTTATCATGTCTTTTTGTGGCTGAATGACGGCCAGAAAAGCAGGACTTTACAACTGTTCAGGATTTTTAATGGTAGTGATGATCTTGATTCTCTGAGTGATATTTTTATCATTAGCAAACATAAAATAAAAACAATTCTTTAAATTTCTTCCTTGGGTCATTTTTTTAATGATATCCTCTGTTAATTCACTGACGCGTCCTCATTGCCTACAGAGGCTCTCCCTTCCACCACACCAGAGACACAAAGAGATGCACAAAAGATCAACAGATCTTTGGAAAACAACACTAACATCCAAAGACTGAAATACTTCCTCCTGGCACAAGAACCTGCAGTGCGTAGCTCCCAGAGAGTATAATCCCATGTCAAAATAGTCAAGACTGCAAAAGACATTATCTACTAACATGGGATAGTATAGTTTCCCACTTGGATTGTGGCTTAACCTGCAGCATCACTAGTAATAATTTGGCTGCAAAGAATCAACTTCTGTAGCCCCTTAATGCACTGACTCAGCTCTACTTCATACTAATCAAATATTTATTTTCAGTAGAAAAAATGTTTTTGTACACTGGACATTATTTTGGATGTTTGCATAGTGTTGTTTTGATGTGTTTTAAGAATATACAGTCAGAGCATGTGTAACACTGGTCTGAAAATTGTCCTCTGTGTCTACACACTCAGAATATACATTCCAGTATATATACATAAAAAAATAATTTTTCCAGTCAAACTGCATTGTTTTTCCAAGAGCTGCTGTTGTAGCAGAGGAGAATCAATAATAGGCATTCAGTTGGCAGGTGGTTTTACCATTGTTTCCAAATACCTGTCTGCACCAGGAGGGAGGACAGAAATATTTTTCCAGGTTCCTATATTTAGGGAGGAGGTATGGCCTTGTATTCCGTAAAGATTAGATTTAATGAAAAGGATTTTAAGGGAATAGGAGCCTCCTGTTTTAGTTTATATGAAGCATTGGAAATGCTTGCTCTTCCAATCTTGCAAATTCTTATTTCACATAACTGTGAAGCAGCTGAATGAAACAGAAGTGTGACTATCCCTGTGGGTACTCCTGACCCTGCCATCTTTGCATTACATGGTGATCAGCAGGGCATGCCAGTTTATTGTTCTTCAGTACAATTGGTAATGGAGGAGAAGTAAAGTTCGATGCTAGGGCTTTGATTGAGAGAGGTACCAAACCATGTGTGTAGAGACCTGCTTGGAGCTTGGAGGGAGAAGCACAGGTTGCAGAAGGAAGTGTTTGCTGAAGGCAGCGGAAATTAGTCTGTGTACACATAGCTGGAATGCTAGGGGCATTTGGAGCAGCTCTATCAAATATTTCTTTTAATAAAGAACCAGTTTAAATAAGAACTGAGTTCTCTCATGTTATTACCCAGAAAGTGGTGCATGAAACAATGTGCCTAACTTTAAGCGTGTGTGCAGTCCCTTGGGGAAGGGGAGTGTAGATGCACCCAGTCCTTTGCACTGAGCAGCAATACAGTAAGTCTCGGATTTTTTTTTACTTAAAAGTCCACAGTGTAGAGAAGGTGGAGTATGAGCATGTCTAAGGGTACGTCTACACTACCCGCCGGATCGGTGGGTAGTGATCAATCTATCAGGGATCGATTTATTGCATCTAGTGTAGACGCGATAAATTGATCCCCAATCGCTCAGCCATCGACTCCTGTACTACACCGCGGTGAGAGGCAGAAGCGAAGTCAACGGGGGAGCTGCGGCAGTTGACCCCACACCGTGAGGACGCGAGGTAAGTCGACCTAAGATACGTCGACTTCAGCTATGCTATTCTCGTAGCTGAAGTTGCATATCTTAGGTTGATCCCCCCCCCCAGTGTAGACCAGGGCTAAAAAAACCTGGATTAAATACAATCTGCATCAAGGAGTAACATGACACTGGCTGAATAATGTCCTTATTAATGCGGGATCAGTTTCGTCTTGCACTTTTTGCCCTGCTCAGCACTTTTACTTTGTGCTTATACATGAAACACAACACACCTATGCTCTGCAAAATAAAACCCTGACAGAATTCATTTGACCACCTCCACAAGAAGTTAGCTGATTGCTTTAATGAAGAATACCTAATGTACCTTGTGCTATATCCTAACTGAGGCTAACGAACTGCAGAACTAAAAAAGGTTTAAGTCCACAAATTGGCTCAATGAAACTATTAATTCATCAGTGGACATTGTCGATGATTGGAAGCTTGATTAGGCATGAAATTGCACTGCTAACCCTTATTTCTCATGCATGTCTTTGACTGCAAAAAAAGGGAGTAGTGAAAAGTGGGCACTGTACAGTGGCAAAAAGCCACTCAGCAAAAAGCTCAAGAATCCTTGTGATAAATTAATGCAGAGATCAATGAGATTTCCAAACCCAGATAATAGTTTTTACCTTAATGGTCCTTATTTAAGTTTGCCTTCATGACCTGTATTGAAGGAGTATGGATACTCAGCAGGGATTGAAGAACACCTTACATCCCACTCCCACACTACCCTGTCTCAATTAATCTTTTGTTTTAAAATAATGTATTGGCTTTTCATATGGATCAAAAAGAGGAGGAATAGGGGGGTAGCTGTCATAGTAGAGCCACTGGGCTAGATCCTCAACTGGTGTAAAGTTGCATAGCTCCATTGGCTTCAATGGCTCTATGCTGATTGACACCAGCTGAGAATCAGGCCCTGAATTTTCCAACCGTTGCCTTCTAAAGTAGGAAATCCTTATATCATTTCCCATGGGTGGAGATTTTAAATTATTCATCACAATTTTATTTATTTGCTTCTGACCGTGATTGTGGCAGATGTGACAGTGTCCTGCAATATCCTGGGCAAACTTTATGGAATTACATCTAAGATCTTTGAGGTCCATTGTATTGAAAATGCAAATATTTGTGTGCTATTGTGGGGTTGTATGGAACTTCTTGAGCAGGAAGACAGGATTAATGAAATTTCTTGGAGATATTAGGAACTTCAGAGGACTTTTTGGGACAATACGTGTGAAGTGGATTTCCTAGGGAATACTGGGTTGGGGGCATGTGAGGGGAATGCAAATGATCCACTTTGAATCCATCCTTTTGAAGCTACACCTTGGGGAGAGGAAACCGAGTGTTTCCTGATTACTTGTTTCTGGAAACTCCAGTTCTGCATAAAGGAGGGACTACACTTTACATGAGTGTGCTAATTCTGAGCTGAGGCTGTTGTGAATTTGTGACCACAAAAGAGACTCCTTTGAGGACTTACCTGCCAAAGCCCATGTTGGAGACAGTTTGTGGGGGGGGGGGGGGGTGGATCTCTGGTAAGCTTATTATCATGGGTGTAGGTTCTTTCATTATTATAATATGTTTTCTCTGTAGTGCTTTTTACTTTAAGAATAAAAGAGGCTTGCATAGGATGTGCTATATGGTAACTTATAGCTGCTGGCAGTCATATTTTCATGAGGCTCTGAAGAGAAAGCAAGCAGGCCTGTTTGGGCAGACTGCCTTTTGCTGGGAATACCAGTGAAGGCAGGGAATTGTACAGCCTGGAAATACCCCGGTCAGGAGAGAGAGAGCCGTGGCTCTGCACCCAAGAAAGGCAATGGCTAGAGGGGCAGATGCCTGAGAGTGGGTGCCCTGGCTGAACCACTAAGGGGAAATACAAGTGCAACTGCCCTGAGCTGTGATGGTGCTCACAATGGGCTAGGCACTGTACAAGCACAAAACATGGCTCAGTCCTTGTCCCTTGTGAGCTTAATCTGCCCCCTTTGATGTGGATAAAACCACTGTAGCAAGTGAACAATGGACTTTTTAACATTCCGTTGCTGTCTTGACAAAATATTTAAGGAGCAGTCATATCCTAGTGAAGTCCTTTGATAAACAGGTAAAGGCTTTGTTTTTCCATTTTATCCCACCTTTTGCAACTTAGATTGGAGCTCATGGAAGCAGCGAATATCTTCCTGTTACTGTTACATGTTTGTACATTGTCAAGCACAAAGGAGCCCTGATCCTTGATTGGTGTCTTCTAGGTGCCCCTGTAATACAAATGATAAATTATAACAGCAACAATAATAATAGTTGTAACATTCATGTTTGGAATGTTATGCAGGTAAAAAAAATCTGCTGTTTGTTTAAGAGTCCCATTATTGGGTCAGGTAAGGTCTCCCAAGTTCTGTCTGCCATCCTTTGAAATGTTGTTATGAATATCTACACATCTCTAAGGTAGGCATTCAGCCAGTGAAACTTGCATGAGTTAAACTGATATTTATAATATTTCCTAAACTAACTGTTGGTAAAATCAGCTAAATGTAAACGTATTAATCTAGGACCAAAGAATTTAGGCCATGCTTAGAGGATGGGGGACTGTATCCTGGGAAGCAGTTTCTCTGAAAAAGACTTGGGGTATGTGGTAGATAATCCTCTGAACATGAGCTTCCACTGTAGTGCTGTGGCCAAAACAGCTAATGTGATCCTGGGAGGCATAAACAGGGGAATCGCAAGTAGGAATAGAGAGGTTCTGTAGCCTTTTATTTTATTGAAAGTGAATTTTGTAATGTGGCATTACATCACCCTGGGTTTGGCTCTGGTCGCTACAATTTCAAGCTTAACTGAGTGAAAGTCATCTCTGCTACTTGCTTCAGATTTAGAGTCTCTAGGAACAAATAAAGGCCAAGGGTAGTGACCACTCATACATTCACAAGGACAAGGTCTAGTCTATTTTACACATTTTACTAAAGTTACAATTAAAGTTATGATTACCCAAGCACAAGTAACAGATATAGTTATTTGCCCTCACATCCTTAACAATAATATTAGGGTCTGATGGGTCTCTCATGGATTGATCATCAACATAGGGATGGTTCCTCCTGGAATTTCCTATAGGGAGCTCAATTTTCCTAATCTAGGCACCCGCTTTTATAATGTGATTCTGACTATACCTCAGCATTTCTGCACATCGTGCACCCTGCAGTTAGGGCATGTGTTAGAAAAATGTGATTACCAGGTATTTTGTAAGCCAAACATTTCTTTAACTGTTAATCTTTCACAATATTATCCGTTGGTACATCTTTTCCTGTAATCTTAGGGCATCAGGTTAGGGCAAATCTTGCAGGTCTGAGCCTGCAGGCCTTGCGTTTGAATCCTACTTACTTAGTTACCTAATACATCAGGCGTTGGCAACCTTCAGCACGCGGCTCGCCAGGGTAAGCTCCCTGGCGGGCCGGGCCGGTTTGTTTACTTGCTGCGTCCAGCGGTTCGGCCGATCCGCGGCTCCCACTGGCCACGGTTCACCTTCCCCGGCCAATGCGGGAAGCGGCGCACTGGCCGCTGCTTCCCGCAGCCCCCATTGGCTTGGGACGGCGAACCATGGGAGCCGTGATCGGCCAAACCAGCGGACACGGCAAGTAAACAGACCGGCCCGGCCCTCCAGGGGGCTTACCCTGGCGAGCCTCATGCCAAAGGTTGCCGATGCCTGTAATACATGATTATTCCCTCTACATACTGAGCAATCTTATACTTCTACAACTTAACTCTATTTAACATACAATGAATATATATACATATATGATATAACATGTAAGTTAATCATAACATCACACAATAAATGAACAATAAGCTAAAATCGTTGGCTACAACTCTTTTACCTCTGTATTTGGCACTGCTGTGACTGCTGCTGGAATACCGTGTCCAGTTCTGGTGCCCTCAATTCAAGAAGGATATTGATAAATTTAGAGAGAGTGCAGAGAAGAGCCACAAGAATGATTAAAGGATTAGAGAACATGTCTTATAGTGCCTTAAAGTGATAGACTTAGAGGGCTCAGTCTATTTATCTTAACAAAGAGAAGCTTTAGGGGTGACTTGATTACAGCCTCTAAGTATCTATATGAGGAACAAATATTTAATAATAGGCAGAGAAAAGTATAACGAGATCCAATGGCTGGAATTTGAAGCTAGACAAATTCAGAATGGAAATAAGGCATACATTTTTAACAGTGAGAATAATTAACCATTAGAACAGTTTACCAAGGGTCGTGGTAGATTCTCCACCACTGACAATTTTAAAATCAAGATTGGATGTTTTTCTAAAAGATGTGCTCTAGGAATTATTTTGGGAAAGTTCTATGGCAGTGTTATGCAGGAGATCAGACTAAATAATCCCAGTGGTACCTTCTGGTCTTGAAATCTCTGGCTTAGACCAGTTCACCATAAAACTGGATAAATGAGTGAAATGTATATATACGGGCTCATACCCTGCGATGTTTCTACTACTAAGGACCTGGTAATTTCCTCTACCTAAAGTACACATGTTAGATATAAATTCTTTTGTGGAAATGAAGGTTGTGACTGCCATGTAATTGTTCATCAGGAACAAAATCTAAGATCAATGTCACATTACTTAAAATGAGGCGTCTGTCACATGTTTACTCCTCCATCCAAGGGCAGACTGGCCAGGGATCATTGAAATCCTGCACAAGGATAATCAGATCTAATAGCTGACAAGTGTTGATTTACACCATTGCTTAATGAAACCAACTTGGTTGAAATGATATTAGTGGTGTTGATGATTTGCATAGCAATAGTGTCTATGATCAAATATTATTTATTAATTGTGTTGCAGTAGAACCTATCATGGTCCCACTGTACTATCATAGGTGCTGTACAAGCAAATAATACATTTAAAAAGTCAGTCCCTGCCTCATAGGGCTCACAACTGAAGGAATTTCATCACCTTGAATTTGTGCTTCTATCCTCTGAGCTAAAATCTTTGCAAGGTCCTTTCATGCAGTGTTAATTAAAGATGCTTCTTTTGGGTTCAGCTAGACCAAAGAGCCAGTTCAAGAGTGAGAAGGAAGGTCAAGGGCCTCATTAGACATTTGAAATAGAAGTGTGGGCAGGTATTCAGAGCAAAATTGGTTGAATTCAATTAGGAAACAGTCATTCTCTGGGAACTTCTTTATCTTCATCATATCTTCCATTAGCCCCTGGAATGTGTTCTTGATGGCTTTGAAGTTAATTGAACTACTGACGTGCTTAAAGTTAGAATATAAGAACATAAAAAATGGCCATACTGGGTCAGACCAAAGGTCCATCCAGCCCAGAGTCCTGTCTTCCGACAGTGGCCAATGCCAGGTGCCCCAGAGGGAGTGAACCTAACAGGTAAGGATCAAGTGATCTCTCTCCTGCCAGCCATCTCCACCCGCTGACAAACAGAGGCTAGGGATACCATTCCTTACCCATCCTGGCTAATAGCCATGAATTTATCTATTTCTTTTTTAAACCCTGTTATAGTTCTAGCCTTCACAACCTCTTCAGGCAAGGAGTTCCACAGGTTGACTGTGCGCTGTGTGAAGAAGAACTTCCTTTTATTTGTTTTAAACCTGCTGCTCATTAATTTAATATGTTGGCCCCTAGTTCTTATATTATGGGAATAAGTAAATAACTTTTCCTTATTCACTTTCTCTACACCACACATGATTTTATATACCTCTATCATATCCCCCCCTTAGCCCAGGTCTACACTAACCCCCCCTGTCGAACTAAGATACGCAACTTCAGCTACGTTAATAACGTAGCTGAAGTCGAAGTACCTTAGTTCGAACTTACCTGTGGTCCAGACGCGGCGCGCAGGCTCCCCCGTCGACTCCGCCTACTCCACTCGTCGAGCTGGATTACCAGCGTCGACGAGGGAGCACTTCCTGGTTCGATTTATCGCGTCTTGACAAGACGCGATAAATCGAACCCAGAACATCGATCCCGCACCTCCGACGCGACGGGTAAGTATAGACATACCCTTAGTCTCCTCTTTTCCAAGCTAAAAAGTCCTAGCCTCTCTAATCTCTCCTCATATGGGACCCGTTCCAAACCCCTAATCATTTTAGTTGCCCTTCTCTGAACCTTTTCTAATGCCAGTATATCTTTTTTGAGATGAGGAGACCACATCTGTACGCAGTATTCAAGATGTGGGCGCACCATGGATTTATATAAGGGCAATAAGATATTCTCCATCTTATTCTCTATCCCTTTTTAAATGTTTCCTAACATCCTGTTTGCTTTTTTGACTGCTGCTGCACACTGCATGGACATCTTCAGAGAACTATTCATGATGACTCCAAGATCTCTTTCCTGATTAGTTGTAGCTAAATTAGCCCCCATCATATTGTATGTATGTAACAAGTTACACTGTGTTAAAGTGATTTGCTGAACTGGGGCCTGCAAGAGTGTTTAGTGCTTATTCAGTATATCGAGCAACAGCAGAAAGGGAAAGAAAGCACATATCAGAAGGGGCTGAGAGAGAGCAAGCAGAATATAAGGATTCAAATAAGAAATTGTTAGTTAGTAGCCTGCTGCTTCCTCAGTCATCGAGAAAATAAAAAAGCTGTGAATAATAATTAGATCCTGCTTTTCATCCCCTACATATACCAAAGTGCTTGACAAACTAGCATACACAGGAATCATTTCACCCATTACGTATCGTGGCTGCCTGCGGGGTGAAGTGTGGGAATTGTGTGTAAATACACACAGCAATGAAGCTGCAGGGGAAATGTAGAATAGGTTTGCAGACTTACCCACATTGGACATTGCCTAGGACACTAGAGCTAATATGCCTACATTTGTAAAAAGAAAAAGGCCATGGGTTTTTTAATGGCCACAAACATCTAGAAGCTTGGTTTTAGATCTCATCCAAAATGTGTCCTCTTCAGCGTGGGTCAGACCCTTTTTCAAAAAATGGATATTGCTCTTGAGCAGAACAAACATCAGTAAGGGAGCAATCCACAAAGCAATTTAGGCACCTAAACTCCAGAGTTAGGTGTCTAAGTCCTCATCCTCAGCACCTCGGTGATCCACAAAACCCCTGCTTGGCTGCTACCTAACCTTGTCAGTGCCTAAACTCACTCAGCACCTAACTTTCTGTTGTAAAGTTTCCCTGGACACCTAAGTTTTTGACCTTGGGGCAGAGCCAGGGCTAGGCATAAGCAGACTAAGCAATTGCTTAAGGACCCGAGTAGCTTAAGGGGGGCCCTATTCACTTTTTATTATATGTTGTATGTGGGAGCCCCCAAATATTCTTGCTTAGGGCCCCCAAAGGGCTAGCACTGCCTTAGGGGCCTGTGCACTGCTGCCCCACTCTAGGGATCCAGATGCCTGTCTCCCACATAAGCCTCAGAGCAATTCACGAACTGGGTGAAGATAGGTGTTCGACCTCCTAAATTGTGGGAGGGGCCTGGCGAAGTAAGTAACCCCCGAGCATGCCTTCCAGACTGCGTCCCATTCAAAATGTAGCCAGAGGAGAAGGCTGTGGTACCCACCTTATGTGCCTACCATGTTTGCTTTTGAGGATCACATTCTAGAGTGCCCATCTCTGCCCATTCATTGTACAGGAAGCCTGGGGCCTAAGTCAGCTTTGTGGATTGCAGTATAATTCCTATGATTTTCTAGGCACCCAAAAGTTAGGCAGTGTGATGCTCAGCATTGCAAAACCTAAGTCCCTTTGTGGATCCCACCCTATGTATTTTTAGTTCCCTGTGGCATTTGTTAGACTGAGCAAAATAAAGGTATAAGGATTTCCAACCCTATGAAAAAGTGAAATTACTGATGTTGTCAAGGATCTTAAAATTTGAGAAGCAACGTTTTTAGACCCTGGCATAGCTGTCGGGGAAGCCACATGAAAACACTACTAAACTTCAACACAGTAAATGATCTATTTATGGAAATGCACAGTTTATAGCAGCATTGATGATTCATTCTTCAGTGCGGGCTGGTTATGTAAAGACTAGAAAAAGCATTAAGCTTCAACCTTAGCGTCAAGTTGGGTCTTTAGTGCTTCTATTTGGTTATTGTGCATAATGGTAAAAACACTGTAATGAATCATTACTATTGTTTATGGTAAGTAATAAACTGTTTGAAAACCACCAGCTGAATACATTGCTATTTGTGGGGAGTTTTCAGCACTGGCAAGTGAGCTTGTTTGTACTCAGAAAGGGGCTGTGCAAAAGAACTGTGGACAGGCTGAGGTAGCAGGGAGCCCGGAATAGATAGAGTTGGCCTGCTTACTACATAGTTCCTGGGCTGGAACCCAGAGAAGAAGGAGGGCCTGGGTTCCTCTGCCAGCCACTGGAAAAAATGGTGCAAAGATCCTGGAGAGCAGGGGTGGGAGGACTAGTGAGTCAGGACTTGAGTCAAAGTCTTGGCTTGAGACCACAGGACTATTGTTTGTTGGCCTTCTGGTTACCCAGGAGGGCGTTAGACTTTAAAGTGACCTAGCCAGAGGGCTGAGTCATGGGAGAAACAGACCACCACCAGGCTGGTTTGGTGGTTGGTAGAGGGCTCTATGCACAGCCATGAAGGCCAGGGGCGAATCTATTCCTCTACTAATGTATAATTAAATCTCTTTACCCTAATAGTATAGATTTATGTCCATCTCTAGCACATAGTCATTGATGGCAATGCTTGGATGTTCTGCATCAATGACTATGTGCTAGAGGTGGTCAGTCAGTTCACCTACCTTGGATCTACCATCACGGACAACCTCTCACTGGACCCTGAGATCAACCGTAGAATCGGCAAGGCCTTCACAATTTTGGCCAGATTGTCACAGAGAGTATGGAACAACCACATGCTGACCATCAACACAAAGGTCGCTGTGTACCGGGCATGTGTGTTAAACACTCTTCTCTACGCCAGCGAAACTTGGACCCTCTACGCTTCGCAAGAAAAGAGACTGAACACCTTCCATATGCGCTGCCTCCGTCGCATACTCGGGATCACTTGGAGTGATCGAATAACGAACAACGAGGTGCTGGAACGTGCCAAGATCTCCAGCATGTTCACTCTCCTCCGTCAACGCCGCCTCAGATGGCTTGGCCATCTAAGTCGCATGGAAGATGGACGGATCCCCAAAGACCTGTTGTATGCCGAACTTGCCTCCGGAAACAGAGCTACAGGACAGCCCCACCTTCGCTTCAAGGATGTCTGTAAGAGGGACCTGAAGACTGTTCAAATCGACATCAACAGCTGGGAAGAGCTCGCCCAGGACAGATGCAGAAGGAGACACGCTCTGACCACTGGATTGAAAACTGGCGAAGACAAGCTGCGGCAGCTTGCCGAGGAAAAGCGGGTTCAACGAAAAAGGAAGCAGCGGCTCCAACCCACAGCTGACACGGCCTTCAAATGCAGCAAATGCAATCGAGACTGCCACTTTCGTGTGGGGCTCCACAGCCACAACAGACGCTGCACAACCATCAACTAAACATTCCCCATGGGCGCATATCCATCGTCTCTCGAGACTAACGGACGCCAACAACAACAACAACAACATGTCCATCTCATGCCAAAATTGTCAGCAGTCCAGGATATCATACTCAGTCTGCAATCCCAGATAGTGATGATGGTTCTTGTGTCACAGTCCGTTTAAGGCTGACAAGGAAAATGTACGCCCCCCCCCCCCGCCGCCCCCGCCACACACACACTCTCTGGGGCAGACCTGGCCACAGTGATCTATGCCTCTTGCTGCAAACTGACAGAAAGGATGCATGGAGTTTTACAGGGATATGCATGATAATTCACCAAAGGGTGGTAAGCTGAGATTGCTACAAGAACCAGTAGCCCACTGGTCATCATAATCATTATGAAGTGTATGTACAGGTAATATTTAAGGAGTTATATATCTATACTGAAATTGTTCTTAAAGCCTTGAAGTTGAAGGCTGGTCACTAGGGAGTGACATGCTTTGGAGAGGTTTCGTCCAGGCAGAGGGTATCAGACATTTCTCTCCTTCTGTCTGGTCATGTGTATCACAGTGGAGGCCTGTTTGCATTACTGAGCCTGGTGCTAATTGAGAGATTGCAAAAATCACAAGAGCGGAGTGCTGCAGGAAAAGACAAACAGCGGGGAGGGAGAGGATTCTGTTTACAAGTACAGACACAGATTTTGGGGGCATTATTGGGGGTACTGAAGTACACCCTGGATCCTTCACCAAGGAGATGAAGTGTTAGCTTGTTCTGCCTTATGAAACAAGGGTCACAGACAACCTGTCTGGAAAATGCTGCAAAAACTTTGGGTGATCTAAACTTCATTAGATAAGAAAGTATCTTGTTAGTTAAATCTAGGGTCTAGTATGTGTGCTATGATTTTATTTTACATGTAACCATTTGTTTCCAATACTATTACTTAAGACCATAAGAATGGCCATACTGGATCAGGCCAATGGTCTGTCTAGCCCAGTATCCTGTCTTCTGATAGTGGCTGGTACCAGGTGCTTCCGAGAGAATGAACAGAACAGGGCAATTATCAAGTGATCCATCCCCTGTCATCCAGTCCCAGCTTCTGGCAGTCACAGGCTTACGGATGCCTATGGCATGGGGTTGTATCCCTGACTATCTTGGCTAATAGACTTTGATGGACCTATCCTCCAGGAACGTATCTAATTCTTTATTGAACCCAGCTACACTTCTGGTCTTCACAACATTCCCCAGCAACAAGTTCCACAGGTTGACTGCACATTATGTGAAGAAGTACTTGGCTTGTTTTAATTTTAAACCAGCTGCCTGTTAATTTCATTGCATGCCCCCATGTTCTTGTGCTATGTGAAGGGGTAAATAACACTTCCCTGTTTGCGTTCTCCACACCATTCATGATTGTATAGACCTCTCTCATATCCCCCCTTAGTCATCTCTTTTCTAAGATGAACAGTCCCAGTCTTTTTAATCTCTCCTCAAATGGAAGCTCTTTCATACCCCCAGGCACTTTTGTTGCTCTTCTCTGTATCTTTTCTAATTCAAATATATCTGTTTTGAGATGGGCTGACCAGAACTGCACTCAGTATTCAAGGTGTAGTCATACCATGAATTTAATAAAGAGGTATCAAGATATTTCTGGTCTTATCTATCCCTTTCCTAATGGTTCCTAACATTCTCTTTCCTTTTTTTTGACTGCCCCTGCACACTGAAATATTTTCAGAGGACTATCCACAATGACTTCAAAATCTCTTTCAAGAATGCTGTCACAGGGTAAGTACACCCCATCACGGGGTGTCAAGATGACATCAAGGTGGCTACCCTCTGATGCAGGGTAGTATTGTTTAGTGCCCAGAGCCAATAGGGTGGCCCTTCGGTGCCTGGGCCACACAGCCTGGTGGCCAGAGCCAATAGGGTAGGGCAGGCAGCCCTCACTGTCTAGGGTCCCACAGTTTCCTGGGAGAGTCAGCAATACACTTGGGCCTTGTGTCCAGAGGGGATCAGGCTGCCACCCAGTGGTGGGGCCCTCCTTATTCCTCTGGGTTCCAGCCCAAGGCCCTATCAGCAATCTATCAGTGGCAAGTGGTCCCACCACTGGGTCTGCAGGGATCCCACTGAAACACGCTGACTCTGTTCCCGGTACCACAACCGGATTAATGTCTGGTTCCCCGCGGCTACTTCCTACCCTGTCTCTGCATTCTGTAGTTTGCAGGTCCTCCATCTCCTTGGGGTACTTGGCAGGCAAGGTTTCCAGGGATTCCTTCCCCCTGTGGGCCTCACTGGACATCTGGGTACTCACCCGGGTCTTGGCATGACTAGTTTCTGTGGCCTGAGACTCTGGCAGCTTCTGGGCAGGTACCTGCAACTCACATCCTCTCTCTTTCACAGTCAGCCCAGAATGAGCTGGGCTACCCTCTTTTATAATCTGCCTCCAGTTGGAGCATTCCCAGCAAGGGCAAGGGGCATGGCCTCTTTGGCCTATGGGGTGTGGTTAACCCCTGAAGGGCTAGTGTGGGGTAAGTACACCCTATCACAAGTGCTAACAGCTAATTTAGACCCCATAATTTTGTATGTGTTGTTGGGATCATGTTTTCCAATGTACATTACTTTGCATTTAGCTACATCAAATTTTATCTGCTATTTTGTTGTCCAGTCACTCAGTTTTGTGAGATCCCTTTGTAACTCTTTGCAGTCATCTTTGGACTTACCTATCATGAGTAATTTAATATCTTTAGCAAACTTTGCCATCTCACTGTTCATCCCCTTTTCCAGATGACTTATGAATACGTTAAATAGCATAGGTCTCAGTACAGATCTTTGGTGGACCCTGTTGTTTACTTCTTTCCCCTGTGAAAGCTGACCTTTTGTTCCTACCTTTTGTTTCTTGTCTTTTAACCAGTTACTGAAACATGAGAAGACGTTCCCTCTTATCCCATAACTGCTTACTTTGCTTAAGAGCCTTTGGTGTGGGACCTTGTCAAAGGCCTTCTGAAAGTCAAAATACGCTATATTAACTGGATCATCCTTGTCTGACACACTTGAAGAATTCTAGTAGATTGGTGAGGCACGATTTCCCATAACAAAAGTTTTGTTCATCTATCTGTGTGATAATTCTATTTTTTACTATAGTTTCAACCAATTTGCCTGACACTGAAGGTAGGCTTACTGGCATCTAATTGCCAGGATCACCTTTGGAGCCTTTAAAAAAAATCGTCATTACATTAGCTACCCTCAGTCATCTGGTACAGATGCTAATTTAAACAGTCCTTGTTACTTCTTGATTCTGTTCTCTTTGTTAGGGTTTTATTTATTTTCACTATAAAATTTCTAAGTTCTGTTTAAGCGCAGCTGTGATCTAAGGTATAACTAGTAAGTTGGGGGGTACTGTTCCTTCGGGAGCAGCGAATCTGAGAATTCTAAGTGTCCAGTGGACCAGGGACTGGACACTCCCGGGGGATGTTCAAGGGTTGGAGCATGCCTTTTGCTAAGCTGCAGAGCCTGTGTAGACTAGGAGGAGAATGCTTGTGTTGCCTGTGGCTGGTGGAGCCAGGGAGCTCATGTACTACAGGCATAGACAAAGCTTCCTCATGCTAAGGCAGGTGGCAATGAGATGCTTCATAACCCTGGGTGCTCCTGGGAAGTGTCACAGTCACATTGAAGCTGTAGTATTGAAAGGGGCTATGAAGAAGATGCTTAAGTTACAACTAGTGCTGAAAGCAGTGAACTACCTCCCAAATGGGAGGAATAATTGTGAGTACCATCAGGCTCCCCACAGGCTATGTATTTGTTTCTGGATTCAATTGAAGGTGCTGTTTGTGACCTTTAAAGATCTATCTATTGTTAACATCTATATAGCCCCCAATACATGGTATCTGAACACCTCACAATCCTTAACATAATGCAATGCCCCCGGGAGGTAGGGAAGTGCTATTATTCCCATTTTACAGATGGGCAACTGAGGAATGCAAAAATAAATTGACTTGCTCAGGGTCATATAAAAAGTCTGTGGCAGAGCAGAGAATGCATCCAGGTCTTCCAAGTTCCAGACAAGTCCCCTTACCATTGGACTGGCCTTTCTCTAGGGCTGAGCCACCTGAGAGATCACCTCAGTTTATCATGACAGCTAAAGTTTGTTGGGTTTCTCTTGTTGATGCTTCTTGAAGTAGCAAAGCCTTCTCATTGGAATGCTCCCATATGTGAACCTCCCTCTCACTCAGTCAGTTTCACACAGCCTGTGCCTGGTAAATATTTGGTGACAATGGAAAAGGTGTTTGTTCATGCAGGCCTTTACTTAAACTTCTTGGCAAACTAAATGAAAAAAACAAACACTCACCTTTACACTGCTTGTGTCTGACAGAGACTTTTTAATCTGCCATAACAGTGGTTCTGACACTCCAGGTGAGGGGAGGGGCATACTAATATGCTTGTAAATATATGAATAAGTGCATAAAAAGGAAGGGAGAAAGATTACACCAAATCTTCAAGCACTAGCCCTTAATATTTTGTTCAGTAAGCGTAGTGTATGCCAGGCTGTTGCTCTTTGGTAAAGATAGACAATGGTACAACATAAATATAAGCTTGTCTACAGCAATCTATTTGTATATTGGGAAATTAATTATTAATACATGCTTTGCAGATGTGCATACAGTAAATTCCACCAGAGGGCAGTAAAGCTTTATAAAAGATTGACTGCAGCTTCTCACACAATGAAAGTTCAAGGCGGGCGGGGGGAAAGATTGAGTTAGCATTTTTAAACTAGCTATAATGGAGATCTACAGAATCTCTAATTCCACGTGGCACATGCCCAATGCTCACGCTGACAGATTTTTTAAAAATCTGTCACTTTTTTTTAAATCTGTCACTAGCATACATGAATAAACAATTATGTAAAAAGCAAATGATTGTATAAGGAATGTATTAAAATGACAAATGAGCCATATTGATCTAATTTACACAGAACACTGAAGGTTTCAGTAGAAAAAGGTAATTTCAGGACTAAAGGGTCTAATCTCCTCGCGACATGCACACAGAACTCCTATTAATGTCTATAAGAGTTCCACACTTTTGTGGAGAGAAGGTCATACCGCTAAGAGCAACATTAGAGTTGAGACTGTAAACCTACCCAAGCCAGGACATTCAGGCTTCCATGGCAACCTCAATTTTCTTATTGTGAAATACTGTAAAATCTCTTATTGGATAATCACAATGTGTAAAGCAATACGATATATGCTTGTATGCAAATACCCATATTCTGGTTTGTAACAGTCTGCAGCTGAGAGCTGGCCCAACCCAGCAGGCCCAGTAGCATAGCTGTGGCGGAGCGGCCACTCCCCCTGTGAGGAGAAGCGGCGCTAAGGCGCCGCCCAAGCCCGGCTGCGGGAGCCGGGCTCGGGGGATGCTTTAAAGGGCCCACGGCTCCCCGCAGCGGCAGGAGCCGCGCCCCCCCCCCCCCGCCCCAGCCCAGCTCCAGCGGCGGGGCTGGGGGGGGCACTTTAAAAGGCCGGCGGCTCCTGCCGCTGCGGGGAGCCGCGGGCCCTTTAAAGCGCCTCCCCAGCCCCGCTGCTGGAGCTGGGCTCGGGCGGGGATTTAAAAGGCCCGGGGGCTCCGCAGTGGCTGGAGCCCCGGGCCCTTTAAAGCACCGCCGGGTGAGTACAGGGGGAGCGGGGAGGCGCCGCTCTCCCTGTGCTCTAAACCTGGCTATGCCACTGAGCAGGCCCTTTAAAGCATCTTCACCCAGCTGCATCCAAGGCTAGTGGTGAAGTCTAATAGAACCAAAACTTGCACTAAAACTGAATAAACTCAAATGTCTCTTTGCTGGAACCCCTTCTCCCAAGCAGTCCCTGCTGGGTGGGTGTGTTTTGACTCTCCTTTGTGGCAGGGAGGTAGCATCCAAAGAAGTCCAATCTCATTCTCTCTCCCTGGAAGAAAAAAAAAGCCAGTCATCTTCCTACAATCATCTCGCCCTTTATGGCTTGACTTCACTAGGAAAAAAGGTGTGCTCTTCACTTGAATTCCCTAATAACGTGCGTTAAAATCCTAGTGAAGACAAGGCAATTTGTAGTTTTCACGAGCTCTCCATGTGAGTTAAAGGTTGTGGGGGAGCCCAGTCTGCAATCCAAACTGCCTTGTCTTTATTACGATTTTAACTCAAGTTAGTTAACGCTAGTAAAGATCACACTCTTTCTCTCCCCGCTGAAATCAAGACCAATGGGGAAAGAGGTGGATTATTAGCTGCCCTCCTTCCCGGCACCACCACTAGCTGGCTGACAGAGAGGGGAACCCTGCCCCAATAAACACTACAAGGCTCCTGATCTTGAGCACTATACAGAACAATAGGCTGGAGCTTTTCCAGACACCAGCTGCTACCCTTTGACCACTTCATCTCTGTCATTCTTTGGGCCCCAAACTCCTGGAACTAGGTAGCCTGGCTTCTGGAACCTTCTCCTCTGACAAATATGAGTCAATGCTGAGGTACTCCTTAAAGTCTGTAAAGTACATAAAGCCCTGGTTTTTTTCCTTCCATTCTCCTTTTGGCCCAAACCATGTCCGAGCCAAATATGAAAATAATTGGCTTCCAGTGTCAGACAAAAAACATGTGTGATCCTGCTGCAAGTTGTTGCTGTCTCCCTTAGATACCTGATATTGTGCTCTGTGCATCATGAGCTTGGAGGCAAGCATTGCAGGTGATCCAAGCACTGGGTTCTGTAGGCTTTCCAGTTGTTGTTAGGACTTGTTACATTAGGCATTGACTTGGAGGGATGTGTATTGCAGATGAACTTGGATAATTCCACCATAGCTAAAGTGTCAACATTAATAAGTGCCACAAGTGGGAAGAGTCATAGATTCCAAGGCCATAAGGGACCATTGTGACCATCTAGTCTGTATAACACAGACCATAGGATCTTCCCAAAATAAAACTAGAACATGTCCTTTTTTAAAAAA
The DNA here is from genome assembly GCA_037349315.1 of Chelydra serpentina. Classification (NCBI taxonomy): domain Eukaryota; kingdom Metazoa; phylum Chordata; order Testudines; family Chelydridae; genus Chelydra; species Chelydra serpentina. The sequence goes on along the minus strand of JBAIAC010000004.1, from coordinate 150,058,527 downwards.
AAAAATCCAATTTTGCTTTAAAAGATTGCGAGCAATGTAGTTATACTGATATAGTCTGTAGTGTAGACCTGGCCTGACTGTGTGGTGTTGGAATCAGATCCCTCGGTGGAATAACTGAGTTCATATGAAGCATGCTGGATTGTCCTTTGAAGGAAGATCAAAAAGCAGGACAAGCTTGTTGGATGTTGTATTTTATATGAGTTATATTAAGCATGCTGTGCATTGGGAAAACTCTTTGTTTCAGAGGCCACTATGGGAATTTCAGGCCATCTCCATGGTCACCAGCTTTTAAATGTCCCACCATCATGCTCTCTGATCAATAAGTGACTGCGCTTTTGCTGTGGGGAACCTGAGGATAGAACTCATTCCTCCTGGATACCTGTCTCTGGCCAAGCATCCCCACTTTAAAAAAAACCCTAAAATAATTTACTCTTCCAGAGGTATTTTCAGTTTAAAACCCTGTCAGGCCCTATGTAAGATCCCCACACATTTTTTAATGTTACCAATGAATTGGGATTTGTAATGCTTTTTCAATGTTTATATCTTTATTATTTAAATAGTATTCTATTTTAAATATGCATGTAGTGCTCTGAATATCTTGGAAGGCACAATTGGGTCTCAATATGCTTTTTCCACTAGATTAAAAGAGCCATCTACTCTCAAAAATCTCTTCCCCATGCGAGCATTTGTAGACAGTGATCAATTGTTAATTTATTCAAGAGAAAGCTGAGCTCCTAAGTCTTTCACTATAAGGAATGTTTTCCAGGGCTCTAATCATTCTTTTAGTTCTTTTCTAAATCCTTTCAATTTTTCAACATCCTTTGTTTAGTGTAGTAAACAGAAGTAGATACAGTGGTCTAATGCTGCATACAGAAGTAATACTACTGCTGCTTGATATTTTCCTGCATGTATATCCAAAAATTGTGTTCACCCTTTTTAGCTGCAGCATTGCATTGGAAATTTATGTTCAATTGTTTATTTGCCATGATCCTTAAGTTTTTTTTAGAGTCACTGCTTTCCGTAATATAACCAGCCATCTTATAAGTGTGACATTCTTTATACCTACATGTATGACCTTGCATTTGGTTTTATTAAAACACATGTTCAAATTAGCCCAGTTGAGTCTATATAAAGTCCAGTGATGGCTTTATATTTAATAACGTTGGACCCCATTGGAGGATGAGTCCCCATTTACAATTACTTTTTTCAATCTATCAGTTAACCAGTTTTTAATCCATTTAATTTGGGCTACATTGATTTTTCTATAATGTAGTTACTAACGTTTTTTTATCAGAATATCATGCAAACTAGGTCAAACGCCTGACAACCAAACTTAAGTTAGCACAAAAAAACTTTATTTGACTAGACCTATTGTCTGTAAACAATGTTGATTGGCATTAATTATGCTACCATCTTTTAATCTTTACCGATTGCATCACCATATCAGCTTTTTCCACGATTTTGCTCAAGATTGATGTCAGGCCAACTAGCTTATAGCTTCCCAGGTCATCCCATAGATGCACTCTTTAAATCAGGGGTCTCAAACACTCGGCCCACGGGCCTAAGGTGGGCCAGAGGCGGGGCCTCATGGAAGGGGTGGAGTGGGGGGCTTTCATTGAAGTAATTCTAAAAGTAAATGAGTGTTTATATTTTATTATTCGCATTACAGTTTTTAAAAAGTTAATACACTGACTGTTAATAGCATACTATCTTACTCTTCTTTTTTTTCATTTTTGACTATACTTTGGTATCGTTGTATGAAAAGGTTTCTGTGATGCGGCCCTTGGGCCAATGTACTAATCCTCATGTGGCCTTCATGATGATTTGTGTTTGAGAAATCTTGTCTAACTGATCTTCTAATGTGGGGTTGGGAAGGAATTTCCATCTCCACCTGGGCAGATTGGCAGTGACCGTGGGGATTTTTCACCTTCCTCTGCAGCATTGGCTGAGGGCCACTTGCCAGGGTTATCTGGGCATATCCCATTTAACTTCCTTGCCATAACAGGGGCCTCAACCACTGTTACAGCTCGGTCCCTCCTGGTCTGTGCCTGTGACACACAATAGTCTAGTCTCCTGTGGGCTGTAATACTTTGGCCTAATTTTGGTTGCTGGTTTTAGTGTGCAGATGCTGGGTGGGGCAGGTGGTCTGTGGTCAGACTAGATGATCTAGAGTGGTCATTAACCTCTGAGTCTAATCTTCCAATATTTCTGCACTTGATATATCATGTATGATACATAAGCAGCATCTGCCAGAGTAAGAGGACCTATCCTTTTTTACAGACCAGTGGTGTTTGCCATTGGCCCAGTGTGCTAGTACGCAGATCACATAATTTTGTACTGACTGAATTATCAAGTGACATTTCATCAGCAAAGTTTTGTCCGCTCCTGGGTGCTGCTGCAAGGCAGAGGCATCCATCTCCTCCGCTGGTTCTGGCCCAACTAGGGTGACCAGATTTTGAGGGCTTTTTCTTATTTAGGCATCTATTATCCCCCACCCCCGTCCCGATTTTTTTACACTTGCTATCTGGTCACTGTAGGCCCAACTGAGCTGCAGAGCCTTCCTTTTATACTTTGGGTGGGGCGGGTTTGGCTCCACCCACCCAGGGGAGTGTAGTGCTCCCTCGCTCTCCAGTCCAGAGGGAGGCCACTCTGCCTCACTACAGACTGCTTTAAATTTCTATTTCATCTGAACATTTTCAGGTATAAAAGCAACTAAAGCCCTGATCTTGCTCCCCTGGTAGCTAATGGTAAAATTCTCGTTGACTTTAATAGTTTAGGATTGGGCCCCAAAACAGCCCTTTGAATGATTTAGTTTCTCTTATCTCCAAACTGTATCTCACAGATGATAATGAGGATGAAGTGCAGTTGTACCAGAACATTGCCACGCTGAAATGCCTGCAATGAAATGTACTGAAATTACATAGATAATTGCTAGTACTGATATTGATCTTAATTGAACTAATTCTGCAGTGCAATGAAAGTTGTAGTGTAAACCGCCTATCCAAATCTTTTGGGATACCAACAAACAGAGATCATTAAACTCTTGTATTTTTGAGGTCATCTGAATTCCTACATCATTTTTGTAATTTTTTAGTGATGATTATCACATTTAGTTATGCTAAAGAAAAAATATAAAGCCAACATCACCAATGCAGAACTGGCATACAGTGCCAAACTCTGGTCTCGGTTATGCTAGTGTAACCAAGTGTAATTTCTCAGGAGTCAATAAAATTAATTCAGACTTGTTCTAGTGTAACTGAGAGCAGTGTATAACTAGCAGTGAATACATGCAAGTCAGATTAAAGAATCTCTGACATTTTAAAATGACGTTATATTGCTACATATCCCATATTTGGTGGTGGTACCCATGTAATAAACTGCCGGGGCATCGTGAGAATTTACAGTGCACCTTTAATCACCTCACATACATGCTACCTTCCGATTCATTCTTGTGGAGACAACTTTTAGCATGTCCAACCTCTAAGCAGCTTCTCAGAGACATTTAAACAACCTGTCAAAAAATATTCTCTTCTTTCTCCTCAAAGTTTGGATATTCTCCATAAACTTGCACTGACTGGTTCAAGGCTCAGGATTGGCAATATTTAGTTCCGTGCAAATGACAAGTTTAAATTGTGATATCTCAGGACCCATTGAAAGCTCTCTAGCATTAGAAAGCCAGGAGTCCACCTCTTCTTTAGCATTTTTTACTAACCAAAATAGATCAGGAGATATCAGATGTTTAAAATATGATATTGTCTATGAAAAAGCCATTTTATGTCATCTTTTAGACATATTTAAAATGCAATAGTTGTTTTTCTTCTCCCTCTGAGTCCTGTGCAGCTGGATTCATAATACTAAGATAGGCTGGCATTACAAATGAAGAGATAGAGAGAAATATGATACATACATAACTTAAAACATTTTGTCTCAGTTAAACGGGTTCTCTAATGCCAAACCTATTTCTAAGCACACGAATCATTTTGTCGGGCTATTCAGTCATTCACTACCAATTTCAAATTCTTGTTATAAAATACTTTGGGATCACTGAATAACAATACTCAAGTATGAAAGCCATTATAAATAACCAAATTCTAATTTGAACATATACAAGCTTCTCTCTGGATACAATTCTCGAAATGTTTCTTGTCCTCCCTCTGACACGTTTGTGGAGGTTAGATAATAAATTTCTGTGCCTACTTCACTAGCTGTGGAGGGAAGAAACAATCCTATAAGTAAACTTAGGGGACAAAGGGCCTAAACTCTGTTTTATAGAAATTAATAGACAATTTAGACAAAGAAATAATGGAAATCACCTTACCCAGGTGCTACATCGATATTTCTTTTCATCTCTTTGAATATTTGCTTTCCTTTGTGCATGCCTGTAATACCCATCTTGTGAATTGTGGTCACTTTGGCAACTGCTTTTAACATAAAAGAACCTAAATTCTGCAGATATGTGTTAAACCGAATGGTCTTACAGAGAGCTTTCATTTCCCTGCAAAATTGTGCTTCTTGTTGTCTTCAGATCTCAATGCTTCAAATGATGGATTATACAAATGAGTTGAATGATGCTGGTATGAAAATCAAAGATGGCTTGTGTTTGTGTACTTTTAAGTGATTCTCTTATTCTTGAAGTATTCAAGTATTTCATGGATTTCTGGTGGTGATTTCATTTGCAAATCACTGTGGTCTAGATTGAGCCTCTAGGCTCAGCACTTACTATGGGGTGGTATGTGGCTGCGTTGCTCCAGGATGGAATTGTGACTTCGCTCGCATGCGTTTCACGAGTTGTAATGAGTAGTAATGGATGCAACTTGTTTCCCATCTTGTGCCTGACATGGGATCTTTGAAGCCATGGCTCTGTTCTCTCCCACTGTTTGGTCACTTGGTAGGTGGGGAGGAGGCTGCTGATGTAGCCCCTGCTTTCTCCCTACTGAACCCAAGCAACCTTTAATGAACCTGTGCAGGTAGGAGTGAGGTTTTACTCCCCCTTACTCACTGCATAGTCACACTATGGCTAGTCAATCTGGCCCGGTGTCAATTATAAATATCACATGCAAATTATATTTCTTGACCACAGGTCAAGTCCTTTTCTTGAACTGCCCTGTCTTTCGTGTTAAAGTAAATTCTAACACTGGTAAAATGTCGTGCATTGCATGTACTAGAGCCTGAACGCCTCCATTTATTCACACTGCAAGCAGTGCTTCCCCACGCTGCCCCGCCAAGTAGACTCCACTATTGTCCATGAGGACCAGGGCCTGGGAAACAAATTTTTCACTGTGGCCCTGCCTCCAAATGTAACTGATTGCTATCCACCATGATCACGCCGCTATACACAGGGCAGAAGTAAGGAGTTTAGGGTGGGTCCCGGAGATGAATCTTTAGTATACAGTCCATGCTATCTGACTCATTTTGCTTAAATATAATTGGTGGGGGAGGTGAATCTTGAGGTCCTTCTGTGGCAGAACTGGTTCCCAGCTGGTTAAGCGCTAGATACCTGTTTATATGAGTTTATATTGGTTTATATTTCAGGGTTATTTTTGCAATGTAAAGGGCTAGAAAATTAGGACTGGATGCTGCCATCTGTGCTCACACTGAGTAGTACCTGATGCCTTGAGTAGTTCCATCCCTCTTGGTGACACTACATAAGGAGTAAGATACTACACAATGTGAATGAAGGAGACAGGGGGCTTGTCTTCACTGCCAGGGAGATCGACGCTGCTGCAATCGATGCAGCGGGTGTCTATTTAGCAGGTCTAATGAAGACTCGCTAAATCAACAGCAGAGCACTCTCTGGTCAACTCCGGTACTCCAGTTCCCTGAGAAGAGTAAGGTAAGTAATTGGGAGAGCATCTCCCATTGATGCACTGCAGTGAAGACACCAGGGTAAGTCGACCTAGACTACGCTGACTACATGAATAGTCCAGCTACATGAATAACATAGCTGGAGTCTACATAGCTTAGGTCGACGTACCCCAGTAGTGAAGACAAGCCCAGAGTCTGGCCTTTTTGCGTGTTAAACAGGGAAAGTGAGACTGCCCTCCAAGTGTGTAGTTCCCCCAAATGAGGAAGGCTCAGAACCCCTGGCTCCATCGGGCTCAAAGACTGATTTTATGAGGGACTGTTTCTAGGACTGGGAGCACAGTCAATTCTGTTTTTCTATCTCAAGAAAAATTACTTGGATCAACTTATTAATGGTGAAGAATGCTTTTTTTCATCCTAGCTTGCAAGCTTTCTTCTCTCAGCTCCTCTGTCCTAATATATAAAACAGATAGATGGAAGTTCAAATGCCAATGTTAACAGTGAATAGTAATGATGTGTACAGCAGATTCGGATTTCATTACCTTGACCTTATCAGGCGGAGGAGAGCAAGTGCGTATGTATGTGTCTCTGAACTGTAGGAAAATAGGAGATACACAGATAAGTAATACTAGCATGTTACTTTCACAAACTTTTTTCTTTAAGTTTTTATAAAAGAAATTTATCTAAACGAACAAAAAGTCAGATTTTCAAACAGATGTCTCATCTGGGAAATATACAATTTTGTGAATGCAAATACCTGCATACTTTTCAAGAATTCTGTCACTTCTACAGGAGTGTTGATTTTCATATGCAAAACCAATTTGGATAAATAAGGTTAGCCTCTGACTGTTAGCTGTACACGGGGGTGTTAGTGGTCAAAGAGTGCACACACAAATATGGGGGCTGGTGAGCTCTGCCACACTCAAACGTTTAATGCCCATGTCAGAGTACTCATTCACAACTGACACCCATTTCAACTTCACAATCTGAGAGTGGTTGAGACTAAAGCAACATTGTTTCCAAAATAAACTACTGTCTCCCCTACCAGCTAGGACCTTATTCACTTCTTGAAAATATTACTGGCATGTCTAAGAGTTGGATCATTAACTGGAACACTGGGGCTTCATAGGAGCTGCTTTATCAAAGTTCCTATTTCTCTTCAGTGCACAAGGAATGTAAGTTATTTGTTTATTTGCAGGGGGGAAAGATGATGTGGTGAAGAAACATGACTGGGTGTCAGGAGACCTAGGTTCTATTCCTGGCTCTGCCACATCTTCTAATATGTTACCTTAGCCAAGTCATTTACAGTGATCATTCTGCCTTAGTTTCCCTGTCTGTAAACTGGAGAGAAGTATTAAATTACGAAGGCTGGTGCATGTCCACTTTCCTATGAAGAAATGGCAAACTAGGTAATGAGCTTACACTCTACAGTTTGGGAGTGCAAGATGGGGGAGCTGTGGGGAATTGGCTGGAGCCTCCCTATTGATGGGTTCACGAGATCATTCGTGTAACTCAGTTGGGTGTGTCGCTGCCTGTGGATGGCTGTGTGAGTGCAGTGCCCTGTCAGAGGCTTGGAGCTAGACATCAGCACCACGGTGTGAGAGGAAGATCAGGCTGGTGGGTTTGGAGGGCTCGGTGGTCCCACAGTCCACGTTACATCCCGGGGACCCCGTCACATAGGCTACTGGAGCTCCCTCCAAGGCAGTGTAGCTTTGCATCACACCTAATGTAGGAGCTGTTCCTCAACTGTTGAACTGAGCCCTAAATCTCAGGGCTCAATATCATTTAAATAAAGACTCAGTGGAAACTGGGCTTTGACCCACTGCTCTAGCAGCGTTGTGGGTCCTGAGGGCTTGCTGACCTAAGTCAGACTGATTTGTGTGTGGATAACGGGGCCCTTGGGCTAAAATCTGAGTCAGATCCTGGGCTTAGTATATAGCGTAGACATACCCTGTGAGGGAGAACAAGGAGGCGGGAGTGGGGGAAATAGTACAAACAGCTGGGAAGAAAGCGTGTAGCCATCCGTTCTGACCTGCTATACAGTGCAGGCAACAGAAGTTCCTTTTGGGTCAGGACCTTTTGTTTTCCCCAGTAAGTATGCTACAGATACAGGTAAAAGTATTTGCAATTGATCGTTATCTAACTGAATGGAGAGGCTCAAGTATGGTTAACCAAAGGAGATCCAAAAGGTGCAATGGCAGGTACTCTGGATGTTAAGAATAAGAGGTTTGCTGAGTGCTGAGCTAGCTGCTGAGAGAGAATCTGAGATCTGACATACCAGAGTAGAGCACGTCACAATGGGAAGATTGACACTGGGCAGATAAAGGAAGCATGAGCCTCGGATCCTGTTTTGAAAATGATTTACATGCAGAACTTGTGGGGCTAACTTTCTTACCCCAGTTCAGGATCAAAAATCTTGTAATCAGCTCTTTAATCTATACTGCCAATAAATTAATTTCAAACTACTATGTCTTGTCAAATCATATCCAGCCACTAGACACAAGATGGTCTATCGCTCTCATTCACATGTGGGCTGTCAAACAGAAAGGTTGTTAGGTCAACCAAGAAGTATTTTTGTGGTCAGTTTTTGTGTGAAAAATGTACTGTCAAACACATCAGACTAATTATAGCGGTGCCCATTACTACCAAGATAATTAACAATTTATTTCTATTTTTTTCAACTGTAAAAACTCACTTTGATGTAAAACTTGGCAAGAAAGATCCATGACTAGGAGTGAGACTTTTAAAAAAGCTGGTTTGGATATTTGTACACAAAAAGAGCTAGTTATTCCGGGTATGGGATCCAACAATAATTAGATTTGGACATTAAAAAAAAACCCTTCTATGCAAGCATCTAGGTGTGGGACACATTCAAAAGCAGCTCAGATCTGCTCAGGCAGAATCACACGACCAAATCAAATTCAATAAAATACTAAGTAGGAAGCAGACAGACTTCAACTATGTTGTCACTCCTATTGTTCTCATCTTAATGTAGGTTGGAAGCTATTAACTATGTGTTTATATAGCACTTAGCACAATGGGGGTCTCTGATCCTGCAGCACTACAAGTAAATAATAATACAAAAAAGTGGACCTTGAATTGGCAGGGTTTTTGCTTTTTTTCCTAGAAAGAAGAATGGAATTTTTCTGCCAATTGAGCAATCTGCCTGCCTTGACGTTCTTATATACTACCATGGCATGACAATAAAAGGCCACTTGGGGTGTCCAGGCTCACCCCTACATTTTGGAGCATTATGATTTGCCAGTCTATTTTTTTTTAAATAGTTTTTTTCTCTAAAACAGTCTAACTTTAAGTACTCTTTTACCCATTTCATCTTCTGGTCAAGCTTTTCAATACAAAAACGTAAGTGCTCTCACCCCTCAGCCAGGCCTACAGTAACTACAGGTTCAGGGCAATTTCCTTCCAATTTACAAGTAGACAGAGACTTCCACTGTGGACCAGAAGGCCATTTACAAGTCAGAACCAATCCTTCAGCACCATTTACAAGACGATAAAACTCAGATATTTTGCTCCCTGCCGGGAGAACTGAATAACTTAAAGAGCATGAGTTTCATTTGTATTAATCATCCCCTGCTATCAAGTTGGCAGCGTAACCTGCTTTTATATAATTGAACTAATAACTATGGTTTATTAACATCATTAAATCAATGTTGTCTTGTAAACTCTCCTTTTATCTCAGCACATCATCTTGCCTGCCCTGAAGGGGAAAAAGTTGTTTCCTGGAAGTGGGGAAGAATGCATGCACACATCAGGCTCTATGCATCGACACAATCCCGTTCGTGGCCCAATACTGACATTCTTAATGGTGATTGAGAAACACAGATCATTGCTGTAACTTTAATATAACAAAATAATAATAATAATTAATTGCTTGCAGCTGTTGCTAACCAAACAGAAAGAAACGTAGCAGCATGGCAATCTCCCACTTGGACAAAAATCTCAAATCACAGTAATGCTTATTAATCTTGCAGAGAGGGGACAACAGTGATAACTGAAGAACAGAGCAGCTTGATCTGCCTTGCCATAAGGTGTCTCTGATGGAAATGAAGATTTTCTACTTACTGACTTGTTTGTAGGTAAAGGATTACAAGGGGAATATACCTAGTTGTATTCTGCACCTGCCACTCTGATGGATCTGCAGTTTGTGAGGCTGCAGTTTGTTCAGATTGGGTTATTAAGGGAAATGCTACCTTGGGAAAGAATGCTATATGTAAGTGGAAGCATCACAAGACAAGCAAGAGGTAAACAAGCAAGCAAAGAAAACACAATCTGAACTGCGCTGTTCCAATTCCATTTGTTTTGGGTTTGATGGATTTCCCTCCCCCCCGCTTTAATCTCTGTAATCACCTTGTGACGGGTTGGACCCCCCCTTCTGGGATGCCACCTGATGTGCTGAGATCCCACTCAGCCCTCCGGCCATGCCAGCCGGGGCTTCCCTTATACTGGGTTGCTGTGCCAGGCTCCCAAGCCCCTTTCCCGCATGCACCCAGGCAAGACCACACCCAACTGCAGACACAGACTGCAGTCAGATCTGTGCGAGAGGATTCACCCAGCACTCACGTGCACACCCACTGTAGAGAGATAAACCCCAGATAATATTGTCTTGCACTGTATAGAAAGACATGCACTCATAGGCCTTGTCTAAACACACAAGTTGCACAGGTTTCACTTCCTTAAAAGCCATTTAGTTAAACCAGTGTACACTACTCTCTCATTTCAGCTCAAGTCAATTTCTAATCAACTTAAAGTAAACGGAAAGAAGCCACTTGTAAGGTGAAATAAGAATGGAGACACAAGGGTTTGCAGTGGTTTAACTAAATCGGTTTAAAATAACACCTTTAGTTGAACTAGTGTAGTTTTCCTACGTAGACAAGCCCACCGTGCACTTTTATCAGTAGGGCCCAGATCCACAAAAAGTATTTAGGTGCCTAAATATGTTTTGACAATCTGGGCCTTACAGGTATCGAATCACTTTCTCTCTGCTGTTATAATATTCTAAGGGAGCAGAGTCTCAGGGTAGTCCCAGACTTTGATCTTGTCTACACTAGGGGTTGCACTGATTTAAATTACGGCATAATTTTAAACTGATTTAGTCAAACCAATTTAGTTCCGTTATTTTGGCTTAAATCAAACTTATTTCAGTTTCACTAAAGTCAATTAGGAAAAGTTTTAAGAAAAAGTGAAATACATTATGCTTACTTCACTGGAATAAACCATGGAAACAAGAGTGTCTATGCAACCACTTGCACCGGTTTCAACAAAAGTGGTATAATTAAACCAGAGCTATTTGTCTAGACAAGGTCTTAGAGCTGAATGTATTCTGTGTTTGGTTCTTTTTTTTCCTTCTGTATCAGAATCAATTGGAGTGGAATTGCAGGCCCTCCATTTCAAATTAGGCTCCAGATTGAATGAATCTGGTTTCCCCATAGTCATATATCATTGCAAAATTTAGGCAAGATTCAGGTTCACACACTGTGCGTATTTGCAAGGCTTTGTTGGTTTGTCAGCAAGGGACATGAGTTGAGTAGCCATATGGGAAAATTACTATGGACTAGATCCACACAGGGACTTAGCAGCATTCCAACAATAAGTCTAATGACAGGTTTCAGAGTAGCAGCCGTGTTAGTCTGTATCTGTAAAAAGAACAGGAGTACTTGTGGCACCTTGGAGACTAACACATTTATTTCAGCATAAGGTTTCGTGAGCTACAGTCCACTTCATCAGATGCATAGAATGGAACATATAGTAAGAAGATATATACATACAGAGAATCATGAAAAGGTGGAATTTGCCATACCAATTCTAAGAGGCTAATTAATTGAGAACTATTATCAGCAGGAGGAAAAAAAACTTTTGTAGTGATAATCAAGATGGCCCATTTCAGACAGACAGTTGACAAGAAGGTGTGAGGATACTTAAGATAGGGAAATAGATTCAATTTGTGTAATGACCCAGCCATTCCCAGTCTCTATTTAAACCTAAATTAATAGTATCTAGTTTGGAAATTAATTCCAATTCGGCAGTTTCTCGTTGGAGTCTGTTTTTGAAGCTTTTTTGTTGCAAAACTGCCACCTTTAAATCTGTTACTGAGTGACCAGAGAGGTTGGTATGGCAAATTCCACCTTTTCATGATTCTCTGTATGTATATATATATCCTCTTACTATGTGTTCCATTCTATGCATCCGATTAAATGGACTGTAGCCCACGAAAGCTTATGCTCAAATAAATTTGTTAGTCTCTAAGGTGCCACAAGTACTCCTGTTCTTTTTTTATAAGTCTAACGTTAGCTGCCAATAAGCATGATGCAGTAAGGCAGCAGAGAAACACGGTGATTTAATTGCCAAGGCAACACTGGAAAGTAGGCTGTGGGAGGAGAAGGACATGTCCCTGGATACTTTGGTGATCGTGGGGGAATTGGGAGCTCTCCTCCTTATTTTAAACTACAATAACACCATGATCAGAATAGCATGGGTGACAAAGATGAATGAGTCAAGGGAATTTTCAATATGATGTACATTGCGGGACATAGGGTGACCAGATAGCAAATGTGAAAAATCGGGATGGCGTGAGGGGTAATAGGAGCATATATAAGAAAAAGACCCCAAAATCGGGACTGTCCCTATAAAATTGGGACATCTGGTCACCCTAGAGGGACATGACTCTGTTTTCAGTAATAGAGAGCTTCAGATAATCAACATTCAACTTTATTTGATTGTCAGAACAGAAAGTCTTGTTTGCGATTGCACTTGTTGCCATCCATCTGTTATATGACAAACTCATTGTGGTAGCTGTAGTCATTGCAGACTAGAGAGACATGTTATCTATTGAGTGGGCAATAGGCATCCACATTTTGACAGTTCATATTCTTTAACTGTGTCATAAGTGGTCCCTTTTTAGCCCCTTATTGCTAAAGGCATTAGCAAGTCAATTTGCTACAGTGAGCTGCTGCAAAGGCCACACATTCTTTAATGCTGTCAGACAGACAAGGTATTGCAAAACAAAGGTGAATTTCAGTCTAACTTGTACTAACAATTTCATCATCATGTAACAAAAGTCAAGCCAAAAGTTAATGCTGAATGCTTAAGCGTTTGCAATTATCTCCTCAGGGTTGTGTAAACTATGAATGTATGTTTCTTTTCCGGGTTACATATTTAACTATAATTGGTCTGCCTACAAATAGATCGGCCTGTTAAGGAAGCAAAGACTTTGTGTGAATCCTAAATGGATAACCAAGGGACTCAGACGGCTGGAAATAACAACACCTGACAGTTTCTAGGATAGGGCATCACTTAAACTAGGCAAAGTTAGTCAGACTTGCTTATACAGCATAATATGCCGTGACTGTCCTAGCATTTGACGTACTTTTCATTGTTTCACCAACCCCTTGAAGGATCTCTGTTAGAAAAGTACTTTTCCGCGGCTTTCATTTCGCTTGAGCTCTTGCGGTGGTGTCATATCTCTGGTGCTTCAGCCTTGTCCTTTTTCTAGTGTCATCACTATGAATTACATAAGTACTCTAGCATGATGAGGTTATAAGGTAGCCCCCATGATGAATAGTTGAACTGAAGTCCAGTGGCATAACAAGTCACCAGAGGGTGCAAGAATAGGCTAGGGGCCCCCATCCCAATTCAGAGAAATCTAAATTTTTGCTTAGCTTTATCATCTTGGAAAATCAGAACATATCCATCTTATCCATAAATACACAAACACAATATACAGGCTATTTACATATTTATACAAAATTTCACTTTTCTTGCTCATTTATTTTCTACTGAGAGAACAGTTAGCTCTAGCTGTTCTTGTTTCCTTGTAGAATGAATAAAGTTTTAAATCAATTTTAGCTTTAAAAATAGAAAAGATCATTCACTAGTGGATAGAAAAACAGGACTTGTTAGAAACAGCATGCATGCGGTGCAAACTTCAGGAAAACTGGATAAGAATGTTTTTTGTTTATTTGTTTTTCTGACTCTCAGCATTGGTGTTGGCTCTTTCACTGCTGGCAATTTTTTATTTTTTTTTGGATTTCAAGGACAATCTAAGTGATAACTTGAGCTGTGAAATGTGGAGGCAGTTCTGCAGGCCCCCTCAAAGCCAAAACCACTTCAGCTGCATGGACGTTGTCTTCAGAAGATTTGAAACAAGAAACTAGGGCTGAATAGAGTGAAAGTCATGCACAATTAATTTCAGGCTTTGGAACTAATGGTTGAGCTGTGCTATTACTATGTCTATACTTTAGTACAAAACATTTACTTTGAACTGACTTTCTGGATCTGTTAATCTCCAGTTAGCTGATAGTTCATCCAATGATGCTTAGCTTTTGGTGCATGCTTAGATTTGAGGTTACTTTCTACTCCTCATGTATGTGCAAGTTTGATGGCTGATTGTCTATGTGATACAGCACGGCCAGAAGGCAGCAGGAGAGTGATCTAGTATGAGGAGAGGCCTTATTCCCTGTAGATTAATTAAAAGCACCTGAAGCCAGTCACCTGATAAAATCCCCCTGCTTCAATCAGCCAGGTGAGGAGTTGGAGCAGAGAGCAGTTTGGAGGAGTTGGAGCAGAGTGGTGAGGAGTTGGAGCAGAGAGCAGTTTGGAGGAGTTGAAGGAGAGTGATTTGGTGGTGGAGCAGAGAGCAGTTTGGAGGAGTGAAGCAGAGTGGATTGGTGGTGGAGCAGAGAGCAGTTTGGAGGAGTGAAGCAGAGTGGATTGGTGTTGGAACAGAGAGCAGTTCGGAGGAAAGCGGAGGAGAGTTTTGAGAAGTGCTGCGGTGGGCTAAGAAGACCAAGACCCTAGGTAAAGAGACACTTGGCTTGTGCAGAGGGAAGGCAGAAAGCCCCACAAGCTGAAGGGCAGGAGAGGGAAGTAGCCCAGGGGAAAGAATCACTAGTACAAGTGGTTTACCTGCTATCCTAGGGCCCCTGGGCTGGGACCTGGTTTAAAGGGCGGACCCGGGTCCCTCACTCTCCACTCCCCTTCTCTGGGATACTAGTGGGATAGCTGATACCCCAGTTCAGGGGCAAGAAATGGCACCCTGAAACCCCCGCCTCCCCCACAAGAAGAGAAAGCGCGGGACCCGTCATAGTAGTGCTGGCAATTTGCCACAGTCTGATATAAGAAAAACTATTTCTAAGACCTTCCATTACACTGCATGCATTTTATAGCATTTCTGCAGCTCTGCCCAGTTCTTGAGTTTCCGACTGCAACATCTTGCACACAACATTTATTGTTTCCAGAACTTCAGTTTGAAAAACAATAAGTGTCTTAACAATAACTTGAGATAAGGGGACTTTAAGTATATCTCTGTATCAATATCTTAAAGAAACCAAAGACTCATAATGAGAAGACCAACATGTAGGGCCTATGTCTGTTCAGAATTAGGTCAAATTTGCTTACAAAAGAAGAGAGAAAAGCCCCTTGGTTACAACTATAGTCAAAAATATATCTAATGGCACAACTAAATCATAAAAGTTTGAAGTTCTGTGATTGTCCATACTGGATTGTTTAACACCGGATTCAAATTGTGTGCAGCACAGTGCACACACTTTGCATTTGGTTCTTTCGCAGCAATTCTTTCCTATGCACCAGAATAGATTCCACTCATATTCGCAGCACCATCATATCCCTGGCCTTGTAGTTTTGATAGTTCTAGACTTGTTGTCTTCAATATGCCTGATGATATCACTTTCAAGATTAGCACCTGATTGACCACTTACTTAATGAAATCCTAGAAAACTCTCATTCATATTTATTTTGGTGGGATTGCGTTTTCATTTTTTCTATAGTAAAATACTGAAAAACTGACGTAGCTGGTCAATTTTAGATAAGTCCTGGGTTCTGTCTATTATCCCTGAGTGAAACAGAGCATTCATGGGTGTCACTAACAATACTTTCTATAATCTGGTCTGACAGCAACTGTAGACCTCATTTTGAATTTCCTGGCTGAGATACATTGGTGAGCCTTTTGGCTTCCTTTTGAGTTCTTCAAGAACAAGATCATGTTTGGCCAATAGTTCTACGATAGACAAGAAGCTGCCACTGTTTCCTTCACCGATAATCTCTCTATAACCTGCAAATGGAAGATTAAACATAGCTAAAGCAAGGGTGACACTAATGATATGATCAAGGACCTGCCGGCAGTAAATGGCCTGTTTCCTTGTTTTTAATTTGAGATCTTTGTCAATGCTACTATGCAAGCACAACTAATCATGGATTAAGCAAGCTTTGACATGACAATTAGATGTTTTGTGTATTGCTCTATTTCGAGGTAAATGCTGCCAGTCTCTTATTCCACTTATCCATGCTGCGTCATCTGAATTTTTTTCCAACCCCCAAAAAGCCAACAGCATTGGCAGTAACTTTTGTCCAGCACAGGAGAATAGCATAACCAGGTTAGTTTAAGTTGGATTTCAGCCTTTGACATAGTTTCATAATAATATGCTGAAAAGCATCAATTTGTCTTAGAGTGACAAGGGAATGATGCTCCTTAGCCTGACATGGGACGTGTTTTACAATAAAACATTTCTGTTCTGAACTTAAAGTTTCTGCACTAAATTTTGACTTGTCAGTGGAATTTTCTCTAAATAACTCAGTTTGAACTTCACTGGAATCAGTCATTAATATATCACTGGTTGCTGTGGGCTTAGTAATATTTTCATGTTGAACATTAATATTTTCATGCTGCACTCTTTGAGCACTATCGAGTTTGAATGTCTTGGGGCTATCAGGATTAAAATCATTTTCAACACAGTCACTGCCAAAATATTTGGTGATTTTGTCACTGGTGACTGACAGTGTTGTGGGCACATCAATGTAGTGACAGGTGGTTTTTTAAATCAAGTTTTGGCAACTTGGCAATTTTCTCACTAGTCTCATTTTGTTTCCATGTTTAGCAGCTCTGGCATCAACGTTTTAAAACAGTACATACATTTCTAGCAATACAAACAACCACATTCCTCAATGGCAATAATGTAGTGCTTAATTTTATAGTGCAAGAGCCCTGCAGAAATGATCTCAAGTTGCTAATTTTGTCACACACAACAAGATAGTCTAAAAAAAAGTCAATCGTGTGTGTGATATCACCATAAGACAGAGCACCCATATTCAAAATCAGCTAACAATTTACCAGTAAATTTTTTCTAATTGAAAATCTGTGCAACAACAGTTACAAAAGACTTCACACAGAAGTAATAAATACACCTATCGTATCCACTTGAAACACATACAACGCGGCTTTTATATGCCTAACTTTAAACTTAACAGCAAGGCACATCCAAAGCACACATGTAGTTAATCAAAAAGCCCAAGGGTTACTCCAGTTTCATGTTGGTATAACTCTACTGGAACTAATGGAGTTGCACCACTGAAAAAGGGTAATGCAAAGCTCCAAATCTTTATAGCTGAACCCACAATTTTGCCCACAGGAACACCTTGCAATTTGAGCACAAACATCATTTGTTTTGCATTCACCAATCATGTGGCTGGGCACTAAATGCAAACAAGTGTTGAAAAAAATATACAGAGCATTCCTGAAAATGTGGTCTCTGTTAAAAAGATCCATACTGCTATGCAATAGAAACAAGTAAACAATTCTTTTAAAGCAACTACATCCTCAGCACTTTTTAAAGATCACAATACTTCGTCTATTTTACATTACTAAGTCAGGCACTTATGGTATGTCTGCTTCCATGTCAGAGAGCTTTTGCTTGATCTAGATAAAAAGCTAGGCCTCACCATCATCTATAATATCTTCTAAGTACCTCTAAGATGCACAAACTATTTGGATAGGATTTGATGCTACCCCATATAGGGCAAGACTGACTGGTTTGCTCCAGCTAATTCTGAGCCACTTCATAAATCCAGTTTAACTAGCTGATCAGATCAGGTTGACAATGGCTTTCCATTGTCAGAACATTGCACAGAAGCCAGAGTGTGCTAGTACATCTAGCCTAGTTAGGGGAAACACAGTCTAACAGAGTAAAGAGACTCATTCTCACCAGGGTCCACTGATCCAAGTGTTCCCACCCCATACATATCCCTCTCCACACCTACCCCATCCCACAAACAGACCCCCAAATGGCCCTTGCACCCCACATATACCCCAACAACCACACACCAGCCACCACTTCTCCTGACAGCCCCCACACATGTCCTGTTCACGGCAGCCTCTAACACCTCACGCCCACCTACCACAGCCCACAACATCCTCCACTCGCCCATAACATCCTGGCCCCCAACCTACCCCACTGGCTCCCAATTTCTCCCATTCCCTTCACAGCACCATAACTCACCCCCAACATCTCCCTCTTACCCCCAACTCCTCACCCCACAGGCTCCCAACACTCCCTGTGACATTGCACCCCATATTCTTCATAGTTGTACAAAATGCATCATAATTATGTCATAATTATATTATAATCATACAAGACAGGGCATGTAAGGGGTCATTGGAAAAGTTATGATTTGCTGAATATGATTATCCTATTTATACGCATGTATCATTTTTGTATCTGAAGTTATGAATATTGACTAGGGATCTGTATTTCAAATGGGCTTATTCTGGAAAACACTCACAGCCAGACTTTGAGGTACAACAATGAAGAAGCCAGACGGGGCTGATGGCCCATCAGCAAAGACAATGGACTGTGGAATAGCTTAACCTTCCTGTGGGATCTGTTTGCTATCACTTATAATCACTTAAAAATTATCTGTTGTAGTTAATAAAATTGTTTTTGCTTTATCTAAACCAGCGAGTTGGAGGGAAGTTCATGGGACATGGTAGCTCAAGGGGCGAAGGCTGTTGCATATTCCTCTCCACATTGGCGGGGGGAGGCGAACTCTATGAGCTTACACTGCACAGTTCCCTGTGCAGCGCAAGATGGTATAATGTTGGGTTTATGCTCCAGGGGGGTGCATGCCTGGGGAGCTGATAGGCTAAAGCCAAGGTAACTTTCTACTGTTGGTTCGTGCAGTGGCTAGTCATAGAGCCTGCATGTAACTGCCGCTGGGTGTGCCCCTACCTGTGTGAATGCTGGTGAAGGTGTAGGACTGGGAGCATGTCTGCAGCTCGTCACAGCAGCACAGTGAGAGAGGGAGCCCAGGCTAGTAGGTCAGAGGGCTCAGTGGTACCGCTGGGGGAATCCCTCCCACTCCCTCCATAGTTAAACAACTTGCCCCAGCCTCTCACCCACCAACTTTCCCGCAGCCCCTCACCCACCATGGCCCGAGAGCTTTCTGGCCATTTATGAGTGCACTTCCCCAGCTCATGTCATCACAGAGGGGTGACTGGGCCAAACCGGAGCATTACTGCAAGCCCCACATGCTTGGTAGTGATGCCACTGAAATTTGGCCTGGCTGCTCCTCCTTCTGATGGAGGGGTTGTGGGGCCAAATTTTCAGGGAATGGCATTTCACGCCCTGTGCCAGGTGAAGTGCTGGAATGCCACTCTGTCTTGTTGAGCCCCCATAATGTCATGGGCCTGGCATGACTGCATCCCTTGCAGCATCGTAGCTACACCACTGCTGAAATCTCTTTCAGCTGGACTGAAGTGTCCTGCCCACTCCTATGGGGTGTGGAGAGCATGTCCCTCTGTGAAGGTTAAGATAATAGAATTAGCTTAGTACAGATGTACAAAAATGTCACAATGAAACCCTATCCCATGAAAAATGCACCTGTTTTCAGGTCCAGGTACAAACTGGAAAATGGGATAAAGGTTGCCAAGGTTTGTGAGCCTTCAGTTTGAGCAAAGCTGTGATGATGCATTGGCTCTAATTAGTCCGGCGACCATAGAAAACTGAACTGAAGGATGCAATGAAACTGGAGAAAGAGAGTTCATATGAAACACCTGAAAAACTTGTCATCTATGCCATGAGACACACAAACACACTGAGCTCAGTCTTCCCTGTGTTGGGTGCAGCATCACTGAGAACAAAGTGGCCACTGCCTGAGGCCAGAATTCTTAGAATTTAAAGTTGCAGTATGCACACCGAAGGTATCCCCGCTGCGCACTTTATGGGAGGTTATGGAAGTAGCTCTGGAGCTGAACTTCTTGGCTTGGGCTCGTCTCTGGGTTGATTCAGCATGACAAAAATGGTGACTGAGATTGTTCTTTTTTAATTCAAAATTAAAAGGTTAAAAGAAGTAAAACGTGAAATTTGAAAAGCAGTAAGTGAAAGAAGGCTGGAAAGAGAACAATTAGACGTACTGGATCCATTCTGCAGCACTCATTAACAAATTCCTAGTGCACTGCTCTGAGCTGCACTGCAGCATTGCATGAATTCACCCGCTTAGTTCCCCACCCCTTCACTGAGCACTGCAGGTTCCAAAGTATTAAGGTACCACTTATCTCTTGGGGCCATACAACGTGGGTGGGTGCTGAATTCGTAGGTACCTGATTTATACATTAAAAAAAACCCCAATCCCTCCATTACCTGCTAGAAATTATGCGCTGCTTCCAGACAGGCTTTGTAAAGCCATGATCCCACCAGGGAGCTGCAGGTAGAACAGCCTCGGAAGTGTTGCTGACCTGATTGCAAAGTATTACATTAACAAAACAAGACTTTCCCCACCCCCCACCCCCGCAGGGTTTCTGAAACTGCTTGTGTATGTGTAGGAGAAAGAGTCAGCCACTGCTGAATCATGCACTGGCCTGATTAAAGAGATAACTAAGCATTTTGATGTCTCCATCAAAACAATTCTGTCCAAAAACCAAGGCAAAAATTAAACAGAAAGCCATTTCTCCCTCTGATATACAGACACACACATATAACCAATAAATATTACAAGCCAGATTCTGACATTATAGTGGTTACTCTCAATTTACTGCAGTATAAAGAGGTCAGAATTAAGCCCTGCGTACCATAGGGGAAAACGGGTTTTAGTTACTGATACATAATTTTTCCTTGGGTTTTCAGGAAGAACTCTTTGATGGACACATCGACCCTGCTAGGAGATTGTTAACTTGACAGTAACACACATACCAAACCTAATGAGGCTTGAAGGTATTATTTCAGGCTTTATTCTTTTTCTCCCTCCTTCATTTAGATAAAATATTATTGTTGTGTTTATTCATGGCCTGTTTTATTAACTTATAATCCTTGATGCCTGAGCATTATAAACTGTCAGCTCACATATACACAATTATCTTTAATACAAAACAAGCATTATGTGCTCTAAATGGATGCTTGTTTTATTGCCTTTAATCGGTT
The DNA here is from genome assembly GCA_037349315.1 of Chelydra serpentina. Lineage (NCBI taxonomy): Eukaryota > Metazoa > Chordata > Testudines > Chelydridae > Chelydra > Chelydra serpentina. The sequence goes on along the minus strand of JBAIAC010000004.1, from coordinate 150,037,501 downwards.
TGAATTAAGCAATAACACATGACAGGCAGTGCATATCTCAGCGATTATAACATGCCTGGGGCAGAAGGATTTTTAACCATGTGAGAAGCACAGTCATCACCCTCAAGTGCACTCAGTGTCATATCTTATCGATACTATCCCATGAAATTCAGAAAAATAAGAAATGCTCAACAATGGGCACCATTATGGACTTTGGGAATGACATCACTGGCAGTTTCAGTTGTGTTCAGACTCAGAATTCAGAAGCCCTTTGATAACAGTTTCTATTGAGGGATGAGGACCCACCTGAATTGGTAACAAAAGAACAAGAGGACTCACAGGTCAGGACCAGTCAGAACTCATTAGTGGCCATATAGCAAGCTCCCCAGATCAATGCCAAACTCATTAATAAGATCTGGAGTCATGAGGATCAGGCCTAGCTATAAGTCTCCTGCCTTTAAAGTATCCATGGCTGAGGGTGATGTAGCTCTTGGCAGAGAGAACAGTAGTATAAAAGAGACGTTCCAAAACTGTGTGCTCTGTGGAGCCCTTCCTGGGTGAGTTGAGGAGAGCGGGGCAGCCACATGCTGCTGCTAGCTTTTCTCTCTTGTGTGCAGCTCTAGTCAGGATGCTTGAAAATACGTAGTTACTTTCTTCACCTCCCCTGAACCCAGAACTGCCAGACAGAGTAGCCTGGATACAAGGGAATCACCATGCAGGGAGCGAACAAGAGCCACTGAGGAACCCAATCCCACTGGAAGAAGATTTTTTTCTGGACCTGTCCTCACTGTGGAAAGCCGCCCAGGAACCACTATCAAGTAAATGTGGGATTACCTAGTCTGTCCTTTTAAGGGGAGTGAGCCCTATGGGTCAGTCCACTCTCATCATGTGGTTTGGCCCTTTAAGATTTTGGGAGATTTGATATATACAATAACGTAGGAGACAGTGGTAGAGAGGAAGCAGTCCTGGGAATAGATAGTGTTTGGGAGGAAATCCTGTCACCCTCTGTTTAAGGACCATGACCAAGAGCATGCAGAGTGGGTGGGGAAAGCTCCCCTCTCTCCCAGCCAATTGGGATGAGCTTTAGGAGGGATACCAGCATATATGCTGCCTCATCCCCCACAGCAGTGGCAATAGCAGTAGGGAGAGGTTTGTGTGGTGAACCTCAGAACTAATTGGTGGAAAGGCTTCCGCTGAAGCTGGCTAAGGCCCTCCAGCTGGCAGGAGTTACAAATCTGGCTCCAAGGAGGAGGGCTGTGGGGACTTCGGCCTTCAGGAGTGAGAGTGCTGTGTGAAGCATACCCTAGCTGCTATCAGTGAGGCTGGGACCACCCTTGAAGGAGCTCCTTAGCAGTGGGCTGGAAAGAAGCTGCATGAGGAGACAGAACTTCAGAGCAGGAGTAGTGGAGGCTGTTGCCCTGTGAGAGATGTGCACAAACAGGGAAAAGGTAGAACACCAGTATGGGATTGTAAGGAGCAGTCCATAGCTGCCGAACACAGCATCCTTGGGCTGGAACCCACAGGAAGGGTAGACCTGAACTGAAAGATGACCTAGCCAGAGGGCTAGGCCACAGAATCTGCAGAACCAGAATGACAGACAAGGAGGCCCTAGAGTAGAAGAACCCCTACAATGCTGTGTTCTGCCATGAGGAGTTGCTTCGTCAGTGAGTTTGCCTTGTAACAGGGTGCCATCTGGTGCTACTGCCACTACCAGTGGAGCCAGCACTGAAGAACCAGAAGGAGCCAATGAGGAAGCTGCTGCCAAGAGAACCATGTGAAGAGCCACGCCAAGGAGATGCTTCTGGAGAAGGCAAGCCAGGGCAGGAAGGAGCCAGGGTGATAGAGTGGAAGTGGAAGGGGAAGGCTACAGCAAGGCTGCTGGATCAGGCAACAGAGACCCCTCATTAAGAAGGTGAGAATACAGCAGGACAGTGGATGGGGTAGGGGAAGATGAAGGCAAGATTGTGGACCCTGCATGGGGAAAGGGGAGGAGGGTGCAAGAGATTGGAATTAGGACTTTAAATAGGGCAGTGAGGTGAAGAGGAAGTTGGAGCTGGGACCCTGAAGAGGATGGGATGAAGAAAGCAGCAAGTCTAAGAAAGCCAGAGCCCTGGAAGGAGCTGCTAATAGGAGGTTGTCAAGGAATCTGAAGGGGCAACAAACTTAGCAAAGAGAAGCCTGAGCATCAGGGATGGGGGAATCTATTTTGACTGGGAGGAGTAGTCCCTGGGAGCCTGAGGGCTGGAACTGATTTTAACTGGTGGCAGGGGGCAGATTAATTTGATTTGTCTATGTGTAAGGGGAACTGACCAGTGGAGAATTGAGTATGATGGGAGGTTGTTTTGAATGTAGGGGAGAGGAAAAGTGACTTTCACTATGGGGAAAACTATGAATGTTGAGGGGGTGACAATTGATTGGTGGGGGGACTGATTTGATTGCATGGTGCAGGGTGAGTTTTGACTTCTGAGGGAATTCATTGGGAGGACATGGCTTTGCAGTTGGGAGCATATTTGAGAGGCTCTTCCTTGGAAGCAGCTCCAGTAGTTGCCATGGTTGATGTTTTATGATATGATTGCCAATCTGAGTATGATTAGGAGGTTGAGAGGGAAGCAGGCCTTGAAATGGCATCAGTGCTGTGCCACATTACTGAAACCCCTGCTTTCAAAAATGCTTCAAATGTATCTCTATTTGGGCACTTGGGGGCAGTGGTTGCTTGTCTGTATGTAAGGCAAGGACTCTACCCTTGTGTTTGTTTAGAATGCACCTAGCATACTGTGGGTGCTACAATAAACTAATAATAACTAACATAGGCCTGACCCAGTTTTAACCCGTTCCTTATTACTGAGGCAAAACTCCCAAGACCAAGATGTGGCCTGGTGAGAAAGGACCGAGTGAAAATTGGGTAAGGACCTCAGGATTTGGACCGTTATTGATGACTTACACAAGAGGTTCTCAAACGGTGGTCTGTGAGCTCCATTCAGGTGGTCCGCGGATAGTTCCCTCTAAGGTGCGCGCCTGGGTGGCTGTACATGAGAGAATGAAGGGCCATCCACCTAACTAGTGGAGCCATGCAGACGTGGCTCTGCTAATTTGGTGCCTGGACCCTGGAGAAGACGCACATGTAAGGTGAGGAGGTGGCCTTGGGGGAAATAGGGAGCAAGTGGAAGGGGCAGTGCGGTGAGAAGAGGGGGTGAGGGGAATTTGGGACATGCAGGGCTGCAGAGGCGACTTTCCTCAGCTCCAGGGCTGTGGCTGCTAGGGAGAGATGGCCCTCCTTCCCAGCCCCAGTTCAGGGGCTGCCATGGCAGGGGAAAGTGAGAGAGAGAGCGAGCCCCCCCCCCTCCTTCCTAACCCCAGCTTGGGGGCTGCTGCGGCTGGGGAGAGAGGGCACATCCATTGCATTAGAAAGGTAAGACTACTGATATTAAAATGAGTTGTGTGCTTTTATTTGTATTTTGTATACAGTGCTTTTATCCAAAGCGCTTTACAGTAGTTAGCAATGGTACAAACAACATTTGGAAAAATCATTAAGTGGTCCACCAAGATCCTCAGCAATTTAAGTGGTCTGTGAAAAAAAAAAAAATTGAGAACCACTGACTTACACTATGCCACTGATCTGCATGGTGCGTTATAAAACCAGAAGTGAGGTCTAATATGAGATAACCCAGAGCAGTGAGGTTTATTGAGGATCTGGATCTAAACATCACCAGAGTTCAAAGGCTGTTGGATTGGGTATTCCAGTTCTACGTCTTATTAAAAAAAAAATTTAAAATCACCTAGTGTCACTTTGAGCTCTCATTTGTACTTCAGAGCAGTAAATGTCAAGGAGAAGACTGTGGCATCTTCTTCCTTTTAGGAAGGAGCCTCTCAGAATAGAAATGCTGGCATTTTTATTAACAAATGGACAGTTAGATTTTGGGGATTTTAGTTGGCCAAGAGATCTGCTGATATAGAAGGGATGGGAGGGGGAAACCTGCATCATCCCTCTCAGGCAATCAGAAGTCAATCTGCCAAAAAGTGAATGTAGCCAAAAGCTACTGTTCCTCTGTGCTCTTTGAATGGGCTCCAGGACAGCAGTGGGCAGCGATTCAATTGAGTCACACCGTTAGGGAGTCCAGGAGAGGAGTGGGTAGAAGTCTTCTCTGTTCTAGAGTTCCTGGTCCTCCACAGTTACCAGAGAGAACCAGGATGCATTACAGCAAGGAGCTTAATGTAGAAACTTCCTGCTTAGGGAGTTCTCTAGCTGCTGCTTAAAACATGGTTCCTTATGTTTGTCCTCACGCTACATGGTGTGTCAGAGGTGGGTGAATTTCTTTGACTAAAGAAGGAGTAAAGTAAAGAGACCCCCACCCTCCCAACGACCAGTGTGGTGAATGAGTGGGAAAAGTGGGAAATCAGGGAGGAGGCAGAACCCTGTCTCAATGCAACAATGGAGCCCATAGTACAGAAGTCTCTGTTAGAGAAGTTTGATTTTTGGCAACTCAGGCAGCTGGCTTTGCTGGATCAGCAGACTTGAGCAATTCTGGATGCCTTCTGATTTAAATGAGAAAGGACAAGAATACTGGGTAAATGCCCTGTTATTTGCCATCGGTGGTGTTGCTGACAACATCCTATATGCCCTACCCCTCTCTGATGCAGAAAAGAGAGAATACTCCAAAGTGAAAGAAACTTTTGAAGCCCATTTCATAAGCAGACAGTATATTGTATGTGCCATGGCCAAATTCAGAGGTGCCAGGAACAAGGGGGATCACGGGAAGACATTACTGCAATTCAGAGTCTTACTGAACATTGCAAATACCTAACATTAAACAAAGAGCTAATAGTAGTTGATATAAGAGACTCCTTTTTAATCAACACAACTTCAGTTAGATGTAGATCACTCACTAACAAAAATGAGAATGAACGAAACAGCAAGAGCTTACATCAGAAAATATTGACACAGGAAAAAGAAAAGATGTAAATGTGAAAGGAGAAGTCAGATCAAATTTACAACATAAGAACAGTGCACAACTAGACAGTGGAAGACCAAAGAACCTTAAGAGGAGGAAAGCTTGGAAAAGCTGTGGAAGGTGTGGCAAGACACCAAGCCAGAGCTGGCAACAATATCCAGCAAAAGAGGCAGAATGTACAAGGTGCCACAGAAGGGACACTTTGCAAGAGGAGGCAGGTTACCAAGAGTAATGCAAACAATCCAAGAAGGAGTGTTATCAGATGATAGTGAGTCCATACTTCTGGGAGTAATTCTCAAGAGCACAGGCAACAGCTTGGTATATAAGTATGCATCTAAAAGGTCACTGCAATTAAACAATATATATATTGATCTCGGGATGGAGAGCTACAAAGACCTGCTTAGGAAAGTCAAAAGAGAATTAAAGAAAATGGAAAATTGGTGTGCAGGAATGACTGTGGTACCAAAGCCCAGTGGCAAAATCCAGATTTATGTGCGCAGAGAAAGACATATTCTTCCCACAGATGACCAGATGTTAATTCAGTTATCAGACGGCAACGTCTTCTTGAAGTTAGGTGATACAGCAGGTGTCTGGCAAATACTTAATTATATAGATTATTTAGTAATGGGTATGTTTATCACACTCTTTGGAAAGTACTGTTTCAGTCACCTTTCATTTGGCATATCTTCAGTTCCAGAACATTTCCAAAAGAACTCTCAGACTGTGTCAAGTTTTCCTGGCATTCTTTGCCATGCAGATGATGTGTTGGTATATGGCAGAGATAAAAATGAACATGATGAGCAACTACATGCAGTTTTGAGACAATTCCAACAAGACATTACTTGCCTCACCTGAACCCAAAGATGTTTGTGCTGTCAGAAGATTCCTGGCATGACAAACTCTATGCGGAAATTCTTTCCAGATTAGCTCATTGAACAAAACCCTTAAGAGACTCCTTAACGATCACAATATGTGGATTTGGAATAGTCCACAACAAAATGCATTTAATAAAATAAAAACAGACATCTCCACAATATTGGGCACAATATTTGGTAAACTATCCAATAACTGTAGCAGCGAACATATCTTTATATGGTTTAGAAGCAGTGCTCACACAAAGGAGGAGACCAGAGACCTGTTGCATTCATATCAGAAAGTCTTTCAGAAACTGAGCAGCAATACACTCAAGTAGAAAATGAAGTTCTAGCAGTCACTTGAGCCTGTGAATAGCTCAGTGTAGATCTATTTGGCTTGAATTTTAACAGACCACAAGCCGATAGTGGTATTATTGGGCTCAAAACCACTGGATGACCTTCCACCATGGATTGAAAGATTTTGACTATGACTAATGTGATATTTTTTCCCCTTCAACATTGCACTCATTCCAGGGAAAGCAGTCTCATAGGAGCAGACACTTTATCTAGTGCCCCAGTTGAGCAGCCACCAATGGAAGAAGAAAAGGCTTTAGAGAAAGATGTCAAAGTCCACATTGATTTTGTTCTGGCAGCAATTCCAGCATCTGCCAGCCAACTTCAGCAAATTGGAGATGAACAACAAAAGGATGAGACTGACAGAAATTCACTCAACTTTGCCAAAGAGGGTGGGGTCGAAGGAGTCAATTTCTAACAGACCTGCTGCCATATTGGCAGGACCTAAATGACCTTCATGTAGCTGATGGCCTGCTTCTGAGCAGACAGTGATGCTTACTCCTATCGTACTTCAGAAAGAGATGCTCTTCAGAATCCATGAGGGACACCAGGGTATAAACGAGTGTTGTGCTTGTGCCCTGAGACTGTACGGTGGCCCAGTCTGAGAAGGCAACTTCAGACCTTAGTAGAGTGCTGTGAGATATGTAACAAGGGAAAGAAAATATGGTTCTGGTGATTGTTACTCTCTACAAAGCTACCCTACAGACATTGGCAGGGGATAGCCACAGATTCCTTTTACTGCAAAGGACACACATACATAAATACATTATTGCAGTCAACTATTTCGCCAGATATATTGACTTGCCTATACTTAGACTTAAAGTCACAGAAACTAGTCAATATTTGCAAGATATGGAGTTCTGGAAATCCTCATACCCGATAACACCTCTGAAACATTCCTAGCATCTGCAGCGGACTTCGATTTTGAACATCATGTTAGTAGTCCATGTTACTCCCTTCTCCCCTGAGCAATGGGGAGATAGATAGAAAGCAGGGCAGACTTTAAAAAGACTTCTGCAAAAATCAGTGGACCCATATAAGTCACTTGTGGCATATCAGTCAACACTGCTTGCATCTGGATTATCTCCAGCAAAGTTTCTGGTGGAAAGATGACGGAGGACACCTTTACCTGTGGCACTGATACAGTTTAACCTTAAGTGGCCTGACCTGAAGGAATTTCAAAAATGGGATGCTGAAATAAAAACTTGGTAACAACAAACCCTTCAATGTTGGCACAGAACAAAAGGACTACCTGAATTGAGACCAGGGAACAAAGTTTGGATCAGAAGCTTTTAGCATTGTTTGGAACTTGGCAGAGATTCCTAGACCCTAACTAGTAGAGTTTCCAAAAGGCCTTCTCCAGAGGTATTGAGGTCATCTTAAATATTTCCCAATGCAAGGAAGAGAGGATTTGAGACCTACAGGTACTCTGTCAGGAAGTGAGCCCCTTCCACAGGGCACTCCGTGCACAAACTCAACAGAATTGAGAACATGGTCTGGAAGACTGATCAGACCCCCTCAATGACTTGATGTTTAGAATATGGCCCAGCAGTATTTAAATGCAATTGATAATGTAAATAGTTTATAAGGAATTTGACATTTATTTTGAAGTGTGTGTGTGTATCGATTTTATAATTTAAGTTTTAATTTCTTATTTTAAAGAAAGGGAGAGCTGGAGTGGTTAGAGTGCCTAGTCCTCCATATTTACCAGACAGGACCAGAATGTGTTGCAGTGGGGAGCTTAATCAATGTAGGAACTTCCTGGTTAGGGATTGCTGCTTAAAGCATGTCTTTTATGTCCTCATGCTGTCTTCCACACTACCATCCCTGTAATAGTAGGGGATTACACATAACCAGTTAGGGATCTAAAACAAGAATACTGAAAAGGAATAGTAAAGATTTTAGACTCAGCCACAGAGCTGTTTATAAGTTAAATTCTGCTATTTAAAAGCAGAACAAAAAGGTGGCTGGGGTGGGGGAAGCAAGACCTAAAACAAAAACCAGCAGATAGGAATATACACAGCCAGACATGGCAAAACAACCTCATACTTCGGTGATTAAAATGAACGCTTGAGCAATGGAAACAATTGGGAGTGGAGGGGGGAGGATTCTACACTGTTTTATATGATCTGTTTTTATTCCATTCTACCACATCTGACCCTAAGTATGTGACACAGTCAGCCATAAAGGAAAAGATAACCATAGAAACCAGAGCACAGTAAAGAAAACAGAAGTTAGAATTTAAAATGTGGAGATTATGAAATAGCTGCTTCATCAGCTTCTTCTAAGATCTGTCCCTTTTTTGTAATTACATAAGGAGTTAATGAGGCCTATTACTGTAAAACCAAAAATCAACATTCATTGGTCAGGTTGTGTTAAACCTGCAATATTTTATATACAAATCATGGCCTCAGATTTTATGCATAATTAGGTTTTGAAGTGTTCCAATTACTCGCCGTCTTGGCATGTTAACCACATCATAGGGCAACCAGCATTTTAGAGAGAATCTCCTAGAGCCAGGCTGTCCATATTCAGAATCATTCATCACTACTTTTGAAGTAAAGCTCTGGAGGAGGGGAAGAGAAAAGAGATTCTTAAGCAATTTTGTTCTGTTGCTAAAAGAAAATAAATACGTAATGAATAATTAATAATCTGTAATACCATCCTGTAAAAACAGCAGCTGACATCTGAGCTTCCTCAGAGCATTGTTCTGCCGTGTAATGAGCTGCTCATTTAGTCCCAGATTCTCAAAAGTTATTTAGGTGCCTAATTTCCCTGGAGTGCCTAAATACCATTTGGGGATCTGGGCCTTACGCTCCGGATTGTGAAATTTACTTTTCTCAATGCAATGCTCATAACTGTTTCTTCAGTTCGAATCAGAATCCTCCCAATGGAATAATTAACAGTAGGGGATTAGGATTAAAAAATGAGCCCAGAATATTATGAATGCTGGACTTTCGCTGTTTCCTTAGGTTTCTATGTCTGCATCCTCGGTTAATAAAGCTAGAGGTGAAATTGTCTCTTTCGATGAGGAAGAAGGTAGTGGATGATTTAGTTGGGGTTGGTCCTGCTTTGAGCAGGGGGTTGGACTAGATGACCTCCTGAGGTCCCTTCCAACCCTGAGATTCTATGATTCTACAGGAGAACACTTTTTTCCCCCCTGAATGAATTTTTACAAAGCTCTTAAGTATTTCAAAGCAATTTCATATACATATCCTCATCAGTGCCACTAACAATGTTTTCCAGAATCAGGCTCTCTTCCTTTGAGATATCCCAGCAATCACAGTGCCAGTGCCAATATCCTTCCAAGAAAGAGGGATGTTGCATTACACTTACCTATGGCAGAGAGGTGTTGTAGGAATAGCTTCATAATACTTATGTACCCAACGGGGGGTTGTGGGGCTTAATACTGTAATGTTTGTAAAGTCATCGGCCTTCCCCATTTGAAAGAGTCCACCAGAGTACAAAGCGTGAGGTGCCCCCTGCTGCCCTTCCCTGTTGAGTAATACAGAAGATAAAGTTCTAAATTTATTACATCCAATTTCTATGTTTTATCTGTCACCAAAAGCGTGTATTTAATCCCTTCTGGAAAAAGGTTTGTTGACTTGAAGACAGCTGTGAGAAACAGGGCATTTATTGTTCTCTATGTTGATGTTTCATGCCTGGGTAGGGAAGTGATGATAAAACTGCCACAAGGTTAAATTTTACATACTGGATAAAAAGCACTGGAAAGGTTTCATTATTACTGTTCTTTAGAAGCTCTCCCTGGTGCCGCCTCAGTGTGTATCAAATCATCTGAAAATAAGAGTTGTGTTATTTAACAGATGGGATATGGCTACAGACCAGGAAAGTATTAAAATAAGAGACTACACAAACACCTCTTTAACTATTGAATGGAGTAGCCCTCTTCGATAAACTACCACAAACTGGTAGTGTTGCAGAAGTTGGGGCTTGTTTGCACCGACTAGATCTGCACAGAGGGGACTCAGCAATTGGACCTTCCCTTTCTTGACCTGAAGGAGGTCTGGGCTATTTGCACAGCACCATCCATGGAACTACATAGACTTGTACCTGGGGTGCGAGCAGGTCAGGATTAAAGATGGACCTGAGGACACATCCCCCTCCAACTACAGTGATCATTCAGGCCAGGTCTACACTTACCGGGGATTGATGCTGCTGCGATCGATGCAGGGGAGGTCAATTTAGCGGGTCTAGTGAAGATGAGCTAAATCGACCGCAGAGCACTCTCCGGTCGACTCTGGTACTTCACCAGAACGAGAACATTAAGGTAAGTCGATGGGAGAGCATCTCCCATAAATGCAGTGTGGTATAAACACCACAGTAAGTCGACCTAAGCTACGTTGACTCTAGCTACGTTTTGGGTCGGCTTACCCTGGTAGTGTACACAAGGCCTCAGACATGCAGCCAAGACATATTGTCAACCCTTTACTGTGCAGCCGTAGATTTCAGTGCCTTGCAGGTTGATTGACTCTAGAGAGAAGGCAGAGTAAACTATGCTGCTTGCAACAGCTCCCCCCAAAGGCCAGTGCATCAGAAGACAAAGAACAATGCAGCATTTCTTCAAAGATGAAATTGTGCTCGCACCCTAAGAAAAAGAACTTAGGGACTGTGTAACAGCACCATCTGTTGCCCCCTTGCCATAACAATATATTAACTTTCCTGGAGAAATTCACTGCCATAGGGCCTCTCTCCCCACTTACCTTAGGATTCCAGAGGGCACTGCAGAGTCCTTGTGGAGTCCTGACAGCATGGCTACGATGGAGCCAATCTTTCAAAAAGATGAGGTGAGCAGTAGGGAGCCTCAGGACCAATACAGAAGAACCGGGTCTCTTATGTGGACAGACTTATGCCTCCAGCAGATCTTGAGGAATCCATGGAGTTTGGGGCTAACTCCCCTGATTCGTCCATGGACATTCCTCCCACCCCTGGTTATAATCCACAGAAGACTTGTAACCTTTACATTTTCCTCTCCTTCAGGATCCCACCTCTCATGATTGTCTACGGTCTGACTCTTTACAATTATTATTTCTGGAGCAGTAAGTTATCTAACATAGCTGTCATTACTACATTACTGGCACTGAAGCTCTATAGATCTGTGTTTAAAAAGGGACACAGCTGATTGCTGCATTATAAGCAAGATCAAGTGAGGGAGTTCACTAGTTTTTCACACCTGTGATTGAGGCTGCCCTAACCCTGGTCACAGCCCTGGGCAGCTCAAGATAATATAACACGGAAGCTGTTAAACCCTCTGTGCACTTTAAAAACAAAACAAACAAAAACCAACCCTGCCACACATTTGCTATTTTTGCCACCAGGTTTAGAATCAAGGGGCAATTGGATGCATTGAAAGAAAAGCCTCAAGCTAATGTAGAACAACAGTTAGGCAAATCAGAGCACAGGCAATTTTAGAAAGATATTAGATTTGATTAAATGGGTTGATAGTACTCTTGTTTGGAATGAATTCTGTGCTGTACAATGCTATGTATTTCTATAGAATTACAAAAGAGGGTGGGTGCATGCAGTCCAGAACACAGTGTATTACTGATGCACAATAAATGAAGCAAAGCCAAATACATATTTTGCCGGATGACTCCAGAGACATTTCTTGTCTGGAATGAATGATTATTTGTGTTGAATGCATCTTGTTGCATGTTTGAATTTAATAACAATAACAACGTGAGATTGTCACAATGACAGGCTCAGATGGAATTATTTAATTAAAGATTATCAATCAAAGACAAATACAGCACTATTCAGAATACAGAAAGAAAACATATTATACCACTCTGTAATGCAGAGCTGGCCCCCACTTCCTCTCTCTGTAACTGGTGGAATGTTGGCAGGGTTCATTCCCAATGACACAAATTCCTTTTTGGAGGGAAAAATTCCTTTCCCAGGATGTGTATTGTTTGTGTAATATCTCATTTTATTTATGGAATTTCTTTTAAGGTTATTTCAGTTTACTTGAGTGATAAACTAAAGAGGATTTTTAATCCAGGTTTTATTATTGCCATCTGTGATAACAGGCAGTTGCTAATGAGTTAAAAACATCTCTCAGTGGGTCACTATTTCATTCATTACAGAAAACATGTGCAAGAACAGATACCTCTTATCAATCACTGAACATAATTGGAACATAAGCACCTCTTATTAATTATCCAATCTTGTTTATTATAACATACTTCTATTGGCCTCTTTCATTAGTTTCAAGGGGTCTTTTTCCTAGACATGTGAACTCCCGCAGACTGAAAGGGGCTGAGGATAATTAGGTACAGACCAATACTTAAATATATACATTCTTGAACACTAGACCCACACTAGGTTTGGGCTAAGAACGAATACTCTGGGGCCTTAGAATTCAACACACATTTTGCTAATATTGCAAGGATTCTGGGAGAAGAGCTAATATGCAAAAAATTATGAGTTTAACATATAAACTATTAATATTTACTACAATTTTTTTTGAAATGCACACCATGAAAAAAAGGTGTTTCTGTGCTTTCTGTGTCAATGGTTTTCACCTGGATGCCAAGGGTATATGTATTGCCCGGTGTCAAATTTATAATATGACATTTATAAACCCCAGGTGGCTTATGTTGCCTAAGCATATACCAGAGACAGAACACTGAGTAGCCATTTCTAAAACTTTTTCAAACATACGTTTCTTCCATTCCCCCATTAGCAATGAATCCTCATTGCAGTGCATGTAAGTTAAACCTTCTGCTTTCAGACTATTGCCAGTGCATTTTCAAAGTAGGATTTATTGGTGCTTTTGTGGAGAGTGTACGTGCATTCAGTGTTGATATTACTTGGTAAAAGACTGAATGCAATAGCAAAAAGAGAAAGCTATAGAAAACATACAAAATCACCACCTTGAGAGAGACTAGATGGAAATGTCAGAAGAGAGCCCTGGACTCACGGAAATACCTACCTGCTGGTCTATCTGTGACCACAGAAATGCACCTAGAGTTCAGAATCTATAAAAATTGCTCATCTTCACTCAGCAGTGGATTTTTCTGTCTGACTTGTTTCTGGGATTCACTAATGGCCTCCCCAATATTTCTCAGCTCTCTCTCGTTAGGGGGCGTGTCCTTCTATGTAGACCCAAATGCATCTTAATCTCACCAAGTCTGGTGTTATCACATTTTTATTTCAGTAATAGACTGAACATTCAAAGCACCAAATCATAAAAACGTGGCTGTAGGAAAATGTTATCTAGAGTAATCTAGCATCATTTAAGATTTCTACAACTCCACCCCCGCCCCGCCCCCGCCACCCTATTCAGTCTTGGTCCCATAGTTGTGCCTTAGCTGGGGGAGAGGTGTCCAACCTCCTGCAAACACTAATCGGAGTTGCCATTGGTTTTAGCTAATACTGGCTGCTGAGGAGAAGGAGCTCTGCTGATGTGGGGCTGATCCTCATGGGTGATACTGCTCAACACATGTAGGGGGACAGGAGAAATTAACCCTGGGTCGCTTGTGGTCTTTACTGGATGACCTAAGCATCAGGAAGAATAGTAAGAGGCCAATATGGCTCAATCAGGAGTTCTTTAATGATGTGAAAATCAAAAAGGAATCATATAGAAAAGTAGAAAAATGGCTAAGGGTGAGTATAAAAGAGTAGCACAAGCATGTAGAAATGAAATCAGAAAATGTGAGCCGCAAAATGATTTACACCTAGCAAGGAACATAAAATGTTCTATAAATACATTAGGAGCAAGAGAAAGATGAAGGAAAGTATAGGTCCTCCACACTTGGATCCTGCTGGGCTGAGCCTGCCTGCCCACACCTGATCCACCTGGCACAGAGGGGCAGGGACCTGGGGTGTTTCTGGGGCAGGCCCAGCCCTTGCACTGTGTCAGGGTCAGATGCGGCCTCACTGCCGAGTCCGTGTACCGGGGCATGTGGGGGCTTCAGGGTGATCTCCCATCTCAATGCAGCTAGTAGCCTGTGGTCCCCACTGCCATGCTTGAGCCACATTTATTTATTGAAAAATAAAATTTGCAGAATTTTAAAATATTGTGTGCAGAATTTTTAATTTTTTGGCGCAGAATTTCCTCGGGAGCAACCTAGAAGATAACATGGTTATATGTAATAGCCAACATAGATTTGTCCAGAACAAAATCATGCCAAACCATCCTACTTTTCTTCTTTGACAGGGTTACCGTCCTAGTGCATGGGGGGGGCGGCGGGAAGCTGTAGACATGGTATATCTTGATTTTAGTAGGGCTTTTGAAACAGTATCACATAACACTCTCATACACAAATTAGGGAAATATGGTCTTAGATGAAATTCCTATAAAGTGGGTGCAAATTGGTTGAAAGATAGTACTAAAAGTTGTTGTTAATGGTTCACTGTCAAACAGGGAGGATGAATCTAGTGGAGTCCCCAGAGGTTTGTTCTGCATACAGTACTATTCAATATTTTCATTAATGACTTGAATAACAGAATGGGGAGTATACTTATAAGATGTATGGATGACACCAGGCTTGGAGGGGTGGCTAGCACTGTGGAGAACAGGATTAGGATTCAAAATGACCTCAACAAATTGGAGCATTGGTCAAGATCAACAAGATGAAATGTAATAAAGAAAAGTGCAAAGGACCACACGAAGGAAGGAAAAAAAAACAACAACTACAAAACGGGGAATAACTGTCTGGGTGGTAGTACTACTGAACAGGATCTGAGAGTAATAGTGGATCACAAACTGAATACAAGTCAACAATGTGATGCAGTTGTGAAAAAGGCTAATATTATTCTGAGTTGTATTAACAGGACTGTTCATGTAAGATATAGGAGGCAACTGTCACACTATAGTTGGCAGTGGTGAGGCCTCAGCTGGTGTACGGTGTCCAGTTCTAGGCACCACACTTTAAGAAAGATATTGGCATACTGGAGAACATCCAGAGGAGAGCAACAAAAATGATAAAAGTTTTAGAAAAATTGACCTATGAGGAAAGGTTAAAAAAACTGGGCAAGTTTATTCTTGAGAAAGACGACTTAGGGGAGAACTGATAAGTAAGGCTAGAATTTTGGTCACAGAGGTTGCGGAAGTCACAGAATCCGTGACTTCCTCAAACCTCCATGACTTCACCCCGGTACCCCCACTGCCCATGGTGGCCGGGAGCTGCGGGGTACCCCTGCTGCCCAGAGAGGTGAAGTCCTTGAAGCTCCTCAGTCCCTGCGGGTGCGGGGGAGAATCCCCTGGAGTTCCCCAGCTGCAGCACCCCAGTCCCCACAGCTGGAGGGAATCCCCCGGAGCTCCCCAGTCCCTGCAGGAAGGGAGGGGGAATCCCCCAGAGCTCCCAGCCACTGGGTAGGGGCCACAGCTCCCAGCCACAGCAGGGCTTGGTGCTGAACCCTCCTCATATGTCCTGGACATTTTTAGTAAAAGTCAGGGGCAAGTCACTGCTTCTGTGAATTTTTGTTTATTGCCCATGACCAGTCAGTGACTTTTACTAAAAATGTCCATGACAAAATCATTGCCTTACTGATAAGGTCTTCAAATATGTTAACTTGTGTTACAAAGAAGACAGTGATCAGTTGTTCTTCACGTCAACTGAAGGTAGGACAAGAAGTAATGCACTTAATCTTCAGCAAGAAAGACTTAGGTTAGATATTAGGAAAAACTTTCCAACTATAAGAATAGTTAAGCCCTGGAATATGCTTCTAATATACTTACGCGTCCGGTCGGAGGCGCGCGATCGATGTTCTGGGTTCGATTTATCGCGTCTTGTCAAGACACGATAAATCGAACCAGGAAGTGCTCCGTCGTCGATGCTGGTAATCCAGCTCGACGAACGGAGTAGGCGGAGTCGACGGGGGAGCCTGCGCGCCGCGTGTGGACCCCGGGTAAGTGCTTTTTCATTCGAACTAAGGTACTTCGACTTCAGCTACGTTATTCACGTAGCTGAAGTTGCGTACCTTAGTTCGACAGGGGGGGGTAGTGTAGACCTGGCCTCGGGGTTGGGTGGGGGGTGGGAGGGGTCAGCCCTAGCACCTTATCTACCCTTCCTCCAGGGCCTCAGTCTGGCAGCGGTCAGCCAGAAACTCCTTCTGCTTGGCTACCCTGCCCAGCACTGCTCTAGCCATGGTGCTCTAGCCATGGTGCTCCTAGGCAGCCAGTCCTTCTCCCTAACAGGCCAGGGAGAGACTGCCCTCTGTGCTGTTGAGCAGCCCTTTATATATGGCCCCTGCTTGCTGCTGCAACAAGCCACCTCCCGATTGGCTCGCTTAGTGAGCCCTCTTCTAATTGGAGGGTTCTGTGCAGGCTCCCTCTGGCCTGCTTTAACCCTTCTTCTTCCTGGAGTGGGGCAATCGCCCCACTACAGCCATCACCACAACTCCATGCTCATGCTGGTGGTATGTGCAGGACACATTACTGCAGCTGAGATTCATATGAGAAGCTCATGGTACAAAGGTAGCAGTTCTGCTAGGTGAGTTGCAAGGCAGCTTCCACAGACCTGGTGATTCCGAGTAGCATTAAGCTTTCTCAGCTAACAGTTGGTCTTGGGGACAATATGGGTTATGTCAGTTGCTTAAATTTGGTAGCTTGTAATTCTTCAGGAAGTGAACACTTAGGGCCAAGTTCTACCCTGGGCTGACCATGCTCACACCACTTACTGAAGAGAACTGAATATCCTACACATCTGAAGGCACAATTTCGCCTATCATATAACTTACAAATCCATCAGTGATGCCATAGGGCACTTGCTTTTGTTTGTTTTCCTCTCTTCTCCTGCCTCATTTTATTAACATTTTGAAAAGGTTTAAGATTTCCCCCTAGGAACACTTTCATGAGAGGAGTAAATGCTTGCGTTGCCACTTTTCATCTATTTATTTTGGCTCTTTGCTTTTGCCCTTTTTTTTGTTTGGGGAGTTACTGTGATGAGTAAACAAGCTATGATCTGTCACCCTGGAGGGAGGAAGAGAGAGACAAAGTGCAAGGAATCTGTCCTCTGCTTTTTCTTGCTGTAATTTCTATAACAACATCATGTCAAATGATTGCGCTTTTCCAGAAAAAGTGCTGTTTATTTTTCTTTTAATCATTCAAGGTCTGATGTGCTTATGTCCTCAGAGTGAACCGGAAAATGATTCTTAATAGATATTTTAAATCTGTCAAGATCTATACCATACCCCCCTTAAACAACCAATTAAGTTGTATGTTCACTGCCGCTTTCAGATACAAGGCAATCACTGTCTCTTGCAGAGCTGATAAGGACTACGGCAACAAAAGTTCACACTCAATGTAGTAATTTAAAGAGAGAGAGAAAGCAGGTGAAAGTAAAAGATTTTTTTCCCTTGAAAACTGAACAATTACAAACCTACAGCTGCTGTTACCTGCTGTGACAACTATTGATTTAAAAACATAGATGGGAGATTTCCTTAATCTTTGGGTTTTTATTGTTTATTTTTGGAGTAAATGGTTTTTAGGGTTTTTGTTTTTGTTTTTTGTGCTCACTGACTTTAAGGGAGGAACAGTAATAGCAGGGACAGAAGATCCATACGCAGTAGATGCTTTCCTGCTTTCTGCCCTGTCGATTATCTTAGCACTGACCTCTACGCACTCTCCTCTCTAGGGAAGGATGCAATTCAGACTATATTAACTTATCCTTGAGCTTCTCCACAGCAGAGGCTCTGCTATCAGGCTTCTAACACATGTGGTTAAGCAGAGTGTATGGTGTATGATGGCTTCATGACTCGTATTGATATCAGTGAGAAGCTAAGCTGAAAATTATTTATTTCACAGAGGATGGGGAATGGGGCAGGGGTAGAGATGAAGTTAATCATTAGAAGTAATTCAATAAATTCAAATAGCAGCAACTCCATTAACTTCAACAGAGTTGCATCTGATTATAGCAAAGGCTAAATTTGGACCTAACTTCCCATACCAAGCGGAATGATCACTCTCTGGGGTGTAAAATCAGTGCTGTATTCTCTAATCTCCTCTCTTCTTGGGTGATTTAATTAATTAGATATGGGCCAAATTCTGTCTTCAGTTACACCAGTGTAAATTTGTTCTTTTCAGTAGTGTAACTCCAGATTACTCCACATCTGGCACTGAGTGCATGGAGATATACACAAGGAGAACTTCTGGAAGACTTTAAGGGTATGTCTACACTACGGTACTAGTTCGATTTCTGTGAAACCGAACTTGTGAACCCGATATTTCCAGGTCGATTGTTCGAATCCACACCAGGGATCTTTTTTCGAATGTCCGAGTCCACAGTAGGGGGGCAAGCGTCGACATTGCAAGCGGTGCACTGTGGGTAGCTATCCCACAGTTCCCGCAGTCCCGCCTGCCCACTGGAATTCTGGGTGTAGCCCCCAGTGCCTTGTGGGAACGAAATTGTGTCAAGGGTCGGTATACGTAAATTTCGTCACTCGACCCACACTTCCGCCTTCCCAACGTGAAAGCACCGGCGGGGAATGAATTCGCGGCCTTTTCCTGTGGCTGATAGCTCGGACGCCACTGGACAGTGAGCATGGAGCCCTCCGCGATTATCGCAGCTGTCCTGTCCGTAGCCAACAACTCGCGCCTTATAGCGCACCTTTTCCAGACTCTGATGCAGAGAAATCGGGAGAGGAGACAACGTAATCTCCGGGAGTACTTAAACTCTGAAAGGGGCATTGATCTCTTGCAAAGCGCTGGACCCCGGCCCCTAGACATCATGGTGGCAATGGGTCATGTTGATCCCGTGGAACGGCGATGCTGGGCAAGGGAAACAAGCACTGACTGGTGGGACCGCATAGTGCTGCAGGTATGGGATGAGTCCCAGTGGCTGCGAAACTTTCGGATGCGTAAGTGCACTTTTATGGAACTTTGTGAGTTGCTGTCCCCTGCCCTGAAGCGCCAGGACACCCGGATGCGAGCTGCCCTCAGTGTCCAGAAGCGAGTGGCCATAGCCCTGTGGAAGCTTGCAACCCCTGACAGCTACCGGTCAGTAGCGAACCAATTTGGAGTGGGCAAGTCTACCGTGGGGGTTGCTGTGATGCAGGTAGCCCGTGCAATCGTTGACCTGCTGTTCCAGAAAGTAGTGACCCTGGGAGACGTGCAGGCGATCATAGATGGCTTCGCTGCAATGGGATTCCCAAACTGCGGTGGGGCCATAGATGGGACACACATCCCTATCCTGGGACCGGAGCACCAGGGCGGCCAGTATATTAACCGAAAGGGCTATTTTTCTATGGTTCTGCAAGCACTAGTGGACCACAAAGGACGTTTTACGAACATCAATGTTGGGTGGCCAGGCAAGGTTCATGATGCTCGTGTTTTCAAAAACTCTGGTCTGTTTAGACGCCTGCAACAGGGGGTTTATTTCCCCGACCACAAAATCACTGTTGGGGATGTGGAGATGCCAACAGTGATCCTGGGGGACCCTGCCTACCCGCTAATGCCATGGCTCATGAAGCCATACACGGGAGCCCTGGACACTGAAAAGGAGCTCTTTAATTACCGCCTGAGCAAGTGCAGAATGGTGGTGGAGTGTGCCTTTGGCCGTCTCAAGGCAAGATGGCGAAGCTTACTTACTCGCTGCGACCTCAGCCCTAAAAATATCCCCATTGTGATTGCAGCGTGCTGTGTGCTCCACAATCTCTGTGAGATCAAGGGGGAGACATTTATGCAGGGCTGGGAGGTTGAGGCAAATCGACTAGCAGCAGATTACGCTCAGCCAGACACCAGAGCCATTCGAAGATCACAGCGGGAGGCGGTGCGCATCCGGGAAGCTTTGAAAGCTCGCTTCCAGACAGAGCGGGTTAACCATTGACTGCTACACTTCCGTAAACAGATACTGGACCTTCCCCTGTCCCTTTACACATGTCCCGTTGCCCATCCTCCCATTACCAACCCCCGTCCCCCTCCTTGGTTCAACGCTGTAAAGTCACAGTAAAGGAAAGAATTTTTTGTGTGAACCTTTTCCTGTACTTCTTATTGGGTAATGATTATCACCGTGGAGGCATACGGCGGTTGGGGGGCGGTTTGGTTGGGGGACACTTCCCTTCAAAGGGGAAGCTCTTTACCCTGCCCAAAGCGCAGTGCCAAGAGGTGTTCCGCTTGCTTAAAGGGACAATCAACCTCTCCTAATCCCATGTGTGTGTGGTGTTGTCTATGTGCCTTTTACTTTGTGACTATCGCCTATGGATCCCACGGTGCATTGATCTATCCAGCAGGCTACTGTCAGCCGCAAAAGATCAGCGACCACCCTCCCCAAACATAAAGTGCACCACCCAACCCCCAATCCCCAGGTTTACAACGTATAAACCTGCACAACGAAGGACAGGTGTGCTTAATGCATGCAATGTGTACTGTGCTTGTCACTTCAGCAGTTACCCTGTGTGCACCCTCGTTTCTGCTCCCATTATCTGCACTTACAAAACATGTTAACCACTACCCAGACATACAAACGGTCCCATTTAAAACACTCAGGGAAACATCGGTGAACCAAAAAACCAGATTTATTCAACAGAACAGTAACTTAACATGGGACCTGGGAAGGGAGGTGCTCAGGGGTGCTGCTGGATGGAGAGGAGGGAAAAGTCTAAGGTTTAGGGAATGACAGCCTTCTACTACTGCAGCGGTCTGCAGGGGTGGATTGAGTATTTCCACGCACCCTGGCTCCCCTTGTCCTAGTGACTTTTGGGGAGGAAGCCACTGGACTTGGTGGTGGGGGAGGGCGGCTTGAAAGAACATACAGAGGTGCTCTTTCCTCATGTCTCCTGTCCTGGAGAACATCCACTAGGCACCGGAGCGTGTCTGTTTGCTCCCTCATGATTCCCAGCATTGTTTGGGTCGCCTGCTGATCCTCCTGCCGCCACCTGTCCTCGCGCGCTTCAGCCCTCTGCTCCCGTTCCCTGGCTGCTCGCTCGTACCGTGCAAACTCCTCTCTGCGGTGTGCCGCCTCCCTCTGTGACAGCATCATTAATTCTGAGAACATGTCGTCCCTGGTTCTCTTTTTGCGCCGCCTTATCTGGACTAGGCCGTGGGTGGGAGAAGCACGGGTTGGGTGGGAGACACTCACAGCTGTGGGATAAATGAAAGGGAGTGAATTCCTCAGAATGATACTTTTTCAAGAACAATGACCATACTCTTTCACCGTGAATAGGACCAAACACAGTGCCTATCACATGTACACGTACTACAAGGTCAAATACTATGCCTTAAGGCTGAATGAGTGTCTGGGGTCCCGGTATACGGATCCCAGAAGCCTTGCCGTACACAGAAAATCACCTCTCTGAAAACCATGGTAAGGTGCTGACTTAGGACTGCTGCGAGATTGCTTCACAGCAGTGCTCTACTCCCATGTCTCCCTCAGTGTTCCTGGCGGCGGGCAGGAAATGCTGCTGGCCAAACCGATAATCTACGGCGGCTGTCCTAAACCACCCCCCAGTCCGCGTTGCCGCTTCAGGGAACCAAAAATGCCCGCGAACCGCCCAGCATGAACGGCTTGCCTACCCTTCCCCCCCCTCCGCGTGGCTGCTCCAGGGAACCAAAAATGCCCACGAACCGCTCAGCGTGAACGGCTCGCCTACCCTTCCCCCCCCTCCGCGTGGCTGCTCCAGGGAACCTAAAATGCCCGCGAACCGCTCAGCGTGAACGGCTCGCCTACCCTTCCCCCCCCTCCGCGTGGCTGCTCCAGGGAATCTAAAATGCCCGCGAACCACTCAGCGTGAACGGCTCGCCTACCCTTCCCCCCCCTCCGCGTGGCTGCTCCAGGGAACCTAAAATGCCCGCAAACCGCTCAGCGTGAACGGCTCGCCTACCCTTCCCCGCCCTCCGCGTGGCTGTTCCAGGGAACCAAAAATGCCCGCGAACCGCTCAGCGTGAACGGCTCGCCTATCCTATCCCCGGTTTAGCGTTGCCGCTCCCTGGGACTGTCCCTACCCGCGCACCGATATGTGGTACTGGTTTTGCTCCCGACACACTACCACCACGCGTTACCGTAAACAGCTGGGTGTCTGTCTGTAAGGGGAAAAGGAAGCATGCAGTATACTAATTATACCACTCATTCGAACCAGGACCCCATGACTGATATCACTCTGATGAGGATTACGGAGACAGAGAAAGAGTGCATGCTGCGTCAATGCAAGCAAACCCCGGGGCCGTATGCTGCCATGCTATGCAAGGCAATGATACCAGAGTACCTGCTGCTTGCATGGCGCGGGAAAGTATCCTACCATGGAGGAGACAATAAGGCAGCTCTCCCAGTGAACGTGCTAAACAAACTATCGCTGTACCTGCAAGACAGCTTCTCTGAGATCTCTGCTGGTGATTACACCTCTATCCCCATACATATTGACAGACTTTTCGAATAGTTGCACGGGAAAGCGACTCAAAGCTGAAGCGCATAAGGCCAATGAAGCCACAGTTACAGAGTGCTATCTATCACACCATAACTATTGTATTGAAAATAAATGTCTAACACACTGACCTGATGATCCCTCTCCTGATTCCTGGTCAGGAATGCTGGCTTGGGAGTGTTCGAAGGGCAGCGCAGTCAGGGTGAGGAATAGTTCCTGGCTGTCGGGGAAATCTCCAGGGTGACCACTTTCGATCGCTTCGTCCCCCTGCCCTCCATCCTCTTCTTCGCCGTCAGCGAAAACCTCCTCCGATGTGTCCGTAGAATGGACCCCGTCATCGGTGTCCACGGATACTGGCGGGGTAGTTGTTGCCGCACCACCGAGCATGGCGTGCAGTGCCTCGTAAAATCGGCAAGTCTGAGGCGCTGAGCCGGAGCGTCCGTTGGACTCTTTGGTCTTTTGGTACGTCTGACGTAGCTCCTTGATTTTGACGCGGCACTGCGTAGCATCCCGGCTGTACCCTCTCTCCGTCATAGCCTGGGAAATCTTTTCGTAAATTTTGGCATTCCATCTTTTTGAACGGAGCTCGGCTAGGATTGATTCATCGCCCCACACAGTGATGAGATCCAAAACCTCACAATCACTCCATGTTGGAGCTCTCTTTCTATTCACCGATGGCATCGAAACCACCGCTGTAGAGCTCTGCATCATTGCCAGTGCTGCTGAGCTCGCCACAATGTCCAAAGAGGAAATGGGATTCAAAATGGCCACAGAGGAAAAAGCATTCAAATTTTCGCGGGGATTTCTCTGAGTGGCAGGTCAGAGCATCCGAGTACAAAATACTGCCCTGAGCGTCCACCGAGTGGTGCACTGTGGGATAGCTCCCGGAGCTATCAGCGTCGAATTCCGTCCACAGTACCTCGCATTCGACATGCCTGTGACAGGTTGGGGCCACAGAGACCTGCTTGGTGCTGCCACCTGGTGTGCCAAGGCTGCTTCTGCCCCTGCTTCCAGGCCTTTTCCAGCTTGGGACTCCCGAATCCTGTCGGTTTTGAGCCAGATTCCACTGATCTGCTGCAAACACAGACCCAGGTCCGAACCAAGTCCACTCACCACTGTAAGGCCCCTGGAAGCGCTCTTGCCTTTGACACCCAGCTGCTCAACTCCAAGGAGGCTCAAACCCTTAATAAATCCGTTTTACCCTGTATAAAGCTTATACAGGGTAAACTCATAGATAGTTCGCTTTCTATTGCAAAGATAGAAAGGTATGCACACCTGATCGCTGTCCCAAGGCACTAACTCGTACTCAAGGAAACTTAATAAGTAAAAAGTGATTTTAATAAGTACAGAAAATAGGATTAAAGTGATTCTCAAGTAGTGACAGACAGAACAAAGCAAGTTACTTAGTAAAATAAAATAAAACACGCACATCTATGTCTATTCAAAGTTAACACAGATAAAAGCCTCACCAGATTCGGATATTTTCCTTTTTACAGGCTGTAGAATCAGCCTGGGCCCAGCTGAGTCCAGCAGACTTTCACACCCCTTTGTCCTTTGTTCAGTTCCCCTCAGGAATGTCCTTGGGGGGGTGGAGAGCCTCTCCCTTTAGCCAGCTGAAGACAAAATGGAAGGGTCTTGCAAGGGTTTTTATAGCCTTTCTTCCTCTCCCTGCGTAGGATCCAGTTGCCCTGGAGTTTTGGGATCACATGGGCAAGTCACCTGCCCATGCGCCCTAACCAGTCTAACCAGTTGCATTCCAGACCCGGCCCCAATGTGGATTGGGGTCTGCAACGTCTTTTGTCTGTCAAGTGCTCGCATTTAACAGGCATTCTTTGCTCCAAAGATGATCCCATGCACTTACAAAGGCTATGTACAAAACCAGCAAATATAAAACCAATCTTCATAACTCCCACTACAACAATGATACATGCATACAAACAGGAGGAATAAATTCAGTAGGTCATAACTTTCACAGAGATATGTTACATGGCACATGTAGCATAAAACATATTTTAGTTACATATATACATTTATAAGCATCTCCCCATAAAGTTTTATGGGGAACACCGTCACAATGCCCATTTCGAATTTGGCGCTACTCCCCTCGTCAGGGTGGAGTACCGAAATCGATTCAAGGAGCCCTTACTGTCGAAATAAACTGCTTCCTAATATGGACGGGTGAGGGATTACATCGAGTTAACGCTGATACATTCGACATAAAGTCCTAGTGTAGACCTGGCCTAAGAGATCAGTCTTTATTCCTCTATCAAAGGTTAATAATGCTAGAGAATGTGAACAACACCAACCTATAAGCCAGATAAGCCACACACTTAAAGTTTTGTTGAATACATCAACATCTTGAGACAAGAATGAGCAGAAGTCAGTTTGGTTTCTGCCCAGGAATACACCCAAGGGAGGCAATCTTTTTCCCTGATGATGTTAGGTGAGTGTGAGAAGTACAAAGAAAAATTTAAATGTGCTCTATGGATTATGAGAAGGGATTTGATAAAATCCAACAGGACAAAATGGTACATATTCTTGAAAAATATTGACTCCCAAGATATGCTATCAAATAAAAGCCTGTATTGGGGACAGAAAGAAGCAATCTGAACGAACTATGAACTATCTGAGTATTACATTATCCAAAAGGTGTGCACATCAAGGTTGCATTCTATCTCCACAACTATCCAATAAATATGTGGAAGGTATGACAAGGCAAAGTTTAGAAGACTCCAACCAGGGCATACAGTTCAAGGGCATATACATCAATAACATAAGATACACCGATGACCTAGTTTGCATCACTTCAACTAGGGAAGAACTTCAGAACATGCTTATTGCTGTTAACAATGTCCGCAATAAATATGGAAAGACAATCAACATTAGGAAGACAAAAAGTATAAGTAAGCACAATGACGAACAAGGTAAGTGACATCAATACCTTGATGGTTGAATGGTGGAACGAGTGAATGGGTTCCCCTATTTATGGAGTCTAATAACATGAGTTGGAAGATGTTATGAAGACATCAAGAGAAGAATATGCTTGCAAAAATGTATTCAATAGCTTCCAAAGACTTCCAACAACTTGTCAAAAGTTAAAACTGCATATCCATGCTAGATTGCTGTTACAGAAGAATGTTGAAAATTAGCTGGATCACAAAACCTACAAATAAAGAGGTGACAAGAAGAATGAATTTAAAAAGAGCACAATTACTTGAGACCCTAGATAAAAGAATAACATATTCTTGTGGACACATAGCTCAACGATCGCAGAATGACTTGCTTCCAACACTCTTAGGCAAGATTGCCAGCAAACCAGGAAGAGGAAGAACGAGAGACAGTTACATCAGAAATATCATCAGAAGGACTGGTATCCAAAAGAGAGTGGAAGTTTTACAACTTTGTCGCGATTGTGTAAGATGGAAGTTGGCTGTTGACAACCTCCGCGTAAGAGACATCACTTGCAGAAGAAGAAACTCCAGACTGACATGTGTGTAATTGAAAAGCTGAAGTTACAACACTGAAAAGAATAAATTTACACTGGTGCACCGGAAAGTAGAAGTTGGCCCGTTATAGTGCTCAAGTGTATATTTTATATAAATATTTTAGAGAGAGAGCACTACATAGGTCACTGAGCTGCAAGGCTATAAACACTCTTCTGGGGGTACTTCTGACATCCTGGTAAAGTGAAAAACAAAGCTAGAGTAGTTTGTGATCTCTTAAAGGAATGCTATCAACTTCAATGCTAGTCAGTTTTTCAAAACAAGTTAAAAGTTTTAGGTACTATACCTGCCCCTGAATCCCCTCGGAAGAACTGTGGTTTTACTATCACATTTTTCTGTTTCAAAACGTTCTTCTTTCCTTTGTTGTTGTGTGAAAGACCCAAATAAACAGGGCCAATGGTCTAATAAATGGACCATAGGGGAAGCAGTGAAACTGACTATACATAATGTGCCTGTTAAATGCACAAAGTAAACTAACTGAGAAAAATAGAGAAAAGGATCTTCCCTCTCTAATCTTATCCAGTTCTAGCCGATTGTAGCTGTTTGTAATAGGATCAAAAACATTTTCGGACACAAGCCTGATTTAAATTGATAGTGTCACTTTAATATGTAGTTTGTGGATAACAGTGTTCACAGTTTGTGGTCTATACAATAGAAGAGTGGCACAAGCTGTGGAGGGGGGACCCAAACTCCCCATTTTTATCCTATATAAAAATATTACTCTGACCTCCTATGTGTTATTTTTGGAAAGGAAAAACAAAACAAAACTGAGATTTGCATCCTGGGACAGGCTTTAGTTGTATGGCACAAGCTTTAGTTACATTGGCCAGATCCTGCTACCTTTACTTACTTGGACCATGATCCTGCAAAGATTTACCCATATGGGTAGTTCCATTGAAGTCAATGGGACTATTTCCATTTAAGCATAAGTCATTGAAGGATTTGGGCTTTACTGGAATAGTACCTTATTCCAAAGGTAATCCCTCTCACTTCAATGGGATTACTCACACAGTAAGGCACTACTCAGTTTGAGTAAGGCTGACAGAATCCATCCCAATGTGAACAAATGATGAATAATGCTCTTATGGCTTGCAAATATAATGAGAGAGTTATGTAATGTTAAATTCATGATGAACTATCAATTAGCAACAATTTAAGTAGGAGGCCTTCTTCAGGATTCATCTATAAGGGGGAAGAAAAGCAGGCTTATGTATTACATATAGCATTACCCAAAGGGAAGTTACTGGGTTTGTTTCAGAAAATAAGGTATAATAACTGATACAGGGCCAGGTTCTATTATCCTTATTCAGGAGAACTATCTGTGAAATGTACATGGCCCTCCTCACTGTAGTATCTGAGCACCTCACAATCATTAATTGATTTTTACCCTTACAACACCTGAGGTAGGAAATATAACTATCCCTGTTTGGGGGATGGGCACCTCAGTAATGTGCCCCAGGTCACACAAGATGTCTGCGTGAAAGCCAGAATTGAATCCAGGTCCCCAGAAGCCCAGTTCACAACATTAACCACAACAAGCTCTTCCTTCTTTCCAAATTGGGCGGTGTCTAGCCCGAGTGGTACCTTTCTTCTGAAGTCGTCTGATTGACTCCATTAAGTAAACTACTCAACCTGAGGAAGGGTGACAGAATCAGGTCCTTAAGGCTGAGAAGGACAAAAAATGGGGAGGAATATAAGTAAAAGGTTAGAGGTACTAAGCAATTTTATACAGCCTGTATCTGGTGAAAGTTTCCCTGCCTGTGCAGAATGCATGAGGGAAGAATTGAAAAAAACATTTATTTAGTTGGTGTAATTTGAGATTACCTCCTCTCCCCCCTTAGAATTCAATTTTGGCTCAGCTCTAAACAAACACTGATTATTTACCCTCCTGTGTGTTTGCCTGTGGTGTGTATCGGTGGAGATATAGATCAGAGACAATTTTTGAGTGCCCATCTGTAGACAGGTTGGGCCTGAGCTTCACAAGTGATGAGCACCAGCAGTTTCCAGTGAGCCCCCAACTGGAGATCTAGGTGTTCATCAGCTCTATAAATTCAGACCTGAAGGCTAGCAGGTTGTGCACCCAAAAAGAGGGTCACCAACAATCAGTGGATGCTTGAAAAAGTGGGCCATATTTTGTCCTAAGGAACACACACAACCCCAGCGCCACATACTTGTAGCAGGTCTTGAGGCTGTCATTGAGTGAGTCCTGAAGGCAGAGCAGACATGGGCTGCTGGAAGTGGAGCGAGGCTGGCCAGGCCCCTGCAGGGCTGAGGAGTGCTGGTAAAGGAGCTGGTTCCACAGCAGCGGTGAGGAGGAGCTGTGTCGGCCGCTGCACTGCCCACCCGAGGTTGGCCCAGCTGCCCCTCCGTCATGATGGAGGAGGTGGCCAAGCCAAATCTGAGTGAGTGACATTGTGACCTGGCACACGAGATTGCTGTGCCAGTCAGGTTGGGCCCCACACTAATTTGGGACTTAGGAATGTGCCTAGTTTGCTTGTGCATTAATCCGGCCCTGGGTTGGGTCTTCTGCAAGACATTATAGCTTGGAATTTAACACAAGTAGACCACATACAGTTTCTGCCCTCACATCTCATGCAAGTTCATTGAATTCAGTGGGGTGGGGCCAGAATTTAGTTCAAACATGACTCTCCAGGTCCAAATCCAAATAGATGACAGTCTTACCTTGGTGGCAAGAGGCAATTCATTAGTAGAAGGAAATAAGGAGGAGAGGGAGGGGCAACCATTGTGCTTAGCCCCTGCCATTTCAAACTAAGGCTGATTTTAAAATTGTAGTTGTTTAGACTAAAAGCTAATGAATGCATTAAGCTGTTACTGGCAGCCACTAAAAGTATATTTCTGTATAAAAAATATAGTATCATTAAAAAAAATCCTCTAGTTTCTTCAGCCTGGAAAATCCACAGGAGCACTGCATAAATAATCACAAATCTGCCTGAACACTTTCTGGAGGAGCCTCTTGCCCCAGCCTGACTCATCACAGACAAATGCTTAATAGGTTGTGGCTGGAAAATCCCAGGGAAAGCTAGCGATTTTTATGAGATGAGCACTGATTGTACAGGACCCTGCAGCTGTTGCTGACCTGTCTCTTCCAGAGAAGGAGGATTATTACATAAGAGACAATGCTAGAGACGTTGTATGAAAAGTTGCATTTTAATTTCTTTCCCTGTAAAAGAAAAAGATTTGCAAGAGAAATGACATGGGTAATTTCCCTCGGGCTCCTTCTGCAGCTTGTTTGGGAGTGATTCATTATTATTATTTTCAAAATATTGTATATAGGAGCTTTACATATACACCCCACACCCACACATATATACGGCTGCAATCCCCGCTCAGTTCCTCTCCTCCTATCCCCTTGTCCTTAAAATGGACTGTCCTAACTGAGAGAAAGAAACTATTTGTCTTCAAAATGCTTCCTGTGTGTGTCAGCAGAGGCTCTTCTCTTGTTAATTGTCTAAGCTTTTTGTTTCTTTAATATCCAGGGGTAGCGTCCCTTCAGAGTGTGTGTTGAAGAGTGTGAATGTAATACCATAATCCCTTAATGCTTTTGTTTGCTAAGTATTGCTTTTTCTCTCACTCCCCTGGTGATGTCAGCTGCTTCTCCTCTCTATTTTTGTCTGATTTCTCCATAAAATCCCCCCTATAGCTGATGCTGCACACCGAGCAGCTTGTTCATCGGTAACCATGACAACCAGAATGATGTCAGCAAGAGGATTCACCATTACAGCGAGGACTCCAATCTAATGAAATGCTACTAATGCCTTTTTAAGTGTAGTTAAAATATTTCTGATACAAAAAAGAGGGTGTGTGTGGTGGGGGGGGGGGAGGGAAGTGGGGGGAAAGTTCACTTTTCATTTTGACTGTCTGTGCAGTGATAATACCAGGTTTTCCCCAGGCTCCATAGGAGTGTCAGTTTCTGTCAGAAAGCATTATCTCCTAGCCCTAAAGCATTCATCTGCACCTGCCTCTCTGCTAGAACCAGCTGCAGATGTCTGGGTGGTTACTAATTGACTTGCAGCTGTGGGATAATAGTGGAACTCACCTATCCCAATTCAGTCTCAAAAGGAAGCACAGCTCACTTCTATATGTCATCATTGAATCCAGATTTACTTTTCCATGTCCTTTCATCCCTCCTGCATGGAGCAAGGGTTGCTCTGCTCCAGGTCACGGGGAGTGTAGGAAGGTCACATTTAATTTCACTTCCAAAATGCGCTAATAGGGGAGTAAAGGTCAGAGGAAGCAGAGTGGGAAAATGGGATGAGGTACAGGAGTATTCTCTGGCTCCTGGTAAACAAAGGGTTAATGTGCTCAGCTTCCCCTGTTCCCTTGCACAGGTACTCAGGGGAAAGGCTATATACTGCTTTGAGAAAGTGGGACTTGTGGGACAGGGGGAATTGCCAACTGGAGAATTAGTCTGTTGGCATGAAATTATTGGATTCGCTCTTTGTAAACCTTCCCCTCCCCCTGCTGCGTCATTTCACCAATTTACAGGGAACTATTGCCAATTCCCAGTAGCATTGCTCCCATATAGAGGGGCAAAAAATGAAGTAAATTTACTCTTCACTCCATCCTGAGCTCCTGCCAAGCCATGTCCTTTCCCTTGTGCCAGGTGGAACTGATCCACTGCTAGGCTCCATTGTTGCTGGGGATCAAGCAGAAGAAGGGAGTGTTGCTTTGACTGGGTTCTCCTTTCTCTGCCTAGCCCATGCAGAATGAGCAAGGCACCAGTCAACGTGCTCAGACCTTGTGGTGTGGCAGCTCTGGTACCACAGGGAAGGTCAGGTTAATAATAAGGTGGTAAGCAACTGGACTGGACTTTAAAATCTGTATCTGGCAGATGATAACCTTCCCTGCCAGAACAGAGGCGATTCACTCGCTAAGAAAGAAAAATAGGCACTGCCTACCAACCAGGCTTGCATAGTACCGGCCCCTCTTCCCCACATAACATTTCATCTATTTGACACAATAAACAAATACAGGACAACATCAGTTATCCCAAACACTGGTGGGGCCTCCCAAACGTGCATATTAGGGCAGCCAGCTCAGCAGACACTGAATTCAGGGAGTGCTCATGTTCCTCCAATCTTAAGCACCAACTTCAAAGTCTGCTGTTCAAGCTCCCTTCGTTCTGAGGAGCCTGAGCTTTCTCCAGGCTGGCCAGCCCAGCGGCCCTTTAGTGCACTGGTCTTTGGGCACTGCGGGTAGACTTCAGTGCATAAAGACCAATGCACTGCTGCGCTGCTTAGCCAGCTGGCCTAGGGGAAACCAGCCAGCTCTCTGTAATGGAAGGAACCCTGCAGGGAAGAAGACACTGCAGCTCTTTCTGCTGGAAGCAGCTGGCTGGGAGGACTTTGAGGATGAGTGGGTGCTGCCACAATTATCTGAACTCACTTATCTGTAGCCCTCAGGGAACACAACCCTTTTATGGATAACAGGAATTTTCAGATAAAGGATGTTACACTGCCTATAAAACTCTGAAATGAACTGGAGTAGATAGTAGGGTGAAGTGAGTGGTGGGGGTAGAGTTGACATCCTTTGGTCATATTACTAAGTGTTTGGGTTCCTTTCTTAGCTGTCTGTGAAAGATCAGTCAGCACTTGCAGCATTCCATCTCCTCACGAGCACCAGTCACTAGGGTGCCATGCTGGCAGAGGTGCTGGAACTAGGGGTGCTGGGGGTGCTGGAGCATCCCCTAGCTTGAAGTGGTTTCCATCATATTCAATGATGGTTCAATTTGGTTCAATGGCTCTCAGCGCCCCCACTATACAAATTGTTCCAGCACCCCTGCATGCTGGCTCCCCATATATTACCAGGACAAGTTCCAAGTTGCTGTCCTGGTTTTCAAGTCCCTCCATGAAACTGGCCCTATATAACTTAGAGCAGGGATGGGCAAACTATGGCCCGGGGGCTGCATCCAGCCCTCCAAACATTTTAATCTGGCTCTCAAGCTCCTGCCAGAGAACAGGGTCTGGGTTTTGCCCTGCTCTGGTGTTCTTATCCATAGGGGCATCCAGGGGGCTCCGCACACTGCTCCTGCCCCAAGCACTTCCCCCACAGCTCCCATTGGCCAGGAACCACAGACAATGGGAGCTGTGGGGTGGCACCTGCGGACAGGGCAGCACGCAGAGCTGCCTTGCCACACCTCCACATAGGAGCTGGAGGGGGGACATGCCACTGCTTCTGGGAGCTGCTTGAGGTAAGTGCCGCCCGGAGCATGCATCCCTGACCCCCTCCCGCACCCCAACCCCCTGCCCCAGCCCTGACCCCCCTCCCTCCCTCTGAACCCCTCAGTCCCAGCCTGGAGCACCCTCCTGCACCCCAGGTCCTTATCACTGCCTCACCCCAGAGCCTGTACCCCCAGCCAGAGCCCTCACCCCAACCCCCAATTCTGTGAGCATTCATGGCCCGCCATACAATTTCCATACCCAGATGTGGCCCTGGGGCCAAAAAGTTTGCCCACCTCTGTCTTAGAGGATACTTCTCTCTCTGTGGTAATGACCTCCCTTAGCTATGCTTTTCAAAAGCTATATGAAGTAGTCAGTCTCAAGAGTGAAGCGCATGAAAGCAGGCAACACGGCTTTCTCAGAAGTAAGGCCAAGACTCATTACCAAAGGAGATCAGACACACCACAAATCTCACTGCTCTCAGCATGAAGTGAAAACCTACATTTCTGGCATGGCTTTCCTCCAGCCCCACCAAAAGAGGGAAAGATGAAGAAAAGGGAAAAAAGAACGGAAGGGAGAGAAAATAGAAGGAGAAACAGGATAAGGAAAGGCAAAAATATCACCCAATTGCCCTCGGGAAAAGAAGGGAGGGAAAATTAGATCTTGGGCCACTCCTGAATTTGGTTTTCAATTCTTTCAGAAGGCACTCAAATCTACAAGAATGGACACTTCTATAAAAAACATAGATTGGTCTGGTCATCCATTCTATCTTTATCTCTCTTCCGCAAATTTACCAGGGTCAAACGTTTCTAGAGATGCTTCTGGAAACCTATTCCATGGTTTGATGTAGTTATTATCTTTCATCTTTCTAAGTAAGATGTCTAGCCATTTATCACTAACATCGCTTGTTATAGTTCACTGTTAGATTTCTGACAGGAGCTGGGATATTGAACCACTCACTCATAATATAATGGAGGTTATTTTTTTTTAGCCTACTGGGAACGTAGCAAATTCATTTTACAATCCTCAATGTTAATTTACAAGGATTTACCTTGCTCAGCTCCATCTTATTTGTATGAATTCCTGTTTCTTATTATAAGGGTGTCTGCACCTCTTGGGTTACAATGGGCTTTTATCTACTCCATAAAATAATTTTAAATGAGTACTTAAACTTGTTGCCCCCTTGTGTTAGTGGGCCAGTTACAGAAAAAATGAGTGTGTACAGCTCCTTTGCTGGTTTGTTTCTTCCCTTTGTAATCATTCTTTCATCAGATGCTTTCATTTGTGGCTATATTATTGGTTTTGTTGGTAGGTTTCTGTGTGTGTGCTAAACTACAATAAAACAGCACCCATCCAATATTCTGGGTGTCCCTGAAAATCTTTTAAAACATACTAATAAATAGAGAGCTGTTGGAAGCTGGTCAGGAAAAATTTTTCCCATGAAAAATTTAGATGCAAAGGGCGGGGTGAGGAAGGGAATTGCTTTCTGTGACTCTTTTCTTGGAATTTTTTCAGGTTTGCATTGAAAAACCAAGAACTGAAAACTTGAACATTTCCATT
This sequence comes from Chelydra serpentina, assembly GCA_037349315.1. Lineage (NCBI taxonomy): Eukaryota > Metazoa > Chordata > Testudines > Chelydridae > Chelydra > Chelydra serpentina. The sequence continues at coordinate 150,003,803 of JBAIAC010000004.1, read as the reverse complement.
TTCCACAAAAAAAAAGAAAGCCATTTTGGGGGGTAATTAATTGTTTGATACATTTCCAACTAGCTCTATCCATCAGTTACCCAAGATCAAATTAAATAACCCAATGACAACATGAATACAACAAAAATGAATCAGCCTCCTCACACAATCTTCATACGAGTCCCACAGCACTGGTATGTAGCCCTGACCCAAAGACCTGACTCCTCACAGTCAAGGGAGAAAAGATAGGCCTTGCAATCCTTTCTCAAGCCTAACAAACTCAGGCTGTTATGGATCAGGCAGGGAGAAGGGAGTTTCATAGGCCCACTTTATAAGTTCATATGTTATGAGTGGGTTTTACAAGTCTATGATTCTATGACTCACCCTAACACTCAGAAACTCTGGGCAGTTTTTAAAAAATCAACCTGTTTGATAAATGTTTTCTTTTTTTACCCCCAACGGTGGTAATCATGCCAACAATTACTCTAGCCAGAGGTGCAGTATGGTCAGTTTTCAGTCCTGAACCAGTGACAGGTTTAAAGGCCAATATCTCACAATCCTGCAGAACTACCTATGGGAGATCCATGCCCTTTGGAAGAGGAGATTCGAAGCGCTTCTTTCTCAACATGGAATGTCCCAAGATGTTGAATTTTAAAGCCATAACATTTTTACGCATAGAAAAGATATTTTAGGTCTCTGACTTAGAGATGTTTTAGATGCATTAGTTATAATTTCTTTCCTTTTGAGCTCTGTACATTTGAACTCTTGGTGACCAAGATACCAGGCTTTGATAGTATCACCATACAAAAACAGTCACAAAATATTATTTTAAAACACTCTTTATTATATTCCTAAAATAACCCTATACAGGAAAGATTACCTGCCTGTAGCCTCCTTGCCACTTGGGTGCTTGAGAAAAACAGCTTCCAGCAGTTCCCACAGATAGCAGCACAGAGCTGGGAGAACTCAACATGAAACTACCTCCCTAGTCTTTGCTTGAGCCATAAAAACTGCCTGAGAGGGCTGAAAAAAGAGCTCATCTGACAAACAGGGAAACCAACTGCAGCCCCCAGAGAGACTCAGTTTTGTCATCCCTTGTGTATTTTACCATGAGTCTTCCGATATTTGGTGTTTTTCTTAAAACACCAGCTGCTGGAATCAAGGGATTGCATGAGAAAACAAAATTGTAGCCCTCATGATTGCAGTGAAAAGCTTGAACATGTGAGGCGAGTTTACCCTAAGGCTCAGAAACCAGCTTGGTGCGGGGGGGGGGGGGGGGGAATCCCCAAACGTATTAATTTTTTAAATAAAATCATGATTGTTAAGCCAATCTCATGATTTTGGGAGGCCTGACTCATGGTTTTTGAATGCTTGAAGTTCACATGGCAGACACCACCCGAACCTGTGAGCTGAGCCTGGACAGATCCTATATTCAGGAGGAAGAGAAGGAGTTACCAAACCAGAGCACGACCGATAGGCCAGAATGATCGACGGAAGGAACAGGTGTTTGGAGAGAGAGTGCTGGCTGCAAGGAGTTGGATTACAGCAGCAGGTGAGGACACAGCTGCTGAGTTGCTGTCTGCCACAGAGAACCAGACATTCCATTTTGTTTTTCTTGACCTGAAAGGGCTGCCTGTCAGCTGAGTCCAGGAGGCTTCTCCTGCACTGGGATCAAGGGTTCAGCTCAGGCTTGAGACACCATGGGACCCAATAACGGAGAGTTATTCCTGGTGAAGTGCACTATCCCACTCATCAACCTGCAACTCCATCCACCAGCTAATGCAGGCCTGCACAACTCATAAAGTGGCGAGGGCCATATTACTCCAAAGAAAACAGCTGAGGGCCGAAACCCCCCGGCCCCGTGGAAACACCCCCCCCACCAGCGCTGCCTGCCCCGCAGAGACAACCCCTCCTTCCCTAGCGCTGGGGTGTGGAAGCCTGTAGATGGGGAAAGAAACAGCACGCATAGGGTGAACAGATCACAGCAGTAAAATAGGACCCACCCCCTCCCTGCTCGGCCCCATGTTGTGCAGGCCTGAGCTAATGCCTGTGGAGGGCCATTCTTGTTATTATTACCTCCTTGTTGGCTTTTGAGTATTTAAGAGAGGGAGTGTTTGATTATAGCTATGTGACTGGATAGTCACTTGTTTCTTATCGCTAACTCTGCTACCTTTTCCTTTTGTCCCTAGTTCTTGTCCTTCCCCCTTTATTTTACCCCTTTCTTTTCCTGGGATAAATATGTTTGTCTGTAAAATCTGTTAGTCCCCCACCCCTGTCTCCTGTCATTCTGATCTGTAATGTCCTGTAACTCAGAAGAGTTGTTATTGATGTATGCGCTAGGTGGAGGCACTGAGCGTCAAGAACCCAGGGCCCATTGTTCCTAAGACAGGACACTGAGCTCCTGAAGAGGGAGGAATACAAGGCTCTAATCGTCCTAGGGGATCATAGCTACCCCAGGAAGGGGCTACTCACACAAAGCTTTAAGAGAAATAAAGGGTCCCCTGGCTGCTTGGCTCCCTAGCTGTCCACCTGGCAGACTCCTCCGATCCCTGGGATCCCCAACTGCTCACTAAGGTTTTTTGCAAATTTTTCTGCAGAATGGAAGTTCCAGTTCCAGCACACAGCTAAGAGATCAGTTAAATGCAAAATTAACATCCCTTCCACTTAGCTCCTAAAAAGAAGCACAGAGTGAAGGATGAACTAGCCTGGGTAATGGCAGTTCCTGTAGGGCTGGACTGATGTGAATCAGCTCATTGTTCAGGGTTTGGTTTACAGATAGATTAAAAAAAGCTTTACCAGTTTGTCATTTTCCTGAATTGCATTTACAGCTTGTGTTTGAACTTCAGTCACACATTTCCTCCCTCCTCCATTCCCCCACTCCCCTGTATTTATTAGCAAGTGCTTGGAATAAAGCATGTTGTTCTGACAAGCATTTTTATCAGAGTAAATTGGCACACACTAACTGCTTTAATTGAATAGAGGAGTACAGGTTAATATGCAGATGTCTCTAATGGTTTACAAACACACACATTTCCCTGCTGAACGGTGAAAATATTTCACAGTGTTAAAGAGGAGACTTATTGTTTCACAATGTAAAAAGGAGAAGAATGAGTTGTCCCCACTACCCCCACAGGACATTCTTGAAAACCAGATGGTTGCATTTTGCAGCCGCGTTTAAAGAAATCTTTAAAGAAATATGCAAATCATGCCATTGCTTTTTAGCTTGCATATTTCCTTCTCATTCTCCCTCTCCATCACATGATTAGAAATCTGTTTCCACCTATAAACAGAATATTTATTGTGAGCTTGTTTATCTATAAATCTGTGAGCTTGGCTTTGTAATACCAAGATGCACATTTCACAGATTGAGTACTGTTCTTTATCATTTATATAGTGCCAGAAGGTGTTCACAATGTTTTACATTAGGTCAATGTGTCAGACAAAGCACATAATCCCTGTCCTGAGTTTACAGATTGAAAGGAACACCATCAACCTGAAAACCACATTTCTGTCTCAAAAGGTTTAGCTGCTGTTGTCAAAAGTAACACCCATATCTGAAAGAAGATACCATATATATGTCTATAGGGTGTCTGTATAAAGGAGACACCCTCCTAATCCCATGCTGAGCAACAGCAGCAGCAATCCTGTTGCTCTGTTATTGGTAAACACCCTCTTGCAGGGTCTGAGGAACATCATGTATATAAGCTTACTCCAGGGCAGTGCATGAAACAGGAAGTGCAACCAACCATCAATCATACTGTAAAATTTACTATGCACAGGGTGTCTGCAAATGCATAAAGACACTGAAAAAAAAGAGGAGAATCTATATCTGTATCTATACTCTCTCTCTCTCTCTCTCTCTCTATATATATATATATATATATTTTCTTTTTCTGATGAAAAACTATTTCAACAAAACATTTCTGACTGGCTTTTAAGTCTCAGGGAGAAGTTTGAAAGTTAGGAGGCCACAAGCAGGAATATTCATGGAGGGGGCTAGGGCGGAGCAGAAGGCAGGTGTGGTAGTATTGCTTTCAGGCCTGTCCACTCTCCCTTGCCAACCGGCGAGGGCAGCAGGGCCGCGGGCATGCTACCCTCCCTGCTGGCGCTCCGGCTGGGGGAGCGGGGAGCGGGTGTGCCGCGCTCCCCGTCGGCGCCCCGGCCGGGGGAGCAGGGCGGCCGGCGGCTTTTTTGCCTGGGGCAGCAAAAAAGCCAGAGCCGGCCCTGCCGCAAGCGCCACCCCACAGCTCCCAATGGCCATGGTTCCTGGCCAATGGGAGCTGTAGGGACAGCGCTTGGGGCAGGGGCAGTGTGCGAAGTGCCCTGGCTGCCCCTATGCGTAGGAGCGCCAGAGCAGGGCAAAACCCGGATCCCGCTCCCTGGAGGGAACTCGAGGGCCAGATTAAAATGTTTGGAGGACTGCATGCAGCCTTGGGCTGTAGTTTGCCCACCCCTGGTATAGGGTCTTCTCCAAACATTTGTGTGAGCAGAAGCCAGTTATATGAATGTTCATGGAAAAGCAAACAAACAAAAAGGAACATTAGATGTAATCACAAACTGGATGTAGTGAACATGTGTGTAAAAAAGTTTCTTACCAGATGCACAGCTCTGATCTTAAACTACTCCTGAGGTGTTATTAATTTGCAATCAGTAAATGACTAAGCAATATTTGAGACAAAGAATACATTGGTATGGGCACACACATAGAGAAATGTATTGTGTGTCAAAAAAAATTCTTGGTGCCAAAAATATCAGTGTACACAAATCCTGATATAATCTAGCAAAAGAGAAACTAGCAAAAGGTTAAAATATCATGAATTAAACATAGATCATGAAGAGGTGTACAACGCCCTTCTGATATGTATGATAAATCCAGGTAGGCACTCTTGCAACTGTGTCCTCAAATTCTCTTCCTCAGAATCAGGTTGATTAGTCATAACTTAGCAAGTCTAGTAATCAGGAAATAGTTAGCCATATCATTTTTAAATTGTTTAAGCCCCTTGGTGGAAAACTTAATTTAAGAAAAGATAGAATAATCATCTCAGTTTTAACCCTCTAAAATTCATGTTTTCAGTGATGTAGTGGTCACACTTTCTATTAAGGTTCCATTTATAAATGGTTTATAAAGGGTTAATAGATGTTTTAATAAATAGTTTGTCAATTGTCATAGAGACCAAAAGATCTACAGGTAGTTTACATCCATGTTTTAGAACTATTTGAAACACCTTCTACTGATGAGTTTATGTCCATCCATATCATATGCTACTCATGTCTGTAAAGTGCTTATAACGGCTATTAATCATTTATTAACTCTTTATAAATAGAATCTTAATATGAAATGTGAGCAACACGTTTTATGTCTCCGGTGCTACTATGTTGCTTGTAGAATTGTGTGAATAATTTGTAATGAATGCATTGTTCAGTGAATTTTGTCTTTTTTTAAGTCATAAATTGATGACAAACGGAATGTGATTTATCAAATATATTTGTTATTGGACAGTATTTGCTGAATAGGTGTTGGGTTCCTCTTTTCTTAACTTCTTTATTAATGATCTGAGAAGCGATAAATGAAGTTATGCTAGCAGAGAATTTGACCCTGAACTTGCGGATTATACTCAACTGGGAGGTACTGCAAACACCAGTGAGAGTGGAGATCAAGACCAAGGGACCTAGTTAGACCAGAAATAGTTCCAAAAATGCAAACTTTCAACCTGGAAAAATTCTGATTGATTCAGGGCCAGATCCTGCTCTCACTTACACCAATGTAAATTAGGAGTAGTTCCCCTGAAATAAATGGAGTCATATGAATGGGTAATGATGTACAATCAGAATTAAGACCACAGATTGGATTAATTCCTCCACTCTTGCAAACTGAAAGATTCACTGAGCTGAAGCTATCTGGAAAGCAGTAATAATGAGAGTGGGCTGGCATCCATATTTATATATAAATCTAAATTTATCTGTAAGTGGCCTGACTTAACAGTTACTGAGCACACACAACCATACCTGAAGTCAATGGAGATGGCAGGAGGTCAGCACATCTGAAAACCAGATCACTTTCTTAGATGCCTAAATTTGGAGTTGGGTGCCTAAATCTAGGCCTCCAAATTTGAAAATGGTGGTCTGTATTTATAGCTTAGCTAAACAGTGGCAAAGATGGGAAATTATAGTTGGAGATGAGCAGGAGTTGAAAAGCTCAGATCTGGATTATGATCTGAATCAGAACTTCTCCAAAGGCTGGGGTTTTCAGATTCAGTGTTCTGATCTAATCCTGTTGTGCCTTCGGGATATTCCCTCCAGATTCATAATCAGAACCAAAGAAGTGCCTGCCCCAGAGAAGTCATCCAAGGTTTTATACTGAGCCCAGTGCGTGCTAAAACAAGTGTGATGGTTTGGACCCCCCTCCTGGGATGCCACCTGATGTACTTGGATTTCACTGAGCATTTCCTGCTCCACCAGCCTGGGTTCCCACTCCCGGTTTTGCTGAATAGGCTCTCTGGCCTCTTGCAGCACACACACACAGGTAGGGCCACACCCCGCTGCAGACACAGACTGAAGTCAGCTCTGTGTCAGAGGACTCCCCCAGCACTCACTTGCAAACCCCTTTTGGGAGATACACCCAAAATAATACTATCTTGCACAGTATAGAAAAATCTGCAAAGCGCAAGCTCATAAAAATCCTCCCTCTTCCTCAGTGTGAAGAGAGATGTGCACGACTTCTTGCTGCCCCCAGTTAGAAATTATATAAACTGGATTTAATAATAAACAAAATAAGTTTATTAATTACAAAAGGTAGATTTTAAGTGGTTAAAGGGATAGCAAACAGAACAAAGCAGATTACCTTAGTAAATAAACAAAAGCTGCAAACGGAGCGTGACACACTAGATAGGTAGGATACAAATTAACAAATTCTCACCCTGACTGATAAACAGGCTGGCAGATTTTTAAGGCACAGGTTGCCTTGGCCTTCCCAGGTTTTCATACACAGGCTAAAGATTTTAGCCTGGCACCACCACTTCTCACAGTTCAGTCTTTGTTCCTCAGGTGTTTTTGAAGGAAGAGTGAGGACCCTTCATGTTGTCATTGTCCCTCTTTAATATCTTCCCCCCCACTTGCTGGTAAGCTTTTTTGCTGTGACCTGGGTCAAACAGTTCCCATTGTGTAGAGCTATGGCTGAGAGGTTTGTATTGCACACAGTTTCTGGGGGTAATCCCTATGCATTTCTTCAATAAGCTACTCACATTGTTTGGACTCATTCAATGTAGCACATTTGAAATACAGAGACATGGTCAATATTCCCATCTTCAGATACAAAAATGATACATGCATACCAATTGGATAAACACATTCAGTAAATTATAACCTTTGCAATGATACATGAGTCATCTTGCATAAAATACATCTCAGTTATGTCATATCCATATCGTAAGCATATTTCCATAAAGAATATGGAGCGTAATGTCACAACAGCATTTTGTGGGTCAGATCCACAGCTAGTGTAAATTGGCATAGCTACACTGAAGTCACTAGAGCTACATGGATTTACACCAGTTAAAAATCTGGCCCTATGAATTTACGCATAAGAACATAAGAACGGCCATACTGGGTCACACCAATAGCTCATCTAGCTCAATATCCTGTCTTCTGACAGTGGCCAATGCCAAGTGCTTCAGAGGGAATCAACAGAACAGGTAATCAAGTGATCCATCCCCTGTTGTCCAGTTCCAGCATGTGGGAGCCAGAGGCTTAGGGACAGCCAGAGCACAGGGTTGCATCCCTGACCATCTTGGCTAATAGACATGAGTTCCTCAGGCTGATTGTGCATTGTGTGAAGCAGTATTTCCTTTTGTTTGTTTTAAACCTGATGCCTATTAATTTTATTGGGTGCCCACTGGTTCTTGTGTTATGTGAAAAGAGAGATAATACTTCCCTATACATTTTCTCCACACATTCATGATTTTATAGACCTCTATCATATCCCCACTTAGTTGTCTCTTTTCCAAGCAAAACAGCCTCAGTCTTTTTAATCTCTCTTCATATGGAAGCTATTACATACCCCTTATCATTTTTGTTGCCCTTCTCTGTACCTTTTCCAGTTCTAATACATCTTTTTTGAAATGGGGCCACGAGAACTGCATGCAGTATTCAAGATGTGGCATACCATGGATTTATGTAGTGGCATTATGATATTTTCTGTCTTATTATCTATCCCTTTTCTAATGGTTCCTAACATTGTTCACTTTTTTGACTGCTGCTGCACATTGAGTTGATGTTTTCAGAGAACAATCCACAGTTTCCCCAAGATCTCTTTCTTGAGTGGTAACAGCTAATATAGATCCCATTATTTTGTATGTATAGTTGGAATTATGTTTTACAATGTGCATTACTTTGCACTTATCAACATTGAATTTCATCTGCCATTTTGCTGCCCAGTTTTGTGAGATCCCTTTGCAACTCTTTTCATCTCGCTTTGGACTTAACTATCTTGGTGTCTAGAAAATTTGTCTCTTCAACCCGTCCTAAGTTGACATGTTCCCAATCAACATAGGGATATTTGAAATCACCCATTATTATTGAGTTTTCTATTTTTATAAGCTCTATAATCTCCCTGAGCATTTCATAATCACCATCACCATCCTGGTAAGGTGGTCGGTAGTATACTCCTACTGCTATACTCTTATTAGTGAAGCATGGATGCATAGAGATTCTATGGTACACTTTGATTCATTTAAGATTTTTACTATACTTGACTCTATGCTTTATTTCACGTATAGTGCCACAGCCCCACCAGCATAACATACTCTGTCATTCCTATATATTTTGTACCATGGTATTGCCATGTCCCACTGATTATCATTGTTCCACCAAGTTTCTGTGAGGCCTATTATAGCAATATCCTCATTTAATACCAGGCACACAAGCTGACCCATCTTAGTATTTACACTTCAAGCATTTGTATACAAGCATTTATAAAATTTGCATTTAGTTGTATGCCTTCATGTGATGTAATTGAATGAGAGTCTTTTTCATTTGACTGTTTCTCTTCAGCTCCTACTTGTATTTTATCAACTTCTATCCTCCTCTCCTAGAGAATCCCCATTAATAGATCCTCTCCTCAGGGCTGTCTCTATCTGAACCATGTGCTCCTCTGTACCTGTCAGCTTTCCTTCAGCCCTTAATTTAAAAACTCCTCTATGACCTTTTTAATTTTACATTCCAGCAATCCATTTCCCTTTTAGGTTTAGGTGCAGCCCATCCTTCCTGTATAGACTCCTCCTTTCCCAAATGGTTCCCCAGTTCCTATTAAACCTAAACCCCTCCTCCTTACACCATCGTCTCATCCACACATTGAGACCCCATAGTTCTGCCTGTCTACCTTGCCCTACATGTAGAATTGGAAGCATTTCAGAGAGTGCTAAAATGGAGGTTCTGGACTTTAATCTCTTTCCTGGCCACCTAAATTTGGCCTCCAGGACCTCCCTTCTATCTCATTGGTACTAAACATCCATGGCTGGAGTGTGCCAACTGATTTGGGCTCGTGGGGTAGGGTTGCCAGGCATCCGTTTTTCGACCAGAACACCCAGTCGAAAAGGGACCCTTGCGGCTCCGGTCAGCACCGCTGACTGGGCCGTTAACAGTCCAGTTGGCAGAGCAGCGGGGCTAAGGAAGGCTCCTTTTCTACCCTTGCTCCGCATAGCTCCTGGAAGTGGTTGGCATATCCCTGTGGCCCCTAGGTGCAGGTGCGATCAGGGAAGCTTTGTGCACTGCCCCCGCCCTGAGTGCCAGCTCTGCAGATCCCATTAGCCGGGAACCGAGGCCAATGGGAGCTGCGGGAGTGGTGCCTGTGGGCGCAGGCAGCACACACCACACAGAACCACCTGACCATGCCTCCACCTAGGGGCCGGACATGTCGGCTGCTTCTGGGAGCAGCGCAGAGCCAGGGCATGCAGGGATCTGCCTTAGCCCCACTGCACCACCAACCAGGAGCCGCCTGAGGTAAGCACCACATAGCTGGAGCCTGCACTCCCACCTGCACCCCAACCCCTTCCCCAGGTCGGAACCCCCTCCCACACACAAACTCCTTCTCAGAGCCTGCACCCCACACCTTCTCCCACATCCCAACCCCTTACCTCAGCCCTGAGTCCCCTCCTGCACCCCAAACCCCTCATCCCCAGCCCCACCCCACCCTAGAGCCCATACCCCCAGCCAGAACCCATACCCCCTCCCCCACCACAACCCCCTGCCCCATCCCTGAGCCCCCTCCTGCACCCCAAACCCCTCATCCCCAGCCCCACCCTAGAGCCCATACCCCCAGCCAGAACCCATACCCCCTCCCCCACCACAACCCTCTGAGAAGGGTGGGGCAGGGCAGGGGCTTCGTGGAGGGAGCAGTGGGGGGGGGCGGGGCAAGGGTATTCAGTTTTGTGCAATTAGAAAGTTGGCAACCCTCGACTCTGGCTGCAGGGCTGTCTCACTGCTGTGTAGACTTCTGGGCTTGGGCTGGAGCCCGGGCTCTAAGACCCTGCAAGGTGGGAGGTTCCCAGAGCTTGGGCTCCAGCCTGAGTCTGGAAGGCTACACAGCAGTGAAACAGTCCCGCAGCCCAAGCCCAATAGTCCGAGTCGGCTGGTTTTTCTTTGCTGTGTAGACATATCCTAGATGTCTCAAGAGATCTGCAACAGTCACACCCAATACGCAATTTACCATGCGGTTCTCCCAGTCATCACAAACCCAGTTATCTATATTTCTATCCCTCATTACTATTACCTGTCTCTTCCTAATAACTGGGTCCCCTTCCCCAAAGGGGTAGAGGATACCATGACATCATTTGGAAGGAGGGTCCCAACTATGAGATCATTTCCCTCTACTCTAGTTTGATGTTTCCCTTCCCTGAGACTTTCATCCTCCTCAACAGCCCAGAGGCTGTCAGACTGGAGGAGGGACCGCCCTACGGTGTCCTGAAAAGTCTTGTCTGTGTACCTCTCTGTCTCCCTTAGCTCCTCCAGTTCAGCAACTCTGGTCTGAGGAGCCCGTACTTGGTCTCTGAGGACCATGAGCTGCTTACACCGAATGAATGTACACAGATACCACCTGCCCACAAGGCAGGTAATCATACATGCTGCATTCAGCACAATAAGCTGAATAGCCTCCACTCTGCTGCTGGACTTCTGCCTGCTTTCTTTTTACTCTTGCAGCTTTTTGGTTTTGTTTTGCAGGGGGGTGCTTGTTGGCCTAAGTTTAGAGAATGTTAGGTGTATCTGGCTCTCTCGCTCCCTTGGAAAACTCCCCTGTTTGCTGCTCCTGTTTGCTAGGTCCTCTGGTCACTTAGGACTGGTCCACACTGGGGAGGGGGAGGGTGTCGAACTAAGATACGCAACTTCAGCTACGTGAATAATGTAGCTGAAATCGAAGTATCTTAGTTCGAACTTAAAAGCACTTATCGCGGGTCCAGACGCAGCAGGCAGGCTCCCCCGTCGACTCCGCTTACTCCTTGTGCGGAGCTGGAGTTCCGGTGTCGACGGGGAGTGCTTCCGGGATCGATTTATTGCGTCTAGATGAGACGCGATAAATCAATCCCAGAAGATCGATTGCTACCCGCCGAATCAGGTGGGTAGTATAGACGTACCCTTAGAAGCTGGCTTTTTAAATCCCTGTTCTCCCTGAATAGCCCCGCACCCTGGTTAAGGGCTGCTAAAAGGATTAGGGATCAAAGCCTCATTAAGAAGGTCTCAGCCTTGCCTAGTAGGCTGCTAGGCTCAGCACATGTCCCCCCCACACAGATCATTCCATAACCTTCTGTCAAGCAGGTACACAGCAAGCGGTAAGCATACAACAAATAAACAGACAACAAACCTATCCCAAGGGTCACATAGTCACTCCTCTGGGTGAAGGAGAGCTCCCTTGCAAAACTCCCGTTTGGTGCACCTGTTTGCTAGCTCCTCTCCAGTGCTGGTGAACACTCAGTCACTATAGACATGTTCACAAAAGCTCATAGGTATGCACTTCATTTTGGAGTGTCAGTGACAGTGTTTTGATTTGAGGCGCTTCCATAAATCTGGGACACAACAAGGTTCATTTCCAAAGAGAGCCTTTCACAAGTGTTTGAAAGCTGAAAATATCAAAGGAACCTTCATTACTTGAGTCATTTTGAACTAGACTACACTAAGCATCTGAGAATAGACAGTTTAAAGAACAATCCTGCGCTGACAGGATGGAGAGCAAAGGTGACTTAGGAGGCCTTCCTATGTTAGGTCCAGGATACTACAAATATGACTGCTATTGAAAATCAGAACCACTGCTATTCAAGAGTAGGTCATGAAGTCATACATCTGAATCTTCATACAGTTTCCTATGCTTCTGCTAATGTCCACAGAGATCATCAATACCTGCAGGGCTTTGCTTATTGACATCAAGGTAGGGTTGAGGGTGAGAGTGACTGAACTTTCAATAGGAAATGATTAGATGAGTGGCTGCTAACGGGGTACAGGAGAAATTCCTTTTTGGCTTGGAACTGAACAGATGTTCTTGCCAGACCTGGTAAAATAATACAAGTGTAGCTGGAGATAAATTGGTATGGTAGGACATGTATCAAGTCACTAGGAGTTCTCTTAAGTCAAGAATTGATAGGTCTTATAGAGGGTAAGCAGCTTGCCCAAGGCCACAGGAGGGCTTAATGTTAGAGTCAGGGTTTAAATTCTGCAATTCTTTGCTCTAGTTTGGTATTCAGGCCATTAGATGATGCCTCTCCTGCCAATGGATAAGTCAATAATTAATGAATGTCTCTACTATAGGATTACTTTAGGTTCAGAGCTGGAGCACAAGAGGATTAACTAGCATTTACAATGGAAAATACAGATAAAGCCATACCTTACCTGCATAACTTAACCCCCAGTCCAATCTAAATAGTGACTCTACATTTTAACTTTGACCTACAAAACTGGGCCCCATTCCATCTAGAACTGATTTACACTACTTGCTTCTTCTGCAGCCTGTGATACTTTGTTCCAAAGTTAAACAACTTCTTGTATAAAAGAGGTTCTGTCAACATGAATTGCTTACAGGCCATAAGCAAGTCCTCTCCCTTATTGCCAAGCCATGACCTCTTGTTTTTGTTTTAAGACATTGATAGAAAAGGCCTAAAAAGTAATAGGCCCAGGCCTGTATCTTTCTGCTCTTTCTCTGGCTTTAGCTCAAAAAGGGGCCTAGGAATCAAGGACAGGACATGTATCTAGTCTCACATTAAATCATGTTAGTTATTTACTAATTAGTCCGTTTGGCACAAAAGTATATGCAGCTGTTTTCTCATGTATCCTCAAAGATATGTAATACCAAAGGTCAAGGTATGTACCTCAGACTCCCCTCAAAATGATAAATGTATCCGCAACAGATGTGTCCTGTATCCCCCTCCCCGAAATCATGTATTCTGTGTGACCTGTTATCTATAGGTTAGTATAATGACGTATACTAAAGTTGTTTGTTACTGATTATAAAAGGAGCTCATGTCACCCATGTAGTGTGTGCTCTTCTCTGGCATTAGTCGAGAAGAAACACCCGCTCAGCTGAACGAAAATAAAGGTGTGGTACCCGTCTTCTTGTTCTCCGTGCCTCCTTGGTGTAATTAGGTAAGCTCCAGGGGGAAACGGGCCCTATTTGGCTAACAATTGGCGACTCCGCCGGGACTTCTCTCCCTGTAGAGGACGCTGACCGGCGGCCGAGGGCGATTCTGAGGAGTGGCCACCTCGAGCTATTGGTTTGCTCGGGCCTTGGGTCGTCACAATCGGCCGGGGCGGCTGCGTCCTCTCTCAAGAGAACTCCTAACGACACGGAGGCGAGACGGTGCCAGAAGACGGGGAAGGTCCAACAGCCGGACGCGGCCACTCCGGGTGGTAAGTGCGTTTTACCTTTTGGGTTTAAAGGATATAACGCCCCCGCAGTGTGATTGGACCTCATAGGTAACCCCGGTGTGGGAAGGTATTGTGGTTGCTTAAAGGTTATGTTAAGCAAGCCAGGCAGTTAATGAATAATACCACTAATTTCACGAGCCCGTGGGCTGTACTGGATAATTACTGGGACATAGAGCAGCCCCAGGGCTTGTTGTTGTTTTTGGGGGGAGTATTGTTTTTCTTTATATTGATGATGTATTGGAGGCCAAAATTATGATAACCAGGTCTAGGACTTAAACCGACTCCAGCCGCCCTGAGACTCCTGCGAGGGGAAACCCCGTGACCAGGATATCTTAATCGCAAGGGGGGTCGGTCGAACCCGTGACCAGGTTTAACTACACACAAGCATAATGGGGTCCGGACAAAGCAGTTATGCTGGGACGCCCTTAGAATGTATGTTAAATAATTGGAAGGCGTTTAGACGTCAAGCTGATTATGGAATGCCATTATGTAAGGATGATTTGATAAAATTCTGCACTGTAGAGTGGCCAACATTTGGGGTGGAGTGGCCCGCTGGGGGAACATTGAAGTTGAAAATTGTAGGAGCTGTGCATAACGTTGTAACAAGGGATGACACAGTAGTCTGGCTGCCTGGTTAGCAAGCCTCACAGGGAGGACTCAGGCGGCCCTTGTGAGTGAGAATGTTTAAGAGAAGAGACCAGGAAGAGTGGGGGCTGATTGAGAAGCTCACTCTCCTGGCTGAAGTGATAGTGGAACAAGATAGCGAGAAAAGCAGGATCGGGCCCAGGCAGACAACAGACAGAGATATTGGAAAAACAGGTTGGAAACTTTAAGGGCATTGTAAATTACAGGCATGGGAAATTTAAATCCCTAGAACAATAATTGAAATGGTAAAATCTGAGTTGATTGAGTGTCAGTTTGGGAAATAAGCAAGTGATTTAAGGAAAGAGAGTGAGAAGTTAACTCTGTGGTTGCTGGAGGGAATTTAGCAGTTGAACTTTGTAAAAACGCTAAAAGAAAAAGAAGCAGAAGTTAAAAGTAAAAGGCAGTCAAAATTCTGGTAAAGGTTAATTGTGTCCCTTTTAAGTAACAATCCTTAAGCTGAGGATAGCTTTGGATCCAGAAGCAAGCCAAAAAGCATCTGTGTTAATGCAACTTACCTAGCTGATAAAGGTAAAAGTTACTGCAACCTGGTCTGCCTATGAAACAAACACAGGAACAATGGGGGTAATTCCTCTCTTTTGCCTGCAATCAACAAGGGTATTTGTATAAAAACAAATATTTTAAGCAATGACTGATGGCCCTGAAGGGGGAAAGTGGGAAAGGGAGGGGCAACACGAAGGGACAAACAGGATAACAGGAGGGAGGGAAGCAGGAATAGGACTCCACCTGTGCCCGTTTTCTATAACGAAGCGCACGGAGAGTCGGCTGTATAGGGAGGCCGAAGGACCCAGCGGCCTCTCCTAGCGGCACAACCCGCTAGTCTGGATCCCACGGTTATAATTGAGGTAGGGGGCCGCCCAATTGAAGCTTTGATTGATACAGGAGCCGCCCTCAGCTTGCTTCCCCTTGCAGAGGCTCCCCGGGGGAGGGCTCAAGGGTGGGCTGTAGTTCAAGGGATAGAAGGACAAAGTGTAAAATTGGAAAAATCTCTCCCTCTCCTAGTAAAAGTAGGAGACTGTCATATATCCCACCAGTTCGTTTGTAGCCCCTCCTGTCCCATTGCGCTGCTAGGACGAGACCTGCTTACTAAACTGCAAGCGGAAATCTCGTTCAACAATAATGGGACCCTGGAGGTTAGGCTCCCTAAACAACAAATTTCTAACTATCAAATGGCCCTTTTAAATGTTAAAAATCCTCCCCTAGCACGGCCGGAAAGCGAGAAGAATCAACTGCCAGGGGTTAACCCTGAGGTCTGGGCTGAGGAGGGAGGCTTTGCTCGGGCTCGAAATGCTTTGCCAGCACACATTTCCCTTAAGGAGGGAAGCCGTCCAGTCCGAATTCGACAATACCCCCTTAAGTTAACCACTCGGATCGGACTTAAACCTCTAATTCAAAAGTTTTTGCAGTGCGGGTGGTTAAGGGAAGGCACTTCCCCATATAATACTCCAATAATGGGAGTGCCTAAGCCTAATGGGCAATATCGATTAGTCCAGGACCTGAGGCAGGTTAATAAGTTGATAGAAGCTCCCTATCCAGTTGTCCCAAACCCCCATACTATTTTGAGCCAAGTCCCCAAGAGTCACGGGTGGTTCTCTGTGATAGATTTAAAAGATGCTTTCTTTTCCATACCCCTTGATCGAGAGTCTCAAAAACTGTTTGCCTTTGAATGGGAAGATCCAGATACCCATTACAAGGCTCAGTATCTCTGGACTGTTGTCCCCCAGGGACTGACTTGTGCACCCGAGATCTTTGGCAGCCAGCTAAAAAGAGACCTGGCCCCGTTCCTAGCTGCACATCTCTCATGTAACATAGTTCAATACTGTGACGATTTACTCCTAAGTACTGAAACAGAGACTACTTGTAAGGAGCATACAATAGAGCTCCTTAACTTTCTTGGAGCTCAGGGATACAAGGTCTCTAGGGAAAAAGCCCAATTGGTTAAACAACAGGTTACTTTTCTTGGATATCATCTTTGGCAGGGACGTCGTAGCCTAGGTAAGGATAGGATTCAGGCAATACTTGAAAGCCCTCAACCCCGAAATCCCAGAGAGCTAAGGGCTTTCTTGGGACTGACCGGTTTTTGCCGGCTCTGAGTCCCTCACTAAGGAGGGTCTGCTTAACTGGGAATGGACTAAAGAAAAAGAAAAAGCATTTCAAGAGCTTAAAGAAGCCTTGGTTCAGCCTCCTGCACTGGCTCTTCCGGATCCCCGAAAGCCGTTCACTCTATACGTTCATGAAAGAAAAGGGGTGGCATCCGGGGTTCTGTGCCAAAGGTCGGGACCGGCCTGGCAACCTGTGGGTTATTACTCCAAGGTGTTGGACCCAGTTGCCAAGGGCTGGCCAGCCTGTTTACGAGCCGTAGCTGCAACTGCTCTTCTTGTACAGGAGGCTGAGAAACTAACCTTGGGTGGGGACACTGAAGTTGTGGTACCCCATGGAATACCCCAGGTATTGGGAACAGGAGCCAGGGAAAAGCATTTAAACCCCAGTAGGCATACTAGATATGAGGTGGGACTTTTGCTGGCCCCTAACCTAACTTTTAAAACAGTTAGTTCCCTTAATCCAGCTACTTTACTGCCAGATCCCCAAGTCCCTTATGGGGCTAGTCCCACCCATGATTGTTTTGAAGTTTTACAACAAGAGACTAAACCTCGCCCTGATCTTTCAGATTTACCCTGGCCCAACCCTGATGTTGAAATGTATGTAGATGGATCTAGTTATGTAGAAGATGGGAAGCGATTTACAGGAGCAGCCGTTATAGTTAAAGAGGAAGAAGTGTACAAGTTTAAGCTTAGCCCCAACCTATCTGCCCAGGCGGCGGAACTGGTGGCTCTTATTGAGGCGCTCCAAAGGGGAATTGGAAAGACTATTAATGTATACACTGACAGTCGTTATGCATACATGGTAGTGCATGCCCACGGAACTCTATGGAAAGAAAGGGGTTTTATTACAGCCTCAGGCCAAAGAATGAATAGGACTCTTAAAGACACTCTTACGAAACTGTGCATAGAATCTGGGTTAAAGTGGCCTGATGCCTTACCACTTGCCCTTACTCGCATTCGGAGGGCCCCACGTAAGGGTTTAAAACTTTCACCCTTCGAACTGGTCTTTGGGTTTCCTCCCCGAGTACTCATCCCGGGATACCGAGAGGACATAAACTGGGAAGTAGGAAATGACTCTTTATGGAAACAGGTATCTGCGCTACAATCTGTTTTGTTACAGTTACATCGATACGCAGCACCTTTCCAGACTCTCCCTTTGGAACAACCGGTGCATTCCTTCCAGATCGGTGATCAGGTCCTTGTTAAAAAGTGGAAACGTGATCCACTCACACCGAGGTGGGACGGTCCGCATACTGTATCGCTCATCAGCCAGGCCGCTGTTAAGGTCCTTGGAAGCGACAAATGGACACATCATTCCCGAGTAAAGCGGTTCCTGAGCCCGGATCCAGAGGACAGTCTAACTGAGGAGGACACCAGCCCTCTGTCCTCTCCGGCTCCGGAAGCCCGGAGTAACACAGGCGAAGACTCTACCTGGGAGTACCAAGAATTGGAGGGACTAAAAGGACTGTTTAAAAGACAGAAACAATGAAACCATCCTTTGTATTTCTGGTCTGTATGTTCACTTATGCATATAATTGGGAAAATAGCTTCCTGCAATTAGGGGAACTAATAGCAAACTCTTTTAACCTTACTAATTGCTGGGTATGTGGCGGTCCGGGAGAATTAAATGAATGGCCCTGGGTAGCTCAGCCAGTATAGCCTAAGTGATGGCTAAGTAGCTTAAGCATAGTACATAAGGGAACGGGAAGGTGGACTGAGAACCAGGGCCCCTGGCGACTCTATTCTGCTGGAATAGGTGTCTTTTGCCTTAATCGGACTATTTGTTAGCAGAGGAAGGGGGACT
Source organism: Chelydra serpentina (assembly GCA_037349315.1). Taxonomy (NCBI): domain Eukaryota; kingdom Metazoa; phylum Chordata; order Testudines; family Chelydridae; genus Chelydra; species Chelydra serpentina. The sequence goes on along the minus strand of JBAIAC010000004.1, from coordinate 149,985,353 downwards.
CTGTGCAAAATTGAATGAATCTAACTGCTGCTTACAAATAGCCGACAATGGCCAGGCAGTGAAACAGTTAACCAAAGAAATGAGAAAAATAACCCATGTCCCAGTACAGACCTGGAACGGTTGGGACACGGATTGGTTTACCTCCTGGCTACTACAATGGGGATGGTTACGGAAAGGTTTCCTTCTTTTTATACTCTTTATTACCGTCCTATTAACAATTGCTTGCTTTGCCCCATGCTTAATTGCAATGATTCGCAAGTTGGCTGGTCAAGTTACATACCAGCAAATGATGATCTTGTATAAACCTGAAGGGACTGAGGCGCAAAGCCCATAAGCTCTTAAAATGTTTTTAAGGGGGGAAACTTGATAGAAAAGGCCTAAAAAGTAATAGGCCCAGGCCTGTATCTTTCTGCTCTTTCTCTGGCTTTAGCTCAAAAAGGGGCCTAGGAATCAAGGACAGGACATGTATCTAGTCTCACATTAAATCATGTTAGTTATTTACTAATTAGTCCGTTTGGCACAAAAGTATATGCAGCTGTTTTCTCATGTATCCTCAAAGATATGTAATACCAAAGGTCAAGGTATGTACCTCAGACTCCCCTCAAAATGATAAATGTATCCGCAACAGATGTGTCCTGTATCCCCCTCCCCGAAATCATGTATTCTGTGTGACCTGTTATCTATAGGTTAGTATAATGACGTATACTAAAGTTGTTTGTTACTGATTATAAAAGGAGCTCATGTCACCCATGTAGTGTGTGCTCTTCTCTGGCATTAGTCGAGAAGAAACACCCGCTCAGCTGAACGAAAATAAAGGTGTGGTACCCGTCTTCTTGTTCTCCGTGCCTCCTTGGTGTAATTAGGTAAGCTCCAGGGGGAAACGGGCCCTATTTGGCTAACAACATTAGCCTTTTTTTCCTTCTTTTTTTTTGCTGTGATCTGGAATCCTTCTGGCCTCAGTGCCTTTTCAACCTGTAATAGTCCTTATTGCCTAATTATCTGTTCTAGTGTAATCATAAAGCCTTTTAACATTTTACTTTCTCCCTCAGGAAAATATATCTCAATCTCTGCAATATGACCTTCAGCTTCTATTGTGAACACAGAAACAAAAAGCATATTCAGGCTCTTAACAATATCAACTTCATCTGTACTTTCCAACTGTCATCACTTAATGACTCACTACTTGCTTGTGGCTTCTTATGTATTTAAAGAACTTCTTGCTGTTTATCTTTATTTCTTTGGCTATTTCTATTGTGTTTATTAATTTAACAGCCCTTATCAACCTATTTTTTTCATTATCTTTTATCCTCCTCCACTGTTTAATAGTCCCGGCAAGCCCTGTTCCTATCATAAATAATCCTGAGACTCTTTATTCATTTACATGAATTCCCTCAGTTTCCACTGCTTGAACAGCTACTGGCACGTGCAGACTTTGCGTATACGGTACATTTGTGGAGGGGACACTTCATTTATCTTCCTGTGACATGGTATAAAGGCATTCCTTAGCCCTAGCATGTAAAGGGTCACAAGGAGAACCCAGGCTCCCTGCTTATTGCATGGGTGATCTGGTGTGAGGTTATTCCAATACACACAAAGATGCTGTTGGGGCAGCCACTTAGGGGAAAGGTGTGTCTTCTTGCTAAAAGTTGTAATGGCCTCTGGTGGCTGTAACCAAGTGTTCTGAGCTGCTTGGCTCTTGATTTGGATGATTTTGTGTTAATAAAGCCACACCTGAGACCGAATTGTAGTTTAGGGCTTTATTTTACCTTCCCCAGCTGGGGTATCTGTCCACCAGTTTATACTCCCTCTTCCCAGTGCTGATTGTTGAGGGGACTTGCATTTTCCCTTATCCTATATACCTTGGCTAAAGTGGATTTGAAGGGATTTCTCCCTTCAGGTTAGAGACAGGATATTTTATCAGTCTGAGTGAGAATCACATGCATTCTAGACCCACCTTTTTCCTATATTCTGCATCCTCCCTCATAAAAGAGACAATTATCAGTGCTGTTTCTCAGAGACCCTGACAGCAGGAAATACAATAACCCTGAACCAAGACTGCACATTACCTTTAACACCCATTAACAGGTGAAAAACTGCAGTGCAGGCTCCACCACTTTGTAACAATCTATGTCCTTGTCTGCCTAAAGACAAAGACAGTGAGTTAACTTGGAAGCCAGGGTGTCTCAAATGGCTGCTTATTGTTCTGTCCCTTGAGCCATTTCCATCTCCGTTAATCTGATCAAAGTGACCCTTCAAATTCAATTCTTTTGACTTTTCCCTTTGCTTTTCATTTTTATTTAATTTCCAAACTTAATAAAATTGTAATTATAGCTCCCCGACCATTTTCTCCTTTACCTCTCTTTCCTCTCTTTTAACAGCTTCCTAATCCTCAGCAGTTAAAAGACTTCCATATTTATATTCCTGATTGTGAAATACAAAAATAACTGTAGAAGTGACAGTCACTGTATTAAATTAATTGTTTGTTGAAATGACCATTTCATTTCACATTTGGAGAATAGACAATTAAGTCTTTGAGGCATTTGATAAAGTATGATCATGATTCTAGACAGATTCCTGAGCAATTTCTATAAAATAATCAAAGCGAAGCAGATTCACTTTCAACATCATTTACACTTTGTTGGCTGCGGTCTTCATTTCATTCTTTCCCAATAATTTTGTTTTATATTCACTTGGGACATGTAAATTAATGTCCATGTAAATAAAAAGCTCAAATCTGAAGAGCTCATAGAATTCTAGAAGAGAGTTCCTTTTGAAAAATAGTTCAATTCATTCCTGAGCATCCTTTAAGATCAAACCTATAGAAAGGAAAATCAGAACCACTATTATGGTATATCCTTTATAACCCTTAAGCTAAACCTCTTTACCCCAGTTTACCAATGTAGATTTACTTTTATATTATTCCAACCTCATTGTGATTCTGGATGACAAAAACTGGAGATTCGAGGCATCTTGAATACAGAAATTTGAAAAGAAAGAATATAAAATATTTTTCCTTAAGTATTTTATGGTCTTTTAACCTAGCACCTCTCAGGAGCTCCCAGGATGACACTCTGTTAAAAAATGTTTTGTTTAAATATTGGAGTTTCATATAACCAGGCATGATCCTAAACATATGGACTTTGTTAGAAAATCAGTTACCATTGGCTAATATAGACTTATATTCAAATTACAGCAGCATCCTCTACCACAAAACGATGACCAATTATATAATTTGCACTCATGGGCAGGTAGCACTCACAATTCACATAAATACAGGATTTCAGTGAGTTTGCAGTATTCGTAGCATAATTTTAGGGGAGGATTTATAAATGGAGATTCCCTATGTCCTAATAAGGAGGAGAAGCTGGAAGATGATAAAATACAGGTAGGATCTGATGAGAAACAGTCAAATGAAAAAAAGTCTCATTCAGTTACACCATGTAATGGCAGACAGCTAAAACGTGACAAGTTTTTAAAGTGCTTATAGACCAATGCTAGAAGTCTAAATAATAAGATGGGTGAACTAGAATGCCTCATATTAAATGAGGATATTGATATAATATATTATCTCTATGGATAATAATTCCATGCTTGAATAAGAAGAAGATAGCAGTAGGGATATATTACCGACCACCTGACCAGGATGGTGATAGTGACTGTGAAATGCTCAGGAAGATTAGAGAGGCTATTAAAATAAAAAACTCAATAATAATGGGTAATTTCAACTACCCCCATATTGACTGGGTACATGTCACCTCAGAACGGGATGCAGAGATAGAGTTTCTTGACACCTTAAATGACTGCTTCTTAAAGTAACTAGTCCTGGAACTCACAAGAGGAGAGGCAATTCTTGATTTAGTCCTAAGTGAAGCACAGGATCTGGTCCAAGAGGTGAATTTAGCTTGACCACTTGGTAATCGTGACCATAATATAATTAAATTTAACATCCCTGTGGTGGGGAAAACATCACAGCAGCCCAACACTGTAGCATTTAATTTGAGAAAGGGGAACTACACAAAAATGAGGAGGTTAGTTAAACAGAAATTAAAAGGTACAGCACCAAAAGTAAAATATTTGCAAGCTGCATGGAAACTTTTTAACGACACCATAATAGATGTATACCCCAACTTAAATGTATACCCCAGATTTTAAAAAAAACATAGTAAGAGAACCAAAAAAGAGCCACCATGGCTAAATAACAAAGTAAAAGGAGCAGTGAGAGGCAAAAAGGCATCCTTTAATCAGTGGAAGTTAAATCCTAGTGAGGAAAATAGAAAGGAGCATAAACTCTGGCAAATGAAGTGTAAAAATATAATCAGGAAGGCCAAAAAAGAATTTGAAGAACAGCTAGCCAAAAGACTCAAAAAGTAATAGCAATTTTTTTTAAAGTACCTCAGAAGCAGGAAGCCTGCTAAACAAACAGTGGGGCCACTGGACGATTGAGATGCTAAAGGAGCACTCAAGGACAATAAGGCCATTGCGGAGAAACTAAATGAATTCTTTGCATCAGTCTTCATGGTTGAGGATGTGAGGGAGATTCCCAAACCTGAGCCATTCTTTTTAGGTGACAAATCTGAGGAACTGTTCCAGATTGAGGTGTCATTAGAGAAAGTTTTGGAACAAATTGATAAACTAAAGAGTAATAAATCACCAGGACCAGTATTCACCCAAGAGTTCTGAAGGAACTCAAATGTGAAATTGCAGAACTACTAACTGTAGTCTGTAACCTATCATTTATATCAGCTTCTGTACCAAATGACTGGAGGATAGCTAATGTGACGCCAATTTTTAAAAAGGGCTCCAGAGGTGATCCCGGCAATTACAGGCCAGGAAGCCTGATTTCAGTACCGAACAAACTGGTTGAAACTATAATAAAAGAACAAAATTGTCAGACGTAGATGAACATAACTTGTTCTTGTTGGGGAAGAGTCAACATGGTTTTTGTAAAGGGAAATCATGCCTCACCAATCTGCTAGAATTCTTTGAGGGGGTCAACAACCATGCAGACAATGGGGATCCAGTGGATATAGTGTAATTAGATTTTCAGAAAGCCTTTGACAAGATCCCTCACCAAAGACTCTTACGCAAAGTAAACTGTGATGGGATAAGAGAGAAGGTCCTCTCATGGATTGGTAACTTGTTAAAAGATAGGAAACAAAGGGTAGGAATAAATGTTCAGTTTTCAGAATGGAGAGGGGTAAATAGTGGTGTCCCCCAGGAGTCTGTACCAGGACCAGACCTATTCAACATATTCATAAATGATCTGGAAAAAAGGGCAAACAGTGAGGTGGAAAAATTTGCAGATGATACAAAATTATTCAAGATAGTTAAATCCCAGGCAGACTGCGAAGAGCTACAAAAGGATCTCTCAAAACTGGGCAACAAAATGTCAAATGAAATTCAGTGTTGATAAATGCAAAGTAATGCACATTGGAAAGCATAATCCCAACTATACATATAAAATGATGGGGTCTAAATTAGCTGTTACCACTCAAGAAAGGGATCTTGGGGTCATTGTGGACAGTTCTCTGAAAACATCCACTGAATGTGCAGCGGCAGTCAAAAAAGAGAACTGAATGTTGGGAATTGTTAAGAAAGGGATAGATAATAAGTCAGAAAATATCATATTGCCTCTATAAATCCATGGTACACCCACATCTTGAATACTGTGTGAAGATGTGGTCGCCCCATCTCAAAAAAAGATATATTGGAATTGGAAAAGGTTGAGAAAAGGGCAACAAAAATGATTAGTGGTATGGAATGTCTGCCATATGAGGAGAGATTAATAAGACTGGGACTTTTCAGCTTGGAAAAGAGATGACTAAGGGGGGATATGATAGAGGTCTATAATATCATGACCGGTGTGGAGAAAGTAAATAGGGAAGTGTTACTTACTCCGTCTCAACATAACACAAGAACTAGGGGTCAGTAAATGAAATTAATAGGTAGCAGGTTTAAAACAAACAAAAGGAAATATTTCTTCACACAATGCACAGTCAACCTGTGGAACTCTTTGCCAGAGGATGTTGTGAAGGCCAAGACTATAACAGGCTTAAAAAAAGAACTAGATAAATTCATGGAGGATAGGTCCATCAATGGCTATTAGCTAGGATGGGCAGGGATGGTGTCCCTAGCCTCTGTTTGCCAGAAGCTGGGAATGGGTGACAGGGAATGGATTACTCGATGATTACCCGTTCTGTTCATTCCCTCTGGGGCACCTGGCATTGGCCACTGTCAGAAGACAGGATACTGGGCTGGATGGACCTTTGGTCTGACCCAGTATGGCCGTTCTTATGTTCAATTGTTCATCAAAGGGTTAACTATTCTGGATGGATTGAATGTTCAGAAATTCATTTCTTTTCTACTTGCTAATATTCAAAAGGATAAAATTAAGAATAATTATATGATAATAATTAGTAATCACCTTTCAGAATTTATAGAAAACTGGATAATCTGTAACAGCACAATTCCATATTTGTTACTTGCCAGTTATCTGTAAAAGTAGAATTTCTGAAACTGACAGCAATATTTCATGGGAACACTTTGGAAATAACCACCAAAGTCTGGCTTGGTGGTGTTGCAGCAGGATAACGTTACTCCTTAGGAGTTCAGTTTTTGATCCCTGGGATCGCTGCAAAAAGCGTATGTTCCACTCTGGGGACAAGGGTTGGAAGACAGGCACATCTTACTGCTGTCACCTACCCCATCTGGAGTAGCATTGCTGAGGCTTAAGGGGCTCTGTCAAACTTCTTCATCAGAAGGAATAGCCATGAAAGAGCAGAGTAAAGAAAGGGAGAGGGAAATATGAAGATTCCACAGTATGTCTGGGAGAAAAGAAGCAGTAACACTTTATGGCGACTGCTGCAGCCACCATGCATATCAAGGGCAGCTTTACCCATGGAGTCACAGATTCTCAAAGGTATTTAGGCACCTGAAATCAATGGGAGTTAAACTAAAAATATTTTATTTTGTGTAACAGAAAAGTGAATGTATATATATATATAAATATAAAAGATCCAGAATGCAGTACATTTACATATAGGGAAATTGTATTTATATCACTATTCATGCTCCTTCTTTCTCCAGTTTCAAATCAAAGTAGTCAAAGCAAGTAAAGGGAATAATGAATACCTCAAAAGTCCTGCTTTGTCAAACAGTTAAAAGTAAATATGCATTGATGCCTTGTTAGGAAACAAATGATGTTCATAAATTGGTTTTAAAAAGTAAGAAACCCGGGATTTGAGATCACTTATTGGTTAAAGGAAATGAGGGATGAATAACAGTAATAAACAGCTGTGACTTGGTCACAGCAAAGTCATGTAGGCAGTTGATATCCTCTAGAAATACAGTTCATCTGGTGATCCAGCTGTAATTGGGAATAAAACCGACTACATTTTAAAGCAGTACTGTGCCTTTGAAAGCTTATTGTAGGCTCTGTTTCAAGAGGCATTTTAAAAAATCCCTTTATACCCTTCCCAGAAGTATCTTAATAATTTTTGACTTTGGCTATTTCTTTGAACCCAGATTTGCATTGAAACACTGGTTGACTTTTCACTTTCAGTCACAATACAATTATGATAAGGAAGAGCTACATAATATCTAGCAACATTACACAAATTTGGGGACACGGCACACAAAATTAGCACCTCGACAAAGATCACCTTTCAAATTAGTTTTTGGGCTCTCCTTGTTCATACTTGTTCTATCATGCCTATTTAGCACTGTTCCATACTGGGGTGGTGTGGAGTTGTATCACCTTTGGGGGTTCCCAGCATTCTCTGGCACACAGGGGAACCATAATTCCTACCATTCAGCTCCCATGTGCTGATCCCACACCTAAGCCCAATGGGCAAAGGGAGGAGGCCTATGACCCTGCCCTTCTGCATTTGCTATGGGTTGTGGTGCTTCCCCAAAGGCGCATGATGGGGCCTTAAGAAGAAATAAAAATGCCAGACCAGTTACTCTAAGGTCTTTAAGAATTTTATGCTGCTCAGTTGGCCTGAGAGTAGCTGGTCTGGCATTTTTAGTTCCTCATAAGGCCTTTTATTAACACACTGCTAGGAACCTATATCTAATGGTACTACTACAGCACATTAGTGATCATATTGTGTGTCATGTTCACCTGAGGACATTATGGTTATACTGCAATCAAGAAGGTAACAGATGGCCCCACTTCTACTCTGGTTTCTTCCATTTACTCCTTTCTCCATAACGGTCCTGTTGCCACTGCTATTTTTAGGTAAAAACTGAGCAAAGCTTTCTTTGAAACACTTTTCTTTAATTAGCTTGTAGAGGTCACTACAGAGCGATACGATGTTCACCTCCCACCCCTTACTCCTAGGACTAGGGTTGGCTGAATACTGCCTAAGGTAGTAGTCACAAATCTTTGTTAGAATACGACATCTGCAACCTCTTCACTTTCCTGGAGTAGTCACAGGAAAATGTTTGTGTGAAGAGAAAAAGTTGTACTGATGAAAATGTGATAAATATTCAACCCAAAAGGCTTTGCCCGGCTGTCTTGAAAGTATTTGTTCACTTGGGAGTCATCCAATCAGGAAACAGGAAAAATACTTAATTGAAAAAGATACATAGGTTCATAGAGAATTGTGACTAGCCAATACTCAAGTTCTGTGGCAGGTAGATCAAGAGTCATCCATAGCCTGAAACAGGTTCACATAAAACATTCATTGAATAGTTCTAAACAGTGGACATTTTTCTGACTGTTCTCATGGATGATTAGTAAAGATAAAAATGAGGTAAATCAAACAAATAGTTTACCAAGCTCTTCCCAGACCCCTCCGCTATTCACATATTACTTCCTATTTTTAAAGAATTATGTTCCTTTTCCTCAGGGATTATTTCTCATCTTTTACAGTGTCTGTTTGTCTGTAAATAATTCATTTCCAGCACAGAAGTTGCTTGCAGCTGATTATCACTTTGGAATGGTTCCCAACATGTAAAAGATTGACAAATTTCCGCTTTTTAAATCTCCTCCAGTTTCACAGAAGACCAAGGAAGATGAAAATGGATAAACAGTCAGTCTGATTTTTGCTGAGAGGGCAACCTTCTTTCTTAGTCAATGAATAGATCCCTGACATCCTTTCCTGACAGCCTTGGGATTGGGCCTTTAGCATTAATGCCAATGCTGTGATTTAAAGCTTTAGGACAAAATTCTCCTCTTGTCTGCGGTGATGCAAATCTTTAATTTCAAGGAAGGAATTAGATTGATTTCAGTGGTGTTTCCTGGGATTTACTGTGGTGCAAATGAGATCAGAATATGCCCCCTGGTCCTTGAAGCTCTAACAGTACTGCTCAATGAATCACTGCCCCACTTTTTTCATGTTTATGGTTATACCCTTTTCAGACAGAATGTCGCTCTCATATAAAGAAAAACTCCACCCATCTGCCTGGAAATCTAGAAGCTCAAATCATCAGGAAGCACTGTGGAGTCTTCCTAATAAACTTTGTTGTGTATTTGAAAATATAGGAGTTGTTTTTAATTATAATTGGCATGTCCGCCTGGTGAGGGCATTCATCTGGCAGAAAAGTGGTATAATTTTACCATTGCCACAACGGGAGCTCAGTGGGAGAGATTGTAAGCAAACCTGTCAGTGGATTTCAAACTTGTTGGACCATTAGATTGCAAAATTGAATGCTTAGGAGCTAGATTGTGTCTGGCCTATTTGAGGGTGTCCAAAGGAGAGAGAAAGTGAGTACCAGGAACTCTTTCCCACCAGGAACTTCTGGCCCAGGGCCTGGGCACAATAGGAATCCTTGCTCTGAAAGAACATGATGCCTCCAAGAACGCTCCTTAGGATACTGTATTTCTGCAGTTCCCCCAATACAGAGCTAACCATCTAGCAGATCAATGAATCTGGCCCTAAGTCCACTTCACAGCAGTCCCTGGGGAATGCAGTGCTCTTTAGCAACTCTAACGTATTCTGGGACTGGGTTATACAGGATCTGGGAGCCACAACCAGCTCCTTGTGTCCTCCTGACACCCCCCCCCCCAAGCCAGAGCATCCAGGTGTGTTTGGGAAGGTGGAGAATCTAGTCTAGCCCTTAACATTTAAACAAATGTTACATTTTTTTAAACAGATAATTTTGTAATAGAAAATAATTATACACTGAAGTGAAAAGAGAGAAATGGCACCATCAGTTGATTGTATTGTCTGGTTTACCAATGTAAAAGCTGACGGTGTAAGTACGAATTAGCTGAAGTGATGGTTTCCTCATAATAAAGCATGGTGTCATAATATTAGCATTATAATTCAGGAAACACAGTATGAATACTGCAAAGCAAGCCAATGATTCATGTGCATTAGTCACCGTCTCTTGTCATAACAACCTCTGGTCCATAGAGGTGCTCATCATGTTCTAAAGCTCAGTAGCTACTATGGTAACTTGTCACAGCTTTACCTTGCTGGGTGAACCTGTAGGTTATAAGAGAACATCATATTCCAGTTCAGCAAGAGAATCAGGGCTGAGAATCTGCTGATGCAAGCTGCATATCATTTCCTTTCTGTTCATGCATGCCTCGAATGACCTTTCACTTACATCATCTGCACTGCATCACTAACATTAAAAAACTGTTTGTGGTATTTTAGACAGTTGTCAAGCTATATAAAAGTCTTCACATCCAAGGCAATTTGAATGAATTTGTCAAGTAAAATTTTGTGAGACACAGATACCCGATGCTTTATTAAAACCTAAATATAGTGCATCTCCCATGATCCCTTCATCCATCTACTAATTTTGTAATTCTGTCAGAAGATGCATGTTTGTCTGGTAACATTAGATGGATTTGTTACAAACCTGTTCTGCTCATCACTTGTGGCTCCCTCACTTCTTCCCCCACCTTTTAGTTTATGCACAAATACAGTAATGGTGCCTCTTTACTCAACTAATCTGCTACTTCTGCGTATTCAGGGTAATATCTGCTGACTTTATTGACTGAAATACATTTTTCTTGCACCTTACTCCTGTCTGCTCTTCTGGGCTAACACAAATAAGAAAGAATGAGCTGCTATTCTTGCTGCAGATCATTGGTTAAGTTCTGATGGCAGGATATTTATTGTGGTGATGGCTGAGACAGAAAGAAACCAGTTTGATCTTCAGGTGCCAAGTTGAGTTTGCGGATTAAAACCCTCATCCTGTTCCATGTAAACTGTGCAGAACTGATCTGGAAAAAGAATAAGTATGGAACTCCATGATGCCATTTTTACCATCACTTTTTGCAGGAGAAATTTCCTTTAACTCCTTGTAGGTCTGGAGCACTAAAATGGTCAGTTCTAAAGACAAACGTGTGGGCTTCAATTTTCAGTGGGAGCTGAGCACCTAACTCCCTTAGGCTCCTTTGAAAATTCAGCCATACTATACAGTACAGAACACTTCAGACACACGACTGTCATGCATAACGAGTAGGACTGGCCAGAAAACAAGGATTCCATTTTGCAAAAAATTGAGGTTTCAGCATTCTGTTTCGCTCTGCATCTGAGGGAGAGGAAGGGTATGTCTACACTGCAATTGGACACCACAGCTGGCCCATGCCAGCTGACTTGGACTCACAGGGCTCAGGCTAAGGGGCTCTTTAATTTCAGAATAGACGTTCAGACTCAGGCTGGAGCCTTGGCTCTCGGACCCTGCAAGGTGGGAGGGTCTCAGAGTTTGGGTTCCAGTCTAAGACCAAACATCTACACTGCAATTAAACAGCCCCTTAGCCTGAGCCCTGTGAGCCTGAGACAGCTAGCATGGGCCAGCCACAGGGATCTAATTGCAATGTACACATACCAGAAAAGAGTTACCCCAGAATAGCCAATAACAGCTTTTAGGGCATTCACCTGGGATTTGGGCGATGACCTGCCTGATTCAGAACAGAGCCTGGGTTTCCCACATTCCTGATCTGTCTGATTCAGAACAGAGCCTGGGTTTCCCACATTCCAGGTGAGAGCCCAAACAAGCCCATTTGTGTATTGGTTATTCTAGGGTGGCTGGAGCTGTATCTCTTTGATCTAGCAAGAAATTCCATCCTGGACTCAAGAAACCTTCATCAAAACTGAATCATTTCTGCAAAAAGTTTCAGTTTCAATGAATTGACATTTCTTGACAAAAAAAGCTTTGTTGAAAAATTCCCATCCAGCTCTAACCAACCAGTACTTCAGGGCAGCCAAACACAGAGATTTCTTCCTTCTAGTAAGTCATCAAACACAGCTTCAGAGTTGTAAGCTGTGTGATTAGGAAACATTTTAGGTAAATGGATTCATGCAGAATTTATACAGCTAAACCAGTACATAGCATCAGTTCAGGTGGAGTGTGATTGTTCTCTAGAGATGTAAATGTCAACACAGCAAAGCAGTTTATGAGGAGGTTAAGCTACAAAAAATAGTGGCCATAACTTTCAATAGAAATTTGAGGAATGAGAAAGTTTGCATTATTGAAAAATCAATTCCAATACTTTGCCTTCTCCTGAGTCTTTCCTCGGGAGTTGGTAAAACCTTTCTCTCGCCTTTATACTGTCCTCTTAAGCAATACAACAACGAGCACCAGGTACAACCCTTACCACAGCAGCACGACATTTCTCCTTTGCTCTCCAAATTAACATTAAACCTTCCTAACAAGAATAGCACTCTGCAGAAAAAATGCCCTCTGTCATCAGATCTGTCAAGATTCAGTAACTATCTGTTCCTTAGCAGGCCATGCAACTGACACAGAACGACTCCAAGCATTATTTTGCTGAGACTACTCGTATCATACAAAGATCTGCTGGAGGCTCCAATTGCCTTAATTTACCGTAGTAAGAGATGATCTGGCTGGGTTTTCTGTGGAATAGCCAGAAAACCCTGAGGAGGAAAAGAAACAAGCAGGATGTGGGAGTCTTAGTCTGAACGTATATAATGCAATATTCAGAGCCTTCTGGCTAAAGATGTTCCGTTGGCTTGAGGGGAGCACTAATCATATTATTAAGAAAGGATTTGGGATGGACTATATTGATGGACAATACCAGCTATTTTCCAAGACACAAACCTCTGAAGACACTGCACATTTCTAGTTTGGAAATGGTGAAATAAAAGCTTTTCTGGCACCATAAAGTCCACAGCAATTTAAGCTGCAGACAGCCACACAAACAGCAATGAGATAAATGTAATAACTGGTACAGTAGAATTGGGGTCAGATGCATAGCTTATGGCCATGGTATCTTATCATTTCAGAAACCCACACACTGGAGTTGGAAAGTAAATAGCTTATAACCAGTTTCAAAGCAGAAAATAATATTTTCAAATACTACAGGACAAAGTGAGGATTTTTATGTGAGGGATAAAAATTATGCCCTAGTATGGCAAAAAAGAGAGATTGTTCCTTCATGGAGAAATCAATTTTGAAGTTATACCTATTTTAGCTGTTCCCAGGAGAAAGGAGGTAAAAGGAGCGAGGCATTATAGAAAGTCCAAGCTAGGGGGTAAGGCTGGGCAAGATGTTCCCAGAAAATATATAGTGCATCAAAAGCAACCAGTCAACTGGATTTGCGTCAAAGCCAGATTAAGGGAGAGGTTCCCCCTTTTATGTCATTGTGAGGATTACCTTCTTTCCAAGTTCTTTCAAGACATAAGGGAAGAGAAACAGAAAGCTAGACACAGAACTGACCAGGTTTCCCAGACTATTTTTTGGGAGCAGGGTGAATAAATGTTTTGTGTTGAAAGAACATAGAAAAAGGCACATTTTAAGCATCCACAAGCAGCAAAGGGCAGTTGGAAGTTTCAGTTTGGATTATCATCCAGCAGTATGAATGTTTATTTGAACACCACACAAACTATTCAAAGCTACTGAGTTTACCAAATTATGCTGGAAATCTCACAGGACCACTTTCTCTCATGAGATGTTTGGTTCACTCTATGATAGTATTTTGTCTCTTGTGCCGCCAGTCCTAGCTGGAACCTGGAAGCAGAGGGATGGACATTGAAAAACAAAGTGGAAAAGATAGATACGTATATAACTAGCTATAGTAAGCATCCAACAAAATACAGCTTAGAGTTGATTCAGATAAAGGTCCAGGTTAGTTTTATTTTATTTGGACATGTTCGCTCATCCCTTATCACAAAAGTAAATGGGTATTTATTGATTACTTCCATCCACACCGCTGGATTCAATGTTTCTGCTGTACCATTGCACTGATCTCTTCTGCCTAAACCACTGTATTGATTTCTTCTGCTCCTGTTATATGCTTTCTGTGCTTCTCTTGTCCACCCACTTCATTTAATCAGCAAGTTATAGGATTAGGCCCTGATCCTGCTAGCATTTACGCACACAGTGAATTTACACACATGAGTACTCCTGTGATTGCCAATCTGTCGTACGATTGCTCACGTGTAATGTTACATGTGTAATTGTTTGCAGGATAGGGGCCTAATACTAGGATTACTCACATGTGTAAAGTTTTTCATACATAAAGAGATGGGTGTAAGAGCCACATGGATGTTGCGTCTTTTTAACAAGGGATCCATTGGCACTGACAAATAACCAGAAATGTGGTGAATTCAGCATGTTTTGTGCTCACAGAATGTATTAAAGCAGGGGGTGAGAATGGTTGTATAAGTGTGTGTTTATACTAGAAATGACATCACTTTGTTCTTTTTCCCCCCAAAGGAAATAAAGCAGGATCCCTTTAATGGTGAAGCATGCTGGAAACCCTGTCCAGAGAATAAAAACAGCCATCCCAGAGCCCCTTTACTTTGATGTGTGCTCAGGTAGTGTAAATATCTGAAAGAGTGAGATGCCATAAAACGAGAATTCAATTGAAACATTAGGTCAGTTGTGTACTACATGATAATAGTTGCTGGGTTTTTTGGTTTTGGTGTGGGGAGGAGGGAAGAATTAAGGGGAAATGGAAGGTGGGTTTGATATTATTATCTTCAATAAATCAAAAGTATTCCCTGGCAGGATTCCATGTTGCAGACTGGAAATGGGAAAACAACTGTACCTATCTTGAGAACGATCGCACAGGTCTATGCACTGGCAAATTCACACAGAAATCATATATACATAATGTGGGTCAAATTCAATTAAGTTAATGGCATTGCATCCATTCACAGAGGGCTGAATTTGACTCCATCTATGGATGTATACTGTGTGTGTGTGTGTGAGTGAGAGAGAGAGAACTAGATACTGCTTTATTTTTTGCTGGGGAGATGGCAGGAAAAGAAAGTATAATAGAAACAGAGCAGCCAACATTCACAAATATGGTCTAATATATAATATATGTGCTGCAGTCAGGAAATCTCCCCTCACTCAGGACTTCAAAATGCTATAGGTAATATATGTGGCACTTCAGCTGAGATGAAGTACATATCTCCAAAGGCGAAAACAGTCTCTGTTCGCGCACACTGATTCCCCCCCCCCCACCCCCTTTTTCTTTTCTGGCTTTGCAGTTTGAAAATAACTTTCACGTGGAAAATTTTTCAATAAGCTCCATCCAGCCAAGAGAATTCTGGGTCTATTAACAGGATATTTACTTTGAGGTAAATGCCAACTTTGGTCAAGGTTTATTGCAGTTAGTTACCCGTGGCTATGTATTAAAAATGTACCATGTGGAAAGAGAGACTGAAATTATGGCTATTTCCTGCATGCTCACTTTCCCAAGGAAAGCTCTATCTTTTGAGGCCCTCTGCACCAGGAAACCCAGTGGAATACCAGAGGGGAAATGTAGCTCTCTCTTCATCCTTTCACTCTATTACTCCCTCCCCCCTCCCAATAGCTGTGAGCATGCCTGTCAATTGTCCGTCATTTTGAGGAATGTCACTCATTTTAGTCCCAAAATTAACTACATTCCACGCAGATTGCATGCTCCCCTCACTTTTATTGTTGAGATTTATTGATGTTATCAGTAGCCATGCAACCAAGTTTACACTCAAGGGGTAATTTCCACAGAAAGTTTCCTACATTAATGTTTTGTGCCCCTTATTTTGTGTCTGACGCATATTGTCTCCCAGTTGGGCCTTGCCAGGTTGAAGGGTATGCCTGTGAGGGTTAAGGTAAGATACATTGCTGGTGTTCAAGAAAGCTGTCACAGCCACTCACCATTCAGTGCTCTAGAGATGTGCACATCCTCAAATGACTGAAGACCTGTAGTGCTGTCATTGAGGAGAAAGTAGAAGAGGGTGAAGCAGTGAGTTAATATGCTTGTCTTTCATCTCTAGAGGCCTTGACCTGTTTCAGACTTGGATTAGAGTTCACAAGTGAAAGGAGTATCATAGTCTTGACTTAGTCTCTGGTTGACATAAGTCCACATCAAAAACTGACACACAATTTGTTTCCCACAGAACTGCTGCCCCTGGAAAGTTGTCAGTGCCAAAGAGGTGCCAATGGTGTTTCAGTTCAGCAGTAAAAGAAGCTGACAAGTTGGGTGAAAGGATTTGCATTGCAACTGCCTGTGCTATATGTTACTGTGGTCCATGACAAGAACTTCCCTGTCTCTGCAAAATTCAAGGCCATGTGGTCACGGATTGCCATGAAGCAGACTTAGGCTCAGTTCCCCATTCTGGTCACTTGATCCCTAGCCTAGCCAGGAAGGCTGCAGAGGCAATGGCCCAGATCCTCAAAGGTGTTTAGGCACTTAACTTCGATTGATTTCATGAATATCCCCCAAGTGGAAGGGAGTATTGTGCATCATGGACTAGCAATTTTTTTTGACTTGTAAGGAGCTGTGTTTTGGGAATGCTGTCCAGTTGTTCTTGGGCAGAAGGATATTGCTGCAATGTGGACTTTAAGGAGGAAGAGCATAAAGGTCAGAAAGTGGAAGACTCCTCAGTGGAATGGAAGACTCCCCTTGCCCCATTCCCAAGAAAGAAAAACAAAGCCGTGCTTACAAACTATAAACACGATTACAAATTATCAAACCACCCAATCATGTCAAGTGCTTTATAGTGCAAAGCCCCTTCCTAATAACAGATGGGTTAATCATAGAATCTCAGGGTTGGAAGGGACCTTAGGAGGTCATCTAGTCCAACCCCCTGCTCAAAGCAGGACCAATCCCCAATTTTTGCCCCCGATCCCTAAATGGCCCCCTCAAGGATTGAACTCACAACCCTGGGTTTAGCAGACCAATGCTCAAACCACTGAGCTATCCCTCCCCCCGTTAAGCCATGTTCTATGTTAGGAACACTAACCAACAATAAATAAGTAATTGTCCAAACAGACAGATAGTCACGACAAGGAATCTGCCACTGGTTTTTAGCAATATCACTTCAGCTAGTTAGGGGCTAGAATGTTGCAACCTTCCAAACTGCACTGCCCCAGAAGCATGCTAGGGACTGCCTCTGACAGTCACAATTTGTTCTCCCCTTGTTCCTGGGAAAAGTAACTCATTATTGCCCATGGCCAACAGCAGATTACTTCCCCCTCAGCGGTGACTTAACTCTACTGGCCATTGCATTGGGGAAGAAGAGGGAATGAAACTTCAGGTAGTTCACACAGAGGAACAATCAGACACCCTACTTCCATGCACAGGCTCAATGGACAATTAATATCACTGACCTACGTAGTTAAAATATAGAGCAAAACTTCTCTACTGGAGACAAAATGGAGAATGGAGAACCAAACTTACACTCTCTATGTGAAATCTGGAGACTCATACAGTGCTTAGGTATTGTGCCTTTATGGATTCAGCAGATCCTGGATACAGAGCTGAGGGCGCCAGCATACCTCTTATCCAAAGTACTGTAACACAGTGGAACCACCATTTTAACAAAGACCTGCTAGAAGAATAGCATTTTGGTGGAGCAAAGGTTATCTGCCTAGCAGGTTTCTCTGTGACTCCATTGTTTACGGATAAAGCCATCAGTGGCTTTGTCAGGCTTGGGGAGCTCACTCACCCAAACAGCTTGTAAACCACCTTTGCCTGCTCCCTTATTCCCCAGCAAAATGAATTTCCGTGCATGTATCATGCAATGCGCTGTGTCTCAAATGGCAGAGGTCAAGTCTCTCCTTCTCTGTAAACTGATTTCTAGCTGAGTCTCAGATATCCATTTGTAATGCACATTGGAACCAGAGCTAAATATCAGTGAGATTCTAGCCAGAGAAGTGACTTAAAAATGATAGTGTGTGCTCCTGGTCCCATTTTTATTGCATCTTGGGTGATTTCTGTAGCCTTCCTGTTTGTTCTGTGTACCAATGAGAATATTTTTCTGTCACTCCCGTAAACTCAACCTCTGATCTGAAAATCAATCCTTGCTCTTTCTGCCTCTTGCATTATAAAAAAAGAATCAAAGATTCTGTAACCAGAATTTAGCTGACAGTTTTGCTGATGATATGGAAGAGAGCCTTTTATACCTCCAAGGGATCTCTAGTTAACTATTTAAAACATTAATTCTAGTCACTAAGATAAGCTGATATAAGGTAGAGACAAACAGCAAGTAAATGCAAGGCCAAACTCTGGCCCCCACTGCATTTGTTTTGTGCCACTCTGACAAAGCATAACAACAACAGAGCCAGTTACCCAAGGATTCCCCTAGCACTGGGCAATCCCCAGGTCACATAGGTGCAGCATAGCCAGCACTACACCAGCCTTTCTTGAACCTCTGGCATTAGGGCCATGTAGGGTTTTTTTGGGAGTGTGAGTGGAATGTGTTGTGCTCCACAGAACCTCCATTTGCATAACAGCCTATTGGGGGCAGCGGGAGTATCTACAACTAGCATAACATAGAGCAGTGCTGAAGCCAAACTCGCCCCCAGCATACTTTGAAGGCATCACGGAAGTGCCAAGTGTCTCAAAGACGCTTCTGTTCCCCCCCTCTATGGCTGCATTGTACAGACCTGGTGTAGCTCAGGATTGGGGCCTCTATTTTTATTATTACTAAAGGGTGTACCTGAACCTAGCACTCCTTCAGTCTCCCTGCCTATGTGAGCTTCATTTGGAGAGAGGAATCACAGTTCCCTTGCTTTTGGCTCCTGTTGCTTTCTGTCTGCCTAGAGTCTGCGAGAGATACTATCTCTGTAGTATCTGAGCACCTGCCATATAAAATCAAACAATATCAGCATAATCAGCAAAGTCCCTAGTAGACTTCATAGTGTGACAAAGTTCCTCCTCTACCTCGGTGGGTCCTGCACTTATTGGTGGATTTTGCTTGCTTCAGAGATCTTCCCCTCTAGTAGAATCCACAGTCCAGGTTAACTCCTCCTGTGTCTGATGAGGAGTTGGGAGTTTTGGGGGGAACCCGGGCCCGCCCTCTACTCCGGGTTCCAGCCCAGGGCCCTGTGGATTGCAGCTGTTTAGAGTGCCTCCTGGAACAACTGCACGACAGCTACAACTCCCTGGGCTACTTCCCCATGGACACCTCCCAACACCTTCTTTATCCTCACCACAGGATCTTCCAGCAGTATGCCCTCTTACTCTCAGCTCCTAGTGCCTCTTGCTCCCAGCTCCTCACACACAACCTCCTTCCACAGCTCCTGACATGCACACCTCACTGGCTCACTGGGAGGCTTTTGACTAGTTTCAGCCAGCCCCTGATTGGCTGCAGGTGTCTCAATTAACCTCCCTGCCTTCTGGAAAGTTCTTAATTGGCCCCAGGTGTCTTGATTAACCTGGAGCAACTGCCATAAGGTATCAGGGATTTGTTTAGCCTGGGGCTAACATACTGGTTCCTTGCCACTTTCCTATAGCCCTCTGGCCTTGCCCCGTCACAATAGCATCTCTAGCACTTCTCTCTCTTCAGGGTAAAAACTCTGCTTGGGGTACTGTTTTAGAGTGGCTGATCCCTATTAAGGAGAAATGGGGCTTCAGCCCCACCTGTGACAAGATGAACTCACCTCTCCACCTGGGAAATAATAAATGAAGTAATGAAGTGATCTGATTAACTCAGGCCAGGCCTGGGGATATAAGGGAGAGAGGCCTAGCTCCTTGAGGAAAGGAGGGTGAGTGGGAGTTTAACACTCTAGATAGGCAGTCTAGGAAGGCTAGAAGCCTGGAAAGCTGCAGCTGGCTGGAGAAAGTATCTGTAGGTGAGTGCTGTAGGGAATAAAGGGCCAGTTTGAACAGACCCCAGCTACAGGAAGGAGAGCTTGGAGCTCCTAACTCCAGGAGAATGATGCGCTTGAGTGACAGCCAGATGCTGAAGCAAAGAGATGCTAAGGAAGGCAGGACAGGGATCTCCAGCTGCTCAGAGAGCAGGAAGAAAGAGTCTCTCAGGGACGGGGGCTGGGTCTGGCTGAAGTCAGGATGGGAAAGACTTTATTTATGAGTTGATTTGGACTCAAAGTAGGCCCTGAATAGGGGACTTCTGTTTTATAGCTTTTGGGTTATGTGGTGTTCTTTAGGACTGAATAGAAGGGGAAACTGAGGCAAGGTACTGCAAGCTGCCCCCGGCTCCAAGGGACTGTTTGGGAGGTGGCTGACTATGTTACAGGTGGGGAATCTTTTGTTTAGATTTTTATTAACTTTCCTTCTTCTATTTATTGGTTGGTAGGGGTGTGTTGTGAGGCTTCTATAAAGAGGAAGGATTTACAACATTTCCTCTAGATAGCCTGATCCCCTTGGCTGAGAATGCTTTGTCCCCACCTTTCATGCCTATAGTCCTGGGCTTTGCGCTGTGCATTGCCCCAGAGGAATACAACTACAGCAGTGCTTCACAGATCAAAATTCAATCTTCAGTGTAGCTGGGGTTTGATCTGTTAATTGCTTTGAAACACTTGGCTTCCTTAAAGTCAGATGTTCACTTCCCTTTTTGAGTAGTCTAACAGTTACATTAACTTAAAATTGTCTTCCTTGTCCCCTTTGTTCCACCCAAGCTTGGTCTAAATACTAGAGTTGGTTGGGATTTTTCTGTTGGAGAAGTATTCTATTAAAAAATGCCCCTTTTCCCCACTCCAAATTTGAATTTTCTGTTAGGAAAATCTAAGTGACAGCTCCCTGGCTGCCTACCTGGAAAGCTCTTGTTAATTTCGCTTTGGACCTGTAGGGTGAAAGTAACATTGACAAGAGCCACCTAGGCAGGGAAGCAGCCAGTTGAGAAATTCTATTTTTGGTTCTCCCCAAAATTCCTAGGAATTCCTTCCTGTGGGGGGAACCTTGCATTTCCTACTTTGTGTCCTGCTTTAGGATGAACTCTTTACAAAAATGGGATTTTTGTGTATGGGTAGGGACTCCAATTGTCTGTCTAGCTCTCCTAACCAGCACCCCGCCCCCTTATCTGCTGCTTCACCACATGTCAATGGACCTTCTTTCATACAACCTCTTATACCTGAAACCCCTTTCTGACTGTCAGCCATTCTTCCACTCTCTCTGCATTGAAACCTCTTAGTTGTAGAATTTAAGGCTAGAAGGGACCACAAGATCATCTAGTTTGACCTGTATGTCATAGGCCACCAACACCATACATCAATCTTTCCTCAAAGTAGTTGTTGCTTTAAGAACAGGAGGATGGAAATGAGTGTGTACACATACGCGCTGTTAACTGCATGATGTTGCTGTAACCCTTGTTCTTCATTCTCACTAACCACTCTTTACTTGTCACCACCATTTATGTCCAGTCCTAGGTTGGGGTTCAATTCTACAAACCTTTACTTGCATTAGTAGCCCTCATGCAAGTATTCTATTGAAACCACGTGAGTGAGTAAGGACCTCTCCAATGAATAAGGGTTTTCAGGAATGGGCCCTTAGGTTGTTGTCATGATCTTTGTCAGTAAAGCATCTTGCGTACTAATGGTACTGTATAAATGAGAAATAATTCGTTGCAGAAATAATAGTTATTAACTATCTAGATAAATGTTCACAGTATTAATCCATCATAATTGGCTCAAATCATCCTGAAACTTTGGGAGTGTTTTTGATCCAGATCTGAATTTGACAAATTGTCCATTATTAACAGAGACCTGCTTGTAAACCTGGATCTAAACACCTTTGATCTCTAGTGTTTCTAAATCCAGATGAGGATCTAAATACTGCAACTTGAGCTTATTAGTCAGGGCTACATTGACAACCATGTTAATGTCTTTTTTTGTTTAGTTTAAAAAAAACAAAACTTTCAGTGTTCTTTTTTCAAAAATAAAACTAGCTTACTGTAATGTTAGGTGAGGTACTTGTTGTCTTTGAGATAAGCTGACTTGTCTGGGACAGCCAGAGAAACCAAGCTGTATTGAAACGCTGTCACTTTAGACCTGTATCTGTTTCTATCGTTGATGCCATCTTGAAGATGACAATGAATAAATTCATTGTTAAGTCTTAAGATCATCTACAGCAAGAATCATGTTTCTTATCACAGAAAACCATGTCAGTGGAAGTGAGCATTACCAAGTACAACCACATTTAATAAAATCAGCAGAAAGTTGATAGCATGCCTGGGAACGCAGCCAAGGAGCTAAGCAGCTAAGGGATTAGCCAAGGAAGGACCTATTTTCAAGTGCATTGTCAAAAACAGACTTCCGGCTTGAGGTGTCACAACAATAGGTGAAGGCATTGGAGTAGAACCTCAGAGTTACGAACACCTCTGGAATGGAGGTTTTTCATAACTCTGAACAAAACCTTCTGGTTGTTCTTTCAAAAGTTTACAACTGAACACTGACTTAATACAGCTTTGCAACTTTACTATGCACAAGAAAAATGCTGCTTTCCCTTTATTTTTTTAGTAGTTTACATTTAACACCGTACAGGGCTGTTTTCTTTTCTTTTTATTTTTTGTCATCTTTGCTGCTGCCTGATTGCACACTTTCAGTTCCAGATGAGATGTGTGGTTGACTGGTCAGTTCGCAACTCTGGTGTTCATAACTCTGAGGTTCTATTGTAGTTTCCTGAGTGAGAGAGGCGCCTATCGTATTATAAAGATATGGGCACCGTACCATTGGGGTGACATGGCCTCCCTAAAGCTATATGTACAGAACTAAAGTCCAAGTTAAAACATAAGGTCCAAATGACCTTATCACATTGAAATCAGTCTCACTTTATTCAGAGGTTGTTGGGTTTTTTAAAAATCCCATTGCTGATTTCTTTCTTAATTAGTTCAGAGAAACTTTCTTGGACATGATTAAGGTTGCAGAATGGCCAAAAGGGTATTTATAGAATAGAAGAAAAAGTTTCAAGGCCTCTTCAAGTTAAGAAATAAGCATGTTAGCCCAGATCCTCAAAGGCATTTAGACACCTATCTACCTTTTGAGGACCTGGGGCATTGGGTCTTATTCTCTCTCACACACCAACATAAGCAAATGGAGAGTAACCTCCATTGATGTCAGTGGAGCTACACCAGTGTACAGATAGCATTCATGAGGGCAGAATCCAGTTCAGTGTGCCAGATCCATTAGTGCATTCTGACTGAATGCCTCCCGTGAGGCAAAGTAGCCGTAACGCTGATTAACTGAGCTGTTAAGCTAGATGCCTGGACTCTGCACATCACTGGAGCAGCAGAAAGCAGCTGAAGCATTGTAGGGGCTCCATCCCTGAGGCCTGGTCTACATGCAGTTATTTCTATCCACATACTTATGGTGGTTAGGGGTGTGATTTTTTTTTTTCTAAACCAAAATAGTTATACTGGTAAACCCCCCGCTGTGGACTCAGTATAAGGCACCTTTATGATACTGACATAAAGGTGCCATTTACTGGTATAGCTTATTCACCTTCCTGTTTGGGAATGGCTATACTGGTATAACTGGTCCCACACCAGGGGAGCTGTACTGCTCGAACTATACTGGTATAGTTCAAGTGGTGCAACTCTTTCATGTATCTAAAGCCTTTGTTGTGGACAGACATGGGGGGTGGTTTAATGCTGTTTTGCTGAATGGGGGAGAAAATATTGTGGCTCTGGAAGGCGGAAAAGAGGAATATAAGAGACAGTTAACCCCTTCTTAATCTGTTTTTAGTAGGTCAGACAAAACTCTGGATTTCTGGAACTAGCATTTGGTTCTCTGATTAGTGGCTTTATCTCTGGCTGCAGCTTTTGAAAACATTTCCCTTTTCCATCTTTGCTTTCTGCAAAAACATTGTCTTCCTACTGCTCAAAGAGCTTATGGAACTGATTGCCGTCTGAGACTGGGAGGAAGGGAGAGGAAGATAATAGTGTGTAAGCTGATAAAAGCTACAGGAACATCTATAAACAATCATGCATGAATTATATCTTCAACAACAAATGGAATTATAGAGTGACTCAGAAAACGCAGATGGGTTTGAGTTTTACAGTTATTTCTTTTTCTTTCCGGTGTCTTGGATCCCTTTCAAGTGTCCCTGATTTTGCATGGAAAATTCTTTCTCCCCTTAACGTACATGGCGGCGTTTGTCAATAACAGAGCAGGGAGATCAGCAGAAAAGATCAATTAAGGTGAAGCAGGCTGCTCCGCCCTTGTGCTCCAGCCTCACTCCATGGACTGGGGTCCAGCAGAGGATGAGGCCATGACCCCACCACCTTTCCATACTAATGTTCAGAGTCCTGCTCCATCACAAGCAGCCCAAGGACATCCCAGAACATAGGGAGCACAGCAGGGAGCAGCTATGCAAGGGAGGGAGTAACTTCTCTCACCTCAAATCTCAGAGTGTCTGGCTTGCCCACACAGTCGGAATTCATCAGACAACTACAAACCAACAGATACGTTCATAAAAATCAAAGCTGTTTCTGGATAACTTGCACACAGAAAAAAAGATTAAAATTCAGCAGATAAAATTTTTCATTACAGCTCTCTCTGAGCAAGTCAATAAGGATTAGGTTTAAAAAGATCACATGGCACACTGAGCATGATGAAGAATGTACGGCTATTATTTTGTTTAAGTTTTGCATGCATCAGGAAATGACCTCACAGGTGAAAATCATTATTTCCGAGAGAGTCTTGAGGGGAAAGCAGTCAGGACTAGACCCAGCCGCCAGTATTTGCATGCAGTGCTGTATCTATAACTACACATGAAGCACAGACTACAGGATTATTGTGACATACATATATGACTGTTGACATGTGAAGGCTGAAAAGGTTAACTTCTCATTACACCAATGAATCAGGAAGGTTGTTACAAGCAGCGGAAGCTGAATCTTTGAAAGCTTTTTGGTCTATATTTCTGCTCTAGCGGAGCTGTAACAATGTTCTCTTGATCAACGGTCATAACTGTTAACCACTCGTGCTAGTAAATTTGAAAGCCAATTTGGAATTTCAGTTATTAGATGGTGATACATAATATGCAACCACATTCTTCCATTTTTCTAATGACGTCATTAGCTCATTTGCTATTTAGTATAATATGCATTAAAGGAGCTTCTAGTGTCCCCAACTGAGAGATGAGCCCCTTGGTGCTTTGCCTTGTACAAACACAGTGAAACATTCCCCATCCCAAAGAGCTGACAGTTGAAATAGACAAAGCATGTAAACCTTGCCCTAGGTTACACTGTATTGTTCTTTAGTTGTTGTTGCCACTTTCAGGAACGGTACTTCCTGCGGTAACACTGGTAGTGCCTTGTCGAAACTCAGACCAAGTGACTAGTGATTCTGCATTCTTCAATTTTTGGGTGCCCAACTTGAGACAGCTTAAAGGTACCTGAGTTTGAGAAAGTGATGGAGAGTCAAGAACTTAGAAATCAGGCCTCTTTAAGGTGCTCTTTAAGCACCCAAAAATAGAGGCAACCTAAAATCATCACTATCATAGGCGCTGACACCCACCGGCAGCTCCCCGCCAGCCCCGGTACCGGAGCACTTACCTTTGCCCCGGACGCCGGGCGACGTTGCGAGGCCCCGCCCCTGACTCCGGGCGACGTTGCGGGGCCCTGCCCCTGACGCCGGGCGACGTTGCGGGGCCCTGCCCCCGACGCACCCTGACGGAAGTCAGCTCCTATGATCAGTACCTTTTTTAAAAAAAACCTTGGCCTTGGTTTTAACCTGTCAGGGGTCCAAGGCCATTTAAAAGCGATGTATAAAAATAGTTTCTATAGTTTCCACGAACATAAGCTGACCAAACCATGTTGGACACCTGTTTAGCTAGAACGATGTTTAAATTCAGTTTCAATGCAATCTCCTAATATGGTTCAAAAGTTCAGTGTAGGTGGGACCTACAAGACGCATTAAAGAGGAAGAGTAGCAAATCAAAACACAAACCTGACCTACTTATTGGCTTTGAGCCCCCCCCTGTATTGGAGGGGGCCTTTCTGAATTATGTTGGCTCCCATCAAGGGCAATGGACTCCACCCAGCATGTGTCTGCAGCTTGATGGTCTATCTGTGAGAGCTAGAACACTCTCACTTGCATTTTGTTTTTGTAAATTGAAGCTTATTTGGGGCCTGATCCTGTGCCATTGCCATCAAAGGGAGTTTAGCTATTGATTTCACGGAGAGCAGGATTAAGCCCTTTCTGAGGAAAGAGACCTAGAAAGAGTGGGACTTCACTTAGTCAGCTGATTAATTCAGAAGAAGAAACAGTAGGAACCTGCATGGTGCCATTAACCTTACAGTAGTTCAGTTTGCCTAACAACATTAGCTGGCAATCTTTTTCAGTCGCCTAATTCTTACTGTCATAAGGAAATCCATTTCCTGCTGGGACATGAACACTCGATCGAAGATTCAACACAACCTAAATTAAAGGAAACTTTCCATTATCCAAGTTGGAAGAATGCTGCAAAAATGTCAGTAAATATTTGTTTGCATATTCAAGAGATTACTTTTACTGTCTGCATCACCGCTTGTTTGCTTTCTGTGAATATTCTGCCAGAGGAGTTTACCCACAGGAATATTGGTGCGAAAAATAAAGTGTAAGCAATACTGGAGAATATTAGCAGAAAACAACCAGGCAGGGATTAGAAATTTACCAGGTAACCAATAGCCAAATGTTTCAGAACGGAGTGCCTAAAGTTAGGCAGCAATATCTCAATAGAGGCACCTCTGGTTGATAATTGGCCTGGTGTTTTTTTAGGGGAGCTGAGCTATTCTAGCTCTTACAGGAGGTACCATTTATTCACATGCCTAAGTGTGGATCTTGCTACCTAATTCTAGGCACTGAAGTTGGAACTTTGAGTGTGTTCACAACACAACTCAAACTGGACCAGATACTTGGAACAAACTGGCCACAAACAAACTATAGACCATGATGTGTTTGAGGAATTTTATTCAACGAATAATTCTGAATGATAAATACAGCTAAGAAAATAGTGATCTCTTCCCCCAAGGACTTGCAAACAGAAAGAGATCAAATTCATCCAGTAAGTTATTCATTACAAATTGTTTACCGAGGCTGATGTTCACCCTGTGCAGAGAACAGCACATGGCTTATGCACCACTTAAGTCCCACCTAAATCCTGGGAGCTGAGAAATATGACTCACATAATTTAAGTGATGCATAGGCCTTTTGCTGACCTGTTGTACAAGGATGTGTATCACCCTCAGGTCTACTGTCCAATAGCTTTGAGGTCACTTGTCACTAGCAGAAATTATATACATTTTTAAAACCAATCTCTCACCCAAGGGCCTGATTCAGACACAGTTGAATGGAGTATTGAAGTCACTTGAATTCAGTGAGCTTTGCATCAGTTGTCAGGTGCACAAACAAATGTTTCCTGCCTTCCTTTTCACGTTGGCCCTTGCTGGAATTTGAGTCAAGAATTTTCTGTCACCTTTTCTTTATTTACACAAGGAGGACAACATTCCACTCCTTTCCACAAGAAAGGTGGCACTGGCCCTTTAAGAAAAGCCAGTGCACGTGTGACTCATCAGCTGCCTCCCAATAGGGTTTAAGTGAAGACACCTGGCCCATAAAATGGGGAGAGATGGTGACAGAGGGGTCAGTCAGGAAAAGGGCATGTAAGAGTGAGGTGTCTGAAGGAAGATGGAGGTGGTTCCTGGGGAAGACTGAAGGCAGGACCATGGTAGAGAGGTTGGCTGGCTGACCTCCCTGAGCCAAGGCTAGAGAGAACTGATGGCAGAAGAGCAGCAGAGGGAGTTGCTTGCTGACTTCTAAGCTAAAGCTGAGGGCTGATGCCAAGGAGGTTTACCTGCTGCGGTATCCATGCAGGAGAGCTGGAAAAAGGCTAACAGGATAGGGGGAAAGATGGCTGCTCCTCTGGTGAGGATGCACTCCCAGAACAGAGGCTGGGGGTTTCCAACTAGGAAGAGCTGGGTTGCAGTCTAGCTGGAAGGGCTGGGGTGACTGTTCTGGTAATAAGACAGGAGAGGACTGAAAATGTGAGGTAGAAAATGCCAGAGAGTGATATGTGTGGTATTGAGAGAAAAGATGTCTTTGGATTTAAGGACCACAGACACAGAAATGGAATAAATGGATTGTCTTGGGGTGGTTATTACAAAAACCATAGTTCAAGTAGTCCATAATAAATTGGCCCCAAGGAGGGGTATTAGTGAGTCCAGAAACCTGGTGTAGAGTTACTGGAGACTCTGAAGAATGGACACTGAGGCAGTCATTCCTGTTGTGTGCTGGAGTGAGCACCAGGTGTAGAATGCTATCCTCTGCCAGAGGGCAGCCCTTGTCGATTTTGAGCCCTTCTTTCTTGAAATAATCCTCCTGTGCTTGAGAAGATGAGCACAATGCAATGTGCAGACACCAAGAAGTACTTCTCAAAGCGTTTTATGAAGATGTAGCTGCCCAACTCACAGTGATGTTAATAGAACTAAATCCTCACACTATATACAACTTAAATAATTTAAGGACATGTCTTCCTTTATCCTCTTATTCTCTGATCATTTTGTCTATCGCTTGGTGTTTCCTCATAGGAAAATAATTTGTTTTGCACTAATCTTTATTAGTCATACTGCCATCCTTATCACTAACTGCCTCCCTGATCTTACAGATAGGATGCTGGTTTTAAACTGTTCTCTCAGACTGTCCAGCTGTGATTCCAGATGCATAGGAACACAATTAGTGGGGCAGTGCTGGCACAAGGCCATAACGTTTTCTATTGTAGAGAAATTGCCTTGAGTTACTTGCAGGACAGCCAGCTTCTTCTTAGCTTTGTCCGACTGTAGTAGTGAACCCATTGCCACAACCACTGCCGCTCTGCTGGCCAAAAGCTCCGTGGGTAGCATAGTTTGGGGAACCCGGTCTGAAAGTAATCTCTGGCCCTAGGAGGGACTGAAATATCACAAATAGGGTGATTCTAGCTTCCACTGATGGAGGAGGGAGAGGATGCCTCACTCATGCATGTGCCTAGCACATCATTTGGGGAAGTGGTAGTCGATGATGGGTACTTTTGTCCATGAACCTGGGTGCTGAGATTCAGCCATAGTGATGGCCTGCATATGGGGAGATGGTAAATATCATGGCAGTGGCCCAAAATAAAGGGGTCGCCTTATTCAAGTCAACGGGAGTTTTGCCATTGGGCTAGAATGCCACCCTATGGCATTTATTTGGACTGGCTACAATCCTGAAATACCTTGCATAGAGAAGGGAGAACCCTTTGGTGTATTTCATGGCCAGGTTCAGGTGGGCTGAGGGACTGCTTATATCCAGATTCCTGTGAGCCGTTGTCTGTAAGTATGATAAAGCTGCTCTAATCATTATGAAAATCAAGAGTCTGGATGTCGGCATAAACATCCCAAGCTGTAGCTGAAGGAGAAAAGACAGGATTTTCTCTCCACATGGACAGCCATTAGCAGGTGATGCAGCATGTAGATTTTCAGAGAGATGGCTGAAAATTGCTATTCTCTGGACCCCACCCCAATAAAAGAAAAAGATTAATGGGAAATCTTCCATGGCTGCTCTGCATATGCTGCCATCTCACCTACAGGCTGCAAGCAGCTTCTTCAGTGGGTGGCCATTTCAAAAGGGCTAGTCAGTTGTGGGCAGGGAGTGGGAGTAGGAGAAATTGGTGGTAGTCAGGTATTTCTCTGTAAATAAACAATGTCATCAAAGTCCTGTTTCCCTAACTAACATAAGAAACAAACAGCAGGAGAAAGTTCCTGTCTTCGATGTCCCCAGCCCCTTGCCAGCCAGCACTCTGTACCCCACACGCTTTTTCTCTTAGCTTTTCCTCAGGTCCCTGTTACCAGTTCTAGCAATCCAAACCCTCCATTTGAAACCCCTTACACCACATGGCTCAGCTTCAGCTCAAGTTTTTTCATGGGCCTGTGTTTTGGGTGCTGCTGCTGTGTTTCAACCACTTATGTCCAATGGCTTCTTTACATTTATCCTGAAAAGGAGGCAGCAACTATATCTGACCCATAACATTTAGTCCAACCCACAATGCTCACATCCAGTGAAGAAATGTAACTATTATAGCTCTAAAGCCATGAGATTTTTATGATGGAGAATTTGTGACCTATTCACCTCCCAGCACTAATTATAAAAGAAAAGATCCCAGAAGCTCTAGGTTGCAGAGTACTAACACAACTTAATAACAACAGTTAAAACATTTTCCCCAAAGCCTTTTTTGGTGTGTGTAGGATAAATTATTTGTATGGCCCCAAAAGAACTATCTGCAATAATGTATCCTGCATACAATACCGCCTCTTGGCGAGGACAGGTCTAATCACCTGCACTGAATCCCTTGCCATTGAATCCAGCCAACTAACCTCTTGACTCCAAGA
Organism: Chelydra serpentina; assembly: GCA_037349315.1. NCBI lineage: Eukaryota > Metazoa > Chordata > Testudines > Chelydridae > Chelydra > Chelydra serpentina. Next base: position 149,954,877 of record JBAIAC010000004.1, on the reverse strand, counting down.
GATCGTTTCTATTGTCTGAACAAAAGGCACAGCCGTGAGGGGAAAGTGCTTGCTTCTTCCTAATAAACGAAGAGTAACAGATCTGTAAATGTTTTCTGCTATTCTGCATCAAAATGAAATATTACATTCTACATATAGCACCGGCACTATCGCCACAATCATCAACAGCAAAAACATACCTTCAGTGTAGCAGCTGTAGCTACTTTCATGAGAAATCTACATAGAGAAAATAGGCAATCAAATTTCTGCAAAGTATGACATTTTCCATTTAAATTCTCTTCCTTTTATATAACACAGCTGCAACAGTTCCCTATGGCTTTTCCTACAAATGCCTCTGCTCAGATGACTCTTGGTAGCAGAATATCTTCGGAACAACTCCTTTGAGATTCAGAAGATTTCCTCTAAAAGAGACTGGACCTGACTGCAAAAATTTTAGCAAGCAAAACCCTGTCTTTACAGTAATAAATCAGCAACTAGTTATCCAGAGAATATTGTAAACAAAGAACATATTTCTAATAAGTGAATATGGCTACAGGTGTAATGAATTTCTGTCATTTGCTTCCAAACAAATATCTGGTCATTTTAGTCAAAGTATTAATCTTCAAAAGGCCTTTGATGTTGTGATCTATTTGTCTACTGAACTTTATAGTTTTGGTTTTAATGACGAAGGGGTTCTGTGGTTTTCAGCATTATTGAAGTCATTATTGGTGGGTTGAATTGCTTAGAATTTACTGGAAATTGCAATGTTTGCTTATTGCTGGAGCTCCTAAAATACTGGACTTGATGTGCTATTTTTTTCATATATTTATGATCTTCTGAAGCCTTGTTCTGTTTCTGAGACTTTTATATGCTGATGGTAAATTCTCTGTATACATAGGTTTGCCATGGTTCTTAAAGAAATAGTACAGCATGATTTGAATAATGAATGCATTTGTCTTTATTTGTCATTCATTACTGAATGAATTAAAAAACCCAAATTTTTATATCCAGTGTTTAACAGAAAATACTGTGACTGCTGGCTGTGAAGTAAAATTTTGTTGGCTTTTTAAAATTACTGTGATATCAAGTGAAGAAGTGGTGGATTGTTTAAATTGGGTCAAAACTTCCATTGATTTTAATCACTCCCCTCAATGAAGAGGGGCAGCACCAGGCCTATGCTACACTTGCATCCCAATTAAGCTCTACTCTGAAGATTTCAGTGGAACTTAAGTGGTGCATAGGCCCCTCTATACTGAAGGGTGAATTTCACCCTTTATGAATTGCTGTATATGAGTAGGTTGCTGCAGGTATAACCAAGTCATTATCTGTATGAAATTTTAGTTTGTACTGACTTCACTAGTGCTTTTTATGTTGTGTTGTAAAACCAAGCAAATATCTAGATGACTTGATGTCCCCTGGAAGACCTCTGTGTACCCTCAGGATTTATAGTTTTCCCTAAGTCCAGGAGATATGGAGAATCCAAGTGGTATAATTAGGTAACAGTCCACGTTAGCCAGTCTACTAGTTAAAAAGTGAGGGAGAATTACTGAGCTCTCATTCTGTCCTGCAGGCAGGTTAAATAGATTACCCGTGGAGTCCTGTCAGTTCTGTGACCTGGGGGAAAAAATAAAATGGAGCTGTGCATGGAAAGACTGAGTAAAAATAGAATGACTTAAATTAGTCCTAAAAAAAAAAAATTGGCCATGCCAATGTCAAGCCAAAGGGGCTCCTAGGCACAGATCCTCAATGGGTGTTAGATGCAGTGGGAGCTGGGTTCCTAAATACCTTTGAAGATCTGGGCCCTAGTCTCTCTACTATACTAATCTAGCTCCATGGATCTCTGGATATTTCAGGTAGTTCTAACCACAGTCCAAACCCCCTCTTCTTCCTTTTTTTTTTTTAAGATTGAAACTGAGTGTGGTTGTGTTCTCCGCTTTGTAACAGACATTCACATCATTAACAATCTTGGTCTTATTATGGGGATTGGAATTTAAATTAATACCAAGTTGGTATCATTCCCTTTCACACACCTTGGTTGAGATGATCAAAGCAATGTCAGAGATTTAACCAAATATCATCCATTAAAATGGATAGGGGTTGTGTGACTAAATCCTCTGCACTGCAAATCTCCAAACTAACTTTCACACTAGGAATTTTTCACAGTAGGAATTTAAAGATGATGGAAAATTCTATCAGACTTCTCAACTGAGACTGGAAGGGGAGGGGAGAAAAATATTTTGAAGAATCACTTCCAAATGGTGGTATTTTGGGGGTTGGGGACAGACTCTCTAGCTAAAGTCAGATATGCAGTGTAACACCGCAAGAAGAATGTGCTGTACAATTTTCCTCTTTGTATGGCTGATGTAGATGTAGAACAACAACTATAACTTTACATTTAGAGGGTTAAGACAGATAATTGCATCTGCAGTAGCAGAGTGCATCGCTGTGATGCCTCCTTTGTATTTGTGCATTGGGCATTGAATTGTTATGTTTCATGGTCTGTTCTGGGTGACCACGGTTGTGCACTTAAATTTTCCATTTGTGCAGCAAGTATCCGCATCTGCCATCGTTTGCATGGATGGTTTAGGGTTGCCCATGAGCTTTGTGGGAGATCTTCTGCATCAGATCTTTCATGAGATGTTTGTTTGTGACTTCTTAGGAACTCATTTGACTTTCCAAGCTTTATCGGGGTTGAAGTTGCATTGTTGAAGGTTAAATGTGTGGGTCCAAAAGGGCTTAAGCGACTTCAAGCTGTGGTGAGGGACGTTGTTACGGTCCTGGTGGATGGGGAGACACTAGTTTTCCACAATCCTCTGGAATTCCCAAAGGGTTGTGGCATCGTGGCAAATGGCTGGGGGAATGATGTGCACCAGCAACCAAGATGCTGGGGTCAGCTTGAGAGTTCCAGCGATGTACTGCAGTGTTTAGTTGGACATCAACAAGTCAAGTATGGCTACTTGTGGTCCATACCAATGCACATTACTTGGCCCTTATGTATTCCATAGCCATCCCTGATGTTCGTAATGCTGGTGCTCCCCGGCTTGTGCTTGCTAGTTTCTGGACCAGGTTGATCTTGTCTTCATCTTGGCAGCTACCTTCATCATATGGTCGTGGAAGTTTGGCATGCAATCCAGCTTCATTCTGAGATAGGTTGGAGTGAGGTCTTGTCACAGGGTTGTGCTTTCAGGGTGTGCTTAGCGTTCCTGTTATCGAGATGCAATGCAGTGATTGTTTTGTGAGGATTTGGCTTGGGTGTTAGGGTGACCAGATGTCCCGATTTTATAGGGACAGTCTCAATTTTGGGGTCTTTTTCTTATATAGGCTCCAATTACCCCCCGGCCCCCGGCACCCCATCTCGATTTTTCACCTTTGCTGTCTGGTCACCCTATTGAGCGTCCATTTCTGGAAATGTTCCTCCATGTTGTTTCAGGACCCCATTCAAGGTGGACTTGATGTTGCTGAAGGTGGCTGCTTGTGTTGCCAGGATAAGGTCATCCTCATATGCAAATTTGCGTGACTTCGTTGGTGGTGTATCGCTCATGTAAACATTGAAAAGCATCAGTGCTAGTACTGAGCCTTGTGGCAGTCTGTTATTGAGGAACCAGGGCAAACTCACTTCACTGCCCAAGTGGACACGTAGCTGCCTATTGCTCAGCATAGTCCATAGCAGGTGTAGTATTTTGTGGCAGGGGATGATCATTGCAAGCTTCAGCATCAGACCTTTAATCCAGACCATATATTACTATGCTTTACTCTTGGAAGGCAGCCCACCTAGGAGAAGGAAAACTCTGATTTAAAACCTCCGCTGCCTTGTGGCAATACCCATTCATGGGAAAGGCTAAGGGAGTCAACCCTGAAACCAAATCCGGTGTCGGAGTCCCGATGGTGGTCTGACATTGTCCTCAACGTCATTCCGGCAACTCCTGCGACGCCACTGGTGCCAAGTTGTATGGACATTGTCTTTCCCTTGGATCCATCAGTTGCATGGAGAGGGGGGTTCTGCTGCATGGGCAACAGCTGTTCCTCCATATCACCCTGCCCTGGCTTGCGCCCTGGAGAGGACACTCCAGCTTCGCTAAACATTCCCCATGGGCGCATATCCATCGTCTCTCGAGACTAACGGACGCAAACAACAACTATGTGCTATATACTATGTACAACTGTTTAGCAGTTGTGGAATGCCTTTATTATGTCTGTGCAGTACTTAGTACAATGGGTCTTTGATCGCTAATGGGGTCTCTGCATATCATTGTAACAGGAATAATTGAATTAATGATCAGGTACAGAGAGTGAGCTAGGCAGTGTTACATTATATACTGTGAATGAAAGAGGGGAAAGTGTTTGTTTCAACTTATCTGTAAAACAAAAATAAGCTTATCCCTGGCTCTGGATGCCTTTGGAAAATGATAAAACACAAATGGATTTAGCAGCATAAGTTCACCCCACAGCAAAAATTAGCCAATCAAAAAGATTAATTTTAAAATGATAAATCCTTCCAGGAACACCAGCCCTCATCAGCTTCCTTCTCCCTTAAAGTCTGGACAAGCGGAGGGGTCAAGGTCTACTGATTCAAGCTGTTTTGGACCAAGATGGGGGGAATACCAATGTCTCATGGAAAATGCCCTTTTGGCAGCAACCTCTCTTTTAAGCAAATGAGGCTCCTGTGATGTTACACCCCATATTCTTTATGGAAATATGCTTATGATAAGGATCTGGCATCACTGAGATCTATTTTATGCAAGATGGTATTGTATGGTATCGTTGGAAAGGTTATAATTTACTGAATGTGATAACCAAATTTGTATGCATGTATCATTTCTGTATCTGAAGTTAGGAATATTGACTATGTAACAATTACAACTGGGTGTGTACTTCGGGAAACACCCACCAGACAACAGGCCATCAGCCTTGATGGGCCATCAGAAAGAAACAATAAGATTTTGAAGATACTAATCTATCTCCTTCCTGAGAGGTGTCCTGGGATGTTGCTATGACACTACTAGGTCATGTGGTCATGCCACCTGGTACTAAACACCATCTTGAACTTCTAGCAATTTTCTACTGAAAGGAGAGGGAGGTCAAGACCGGGAAGCAAAAGATTCCCGCCTTATGTAAATATAATTTAAGGCTGGGGAGTAAGTTGATCTTGATTCACTCTTCACTGACTCCCCACCCAGGATGACTGCTGGAAACACTTAAGGAACAAGGACAAAGGGAAAGTGGGAGTAGTACTGAACCCAGGCTGGAAAAGGGATCTAGTCTATGAATAAGATACCTGAAAATTTAAGCTGCAAGCAGGGTAGCTAACCTTCAAGAATTTCTGCAACCTGCCCCAAAAGCAATATTTAGGGTAGGAAATTACTTCTTGAAACCAGTCTTCTTAATATCTTAAGTTTAGTATGCATGTTTTGTTTTATTTGCTTGGCAATCTGCTTTGTTCTGTTTGCTATCCCTTATAATCACTTAAAATTTACCTTTTAATAGTTAAACTTATTCCTTGTTTATAACATAACCCAGTTTGTGTAATTCATATCTTGGGGCGGGGGAGCAAGAAGCTGTGCATATCTCTCTTCACATTGAGAGGGTGAATTTTTATGAGCTTGTGCTGTGCAGATCTTTCTATACAGCTCAAGACCATATTATGTTGGGTTTACTCCCCAAAGGGGGTGTGCACTTGAATGCTGGGAAATTTCCTAGTTGAATCTTCCCATAAGAGTTGCTTGCAGACTCTATGATTCTACAGCTGGTGCGTCCCTACCTATGTGTGTGCATGCACGCTGCCAGAGGCCGGAGAGCCTGATTCAGCAAAACGGAGAGGGAGCCCAGGCTAGTGGAGCAGGTGGGCTCAGTGAAATCCCAGCACATCAGGTGGCATCCCGGACAAGGGGAGGGGTCCAACCTGTCACAGCTCCAATACAGGTGCTACTGTTGACAGCAGTTGCAGCAGTATCAGACAAGGAGTCAGGAGGGAATCACACATAGGCAAGTCACAAGCCATTGTGGGCACTGTGCTTCAAAGCCAACCCCTTACCCTCCTTGCAGAAACTGAGAGGCAGCCAGTGGGCAACTGAAGGATGTTCAGGTGACAGTACTGTAACTCCTATGCTTACTGAACATAGTGCAGAGTGCTCATAGAGGGAAAGTACACAGCATTGGCCTGCATCTTTGTTCAAAATACAACCCAAGAACCAAACATTGGTTTATACCTTGCAGCAGTAAATGTTCAGATCTTTACTTTCTTGTTCACCTTGAAGAGGCAGCCAGAACTGGTAGGAGATATGATGACCCAGATAGTTTACTAAAGTCTTGATAACTGAAGTGGATAACTGGGGTCCAGTGCAACCAGCAAGGAGACAATTGTCTCAGAGTCTATTCTTTCTCCCTCAAGCCCACATTTCCTTGTTTGCAACAGAAAATGTGTGGTTAAAACTCATTCTATTGTCCAATTCTGAATGATAGCTTTGTGCCCCAATCCTACAAGTACCTTCACATGAGTGGCCTAGCAGTAGGGCCTTGATTTTTTGGGGGGTGGTGGTGAATAAGCTCTGTTTCTATGTATGACAATAGAGCCTTTTCCTATGATGTGCTCAGTTGAGACCTGCTAATGGTAGGAAGGCTTTTCCCACAAACATTTGCTTGGATTTCCTACTTGGTTATCTGGGGAGATTCTTATTTGTGTGTGATTTGATTTTTATAAAAACAATAAATACAAAAAGGTAAATGACTTACAGTTTCTATGTTTCCAAATACTGCATGCTTCACGGGATCACCAATAGAACTATGCAACTCCTCAAAACCAGAGAATACAAAACCCAACAAAGCTACATGATTAGGTGGGGCTTTTCAGCCATAAAACAGACATACATATATAGGGGAAGGAGATGACTAGGGATGGGAGGGAAAGGGGTGGGGTTAGGTGAAACAGAGGTCTGGCATTCTTTGAGAAGTCTCAACATCTTTTGTCCAAATGTATCTAAAAAGGAGCTCCAAATTTCTTCAAACTTATTTAATCAGTGTCCACAGGTATAAGCTATTCTTTCTTTGGCTGCTGAATCAGGCAGGTCTGAATACCGCTACTTTAATCTGGGCATAACCCTACTCTTCCAGTTTTGTAAAATCATGCACTTGATGATCACTGCAGTCCTCAAGAACCAAAGTCTTTGTGGCAGAAATAAACCCAGCTTAGCAGGTAGATATACTGGTCTATAACTTTCAGCAAAAGTTTGGCTGTTGAAGTTGATCACCGTTAACGTTTGTGTCCACCTCTTTCCATGGCTGCCTGTCTGTTGGACATTCCCATAGGATATGCATCAGGGAAACTTTGAAAATGGCGGCAAACCACAAAACACTGGTCAAAGTCCTCAGCAGAACTGGGCAATGCATCTTTTAATAACAGGTTTTTTAAAAATATGTTTTGATACATGTAGCTACTTATGCACAAACAGAACATGATATAAACTCATCTCATATAATGTCTTCCAAAATTACCTGCACAAACAAATTTTGGCCTTCATGAATCAAGCCATTGAAATTTTCCTCTCTCCATGACATTTTGCCATATAAGCAAGAGATACAGGTTTCTCCAGCTTGACAGTTTGAGTTATTTAACCAGCTGTTTAGCTAAAATGTGGGAGATCATTTTGCAGTTTCAACAGATTTCTGCGGCGAAGGGGGAAATCTGTTACTTGAGCCAAAAAGCACTGTAGATTGGTAATAAGGACTGTATTTAAGTCGTTCAGAAAATCTTATTCTCTCATCAGTTGTCAGAGTTGCATGACTCCAGTTGATTTTTATTGGAAGTAACACAGTTAAAATCCCACATACTGCTTTCCAAATGTTGGAATAAAGATCTGACTTAAGCCCATAACACAACAACAGTCAGAGTTAGGTTTCCCTGGTGGTGCTGATATGCAGTCTGTATACCATAGGGAGTCGCAAGGCATTTAGAGACATCTGCAAAGTTTGAGCATACATGGCTGAGAGAAATAATTGCAACCATAACTCGTAAATTGTTTCGCTTCCCCGGAATGCAGTGTCACCATTATTATAATTTGACATTAGATTTTGGTTTGGTTTGCAGAGCAAAAAGAAAGAACTGAAGAGAAGAGAAATGCTCTTGTGGTTAAAGCATTGGGCAGGGACTCTGGCAGAGCTGGGAATTGAAGCTTAGACTTCCTGTGACCTTGGGCAAGTCACTTAATCTGTCTGTCAGTCCTCCATCTGTAAAATGAATAACACTTCCTTTCTCAGTCGATTTAGATTTTAATCTTTTTGGAGCAGGGGTTATTACTGTGTATGTACAGCACCTAACACAATGGGGGCCACAATTTGAGTTGGTTGGAACACTTTTCAAATTAAATGTATTTCTTCAAAAATATGCTGTTTCATTGAATCCAAATGGTTTCACCAATACAGTGTCAATTAAGCTTTTCTCCAGAAGGACTCGCTGATTACTTCTGATGAAAGACAGCAGAATCAAAAACCTGAGCATTATGAGTAGAAAACCATTTTTTGACACAACTGTTTTGTAAAATGGTCAAAGGTTTTGTTATTTTAACGTGAAACAAAAACAAATTTCAAACCCCAAAAGTTGATGTGAAATGTCGTCCTATGGCCAGCCCTAGACGTAATCTTTCTTTTTCTGCCTGTAGACTTATTTGTTTTATGATAAAGTGCATGAGACTCTGTTTTTTCCATCACTGAAATTATAGGGGTCTCCTTAGGAGTTCCTTCATTCTCAGTGAAAGTGAAGGATGCACAGACAACCTGTCAAAGAATAGTCAGCTGAAAAATTTGACTGTAATAGAGCAGTCAAGGTCCATTGTCTCAGAGCTCAGTTGGGAAATCTTTAATCTGAAGATTTCTGACTCATTAGCATGCAGATTATTGATATTATGGCCCCTAATGGCTCCGTGTGAGCAGTTATGGTCCACTGGACCAGTAAATCTGCATTGTGATTCCTCATTTGATCAAACACTAAATTCTATGTAGGTTCTTATACCACACTCATCACTGTGATACCCAAGCTCAGTACAGTAGTGCATTAGTCCTATTGCTCAGCATCTGTCAGATGTTGGCTGTTCTTTTTTCTTCTTTCCAGGGGAGAAGTGTGTTTTGGTAGGGTTTTGTTTTGATATTCTGCCTTTGACAAATCTTACACCATTTTTAGTGTAAAACAAAATTCTATACACGTGGGTTTTTTTTTCTCAGAATATTCAAATGCACTTTTCCATGGACAAATGAAACAATCTCTAATCCTTTTTTTTAAATCATAGGAGCACAATAGATTTCTGAAACTATTAACATACTTTTCCCCTTCCTATAATTGAAAGGAATAAGCCAAGATTCCATATATTTAATCTACTTTCTAAATTTGTGGGTAGATTTTCAAAGGCACAAATAGGAGTTAAGTTCCCAATTCTCTCACACTTATGCCTTTGAAAATCTCCCACTTAAATAGTAATAACACATTTTGCTTAGTGTTTAAAAGGTACTTTACAGGACAAATAGACATACATTCTTCTCAGAAAAATTTACAATCTACCTTTAGGTTTGATGTAACAAATAGTAGAGGGGTAGGATGACAAAAGATTTGCTTTTCAGCAATAAGATAATATGGCTATTCAATGTATTTCTAGTTGGTTTCTAAACAATTCAATTGAAACTTTAAAAGGTGGTGGTGGTGGTGGAGGAAATGATTGATGATTAGAAAGGTGTTTCAACTCTCCAGGTTGTAAATAGTGAAAGTGAATATATAGTCACTATTTTTACAAGACCTACAAAAAATGCAATAAAAATGTTTTTGCTGACTTTGTAGCAACAATAAAATTGTGCCATGTCCTTAGCTGTTGATTGGTATAAGCAACACTGACTTCAGTGGAACTGCACTGATTCACATGAGCTAGTAGGCTGGTGCAGATAGAGGCAGGGCACAATGAGATGGGGGGAGGGGAAGGGGAAGGAAGGATGATCCAGTAGCTACGGCACTCGCCTAAAGCTTGGGACACCCAGATTCAATTCCCTGCTTTGCCACAGCCATGTAAGCTTGGGCAAGTCACCTAGCCTCAGTGACCTACCAGGGTACAATCCAGACTATAGACCAGCTGTGTCATCCTGCCCAACAAACTTGGGTGCCTTACAATGCTTCCAGCAGGCCAGCAACATCCTGAGTGTTTGTGTGTAGCTGCAGCCTACCAGCCACACTTGGGTTACGCTCTGGCTCTCACCAGCCATGGTTATACCACAGGGTGAGCTCAACACACCCTCAGTCTCACATTTTTTAGGCGGGGGTGAGGTGGAATCTTGTACTGCCCAGCCCTCTCCTGGACAATATAAGTTATATAAAGTCTGTTTTCTTTTATAGAAATAATACACACAACTTGCCACCCCAAATGAGTTTCCTAGCCACTGCAATTCAAACACACTGGATTAGATAAAACAAGTTTAATTACAAAGAGAGATTTAAGTGAATACAAGTAATGAGGCATAAGTCAGAAATGGTGACAAGAAAAATAAAGATAAAATGCTCCTGGTGCCTAATTTAACTTTGCTTTGAATTTAACATGTTTTTTCTCACCATGTGCTTTCAGCAGTCTTATTTACTGACAAAACCTCTTAGGTCAGGACCCCTTCTCCCAGAGTCAAATGAAGGCTTCCTTTGTTGCTTTTGGCACAGAGAATGTGATGGGCAGTGAGAGAGAGTGAGATGGGTCCATCTATGGGGAAGGAAGTTCCCTGCTGCTTTTTTTCCTCACCTGTTTGAGTACCCTTTGTTTCCCTTTCTGCTTGATGACTCTATTTACTGCTTGAATGCAAATTAAGCAGACTACACATTCCTTTGTTTGAGACAGACCTGTTTTGTTTTAAATCATGCAACTCCTAATATTTGGTGGCTTTCTTAAAGCACCATTTGGAGCCATGTTCTTTTGTGGGAAGCTCAGAATTCATTTATTTTAAATACGTTTAGTTCTTGGGTTGCTGAGAAGTTTGAAAACGTGACCCTTAATAGTCCAAAAGCCACCTCCAAAAGGAACCTCATCTTTTATTTTAAAATCTCCTGATTTTTCAACAGGCCTGACTCCTGGGTTTTGAACACTTATACATACAGTACTGCTAACCCCATTTGTGTCCTCTCTGACATCTGTAATGTAGGTTCAAATTCTGCCTGGCACCTATGTATGTGCACAGTGGGATGGAGGGTATGAGAAACACTCCCTCCCCTTGTTGAGGTTCTGTAACGGCCACATAACGGCCACATAACATTGCAGTCCCTATACAGAAGGAAGCAGAGGAGCTGATCCTTCCCTATTCTCTCTCTCCCCACCCCCACCCCTTGGAGAACAAGGTGACATAAAGGGGTAGATTCCTGGCTCTGCATCCACCCCCCTCGCAGTGGTCAGCCTTGTGCAGGTGGGTAAGGTGCACTCTCTAAAGCAGCGTCTAAGCTGGCAAGCTGCCTCTGAATCCTTGGCAGTGGAGGGAAGTAGTATACCTCCCTAGACTGAGTAACTCCTGGTACCACCCTGGAGCAGGATTGCGCTGCATCAGGCCACAACAGAGTGCTGTGACTACAAAGTACAGCCAGAGTCCTTTCCAGCTTTTCCACTCTTTTCGCTGTTTAATCATTCTTTGCCTAGTATTCTCGTTATCTCTTTGCCTGAGGGTGTGTGTATTAATTTATGTCCTTTCTCAATCAAAGGATTTCTATTTAAAATGTCAGCTAATTATACTAAAGGAATTGCATTTGGTCTGTAGCTTTTCCCCCTCTGGTTTGGACTGTGCCTTTTCAAGAATGTGCACATGCCGGCATAAAAGTGTTTGCACAAGCCGCAATTAATCAGCTAGGCAGCTAGAGACATTTACAGCCTTCAAGGGGGTTTGCTGCACTGTAGTGCCGGGCAGACTTCTCTTCTGAATTCACCTCAGGTCCTTTCCAGCTCCCATTGAAATCAGTGCAAACATCCTCATTGACTTCATTGTGAGCTGGATCAGGCCCCGGATGGACGTATTCGAATTATTATTTGTATTACTGTACCACCAAGGAGCCTAAGGGCTTGTTTACACTACCCGCCCGATTCGGTGGGTAGAGATCGATCTTCTGGGGATCGATTTATCGCATCTCATGTAGACGTGATCAATCGATCCCAGAAGCGCTCCCCGTCGACTCCGGAACTCCAGCTCGGCGCGAGGGGTACGCGGAGTTGACGGGGGAGCAATCCTGCGCCGCGTGGACCCGAGGTAAGTAATTTTAATTCGACCTAAGATACGTCGACTTCAGCTACGCTATTCTCGTAGCTGAAGTTGCGTATCTTAGATCGACCCCCACACCCTAGTGTGGACCAGACCTTAGTCATGAAGCAGGGTCCCATTGTGCTAGGCACTGGACAAACACGGGACAAAAAGACAGAGTACGTATAAGGCCAGAGAAAATGGATGGATACAGGCAGAGTTTTATGTATGGCTAATGAGGGGGAGCTGAAGTTCAAAAGTTAACTGCCATAAACGATGCCATAGTGTCAGTGTGACTATCACTCCACTGATCTGCAGTGCTCCCACTTTCCAGCTGTGGGGAAGTAGGACAGGCCTTGGAGCATAATTGGCATGACGTTAAATTTTTTTTCTTCTTGTTAATGCAATAAATTTTATTTCCTAGTTTTCATTTAGGGCCTGCTCCTATAGAGGGGGAAGGACTTCTTCTGGGAGTACTTCCAGAGCATAGATGGGAGTGGATGGTTCTCAGCACCTTAGAGGAATAGACCCTGGTGTGTTTTACTTGAAAGTGGGGGAAGGGTTTTGAATGGGGCCTGGGTTTGGTTTTCACTAGGAGAGGGAGACAGCTGGCTTGGGAGCGAAGTAAGCAGAAGCATTACAGAAAAGAAGTAACCAGCCAATGTAAACAAGAGGAGGAGGAGCAAAAAGGAGCAGTGGACGAGTTTTTGAGGGAGAAAATCTCAGAACAGTTTTGTTTTTAGTTTTGTGCCTCCCTCACCACTAAATAGAAACAGACAGCCTTTTATGAAACACCCATGAAAAAAGTCTAAAAGAAAAATCACAAAATCATGAAAGTAAGAAACAAGTTACTATCCCTGGCAGCATTCTCAAGAGGTCCTTCCTTCTCCCACGTTTGTAGCACATTATTAAAACTCTCTGAGATGCCCTCAGCAGCACTGGGTATTTGAATAAGAGCACAATTATGTTCAGCAGCTAAACAAAGGGCCAAAAAAGCATTCCCAGCCTTCCTTTAGAGCAACATTTTAAAATCACACATTGTGTTCATGGCCACCCAAAAGAGAATTTGAATACTCAACAAACTATCTCTATTTTTTGGAAACAAGTATCCACACTAAAGGGAGAACATCTTTCTGGTAGCTCTGCCAGAGGAGAATGGTAAAGGAGTAAACTATAACAAGCTATCTGATGGGAGAGAAAATACTCGCCCTACCTCAATTCCAGAAAGCAGCCTAGAAAGGCAAATCATAGAATCATGGAATCTCAGGGTTGGAAGGGACCTCAGGAGGTCATCTAGTCCAACCCCCTGCTCAAAGCAGGACCAACCCCAACTAAATTATCCCAGCCAGGGCTTTGTCAAGCCTGACCTTAAAAACCTCTAAGGAAGGAGATTCCACCACCTCCCTAGGTAACCCATTCCAGTGCTTCACCACCCTACTAGTGAAAAAGTTTTTCCTAATATCCAACATAAACCTCCCCCTCTGCAACTTGAGACCATTACTCCTTGTTCTGTCATCTTCTACCACTGAGAACAGTCTAGATCCATCTCTTTGGAACCCCCTTTCAGGTAGTTGAAAGCAGCTATCAAATTCCCCCTCATTCTTCTCTTCTGCAGGCTAAACAATTCCAGTTCCCTCAGCCTCTCCTCATAAGTCATGTGCTCCAGCCCCCTAATCATTTTTGTTGCCCTCCGCTGGACTCTTTCCAATTTATCCACATCCGTCTTGTAGTGTGGGGCCCAAAACTGGACACAGTACTCCAAATGAGGCCTCACCAGTGCCGAATAGAAGGGAATGATCACATCTGCTGGAAATGCCCCTACTTATACAACCCAAAATGCCATTAGCCTTCTTGGCAACAAGGGCACACTGTTGACTCATATTCAGCTTTTCGTCCACTGTAACCCCTAGGTCCTTTTCTGCAGAACCGCTGCCCAGCCATTCGGTCCCTAGTCTGTAGCAGTGCATGGGATTCTTCCGTCCTAAGTGCAGGATTCTGCACTTGCCCTTGTTGAACCTCATCATATTTCTTTTGGCCCAATCCTCTAATTTGTCTAGGTCCCTCTGTATCCCATCCCTACCCTCCAGCGAATCAACCACTCCTCCCAGTTTAGTGTCATCTGCAAACTTGCTAAGGGTGCAGTCCACACCATCCTCCAGATCGTTAATGAAGATATTGAACAAAACTGGTCCCAGCACCAACCCTTGGGGCACTCCACTTGATACCGGCTGCAAACTAGACATGGAGCCATTGATCACTACCCGTTGAGCCCGACCATCTAGCCAGTTTTCTATCCACCTCACAGTCCATTCTTCCAGCCCATACTTCTTTAACTTGCTGACAAGAATACTGTGGGAGACTGTATCAAAAGCTTTGCTAAAGTCAAGAAATAGCACATCCACTGCTTTCCCCTCATCCACAGAGCCAGTTATCTCATCATAGAAGGCAATTAGGTTAGTCAGGCATGACTTGCCCTTGGTGAATCCATGCTGACTGTTCCTGATCACTTTCCTCTCCTTAAAGTGGTTTAGAATTGATTCCTTGAGGACCTGTTCCATGATTTTTCCAGGGACTGAGGTGAGACTGACTGGCCTGTAGTTCCCTGGATCTTCCTTCTTCCCTTTTTTAAAGATGGGCACTACATTAGCTTTTTTCCAGTCATGCGGGACCTCCCCCGATTGCCATGATTTGTCAAAGATAATGGCCAATGGCTCTGCAGTCACATCGGCCAACTCCTTTCACTCCCTCGGATGCAGTGCATCCAGCCCTATGGACTTGTGCTCGTCCCGTTTTTCTAAATAGTCCCGAACTATTTCTTTCTCCACAGAGGGCTGGTCACCTCCTCCCCATACCGTGTTGTGGAGTGCAGCCGTCTGGGAGCTGACCTTGTGGGAAATAGCACAGTGTCTATTGTGCCTCCTCCCCGCCCCTCTCTAAAGACCCAATGTAACTGTGGCAGGAATGCATGAAGCTGGCAGAAAGTCTACAGAATCTTGCTTAAACGGAATACTTCAAACATATAATTTACTTAAGATGTCCTGAAGTCACACTGACTTCACTGGGAGTTAAACACATGCAAATCAACGGAAGCTACATCAGGCCCTAAACAAGGGATCCCGCTTGAAATACAGGACCGATGCTCACTCTATCACTGGATGCTCTCACTCAGTGAGAAATGAGAGCATAGGCACGGTGCAGCATCCCCAGTCTTTACGCAGGGGTTGCAGCAGCCAGCCCCGCGCCTGGGATCCCGGCTGCCGGCCCCGCACCTGTTCCCAGCTGTGGCCCCAGCCTGGCCCCCTTACGTCTGTTTGAGTCTCCCACCTCCCGGAGACACGGCCGTGCTCCCAGCCCCAGCTCTGGGGGTGGGTGTGGATGTGGGGATGGATGGGGCTGGCTTTCAGCACCTCCACTATTAAAAGTGTTCCAGTGCAACTGAATGAGAGCACCACTTTACCATGGTGAGTTTCTGGTTTGTAGCATTCCCACAAAGAGCAGTCTTGATAGAATGATCTTTGTCCTCAGCATTACATCACCATGATAGATATCCATTTTTGTGGCTATGATTGAAAATTGATTGCAAGTCACTGGTCACTTTCTACTTTCACTGTAATAATAGAGTAGAATCATTTACCCAGACAGATGTTTATGTGCTATGGGTCAATGCTCCAATCTCTTCCTTCCTAGGGCATGAAAGTCAATCAGCATTCATGGTGCGGCTGGTGGTGTTAGGGTCTCTATCCTGTAGGGTCTCCAAGAACAAAGCCATCTTGTAACCTCTCACACTTTTCCTGTTTGTCATTGCAGAGATGCTCGGTTGGTGATTTACTGTCTGAGAGAAATGGCACCATATGATAAAGGGTGGTAAACTGTGATGCTGTAGGTAAGGTCATGTTAATCTTCTGACTATCAACCTCTATTTTGTAGGGGTTAATAAATGGGCTATAAACATGCAGCCAAAGTAAAGCTTGGCATAAAACCTGAGGAGTGAAATGTCTGACTTAAAGGAGTTCAGGGGAAAAACAAGTAGTTGATTTCAGATTTTGTTTTTCTCCTTTCACTTATGACTTAAATCCAAATTTGATTTAAAAGATTAATGATTTAATAATTTCTGGGTAACCATTTGTTTCACAACACAATGAAAATATATCTGTGATTATGTTAGTGTGTCTGGGTGCTTGGAGCACTACATCAATATTTTTTAAAATGTGTATAATACATCTTTGGATGTAAAACTAAATATGATTTTTAAACCCTGAGGAAAAAGCTCAGTTTCCTCAGAAACTCACTTTAAACCTTATCTATGGGTTACAGATTGTATAGGTGCCACTTCGAGTGGATTTACAAAGAGCTCCTAGAATCTAGTGAAATCATTAATGAGATACTAAAGGTGTAACTGAGGTGTAATTTTGGAGTATTCATTGCTTAGTGTTGCACCCCTTATGTATTCTGACAGATCCAGTGTTTTTCAGCTATTCAACTTTCCATGGTGCATTTTAACAGGTAACACCACTATCCTGGAATACACACACCACTGCGAAGCATCCACCCCCTTCTGCTTCTGAGGGATAGGAGATTAGCCTTTCACTCAGGTCAGCATTGCTCCAGTGGCCAATATTTAACAAGAAGGACTCCTCTTCCTTTCCCTGTATTTGTTTAATTGTTTATTTTTAACCCCATGGAACACTGGAAATGCTCTAGCTGGAGTAATACTGGGCCGTCAAATTTTGAAATACACTCTCATTTTTTGAAATCGATCTATGTATGGAGATTTGTGTCTTCTACATTAACAGCCCTCTAGGCACCCTTCACAAACTTTAAATACCAGGTATATATAATAGATGCTAACAACCAATGTCTTTTGTCCTCTTTAACATCCCACAATAGTATGTCTGGTGTCAATAGATCAATGCTGTTGGGCAGGACATAAAACCTTCTGTTGGAAATCAGCACTTCACACTAGATCATGTCTCTCTTCTCTCTGGTTATGTACAGAGGCTCACTATATAAGCGCTCAAATATTACTTTAAAATATGGGATACAGATATTGTAAATGAGATTAATGCAACTCACAAACATTCAATAAAATCTAAACACATTCTTATAATCCTAATAGCTATTTTACTAACACAGATGAACCAGACTGATTCTAGCTATGTACTTGTCAGTAATCAATTGAGACATGGGGATTTTGGCATGAGTTGGAAGCTAGTCTGCAAGCATCACATAACCTACCTGACTGCACCTGGAGAGCAGGTCACGCCTAATTAAAAATGAAGCCCCAGTGGGGGAGGAGCTTGGTGGTGAGCATAAGGAGAGAATGTCCCAGATGAGAAGAAGGCTGCAGGGAGAGAGGGAAGAAACTTTATAGTCCCTCTCTGGTTGTTAGAGAGGGGAAGAAAGGCATGGACTCTAGGTTCAAGAGAGATGTAGATGTACTATAATCTCAGGGAAGGGCTATGGGAAAAGGCCTGAAGGAAAGCTATTAGGTAGAAGTCCAGTGAGGAGTCTGATGGAGCAGACTTGGGATGCTTTCTACAGGGTCTTTGGAGTGGAACGTAGACTAGAGGGAGGGTCTATGTTCCCTTACCTTTCACCAGAAGAGGTGGTGAAGAAACATCCTGACACAAAGGGAAGAAGGACTATTGAGTTTTGAACTGGGCCCCCAGGAAGAGAGCCCTGGAAAGCATTGCTCCCCCAAGAGCAGAAGGACAACCCTGCGGAGCCTGGGAAAGGGTGAAGAGTCTACAGAGGTGCAAGCCTTGGCTAAGAGCAATGAGTTACGATTATTTGAGTTTTGTTTACTGGACTCCTTGCTTACCCTGGAAAGGGTGGGACTACATTTGACCATGCCAGAAGGCTGAGTCACAAGAAGAGGCAGGGGTGGAAAAGCTGTTGGCAGGGGGCACTAAGGGAAAGAGCTGTGACACCCAGCACCAGCGGTGAGTCAACCCTTCTACCCACTCAGATGTTAAACGGTTCCTATGACTCAGTAACATATAGTATTAATAAATAAATATAGAGTAGCCCCATGTCCGTCAGAACATAGACTTGGTTTTCCCTTATAGTGTTACTGTGGCAGTGGTGCTGCGACCCTTGTTATTACAGGGAGGATGGGAAAACTATTGATTATCCTGGAAGGGGTGGACTTTTTGGACTTAGCAGGAGGGCTAGGTCACTGCAGCGACTTCACAGTGCTGGTAGTGCTAGGCGCCAGTGAACAGCAAACTGAGGGGAAATTGAAACAGAGGCAGCATCTGACACGAGGTACCAAGGAACTTTGCTACTATATTTACAGTGTGACAGATCTTACTGTTAATATGTAATACAGTAAGTGGCTGGTATAGTTTGGGGATCTATTTGTACACATGATAAATTGGCTGAAGTTATCAGAGTAATTAAACTGATTACTAAGCTAGGATGGCAGTTATCTGATGGTTGAAAAGACATCTGATATCTCTTGAAGTCCTAGTCCTAAGAGCTCAGATATTACTGTGAGAGGGGACAGTACAAACCACTAACATGTTAAGATAAAATGGCAATATACTGCATTTCCTGCCTCCGGCACTGAGCTTCTAGAGAGGAGTGTGACTGCACCAATAGGGGCAGGTGCAGACACTCACAAAGAGAGCAGATGGAGCTCAGGAGGTGTTTGCAGTGCTCAGGCTTGGTTCTAAGGAAGAATCTGCAGAACCTTTGGGGTTACTATGTGACAAAACAAAAACAATGGACAGGAAAATAGTAGTTGGTGAAGGGGGGATGTTTTACATACTGCCAAAGCAGAGTGGAATTTGTCTTTTCATTCTGTTATGGAAATATTCCACAAGGAAATGGCCTCATTCTCTAGTAGCCAGAGATGTACAAAGAGGATCTAATTCTACAACTGTAGCGATCCTATAGCCCAAGTAGCAAGACTGGTGCGTATTATCAGCCTTGGTTTAATTACTAGTAGAGTGAAGTGACTAATACCACCATTAAGGAGACCCAGGAAAGAGGAGCTAGGAAGCAAATTCTAGAAATAACTGATGTGAATTAACACAAGATCCTAAAGGTAATTTTATGTAGGCTTCTCCTCAAACCTTAGTGCCTCTGCACAATTCAGGAAAAATGTCATCACTGAAAAAACATTTTATTTCTGAGTGACAACTACAAGGGTAGTTTTATTGGAGCTGGCCAGTAAACAAGAATTCAATTTTGAAAAAATGAAATTTGTTTTGGTCTGCATTTGGAATGGAACTAAGATTTTAATTTTTGCAGGGAGGAAGGGGAATGAGACCCACTTTCCCCAGAATAACAAATTACCTGGGCACTCACGTAGACTATGGGATACCCAAATAGTCTCTGCTCTCCTTGATTTGGAGCAGGTACTTGAACCCCCTAATCACCAGGCTATTAAGTCAGTCTCTCTCTCTGGCCCAAATAATATTTAATTATTTGTACAGCGTGGAACAGCTCCAACTGGAGGGAGTGAGAGATGACCTGCACCCAATGGCCCAGCCACTTGCCTGGTATGTGAGAGACCCAGATTCAAGTACTCTGCCTACTTTGGAGGAACTTGAACCTGAGTCACCCACGTCCCAGGTGAGTGTCCTAACCACTGGGCTATTAGCTATTTTGGGTCTCTCCCAACCAGAAGTTCAATCCTGGACCAATGAGTTTCTTGAAAAATGTCAATGAATCAGCATTTTTTGGATGTAAAAATAACTTTTTTTAAAAAAAGGCAGATTCATTAATTATCTGCTTACAAAAATAAGGTATAACTTAAATATCTACAAGTCAACTGGAAACTGACCTAAAAAAAAGCATACTCATTTGTTCAATATATGGCTGCATTCACGAAAACCCTAAAAGACACTAAAATGAAACTCAACATTATAGAATACTGCCTAGCCTACGTAGGATTTGTGTTCCAGCTTAGCTGGAAAAATTCAGTACTATGTTATCTTGGTGATTCTCTTAGTCAGTGGAACTGCAAACATATGTTTCAGAGATGCTTGATGTTACAAAAAATATATGGAATCTATACCAGAGAATATTGGTCACATTGAACATAAGTGTTATGACTGCAAAAATATAATGTTGACACTGGAAATCATATTCAAAACTTGGCACAAATGAATGGATAAGAGTATCTGTAACAGCTTTGTATGAGACAATAGTAGTAAACACAGGAATGTGTACATTGCGAAGTGACAAAACAATTTGATGGTACACTGTATATAGTAGGGACATTGTTAACAGATACTGCCACTGCTCCTCCTCCTTTTGGGACCAGGTCTTCTTTCTCCTTTTGCCCTCTTGCTATTAAAGAGAGACAAATGATCATTCCACTAGTTTGGGTGAAATAGACACACTATACTGGATCTGTAAGAATTTTCACATTAGCATTGTTTTCAACTCCTTACATTCCATAAAGGTGAAATACACTCTCCTCCTCCTCCTCCCCACAATCCTTCACAAAGCCTGGCTAAATGGGATTTGTGGAAGAAACTACATGGAGGCTGAGGGGACTGAATTTATTTACTAACCCATGGGCAGGGTGCTAGACACCTCTGCACCTGCTAGTCCATCTCTGAACTCAACTCAACCCTATGTGGAGTCTGTGGTTACAGAATCTCTAATTGCAGGCCCAGGGTGTTGTGTTTGCTGCATAAACACAGGGAAGTTAGATAAAAACATACTCTTGCTGGAAGGTTGCAATATAACCCTATTTATTTCTTAGAATACAGAACAGTACCATGCAAGAATCCAAAAACAGACCCAGGGGGTGGACCAGGCAGCTTCTTAAGGCCGCAAGGCACAAGTTACCCACCCTCACACTCTTGCTTTAAATTGGCTCCTTTGAACCCTGTGGCCTGTAAGCAGGACCAGAAACCCCCATTCATTAGTCTAAAGGTGATAGCTTGCACTTTAAACACAGTCCTCAATAAATGACATGGTAAACCTTTTCAAAAGTGACTAAGTGATTTAACAGCCTTACCCTCACTGAAAGTAAATGGGACGTGGGCTCCTAAGACATGCAGTACCGTTGAAATTTCCACACTCCCAAACCCAGTGGCTTCTACTGCAATCAGAGGCTGAGGTGTCACCCTTTCTGTCTGATCCACTGCTACCCAGCCCCATGCAGTGGAGCAGTTACTGTTCTACTGAGACTAAAACTCTTATTTGCAAAAAAGCAGCTGTCACTGTTTATGGATGTGGGGTGTGGCTTGCAGAGACCAAAGATCCACCGCTGTTATGGCAGGTGGTGCTCTGGATTAGAGGAGGCAGAACAGTCTGTGTTTGCTGAAGTTTATAGCAGGATCTCATGTTTAAACAAAACAGCTTTGTTAAATACAAGTTGCCTGCCTTGAAAACCACGTGTCTAAATGAGAGAGAGAAATGTCACCCTGAGTTGGTAATATAGGAAACAATTCTCACAAACTGAGCAATGTCAGGCTTCCTTTATTTTAGCATTGTATGTTGGACTACAACCAACATGAGCATATTTCACCACAGTGATAATGGATATTATAGACAACGTTTCAGTCTTAGTTATTTGGGTGATTTTGATGTCATTGTGAACTGTGCTCAGTTTTTCTTTCTGCGACCAGCACCTTGGTGATGGACACAAACATCAGTAACATGCTTTTTCCACTGCTTGCATCCGAAGAAGTGGGTATTGACCCACGAAAGCTTATGCTTCAATACCTCTGTTAGTCTATAAGGTGCCACAGGACCCTTTGTCACTTCATCAGTAACATTATTTCCTTTTAATACTGAAATGTTTTTATGGCTATGTTTGTCTGAAGTAGCAGCAGGGATAGATTTGAAAACACTTACAGAATACTGTCACTTGAGCAGTTGTGGTATGTAGTTTGTTCTTCCTCTGACTGAATTGTTTATATATACATTTTAAAAAATAAATAGTTTAGTTGTATCTTAGGCTCTCAAAAGCTTTTCACTTTCTCTGACTAGTGTCAGATAAATATATTTTTTTTAAATTAATCTTCAAGTGGGGGAAGATGCTGGATGCTGTTCAGGATATGAAAAAGTGAGGTTTGGGGTCTCCATATGTGCTACTTGTCCCCCTCTCCTCTTTGATGTGTAATAAATGTGGGGGGAGGGAGCACAACCAAAGTTTTATTTATGGCTTAATCCACACACACACACTTTATTTTTCTTTCTCACTGACATACCTCAGACTCAGTGTATATACAGAGCAAAATATACAAATGCTAGACATTTTATTGCATTTGTGTATTTCTGAATAGTAAGATGGTTGAACTAGTCTGCCTGGCATTAAATGAGGATATTGATATATTAGTCATCATGGAAACTTGGTGGAATGAGGATAATTGATGGGACACAGTAATATCAGGGTACAAAATATACAGCACTGAGAAAGCAGTTCATGCTGGTGGGGGAATGGCATTGTGTGAAAGAAAGCAGACTCAAAAGAAAAATATTGAATGAATCGAACTGCACTACAGAATCTTTATTGATAGAAATTCCATGTTTAAACAATAAGCGTTTAGCAGTAGGAATATACTACTGACCAGGATGGTGAGGGTGACTGTGAAATGCTCAGGGAGTTTAGAGAGGCTACAAAGTCATAAAAAAACAATACTAGTTGACATTCCCCATTATTAATTATGCTCCCACTGCCTAGGTACATAGCAGCTCAGGATAGGATGGAGAGAAAAAATGTCTAGACACCATAAATGACTGCTTCTTGGAGCAGCTTGTCTTGAAACCCACAAAGGGGGGAGGCAATTCTAGATTTAGTGCTGAGTGGAGTGCAGGATCTAGTCCAAGAAGTGAATATAGTTGAATGGCTCAGTAATAGTGACCATAATGTAACTAAATTTAAACATTGGGGTGGGAGGGAAATGCCAAAGAAACCCACTGCAGCAGCATTTAACTTAAAAAATGGGAACTGCACAAAAATGAGAGAGCTAGTTCAATGGAAATTAAAAGGAACAGTCAGAAGGGTGAAATACCTGGAAACTACTTAAAAACACAATAACAAAGGCTCAAACTAAATGTATACTCCCCTCCCAAAATAAACAGTAAGGGGACTTAAAAAAAATGCCACTATGGCTAAACAGCAGAGTAAAAGAAGCAGTTAGAGATAATAGAAATTGGAAGTCAAATCCCACCGAGAAAAATAGAAAGGAGAATAAACTCTGTCAAGCCAAGTTTAAAAGTATAAGAATAAAGAATTTTGAAGAGCAACTAGCAAAAGACACATACTAACAGCAACTCTTTTTTTAAGTACATGAAAAGCAGGGAGCGTACCAAACTGTCAGAGGGCCATTGAATGATTGAGGTGTGAAAGGAGCACTCAAGGAAGACTAGGCCCTTGGGAGAAGCTAAATGAATTCTTTGCATTGGTCCTCACTGCATAGGATGTGGGGAAGATTCCCACACCCAAAACATTCTTTTAAGGTGACGCAACTGAGGAATTGAGAAGTCAATAGAGGAGGTTTGCTAACAAACAGATAAACTGAAATATAATAAGTCAGCGGACCAAATTACATTCATTGAAGAGTTCTGAAGGAGCTCAAATATGAAATTACAGAACTACTAACTGTAGTATGTAACCTATCGTTTAAATCAGCCTCTGTACCAGATGACTGGCGAATAGCTAATGCAAGGATCGGCAACCTTTGGCCCGCGGCCCACCAGGGTAAGCCCCCTGGTGGGCTGGGCCGGTTTGTTTATCTGCCATGTCCGCAGAGGCTTACCCTGGCGGGCCACATGCCAAAGGTTGTCGATCCCTGAGCGAATGTAATGTGTATTTTTTTAAGTCTCCAGAGGCAATCCTGGCAATTACTGGCCAGTAAACCCAACTTCAGCACCAGGCAAATTGGTTGAAACTATAGTAAATATCAGAATTATCAGACACCTAGATAAACACAATATGTTGGGGGAAGAGTCAACCTGGCTTTTCTAATGGGAAATCATCCCTCACTAATCTATTAGAATTCTTTGAGGGTGTCAATAAGCATGTGGACGAGGGTGATCTAGTTGGTACAGTACATGGACTTTTAGAAAACCTTTGACAAAGTCCCTCACCCGAGGCTCTTAAGCAAACGAAGCATTCCTGGGACAAGAGTGAAGATCCTCTCATTGATCAGTAACTGGTTAAAAGATAGGAAACAGTGAATAAATGATCAGTTTTCACAGTAGAAAGACACAAACAGCAGAGTCCCCCCAAGGATCTCCCCCACCACAGCTTGATCAAACAGAGCTAATGACACAGGCTCATTCGTAACATCCATAACTCACTTACGTCCCACTAACCCTATTCCACTCCACACTGCACTTGGAGAAGTGCAGCTTTTCCAGTTCATTCTAGCATATGGATTTCAATGGAATTTTGTGCCCTTCACTCTTTTTATACATAGAGGAAACAGACATTCAGGGTGTGTGTATTTTCCCCAAAACTTAATAAAGGAACCTACAGTTTAAAGTTTCTGGACTTACAGCACTTTAATCTATAATGCCCTGCGTATTTAGAGGACAGGTAGAGCATGAGTAGCGTCAGTGGCACTTTCTCCACACCTGTCTGCCAGGTACACCAGTCCTGACATGGAAGGAACTACTTGTAGAGATGTATAATTGTGCACTCACCCAGCTGGACTCAGAACAGCGACCCAAAGATGAAAGGCACTCGCCATTTTAAAACCTGTGACCTGCCTGGACACAATGAGTATGGAAACTTGTTAAAAGTTACTTTTCTCTCCCTTATTCAGATTTTTCTCCATTATTTTCTGTTCATAGCATAGTATTAGGAACTGCATCTTCCAAACAGCAGCCAGGCACTGGGAAGAAGAGCGTTACATTGTGTAAAATGGACTGAGATAACACACCTTCTAACACACAGTCTACTTCTAACCCATCCACAATTAAACAACTTCATTAAAATTTGCAGATGACACTGGGGAGTGGCAAATAATGAACATGACATGTCACTGATTTGGAACAATCTGGGTCACTTGGTAAAATGGGCACATGCAAACAATATGTGTTTTAATGCAGCTAAATATATACATCTAGGAACAAAGAATATAGGCCATACTTAAAGGATGGGGGATTCTATCCTGGGAAGCAGTGAGTCTGAAAAAGATTGAGCATCATAGTCAGCTCCCTGTGTGATGGCATGGCCAAAAGGGCTAATGCAATCATTGGATGCATAAAAACAGTCTAGCGGGAGACAGATTATATTATTTCTGTATTTGGCATGGGTGCGACTGCTGCTGGAATAGTGTGTCCAGTTCTGGTGCCCACAATTCAAAAAAGATGTTAATAAAATGGAGAAGGTTCAAAGAAAAGTCATGAGAATAATACAAAGATTGGAAAACATGCCTTGGAGACTGACATTCTGTAGTCAATCTATTGAGCTAAACAAAGATAAGGTTAAAGGGTGACCTGATTACAGTCTGTAAGGGCCTACGTGGCGAAGAAAAATTTGTTAATGGACTCTTCAGTCTAGCAGAGAAAGGTATAACACAATCCAAGGGCTGGAAATTGAATGTAGACAAAGTTGGACTCGAAATAAGGTGTACATTTTTAACAGTGATGGTAGCTAATCCTTTGGACAATTTAACAAGGGTCCCTGTAGATTCTTCATCACTAGCAATTTTTAAATCAAGATTGGATGGCTTTCTAAAAGTTACATTCTAGGAGTAATTTGGGGGAAGTTCTATGGCCTGTGTTTTGCAGGAGGTCAGACTAGATGATCACAACAGTCCCTTCTGGCCTTGATTAGTATATGCTTTATGCACATTCTAGACCATTGAGTTGTTTTTTTTAAACCCATATGTTACAAAAGTCTACAAATGAACAGCTAAGGGATCCAGTTTGTCATATAATCTTTCATCATTCATTAATATCACCCCAGATGATTTAAACTTCCCACTTGATTTTGCAAACACATATGCAAAGGCCATAATGAGTTTATTAGGGGATTATTGGAGCTGGATCCCTTGAATAAGAGACATTTTTTTAGTTTCCTAATAATTTGTTATACTGACCTTTCTGCAAAGTTTAGGTGTGTCATCTAAATCTGATGGGGGTGAGAATAGGTGGTGATTTATGAGGTTAGATATAGAATATTGTAAGCTAATGTACAAGGGCCATTGTACTCAACTACTAACTTTTAAAAAAACATTTCCAGGTTTATGAACTCTTACAACAAACCACATTAGAGCTTTAGATCCTTTGCATTAAACCAGGGGTCTCCAAACTACGGCCCGGGGGCCGGATCTGGCCCTCGGCTTCAATTTGTCCGGCCCCACAACCAATTGCTGCCGCCTTGGCGGCATGTTGGCGGCAGCTCAAAAGCTTCCACCATCTCGGTGGTATTTCGGCGGCGAAGCCCCTTTAAAAATCTAATGTGGCCCTCATCTCCTAAAGTTTGGAGACCCCTGCATTAAACCATAACTCCATATAACACTGTATCTTATTTGTAAAGACAATGTCTTTTACAGCCAAATCAAACATCTGAGTTTCTGTTATAGGAGGATAACACCTCTTCTGAGTTTTATTATAAGGGCAAACATATGTGTATACAATCTGTCACAGTAAAGATGGAAGATGAATATCGAGGCTCATTCTGTGTAGGTATGAAAGAGACATACCAATTAGCAACAGGTAGGTAGATATAAGCCAATAAAGAGTACAGTCCAAGAACTGCTAGTTTTCACAGTGTTGACCTTTCCAGTTAAATGACAGGTGTCAAGCCTCAACAATCTATCAAAAAAACCAAGCTCAGAGATTGCTTGTTTTAAGTCATAAAATATAGGTTGTGTTCTGAAAGCACTGCAGTCTGAAAACATTGCGTGTGAGTAGATGCAGGCAGAATTTTCATAGCTGAGCTAGTATCTAGCATCAGTTGAGTGGAGTGTGGCTGAACTCCAATGACCTGCACTCAAGGGACTTACATCAAGGATAGTGACTTCACTTATCTGACCTGGGGGAGAGGATTCTGTCATACTTTCAAAAAAATACCCAATGTCATCATGGTGGAAGTGGGCAATTTTTTGCGGACACCTTGTGTAGCTGGCTATTTACAGCAATGCAGGACTCAGCTGAATGTAATGGGAGGGTGCTGAAATACATGATACTTACTAGGCATATGAACTATACTCATATACTACTATATTTTTGTATCAGTGCTATTTTAATCAGGAGATTGAACTGCTAATAAATTAATTATATTATTTCTAGTCCCTATAAAATTATTTTAGCCTCTCCCATAATAGGCTCAATATGACACGCAATAACAATAGCTTTTGGTAAAGTTAGTCCTGGGTCAAGCAATAATCAGTCTCGTATATGTAGTATGGCTGTTATCTCCATGACCTGGTCTTGAATCATCTCGGACAAATCACCATGTTATTCCACAATGTTCATCAGTATATTTACTCACTTTTTGTGCACTTTGGTGAAATGTATGTCTTTCTACTACTGCCACATTGATTTTGGGCCTGAAGAAGTTATTGAAAGCTAAAATTGATGTAGCAATCAGGTTATCAGAAAGAGGACATGGATTATAAAATAAATGCTGCCTATCAGTCCCTAACACTGGGTAATATTGAAGCCTGCTTGCTGGCATGGGAAATATCCATTAATAGCAAGAATACAATTCTGACATAAACTATGTCTGGTTGCTGCCATGAGGGAAGGGAGCAAAAACCAAAAGGAAAGCTAAACACGTTATTAAAGGAGCATTATCCTGCGTTAACACTCCACTGTGTGATGAAAATGTGCAGAGAATTGGGCAATTCCACTGCAGTCATAGTCACTCTTTATGTAGGCTTCCATCCCAGTCATCTTACTCAAGGCAAGGCACCAAAACAAATTTTCAGGTAAAAGTTTCCATTTACAGTCTGCTCAGAAGGCTAAATAGAGAGAGTTTATTCTCCTCTTACACACACACCAATTTTACACAGCTGTAACCCCATCCAGTTCCATGTAGTTACTCCTGATTTACACCAGTATAAGTGAGAGGAGAATCAGACTCTCCAGCCATGATATTGCCATACCCAGTTCCTAGCTATGATTACAAATATTATAAATGTCTGGATTATATTTGATAGGACTCATCTTGCAGTGGGATGCAGTTTCCCCATTTTTCAGGGATGGCTTTTGTCAAGCACAGACTGTGCTTTTGTTGAGTAGGGATTGTTAGTGGTTACAAACTGGTTTTTAAAATGTCACATTTTTGTTCAGTCCATAAGATTAATACCAGTGTTTACTTTCAGATTTTCCTTCCTCCTCTCCCCTATACCTAGCAGTAAATTTGAATGGTCTTTGTCTGATGCAGCGTCAATCAGCTCTTGCAAAGATTAGTGTATCCTTGGATTTACTTGATTGAGATCTGCAAGTTCATATTTACATAATTAATATACACATCCATATTTAATCCATGCAGTTGAGGACAAAGTCATGACTGTGTAAATACTGAAGAGTCTGGCAAGCAATATTGACAGACTGCTGTAATCTGATGCTTTCCTAAGGCTGGTGTAGGAAGGGGCTACTCAGACACTGCTAATACACTTCTGCTGGTCCTCTGTGCTTTTGAAGATGGAGAGGGGGAGACAGTAGTTAAACTAGCATCAGAGGCTCTGTTTTACACACCTCACCCCGGGTTCCGTATATGTACTGAAAAGGCTTTCACTTGCCATCTCCTCTCACCTTCATGCCCATTGAAGCAGAAACAAATTTGTTTGATTTATAGCACTGCTGGTCAGTGTCAGGTATCATAAATGTCTGTTTATGGGTTACCTGTTGTTGATTTGTGTTGGTAAATCATGAAATACTAGGGGAGGGACAAAGAGGAGACAAACACCACCTGCAGCATCAAGGGGATACTCCTTTGATACCATGACAATAGCTATGAAAAACCACGTTCCAGCTACATAGAAATCTTCACTGTGGTACATTGCCACCAGTTTTGAACATTGTGCTGGGAGTAAACATGAGGAAAAGTTAACATAATGATGACAATGCAGTCTTTAAGTACCCAGAGGAAAAGTGCTGTATTCCCTGGTCCAGTGGGTCTCAACCGTTCCAGACTGCTGTACCCCTTTCAAGAGTTTGATTTGTCTTGCGTACCCCAAGTTTCACCTCACTTAAAAACTACTTGCTTTCAAAATCTGACATAAAAACACAAAAGTGTCACAGCATACTCAGACTGAAAAATTGCTTACTTTCTCCTTTTACCATATAATTATAAAATATAAATCAATTTGAATATAAATATTGTACTTACATTTTAGTGTGTCATATATAGCGCAGTATAAACATTTCATTGTATGAAATTTTAGTTTGTACTGACTTCACCAGTGCTTTTTATGCAGCCTGTTGTAAAACTAAGCAAATATCTAGCTGAGTTGATGTACCCCCTGGAAGACTTCTGTGTACCTCCAGAGGTACCCATACCCCTGGTTGAGAACCACTGCCCTGGTCTATTCTCTGGGGCATGGGCTGAAGACAGAGGAGAAAGGGAGGATTGGCTGAGTCATTTTGAGTGACTTTTTTTATGCAACAATCCCTTCAGAGGGGGCTAGCCACTTTACCTCCCATAAATGTCAGGTAAACTATGAAGGTACCAGGTGACTCTGTACTTCAAAGTGTTCATTTGTTCTCTCTCTTCTCACTCTTTCCCTCCTCCTTCCAGGCTGCCATGCATCCGGTTTTTGACCAGAAAGCCAGGTTGAAAAGGGACTCTGGTGGCTCTGGTCAGCACCACTGGTCGGACCGCTAAATGTCCGGTTGGTGGTGCAGTGGGGCTAAGGCAGGCTCTCTGCCTGCCCTCGCTCTGTGCAGCTCCCATAAGTGGCCAGCATGTTGTCTCTGTGTGCTGCCCCTGCCCCAAGCGCCAGCTCCGCAGCTCCCATTGGTTGGGAACCATGGCCAATAGGAGCTGTGGAGGCGGCGCCTGTGGGTGCAGGCAGTGCACAGAGCTCCCTAGCCCCTCCCCCTAGGAGCCAGAGGAACGTATAGGCTGCTTCCAGGAGCCACCTGAGGTAAATGCTGCCTGGAGCCTGCACCCTGAGCCCCCTCCTGCACCCCAAACCCCACATCCCTGGCCCCAGCCTGGAGGCCCTCCCGGACTCTGAACCCCTCAGCCCCAGGCTGGAGCCCCTTCCTGTACCCCAAACCCCTCAGCCCTGACCCCACCCCAGAGCCCACACCCGCAGCTGGAGCCCTCACTCCCTCCCGCACCCCGTCCCCTGTCCCAACCAGGTGAAAGTGAGTGAGGGTGGGGGAGAGTGAGTGATGGAGGGAGGGGGGATGGAGTGGGCAGGGCCTCGGGGCAGGGGCAGGGCAAGGGTGTTTGGTTTTGTGCGATTCGAAATTTGACATCCCTACCCCCCCCCCCCACCCTTTCTATGGGCAGTCTTAACTCTTTCTTTCTTTTACTCAAGAAAAGGGGAGAGGGGGTGGCAGATGCCTGGATAGCAGTTGAAAAACTATACTGTCTGTTTTTGCTAAATTAATAACCCAGTGATGACGAGTAAGTGATGTCCTATAATTTGGCTGCTTCAGGCTTGAAGCCTAGTCTGAGGAGGCTTTGGTGCTGCAAAGCAAAATCATTCTAAATCTTCTTTCAGGAGAAGTTCAGCAGATGAATGAAAGGGCACTGACAGACTTGAGCCGTTTGATCAATTTAAATCAAGCGGTTCGATGCAAAGAGTTAGTCTGCTCCCCTGCCCAGCAGCAAGTAGCACTGGCACTAGCGTGTTCAACAGAATAAGCTTGCTCCCACTGGGAAAATTTAATAATAGTAATAAAAAACAGAGCTTCCTTTCTTAAGGAAAGTTAAGTTTAGGGCTTTAATTTCAGCTCTAATTATCTCACTCTTAAAAGAAATAATTATATTTTTAATGGATCTGCACAGCAGTATGTTCCAGCAATTCGGAATCAATCACACAGTTAACGTTGGACAGCATTATTTTCTCTCCTAAAGGGAGTGTCTGCACCAGCATCAGAGCTGGATTTTCTTCTTCCCCAGAAAAAGGCAGAAGGGGTTGGTACTCGGGGAGGGGACAGATTGGGATAGGGGGGCCCCTGCTGTGCTTCTTAGAAAAGATAAAATATTTTGCCATTCATGGATAAGAGCACAGAAGAAATCAGGAGGAAGTTGTTCTCTGGTTTCTGGCAGATGCAGTAAAACCACAAACATCTTTCCTTGGAAATAATTCTAATGTTTTGACTCACTTTTTTATATATATATATACATCTACTTGATTCATGAGCACGGTGGAAGAGAAAATTGTAGTTGGTGCTTTGACAATTTTTTGGGACCAAACAAGAAAATGTTGGAAAGGCATCTGTGTATTTTTTATTTATTTTTTTAGTAAATACAAAAATTCAGTCTAACATTTCCCTTCATTTTCTCTCAAATCCAGCCTGTTGGAGT
The DNA here is from genome assembly GCA_037349315.1 of Chelydra serpentina. Lineage (NCBI taxonomy): Eukaryota > Metazoa > Chordata > Testudines > Chelydridae > Chelydra > Chelydra serpentina. Next base: position 149,923,253 of record JBAIAC010000004.1, on the reverse strand, counting down.
TACAGCTCATCCCTAATCTATTCTGTTCAGGATCCTCCGCCATTCCCAGCACTGTGGAATCTGAGTGTCACATATTTGACACTTAGTAATAGGGCTGCTTTCCTCAGAAACCACTTTACTCAAAAGAAAGACAATTCTAATTGATGGATTTAGGCAATTAGGTGGAACAGTGAGTTAATTCACCACTTCTGACAATTCACAGTATGGATTAAAATCTCATTTCCAGTTGGCTGGGAGCCTGGGGATGTGATCTCATCAGATCTCTCAAATTAAATTGGGTAAAGTCTAGTCAGCAGCTGGATTAAAAGAAGATTTAAACGGAAAACAGAGGTAGTAGCAATTTGATAGCTGATTCTCTTTTCTTTAACTCAATACTGAATATCTAATACTAACTCAGTACTGCACAGTGAAATTAGGGGGCATACCCGTCATATTAAGATAGGCGAGGGTCTGTTGTATGATGGGGTTTATTCAATAAATCAGGTGCCAGTTGTGGTGCTACTACATCAATTAGATTACAAAGCAGCAGGTAAATGTATGGTGTCATCTAAATGTCTCCTTATGATAATATCAAGTCAGATTCCACATTTCAATATCTGAAGTGTTATACATAACGAAGAGCTGTTGGTTTTAATGGGAGTTGAGGATCAGGTCCTCCAAAGGCACATGGTCCCAAAACTTAGCTCTACCATGACCCTTTCAAACTGCAGGAAAATGCAGCTTCTTTCATCTCCACCCTCTCATCACTTAACCTCCCCTTGTGATCTTAAAGTGAAAAATGACATTGACAAGTGATATAACTTTGAAAAGTGACATTGCAAAAATGGCATCTTGGGGTTTCATAGTAACGGTCTCAATGACTTCCATACCAGATTTACTCAGTACACAAGTAAAAAGAGATTTTCCTAATTGCCATTCCTGCAAACTCACTTTAGAGTCTGAGGACTTGTTTCATCATTGTGTTACTCTAGTTCAGGGGTAGGCAACCTATGTCATGCGTGCCGCCTTCGGCACGCGAGCTGATTTTCAGTGGCACTCACACTGCCCAGGTCTTGGCCACTGTTCCGGGGGGCTCGCATTTTAATTTAATTTTAAATGAAGCTTCTTAAACATTTTAAAAGCCTTATTTACTTTACATACAACAATAGTTTAGTTATATATTACAGACTTATAGAAAGAGACCTTCTAAAAACGTTAAAATATATTACTGGCATGCAAAATCTTAAATTAGAGTGAATAAATGAAGACTCGGCACACCACTTCTGAAAGGTTGCCGACCCCTGCTCTAGTTTCATGCCAGTCTCACTCAACTGAAATCAAGAGATAAAATTAGACTAATGCAGGAGTGAACCCTGAATGTTAAGTTGGATTCTTTCTGGCTTCTGCAGTTAGACCTTAGTTAACATTTCTATTGATGTGAGGCTGAATAGAATCAACTCCGTTTTCCAGAGTTCTATTCTCTCTGCTGTGCAAACAGCAGTAAAACACAGTAAAAACTTTTTCGTTTGTAAAATCAGCCAGTGTGACTCTGAATACACCCAGGGAGCAGGTCCACTGACTAAGAGGGTGCTGTTTTGACACAGACGATTTTTAGTTATATGGTAACTTCACTGTGAACTTCACAGTATCCAATCCCTAGGGCTGGTTCAGAAAATTCTACCAAACCTGTGGGTGCAGGGGGCCCTATGCACATTGGGACCCTCACTCCACCACAAGCAGGCTGAAAGGCTAGTGTGATCTTTACTGTCCACACTGTGTGGCACTGCAATATGAAGTATAAGCTGCTTATGGTTATTGAAAATTCTAGGAGTGATAACCCTAACCCCCAGGGCCTGGCTGGGGAATGCTGCATGTTTCTTCCCTCTTGTGTTTAATAGGAAACATCTATCCATTCTTCCTGAGAGCCCTTCGGAAATACATGGACGTATTATTCTCCCCAACCCCACCTGAGCAGAATTCCCTGCTCCCACCAGCTGGCATGGCATAGTTTGGGACAGTGGGAGGGTGACAACAAGGTCACATACTGGTCCTTGGGTCTTGTAGCTGAGGAACCCAGTCAAATAGTGTTTTGTTACGCACACACACACATATACACACACACACCCCGCCACAGTGTGATCTAGATTTGCTTGAACTAACCTTGAGAATGCCAGAGGTGCAGCCCCATGGATTACCTTGACAATCCCATAGCGTCATCTTTTAGAATGTCCTAGGCCTGTAGATCTTAGTTAGGAGCTGATCCAAAGCTCACTGAAGTGAAAGTCAGTCTTTCCATTTGAAAAACTGGACCATGGATCAGGCCTTTGATCACAGTGAGACTTAACTAAACTCTCTGACAATCCTCGGGATCATTGAAATACTGCCTCCAGCCTACTCTAACCCATCCATATGGGGACTATGACTGTGACAATCAAGTGTCAATCACAAAGCTGTAGCAGATTACAATACATTAATTAAAGTCTCTAGTCTAGATAAGTAAGGTCAAATGATCATTTAACTCAGCTCCACTTCTGCTATCTTACTGCCTAATGATTGCATAGCTCACCACAGAAGAGTCATCAACTAGTCACACAGTTGACATGGAAACTTACTAGAATAGCAGAAAAAGAATCCATACGCGTAAAATCTATAAAGTGGTCCCTGTTGTTCACTTCCAATTGTAATTGTTCATGTATTTATTTGTATTGTGCCCATTATTAAAATGAACAAGTGTTGCCAACAATTGACACAGATCAAACCGACCAGTACATCTAACAATGCCATTCATTTGTGATGGAGCTACTAAGCCAGGAACTACTAATCCCATCAGCCTCTTCCCCATAGCACATCTCTTTTCCCTAGCTGGGTAAAAGGGAAAGGTCTTGAATCAGGAATTAACCAGGCTCTGTTTGGGTAGTAATGGCTGCATGGCAAGCTGAGAGTTGGAGGGAAGCTGCAGGAACCCTAAGCAGAGCTGTCTGTGGAACAGGCAGTGAGTGCCCCACATTATAGCTGGGGGCAGGTCTGTGTGGGACTTATGGGGGAGCAGCAGCAGAGGGACCCCAATGAAAGACACTAAATGAGCCTGGCTTGGAAATTCAGAAACTCTTATTTGCTTTGAATAGAGACTAGACTGAGGAGAGCACCCCAGACACTAGACCTGAAGAACCCTGGCTCTTGGTTGAACTGTCCCAGCGACTCAAACATTTACTGCTATTTCTTACTTTGAACGGTAACTGTTAAGCCACTGTCCCTAGAGTATCTGCAACTTTTCCCTTTCTTGCCAGCCCTGGTAATATACCTTTTCCCTTAATCATGTGCCTGAGTGGTTATTAGGACCCACCAGGGCTAGTGCCTACAAGGCCTAGCTGTTGAAGCACTGACAGTACTTACTTCCAAGCTGCAGTACACCTGGCACCCTGGGGGCGTGGTGTACTCTGGCACTGAGCAGCAGCAATAATTACACACTGCTAAAGTAAAAACTTTCTTGCTTGAGGCCCGTAGTAAGGGTTAGATTGTACCCTTGTCTTACATGGCCATGCTGGGGCATGAGGGCGAGAAAGGGCCACCTGTACTCCCTATATGACTGTAAAACCTACCCATGAGCAACAAGATGAGGAGGGGTGGCTCCATCCCCGGTGCACCAGCCGGTGGAGATAGGCAGACACAAAAGGGGAGTGTTATAACTTACTTCCCTTCTACAGCATGAGGGGACCAAGGAATGAACTGTGGCTTCGCAGTTCCCTCCTAGGGCAGCACAGCCCCGTAATCAGAGCTGAGTTGTACAGCTCCGTCTAGCCCTATGACAATGCCAGAGGGATGAATAGAGGCTTGGTTTATTCTGTAAATGCCTTTTGTTTGTTTTTAATAAGATTTCTAAAAATAGGGCCCTGCCTACCCTGGCAGAGGCATGCAGGGTCCATGAAGCTACTCACCCCAGTAAAAAGCGGGCTGCGTCCACACTGGGGTGCATAGGAAAAGGTGTGTGGCCACTTTGGGGGCTCGATAGCCAGAGAGTGACTTGCTGTGACAAATTCAGAGCAGGTCAGTGTGGGGATGCTGACCTGACCCCCTCCCACCTTGGGTGACCAGAAGAGAAGGGAGACTACTTAGGTCCACACTGATGCAGGAAAAGCCCTCTCGCCTGGAGCAGCTGGTGCTGCTCCCACCCGGTCACCCATGGAAGTGGTGCAATACAGGCTTTGTCATGATCCCCTGCAGTCATTACACTAGTTACTCCCTTCTCAGGGCGCTGGGATGGAATTTTTCCCCTCACTGCCAGATTGGCCAAGGTGAGGTGAGGTTTTTCCCAGCTTTGCCACAGCAGGTTGGGGGCAAACATGAACCAGGTTTAGGGTATGATGTCTCAACGCAGGATGTAAGTGTGGGGTGGAGGTCCAGTGCAGGTTCTCCAGAGGGAAGGGAGGTGGTGATCAGATTAAAATGGATTGGTAAAGGATTTAAAGGAGGTATTCCTTAAAGGAGTGAAAACAGGGTTTGGGGCTCCTATGGCTGGTACAGCAGGGAGCAACCCCCCTCCTTTATAGCCCCCCTTAACCCTCATTCAATGGAGGAGGGTGGTGAGGTCCCAGCAGCAGGTTGGCTGGGGACCAGAAGGGGTAAAGGGGGAGGGCTGAGAGCACCCCGTCCCAGGTATATGTAAATGATTTTGGAATTACGTGCATTGTTCTTTTATCTGCTGGGTACACCCTGACACTACGGGCTAGTCTACACGACCACACATCGACCTAGCTGCACTGATGCAGCTGCAGCGCTGTAGCACATCTGGTGCAGATGCTCTATGCCGACGGGAGAGCGCTCTCCTGTCGGCATAATGACTCCATCTCAATGAGAGGCAGAAGCTATGTTGTCAGGAGAGCATCTCCCGCTGACTTAGTGCTGGTGTGGACAGCGCTTAGGTCAATATAACTTGCATCACTGGGAGGGTGGCTTTTTCACACCCCCGAGCAACTTAACTCACACCAACTTAAGCGGTAGTGTAGATAAACCCTTAGGAATAAAATTTCAGCCTAATTTAAATGGCTTCCAGTGTCTCCTCTCCTCCTTCTGGCATAACTGGACAAAGGCTCTGGCAGGGGGAGGGTTAGAGTTAGGGGGACATTATGCTGCTAAAAATAGCAGTGTAGCCAGGGGAGGCACTGCTTGGGCATGTAGAGCTGTGTAGGGTTCATACACTATAGCTCTGGTGTGTCTGTACTCCACTTGCCTAAGCAGTGCCTTGCCATCTTTATGCCCTGCTAGAGGGAGTACCATGTATGTCCTCTACATACCGCCATAAATGTAGACACCGCCTAGGATTAACTGGATGGTTCAGGAATTTAGTATGGATCCTCTAAATCATGAGTGAGGCATGTTAGTGGGGCAGAATAAGGAAGCTTGCACTGCCAATGCCTGGGCTGTAGTATCTAGCCAATGGGCAAATCGATGGCATATTTTTCTAATGTGGCAATTCTGAAATGTTCCATGTGTAACTAATTTTGTGAGAGGAAAAAGCACCATTGTTGGCTGGCTAGCATTATTACACAGTCTAATCTGATTGAGTTGTTTTTTCCTATGGTGCCAATCACTGTAGTAGTAAGCAATGATCTGTGTTAATTCTCATGTCCTTAGATGCTGCTAATAATCTAAAGGATTTCCTCCAACATGTTCTGTGTATGGTAAAACCTTTAATCTTTACCTCCCTGGGGGAGCCTTAAAATGCCACCTGTCCTGCAGGGTGAATTTTAAGTAGAATTTTAATACCCCAGGACTATATTTTGGATAAAAATGTGTAAATAACAGTCACCAAATGATTACAATGCATGGGTTCTTTTATCTGCCATAATATTTATGAAGTTTTAGAATGAAAGCTGGGCCCTGCTGGTTAATGGGAGTTTTGTCATTTACTTCAATAGTGCAAGATTTTATCCTTCATGTTCCATTACTGTTGCTGCCACCTCTGACATATCTGAAGTATCATGCTAAGATTTGCTGTTGTTTCCCATTAGTGCAAAACAGAGATGAGGGTTGAAAATGAACATGAGTAAATGCAATACTTCCCCCCTGCCCAAACTTCCAAAACGATGGTGTCATACTTCTCTTCTACATGTTGCCGGACCATATCTTCCCCATCTCTCTTCACTGGTGCCACGTTGCTCTGCATATTCAGTTAAAACTTTTTATCCTTGCATGCAAGGCTCTTTTCAGCTCTGTCCTGGCCTATGTCTCAAAACCTGTCTCCTGTGTGTTCCCCCAACCACAATGATCCAAGTCTTAACCCCTCTTACCCACAGCCTGTTCCTTCTTCCTCTCTTTTTCCATGCTGCTCTCTAAGCCAGGAGTGTTGGAACAAGTTGTATAGTGGGGGTGCTGAGAGCCATTGAACCAAACTAAACCCTGTATATGATGGAAACCACTTCAAGCTAGGGTGTACGGCAGCACCCCCTCTCCCAACACCCCTAGTTCCAGCACTTATACTCTAACTAAGCATCAGCTATCCTCAATCTTTGTTTGCCAAGCCCACACCATCTCCTCATTCAAATCTCTTCTAAAACCCCACTTCTGTCACCCACAAGAACGGAGTTAACCTAGTCCAAATATAATCGAACCATTAAGATGTGCACAGACCAAAACCGAGTAACAACTAGATCTAAAAATATTGTACTCTCACTTACTATATGGCTACATTTAGCGCATAAGATCTTTGAAGCAAGGACCATGTCCTGTTGTTTTTTTCTTTTCCCCCTCACTGTTGTGTGAAGCAACTGGCACATTCTGGATACTGTCTAATCATTCAAATTAAAGCTATAGAATTATAGATTTTTTCCCCCCAAAAAAACCATAGCTGCTGTTAAAAAGGGGGCTACTCAGCCCAGCCCTGAGCGCCCCCCAAACCTGGAGCCCCCTTCTGCACCCCAAATCCCTCAACCGTGGCCCCAGCCGAGAGCCCATACTCCCTCCTGCACCCAACCCCCTTGCCTCAACTCGCAGCCCCAGCCTGGAGCCCCCTCCTGAACCCCAAACCCCTGTCCGCAGCCCCACCCCAGAGCCCACACCCCCAGCTGGAGCCCTCACCCCCTCCCACACCCCAACTCTCTGCCCCAGCCCAGTGCCCCCTCCCGCACCCTGAACCCTTCATTTCTGGCCCCACCCCAGAGCCTGCACCCCCAGTTAGAGCCCTCACCCCCTTCTGCACCCCAACTTCTCAAGCCCCGTGAAAGTGAGAGACGGTGGGAGAGAGCGAGCCACCAAGGGAGGGGGAATGTAATGAGCAGGGGTGGGGCCTCAGGGGAAGGGGAGTGGCCTTGGGGCAGGGGCGGGGCTAGGGTGTTCGGTTTTGTGTGATTAGAAAGTTGGCAACCCTACTGGAATCAGGAGGCAGGAATCAGGGTCAGAGTCAGGCTGGAATCAGAGGCCAGAGATCAGAAGACAAGATGGTAGCTGGAGTCACAGCAGGCCCATAGTCTGTGTTGTTGCCCAGATAACTTCCAGGGTTAACTAGGGTGGTTGGCCAGTTAGAGGTCTGTAGGGTAGTCTCACTCTGGCTCCCTTGGGCGGTGCCTATTCCTGCGGTGCCTATTCTCCACAGTGCTCCTGACTGTGGCTCTAGATGGCCTCCTGGTGGCAACGTGGGAATGTCAGCCATCCCAGGTTCCACAAACCCAGATTCCTGTCCCCACATCCTTACACTAAGTTACCCAAACTTTAGATTCTTGTGAAAATAACCATGTCAATAGATCATTTAAAAATAGTTGCCTATGAGGAATAGGTTCTGAGCCAGTATACTTAGAAAAGCAATTCATTAAAAAAAAATCTAGATCAATTCTATAGCCAAGGTTTTAGATTATATTTTTAATTTGGTAAAGTCAGTTTCGGCTTCACATTTCTGTAAGGAGAAAGGCAAAAGGCTAAGGCAATTGACAGAATATATTTTCTCTATAATGCTATTCAGGCGTGTATTAGAAAGTTTTAGAAATATCTATAATTCATATGAGATGTATTAATTCTTACATCTGCTTTTAGTGCCTCATTTATTCCAGAAATCAATACACAGAATGAAAAATATTTTCAATATTCTTCAAATCATTCCCACAACTTTCCAATTGCTGCACAAACCCTCAAGAAATATTTTAATTTATGTTATAAAATTTTTTCAATACAACCAATAAATGTAGAACCTTAGATCAACATGTGTGACGTTATTGACAATAACTGGGACCGTATAGATCATTGTTGCAACAAAGGTCATGTAGTGGCACCAAATCTTATATAAAGGGGGTCAAATGAGGTGTCTAAGACTGGGTTATGCTTGGCTGGTTATGATTATGCCATTTATATGTATGTATCAGTTTTGTAGTTGAAGTTATGAATATTGGCTTTATACTGTCTGTATTTCAAACTGGGGCTGTGCTTCTGGGATCCCAGACAAGCTATCAGCTCTGCCAGGCCTGCTGATGGACCATTAAGGACCATCGACTATACAATTGGCCCATTGAGAGGAGGCAGACACACCTTATGATTCAGTAAGGTATGCAGGGACTTGCCCATGTGACTCCAGACTCCATTTTGCTGTGATTTTCCACAGTAAGGACAAAGAGGTGTCTTTACACCTGGAAGAAACTATAAAAGGCAGCTGCCTCATCTCCATTTTGTCTTCATTCCTGCTTCTTACCTCTGGAGGAACCTTTCTACAAATGGAAGCTTTGAACAAAGGACTGAAGGACCCATCCCAGCTGTGGAAGTAATCCAGAGACTTAATTTGAACCTGCAGTATTTCATCTCTACTGCAAGCCTGAACCAAGAACTTTGCCATTACTGTATGTAATTGATTCCTTTTAACCAATTCTACCTCTCACCTATACCTTTTTCCTTTTAAGAATAAACCTTTAGATTTTAGATTCTAAAGGATTGGCAACAGCGTGATTTGTGGGTAAGATCTGATTTGTATATTGACCTGGATCTGGGGGCTTGGTCCATTGAGATTGGGAGGACCTTTTTCTTTTCCTGGGGCATTGGTTTTCATGACCATTTGTCCCCATAACGAGTGGCACTGGTGGTGAGACTGGGAAACTGGAGTGTCTAAGGGAATTGCTTGTGATGACTTGTAGTTAGCCAGTGGGGTAAAACCAAAGTCTCCTCTGTCTGGCTGGTTTGGTTTGCCTTAGAGGTGGAAAAACCCCAGCCTTGGACTGTAACTGCCCTGCTTGAAGCAATTTGTCCTGAATTGGCACTCTCAGTTGGGTCCCGCCAGAACCAGCATCGTTACAACATGCCATATGGCATAAAATGTGAAATTTTTATTATTAAGCCAAATGGGAAATCCACGCTAAGGCCTTGATCCAGCTGCCACTGAAGTCAATGAAAAAACTTCCTTTGATTTAGAGGGAGCTGGATCAGGTCCTAAATTTAAAAAAAACCAACATTTTGCTTAATAACTCTTTAGAGGTAATGTATAGGAATATAAGAACTATCATACCAGAGCAGACCAATCAGCAATTTAGTCCAGTATCCCATGTCTCTCAGTGAAATTACCTGAAGCCTCATAACAAGGAATAAACTCCCAGTTATGTCTCAAATTCTGTAATACTATAGTAGTCCATGGTAGAGATGGGATTTCTTCCTAGTACACGGTGGTGATTAAATTATTAGTCCTGTAAATGGTAACGCTATATTTGAATTGTCCAGTGACTTGGTGAGGCAGTAAGTGCCACAGATTCTCAGTCACTCTAAGGTGAAAGGTGCACATTTCAGTTTTCATTGAATATTTTTGTCTCACACAATTTCAAACTTGTTCATTGGATAGGTCGAGCTGAGCTGGAAAAAGAAAAATGATGGTTGAGACACTTTTCTATTCATGTCTTCTCAATATGGTCTTTTTATTTAAAAAGTAGTTAAGTTAAGTAGTTAACACTGAGGGCTGATCACTTTTTCCATTGTGAGAAAACAATTAACTTTAGGGGTATGTCTACACAGCAATGTAAACATACTTACAGCAATGTAGCAACTTACTCACAAGCCTAACCCCCCATCCATCTACACACAAATCATGCTAACCTAGGGCTCAGACTCAGCATCCCAGGACCCCATGGGGGTAGAAGATCCAAGCCTGAGTCAAGCTGGGACCCTGGGTTCAAGCCCTATTGTTTTGTAGTGTAGACGTACACCCACTGATCTCATGCTCTGGGAATCCACCAAAAGTATCCCCCAGGCTGACTTCCTTCCTCTCCAAGGGCAGAGTTGGCTCTGAGCACCCTGTTAACCGTAGGAGGTAGGCCTTAAGTCCTTGATGCTCCAGGTGAAGAAACCTCTTCCTCTCCATTTCTTTCCTATATGCTAGGGAATCCTAGCCCTTCTTCCTGGGTCATTCCTATCCTTCCCCCTAGCCTGCCAATCTGACTTCATCTCTCTCTCTCTAGAGTGGAGGACTTGCCTTCTAGTCAGCTGGCTTCCTTTTATAGCCTGTATTTTGTTGATGAGTTCTTGCAGCAGGAGTACAGATGAGTGAAAAAGGGGTGGGAAGAGGATTCTTGTGAAAATAACGTAGCTGAGCCTATCTTTGGTACCCTCTGAAAGATGACACTAGCCGGCTGCCCATCCTGTTTGTCTAAAGCTACCCCTGTGCTCCAGGAAGCGACAAAATGACTGATCTGGCAGTGCACAACTAAAGGAGTGTGAATATAAGATTTTGTTCCCAATGGAATTTGCAAACAATGTTACAGTTTGGTTTCCAGGGGCTGGAAGGGATCCCACTGTTTGAGGTTCAGAGTTGCTGAATTTGATTCCCCAAGGGGAATTGCATCTCCCCATCTTCTCCCTTTATCATAACACACTTGCTGGACTTTTTCTGAGGACAACACTGAATTTGGAGATAAGGATGAAAGAATGTAATACTGTATAAGCAACATATCCTATATGGTAAGGGGCTTGACACAGTATCACACACTAGCGATTTATGACGTTAGACATCAGGTAAAGGTGGAGAGGAATTGAAATGGATTAAAATACAGAGTACTGGCACAAATAAAGAGCATCTTCATGGGATGAGGGGGGTCAGTCAGTGGAGGAAGTTAGCAAGTGTGATGCCACAAGGTTCAGAATTAAGGACACTTCATCTTAAACAGACTATAACTGTCTGGGAGGAGGGTCTAAATTCAAAAGCAGCTGCATTTGTTGATAGAAAATAAAATCAAAACAACTTGGAAGAATTACTGTTGGAAAGGCTTGCCCTCTTCAGTGCTGGACTATGTGCAGCAATAAAAGCAGACTAGAGCCTGTCAGAAAACCCGATTGGCCCATGATGCCAGCTGTCATTGCCCACTTACCAGATTTTCAGACCAGTACCTACTGCTTCCTCTCAAGTACGAGGGGCAGCCTGGGAGAAAATCCCCAAAAATGGCCTCAAAGCCATTTCACCGTTATCCTTCAAATCCCTCCTTAAAGCTCTCCTTTGCCATGGTGCCTACAAAAAATATGACAAGGGTTAGATTGCTGGAGATCCCTGCCTATCATGCTGACCAATATTTTAATTGTTTCACTGTACTCCCCTGTTGGTCTGTATCCATCTGTTGTTTCTTGTCTTACATTTTAAGTATAAGTTCTTTGGGGCAGGGGATATCTCTTGTTCTATAATTGTACAGTGCTAATGTTAGCAGAAAGAGGAAGTGTTATGAATCCTTATGTTTTCAAACTATAATTCTTTTTGGAAGGATTCATGTGGCTGTCTTTGTAGGTTTGAAAATCATCCAATCAGGGAACAGAAACAATAGCATGTCATTTAGGTGACCAATCACACAGCACACATAGCCAATTATGAATAGTGAAAACTCCAAGCAATAATCACAGCAGTAGTCTGAATAATCTGTCATGTGAAATACACTTACATGAACCATTTGTCAAATAACTTCACAGAACAAACCCATTAATAAAAAATCAGTCTTCTCACAGATAAATCACAAAGAGTGAAATTTACCCCTAGGCAGAGGGCTAGCACAGGGCCAAAGCACCTCTTTAATCTCCCTTCAGCCCTCAAAACAGGGCTTTGCTGGGAATTAAGTGATATGTAGCCTTTGGACTGGCCCTCTGCCCGTGACTGAAGTTTACCCTTTGTGAATTATCTGTGAGAAGACTTTGATTTTTCACCTAAACAGAAAAAGGGACTGAGCAAAATGAATGATTAATTTACATTAGTTCACATAGTTGCAATCAGTGCTTTACTGTCTTTGGCGTTTTGCAAAGGCTGAAGCACACATACCTGGATAGGCTATGAAGGCACTATAATGTAATCTATTGCGGAGGGAAGGAGGGCTAAAGGATTCTACAGTTAAATATTTTTTGTCGTTGCAATATAAATAAATAGACATAGATTGAAAAAGTTAGCAACTGAAATATGGAGCAGAGTGTAAACCAACTGTAGAGGGAAATGAAAATGGTTTTTGGACACAGATAGAATTCAGGGTTGTAGCCACTAATTGGATTGTTAGGGATGTGATGAGATTGGCTGGTATTTTCTGGGTTTGTGAGGACAGGCTTTAACAGAGCATATTGTTTTTTCCTGGCTGTTAATATTCCTGTGGCTCTGGCTCATTTGGGATATGATCCAGCCTTCCCTGAAGTCAATGGGAGTATTTCCTTGACTGCAGTGGGCTTTGGATCAGGCCGATAAATAAGTCTGTATGTAAGGATGAAAAACTAGTAGCGCTTTAAGATTTTTCTTGGCACTGTTGGATTATCTTGTTCTACAATTACCAAACAAAACAAAACACCCTTTTAAAATGAATTACAGTTGTCAAAGAATAGCGCTGCTTTAATCCTTGTCTCCCTCCAGGGCTGCGTGCCCTTGAAGTCTTCCTTCCATGGTGATTGGTTAAGGAGTCCCTGATTCATAATTCATTCTGCTCTCTCTCCTACTAGCTGGTATTGAGTTTTAGGTTGAGGCATAAAGTTTAATATTCATATCTTCAGAAGTCAAAGTCTGTAGTTTTTAGAATATTTAGAGTCCAACATAAATAAGTTGAAGTGCCTTCCTCAACTTAGTTTTAGACAGTAGCTAATTTTAAGCATAAATATTTTGAGGCCCCATTTCAAAAGCATATAGGAACACATCCATATCATCCCCCTCTCTAAAGCAAGGAAGTAATTTGGATTCTATGCCATTCACAAGGCCAGGTACCTGGGGACTGGCTCCACCTACCAGACTACAATTCTGCTGCTGCAGTCTCTCCATCTCGAGCTGATAATGCCGCTCCTTGTCTCTCTCTCATACTGACACTGCTGCTGTGAATCTGCTTTTTCTTGCCTCTGTCACCCTCTTCCCTGTTTCTCTCCAGGGTGTTGGCTCCAAGATTTTCCCCGTCAGCTGGACACTCCATGAATATAGACGATCACTTAGGGTGACCAGACAGCAAATGTGAAAAATCGGGACAGGGGGTGGGGGGTAATAGGAGCCTATATAAGAAAAAGACCCAAAAATTGGGACTGTCCCTATAAAATCGGGACATCTGGTCACCCTACCACCACTCCTTGATTTGATCATTGGAACACAGAAGTCTTACTAGCTGTGATTTTTGTTCTCTACTCAGGGCTGATCCCCTTTCTCTGCATAACCCAATCAGCTGATTTTTTTTCTTCAGCTGTTCATAATTAATTTTTCCTGTCTCTCTTTTTGCTATTCCTTTTCCTGAAAAGATGACTAAGTCTTTTTTCCTCTGTGTTTTTCCTTCTAAAGTATGTGCTCTTACTGCTGTTGGCACCTATGCAATTCACACTGTTACAGATCCCACACATGGTGCTGCTGAATATGTCACAGTTCAGGGCAACTGCACCGATATTTCCCTTTAATGATTCAGCAATGTCACTTGCTCTTAACTTCCAGCTTCCCAGGCGTTTAGCATGACCAGACAGCAAATGTGAAAATCGCGATGGGGCGGGGGGGGGGGGGTGTTAATAGGAGCCTATATAAGAAAAAGACCCAAAAATCGGGACTGTCCCTATAAAATCAGGACATTTGGTCACCCTACAGATGTTGCCTTTGTGGGTGGAGACCCATGTCTCCCTCCCTTCTGACCAGGGTATTCCCAGGCTGCACAGTTCACTGCCTTCACAATGTATTTCCCAGCACAGACAGGTTGCCCAAGAACACCTGCTTGCTTTCTCTCCAGAAACTGGTAACAGAGGGATTATCAACCGGTAAATTGATATCACAGCAATCTTACTAGCTGTGATTTTTGTTCTCTGCTCAGGGCTGATCCTCTTTCTCTGCATAGAGATACCACACAGCTCTCTAAGGGCTTGTCTTCACTACCCGCCGGATCGGCGGGTAGCAATAGATCTTTCGGGGATCGATTTTTCGCGTCTCGTTTAGACGCGATTAATCGATCCCCGAAAGTGCTCCCCGTCGGCTCCGGAAATCCACCTCATTGAAAGGTGGAAGCGGAGTCGACGGGGGAACGGCATCGATCGACTCGCCGCCGTCCTCATGGCCAGGTAAGACGACTACGATATGCCGACTTCAGCTACGCTATTCACATAGCTGAATCTGAGTATCGTAAATCGACCTGCCCCCCCAGTGTAGCCCTGGGCTTAAGCAAACTTACTTTATTCTTAAGGTAAAAGGTACTACAGAGAAAACTTATTAGAAACAATAAAAGAACCCAGGCTAATAAGCTTACCAGGTATCCCCAATCCTAAAATGGGCTCTGGCAAGAGCAGTCCTTCAAACCCCCATCCTGGGGACATCCTTGTGGTTACAAGTTCATCACAGCTTCAGTTCAGCACAAGCACCCCTATACCATGTTCAGTGTGCTCTTTATACAGATCAGGGTCTTTGATCTGCAGTTTCCAGAAGCAGGTAATTAGTACACAAGGAGTCTCTCTCCAGGACATATCTTCAAAAGGTTGGCTTCAGAGAGGAGAATTTTCATCCCCTTCACCCCAAGGCACTCCCTAGGAAATCCACTTCATGCATATTCCCAAAAGACCTTTGAACTTCCCAATACCTTCCAGAACTTGCATTAATCTTGTCTTCCTGCCAAAGAAGTTCCATACAATCTTACAATAGTACATAAGCACTTGCATTTCTAATATGAGGTAGCCCAAAGGTATTAAACACAAGTTCATTCAGGATATTGTCAGTATGTCACACTCACAGTTTACCCACATCATATCACAACATTCTAAGAACAGAAACTGAAAAAAGTGAACTTCTACAGGTTGTGGAATAGAGTGGCCAACAGGATATTTGGGGGACAACCTCTTTCTCTCCTACAGTGGATGGAGGGGTTGGAAGGGAAAGAATATAACCATTATCAGAGTCTGTCTGAAAAAGGAAGAAGTAGGCAGAAGTCTGCTGGCTAGCATTCTTACTCACCCCTCTGCACTCACAGGAGTTATTGACATTTGTAAAGTGCTGACATTTTGTTGACTGTGCAAGCCCAGGTCCCACCCCTTAAGTGCTTATAGCAGTGGCTATGAGTGCTATGGATTCTTGGTATCTCTGCATTCAGCTTTTCTCGTGGCTTGCAGGGAAGCATTGCCTGCTGGCCTGTTGAGCTGGGAGTTGCACAAGGATCCGTGGCAATTTAAGACAAGTGAAATGTGCACACCCACTTGGGGGTGGCAGTGATAGAAACCAGCTTATTGAAACTGGTAACAGACTAGGAATTCCAGCTCTTTCATTGCACCCTAAATAACATTGCTCAGATTTAGCAACTAGTTGGAAGGTAAAAATAATTTTGGGAGTGGAGGACATGCCAAAAAACAAACAAACCCCAAGACCGCAGTGGTTCTTCCAAAATCCTACAGTTGGTATTGTATAAAGTACCCAGCCCACAACTGCCTTTTCCACTGACCCTCCCAAAACTGAACTAGACTGATTGTTCTCTTAACAGCAGCGTTCACCTTTATTGCCAACTGCTCAGTTGCACAATGCATGGCCTTGAAATCTGGTAGGTCACATGACAGGGCTCAGTAGTAAGGGGTATTACTTCTTGTCCTCCTGGCCCATGTCGTATAACCAAAGACAGGATATTAAATGCTTCAGTCTCTTAATGCTTCTCTTCTGCCTCTCACATTTTAAAGGCCAATAACAGGGTTGGGATAGCTTCTATAACGTAGAAGCTACCAACATTTAGAAACTACAGCTAGGAATCTGCTTATTCCTGAGCACTTAGGCCTCCTAAACTTTAAAAATGTTTTAACACAGACAACTCTGCTAGTTGTCCCAAGCATGTTACAGGTCCGTGTGAGACCCTGCTGTTTAGCTCTCTCCATTGTGAAAACTGACCATTTATTCCTACCCTTTGTTTCCCATCTTTTAACCGATTACTGATTCAAGAGAGAACCTTCCCTATTATTGCATGACTACCCAAGAGCTTTTGGTGAAGGACCTTGTCAATGGATTTCTGAAAATCCATGTACACTGTATCAACAGGATCCCCCTTATCCACATGCTTGTTGACCCCCTCAAAGAATTCTAATAAACTGGTGAGGCATAACTTCCCTTTACAAAAGCCATGCTGACTCTTCCCCAACAAATCATGTTCGTCGTGTAACTGATCATTCTGTTCATTACTACAGTTTCAACCAATTTGCCTGCTATTGAGATTAGGCTTACCAGTCTGTAACTGCAAGGATCGCCTCTGGAGCCCACCCCCACCCCCCTTTTTTTTTTTTAATAATCAGCATTACATTAGCTATCTTCCAGTCATCTGGTACAGAGACTTGTTTCATCAATAGGTTAAATACAAGAGTTACATATTCTGCAGTTTCATATTTGAGTTCCTTCAGAACTCCTGGGTGAATACCATCTGGTCCTTGTGACTGATTACTGGTCTGGGACTGTAATATGGTAATTTACCAGTTAAGATCCATAAGGCCTTTTCTCCTTTCTCCTATGTGATTTTTTTTTCGGTCTACCAGACACATTTTTTTATTTGAAATTACCTGCCTGAAACCTGTTGATTGTACTCTGCCTTTCCCTTCTCCCTCAGTATACTCCTCTTTGTTTTGCCAAAGGCCTTCATAGGAGGCACTAATCATATTTTGTTATGGAATTCTGCAATAACTCATATGTTTGTGTTGCACAAGGAAGAAAAGAATAATGGAAAATTACTATCTAGGGACCATATCTCTCTCTCCATTGTATGGTGAGGAGAGAACGATATGAAAGCAAATAAATTACTGTCTGATTCTAGCCAGTCACACACTTATTGAACACTGCACGGAGGGTGCTCCATGCCATTTGTGTCGGCATGTACGGATGGTGGGAGGCAGGGCATAGAGACAGGTGCTCCTGGCAACGCTGAGCCCTGGCAAACCACCAGAAGTATTGCTGCATAAATTCCAGCTTTACCCGCGTTTTGCACAGCATTTCATTCTGTAGCATTAACTCTTTCCCTCCAGAAAGGGGAATACTCCAACATGGCTACATGGCTCCAGTCCTGCGTGACCTGTGCACTCCAGCTAGTGGGAAGGGGAAGCTCAAGAGCATCATGAAAAAGCTGGCTCCCTATGTAGATACCACAAGATCCATAGAGATGGGACTGGATTTCTCCTCCAGTCTTGTGCATCTGAACAGTTTTCAGACCCACCCCTATCCACACACTGCTCCCTCATAAGAGGATGATGCCTCATATTACACAAGCTGAATCTCTCATAGTTGTCTGTGTACCTTTTTTCTCCCTTTAGTAGCTTTTTAGTCCTAAATTGCTGAAAGTGACAATGATGCATGTTTTTAATGTAGAAATCACAATTACTGTAAAAATTTAATGTCATGTATTCCTGAGACCTGTCCCTGGAGGAAAACCGGAATGGGAGCTGTTAGCCCTAATGACTCTTAAATATCTCCTTTTGAATTAATTAGTAGGGGATGAAATTGGTTGGACTACTTTTGAGTGTACAGAAACTTGACAATTACTGTCTGGAAAGCTTACAGGATGCATATCAAAGCCACACTGTGAATTGCATAATTGTGATGTTTGTCTGGGGCCAAAAGATAAGACCCATATCAGGGGACTAACTTAATTAATGGGTAGTAATACTAATACAATTAATAATAATTATTAATGGTTTTAAGTTTTATCAGACATGCATGCCAAAGGCCATTGAGTTCCTGAGGGAAACAAACTAAAATATAAAAAGAAAGGCAATATAGTCCAAGAAATTCTACAGCTGGCAGAAAAATCCTCAGTAATCCATCTCCATTCATTCCATAATTAAAAAAACCCACAAATATATGAAACTAAAAGAAAACAAAAGGACTTGATTGTCAATGGAAAAAATGCCACAGATGTACACAACTATACATTGGTGGGGAGTGCCTTCCAGAGTAGCATGTCTTCAGTGAACAAGACTCTCTTGCCCACATTCTCACAATATACTGTACCATGGGATGGTGAGCAGCTCCATCCCTACTTATCTCAGTAGCTGTGTTGGGACAGGGGCAACAAATGTCTCTGTGGTAGTCTGGTCCTCTACTATTTAAGACTTCGAATGCTAGCAAAAAAAATGTAAAGTGCATTCACTGGACAACAGGAAGCCTGTATAGCTCAAAGAGCAAAGGTCAAAGAAAGACAGTGTAAATTCAGCTGACAATTTACCAGAGCAAAGTTGAAGTTTACAAAAGATAAGGGGCTAGATTCACCTTTGGGGCGAGTGAGATGCAAAATACGCCTCTCCCAGTCACCAGGGACCCGAGGCAGGCACGTGATGGGGAAGCAGGCAGTATGCCAATCACTTAAATGTTTTGGGAATTCACCATAACTCCAGACTCCATTCCAGGGCATTACCTTCAAATAACACTTTAGGCCCTGATTTTCAGAGAGGTTGACTGAGCATTCCCAGCTCCACTTTAGGTCAACCGGAGCTGAAGGGGCTCAACACCTCTGAAAATCAGGTCCTTATTCAGCAAAAACAAAACAGATTCCCTAGATGTAGTGAAGTAACTTGATTGTGGTTTTTGGTTGTTGTGAGCACCGGGCCAAGGAGTCCATTCTTTCCTGCAGTTTGTTCATGTTCATAGATTCAATTTTTCCATCAAGCAAAGCTATTGCCAGCCTCATTTTGTCTTGTTGTGCAAGTATTTGCTCAACCATGCTACCTACTGACAAATTGTCCTACCCTGAGCTTCCTTCATGCTCCCTTCCATGACCACTGTCACAGTTGACACTGCCGGCTTGAGAACTGTGGTTTGAAGTCCTTTTTGAGGTTGGTTAGCTCTGTATTTTAACACTTTTAAATTGCAGCTCCAAGACAAACATAGGAGAATTGCTATCTCCTCCCTTTCACATTGCTGGCTGGAGCAGAGAGCTGGATGCTGCCCCTACTGTCCCTTTTGTCACCCTCTCAGCACACACGGAGGGGACTGAGTTTGCTGCTACCTCCCTTTCGCTTCTTCTCTTCACCTCAGGGCCAGTCAGGAAGAAAGATGGCTGCTAAGATAAAAAGTTTATTGAATACAACTGTGGATGTTCCTATTGTCCACATAAAAGTCCAGTTTCTTTTTAATCCTACTTATTTTTGTCCCTTGATATCTTGTGGCAATGAGTACTACAGGTTAATTATGCATTGTGGTAAAAAATTGTTTCTTTTTATCAATTTTAAATTATTGCCTTTCAACAAACTACTGCTGTGCCTGGGCCACAGCTGTGAACATATCCAGTCTGGGAGCAGCTGGGTCGGGAGCGGGAGTGCTGTCCCCCCAAAATGGGGGGCCACTCCCTGCTCATCAGTCACCGTCCCACAGGCAGCCCTGCTTGGCTCATCCTGTGGAAGGAACCAGTGGAGGTGTTGAAATCTGCCACTGGAGGCAGCTGCCTAAGTTGCCTCTGCCTAGAGTGGCATCCGAGAATTGATGTAAGATATGTGTGCTGGCCCTATTCCCAGCTCCTTGTGTAGTGGGCACACTGGAGGTGTGGCCAAAATGTACCATACTACAGCTGTTCTCTATATAAGAGCGGCCAGACTGGGTCAGACCAAAGGTCCATCTAGCCCAGTAGCCTGACCTCTGACAGTGGCTAATGCCAGGTGCCCCAGAGGGAATGAACAGAACAGGTAATCATCAAGTGATCCATCGCCCTGTAACGATGCTGGTTCTGGTGGGATCCAACTGAGAGTGCCAATTCAGGACAAATTGCTTCAAGCAGGGCAGTTACAGCCCAAGGTTGGGGGTTTTCCACCTCTAAGGCAAACCAAACCAGCCAGACAGAGGAGACTTTGGTTTTACCCCACTGGCTAACCACAAGTCACCCCAAGCAATTCCCATAGACACTCCAGTTTCCCAGTATCACCACCAGTGCCACTCGTTATGGAGACAAATGGTTATGAAAACTAATACCACAGTGAAAGAAAAAAGGTCCTCCTGATCCCAAAGGACCAAGCCCCCAGATCCAGGTCAATATACAAATTACCCACAAATCACGCTGTTGCCAATCCTTTAGAATCTATAATCTAAAGGTTTATTCTTAAAAGGAAAAAGGTATAGGTGAGAGCTAGAATTGGTTAAATAGAATCAATTACATACAGCAATGGCAAAGTTCTTGGTTCAATGATGAAATAAGCTGCAGGTTCAAATCGAGTCTCTGGAATACATCCACAGCTGGGATGGGTCATTCAGTCCTTTGTGTAGAGCTTCCATTTGTAGCAAAGTCCCTCCAGAGGTAAGAAGCAGGAATGAAGACAAGATGGAGGAGCTGCAGCAGTCTTTTGTAGTCTTTTGTCATGTGGCCTCTCTTTCTTGGTTCCAAAGACAAGCACTGGGGCACATGGCAAGAAAACCCTTAGAGTTCGGTCCATAGGCATGTCCCTGCATACCTTGCTGAGTCACAAGGTGTATCTGCCTTCTTTCAATGGACCAATTGTATCGCTGATGGTCCTTAATGGGCCATCCAGCAGGCTAGGCCGAGCTGAAGCCAAGCTGTCTGGGGTCTTCCCCAGAAGCTCAGTACAAGTTTGAAATACAAACAGTATAGAGCCAATATTCATAACTTCAACTACAAAACTGATACATACATATAAATGTCATAATCATAACCAGCAAACCATAACCTGGTCTGAGACACCTCATTTGACCCCCTTTATATACAATTTGGTGCCACTACAGGACCTTGGTTGCAACAATGATCTATATGGTCCCAGTTATTGTCAATAACGTCACACGCCCATTCCCAGCTTCTGGCAAATAGAGGCTCTGGACACCATCCCTGCCCATCCTGGCTAATAGCCATTGATGGACCTATCCTCCATGAACTTTTCTAGTTCTTTTTTTAACCCTGTTATAGTCTTGGCCTTCACAACATCCTCTGGCAAAGAGTTGCACAGATTGACTATGGGTTGTGTAAAGAAATATTTCCTTTTGTTTGTTTTAAACCTGCTGCCTATTAATTTCATTTGGTGACCCCTAATTCCTGTGTTATGAGGGGGAGTAAATAACACTTCCTTATTCACTTTCTCCACACCAGTCATGATTTTATAGACCTCTATCATATCTCCCCTTAGTCATCTCTTTTCCAAGCTGAAAAGTCCCAGTCTTACTAATCTCTCCTCATACGGAAGCTGTTCCATACCACTAATCATTTTTGTTGCCCTTTTCTGTACCTTTTCCAATTCCAATATATCTTTTTTTGAGATGGGGTGACCACATCTGCACACTGTATTCAACATGTGGATTTATATAGCAGCAATAT
Source organism: Chelydra serpentina (assembly GCA_037349315.1). Classification (NCBI taxonomy): domain Eukaryota; kingdom Metazoa; phylum Chordata; order Testudines; family Chelydridae; genus Chelydra; species Chelydra serpentina. The sequence goes on along the minus strand of JBAIAC010000004.1, from coordinate 149,901,597 downwards.
GATATTTTCTGCTTCCCAAGGGCCATTGGGAGCTACTGAAAGCAGAGTGTCAGCAGCCCTGAGGCTGTTGTGATTTACACCTTGGTCTGGGCAGACCCTTGCACAGCCGCATGATACAGGGAATACAAGGGTACCTTAAAACTGCCTTCCCCACATACACTTGATCCTTGCCCCAAGCATAGTAACTAGGCATCAGTTCCACACAATACAGCTAAAGGCCCAAAATGCAGCAGGATTCCCTATCCTTGTGGTTTTTCCTCGATTTCCAGAATGAACGGAAGTAAACTACGCATTTCTAGTTAAGTGTTTAGCTAATTAATTTCTCCATAATGGCTGTGTGGAGTCACAGGAGGGTGGGGAATTATCACCCAGAGGTATGGACAACAGAAATATTTGTATCTTGGCTGACAAGAAGCCATCTTGGAACATTGACTGAAAAATACTAATGAAATTATTGGAGCACCTGCAAAGGGAAATAAATTGTCAGAAAATATGAGTGTAAGTAAATCAGCTCTGTTAGTGTCACATTGAAGAATGATGAGCAGCATCCCCAACCCGCAAGGTTTTTTTTTAAAGCATTTCCTTGGCATCTCAGCTTCTAATTTGGCTCAATGTGTAATGGCAGAATACTTAGTTGAGATTATTAAAAGCAGCTATACATGGCCTTTCAGAAAGGAAACATAAATAGACTTTAGGAGATTTACAATAGGGGCAAGTGTTGATAGCTATTCTGCACATTTGCGCTGAAACGTGTTCTCTTGGAATGAAAAATATTGCTCTCCATTATTCTTTATCAGATTGTTTCTGCATTAGCACCGAACATATGGGTTTTCAAGAGTGCTGTCCAATCCACTAAAGAGCTGGCCGAGATCCATCCTCCAAGTCTTGCCAAGGTAAGGGGGCTATGACTAACGTGCTTAAAATGATGCTTAATTAGTTCCTTTTGTCCTATGCCGACAATAGTTCACAAGGAGTTGCATTTCTATTTGTCAGGAAGAACCCACCCATGCCGCAGACTTCTCATGAATCAGAGCTCTGTCCATGGGCCTGCAGGATGCAGTGATAAGCTGTAATTTCAGAGAAGGATACACATTCATCTCTGTCAGGTTTGCATGCTTTACAGATTCATACATTAATTTGGTTCACAAATACACACCTTTCATTTTCTACTGATCTCCTTCTTTGGGTGACCTCCAAAGTCCACACTTTGTCATCTAATTTTTTTAATCCTCTCCTTTCTTCCCAGTACCTGATGAAACTCATATTGTCTCCAGTGGTGATTTAATTTTCTCCCTTTAAATACCTTCAACGGCCTGGCCTTGTTGTGCCTGCGTGTCCATCCTTTTTAGTTTTGCTATAAATAAATATTTTTTTAATCTCTGTCAGGACAGAAGGACATGAGATGTAAATCAGAGCCCCGCTGACCGGAGCAGCTGTCCTGCACCACCTGAAAAGTTAACATTCCAGACACCACAAGGTAGGCCTCTAAAGAACTGCATGAGCTGATGCTTTTGCATCTTTATTGCCTCATATTCATGCTCCATATATTTTAATCCCCAAAGTCAAATTGATCCTAAATACAAATTAGAGATTGGAATTGTCTTTGACTGATTCAATCTTTGTTTTTCCCACAAGGCTACCTGAAACACTAGCCCCAGCAGCAGTAACAACAGCCAGCTACCCCGGTCTATCGTTGATGAATTGTTGCTGGAACAGTGTACCAATAGAAACATAAGGGCTAACTTATGGGATGTAGCCTACTGCTGCCATTCTTCATTCAGATGAAGGGCTGTGAACTGTAAAGGGTGACAACTCTTCAGGTCACTGAGTGAACAATGTGAAGCATATGAGAGGACTGGGGTTTATATATGAGTACTTGGCCCCACAGCTGCTGCTCCATTGTTTAAGATTTATTTGGATTTGGAGGCAGACTGGTTTTAAATATAGCACAAAACCACAGAAAACAAGGAAACATTTTCTTTCCCTCTTGCTTACGGTAAATGATGGGATCTTTTCAGGCCAGGGAAAGCTTCCCAAGCTGCCGAATTTCAAACACGTTGATTAATATATGCTGACTAGCATATACATATATGTCTTATTAATATGTATTATCCGCAGCATATATATAATTAGTGTGCATTAAACACCAGTAACATAAAAGCACAAATATTGTAGCAGTGGTATATCCTAATCCGGGGATTGGCAACCTTTGGCACGCAGCCCATCAGGGAAATCCGCTGACAGTCCGGGCCAGTTTGTTTACCTGCAGAGTCCACAGGTTCGGCCGATCGCAGCTCCCACTGGCCGCGGTTCACCGCTCCAGGCCAGTGGGGGCTGCGGGAAGCAGCACAGGCCAAGAGATGTGCTGGCCGCTGCTTCCCGCAGCCCCCATTGGCCTGGAATGGCAAACTGCAGCCAGTGGGAGCTGCGACTGGCCGAACCTGCGGACGCTGCAGGTAAACAAACTGTCCCGGCCCGCCAGCAGCTTTCCCTGATGGGCCGCGTGCCAAAGGTTGCAGATCCCTGTCCTAAACTAACTTATACTAGAATCCTGGTCACTTCTGCTAAGTATTCCATAACTCCTTGAGCAAATGCAAATAAGCATTTGGCATAAGCAGATACATTTGTTCTATGCCGTAGCAGAACCTAAGGAAGTACGTTCATTGACCAATACCTGGAATGCTAATATCCAAATCAAAGATAAGGAAGGAACAGAACAACAAGTTAGGGAACTGGGACAAGCTGATGGGTTGGATTTTAGTGACGAGAGGTGTAACTTGTAAAATCATCATATAAATGATACCAGCTGAAATGTATAACTTGGGGAGCACACGTTCTGTGTAAGGTGAATGTAACCTTGTTGCACAGGACAGCTCCTCAGAGACTTGTACCATATAGAATCTTTTTCCAGTACCATATTAATAAACCTGACTGACATTGGTCATTTGCTCTCTTGAGTACATTTCATAGCGAACCAAAGTGTAGTCAAGCAATTGATTATACAATTTATCAACAGCCTTAATTTACCTATGGCAAGCTCATTAGCACAAACACAGGGATCTGCACTTGACATACAGGGTTTAGTCTTCAATGATAAGAAGCCACCACATCCCCTATTCTGCAAAATATCCTCTGATATTACAATCGTTAGCAGGTATCCGATAGATCTACTCCTTACATTTGCAAGCACAGGCCAAGAGTAACAGAGACCAGCAGGCCACGGGATCTACTAAGAAATAATCTAGCAATATTTGTTCAAAGCAAAAGTTCATCTGGAAGTGACTCTGTTTTCATGCTTTGATTTTGTTTAGTAAGTAGATATGCTTAGCTGTTTTAGATATTGCAGTGCTACCCCCATGCCATTGCTACCAGAATGTATATGGTATCACACTTAGATGTGTGAACACTGTACAGCATTTTTCATGATAGGAACAGCCCTCTGCCATAAGGGCATGTGCAGCCTGAATGTAAATTAGAGTATGAGGGCTGCTCTGATTTATACCAGGAATTGAACATCCCCCCTGCAGAGCTGAGAATATGGGTGGCACAGAGGTGATTTACTATTACCTTTTGCCCACCATCCCCTTCCCAGAACATCAGTATGTCCCAGGCAGACTGGAGAATCAAGTCCACGGAGAATTGTTCACACTCAATCCATAGACTACATATGTTTTCTTTTTTCTTTCTTTCTTTTACTTGATTTGCTCCTGGACATTCTTCAAGGAAGCTAAATTAGCTGGATAAATTATTCATTACAAATTATTCACTCTATGCAGCATATTCTGATTGTTTACGAAATTCATTCTTTCTGTCCTAGAACTGTCACTGGCTGTAACTTATCTTCTCACTGACACATTCTGTGGACTGCTTGCTCGCTGACTTTAACTAACATTGGTTTATAAGAATAATCCTAGCCACTTCTCTTTCCACATGAGGATCTCAAAGGCCCCCATCCACAAAGGCACTTAGGTGCCTAAATTCCAGTTTTAGGCTCCACTGCTATCCAAAACTCCTGTCGAACCCTGTAGGCACCTACACTCACTCAGCTCCTAAATTTTTGCATCTGAGTATGCGTACTGCTGCCTTTATAACTTTAATTAACTTTAACCCCAGTGGTTAGAGCACTCACCTGGCATGGGGGAGACTCAGGTTCAATTCTCCACTTGGCCTGCTGGGAAGAAGGCAAACCCATATTCAAATCCTACCCCTCCGGAGAGTGCTCTAATCACCTAAACTATGAGATATTTTGCTGTTGCGGGGAGGGGAGGCTCTCCTCCATCACTCCTGTTGAAACTGTTCCACGGTGGCTATATAAAGAAAAAGTAATTGAACCAGGGGGACAGACCTCAGGGCCTCCTACAGAATCATTCCCACTCACCCCTTGGCCCAGTGACTAATTAAACATTTATCCACAATGGAATGGTCATTGGCCAGAGAGAGAATGACTCTGGAGGTTAGATCACCCACCGGGGTGGTGGGAGACCTCAGTTCAGCCCCCTGCTCCAGTCACTCTCTTTAGTTGCAATGGAACAGCTTCAACAGGAGCGATGGAGGGAACCACACATCAGCGTATCCCACACCTCAGTGGTTCAAGTAGCTCTCCTGCGATTTGAGTAAGGGGCTCCCTTCTCCAGCAGGGAATTGAACCTGGATTGCTGATCGTTTAAGGGAACACTCTAACCACTGGGCTAACAGTCAGAAGATAGGTGGTAGCAGTAGCATCACCACCACCGCCTCTTCTGTCTGTTTTGTGTGGCGTAAGGCAGGCTAGGTGGCTAAGCTGCCTGAATCCTGGAGAGGGGTTCCCATTCGTGGATCACTAAGCAGAGATAGGTGCATCCCTTAAGCCTGGTCTTAGGTGTCTATCTCTAACAGAGGGGTGTGGCTTAGGACACACGCCTCCCATCAGCATCTCCCATTAGCTTGCTTAGACAGCTCTCTGCCTACTGTGCTGGCTTTGTGAAGCCCATTCAAAGATGCCTGTCTTTCCCCATTTATTGTATAGGGAGCCTAGGCACCTAACTGAGGCTCTGTGGATTGCGGTATTGTTGCTGTGGTTTTCTAGGCACCTAGAAGTTAAGCACCACGATGCTCAGTGTTGCAACGTCTAAGTCCCTTTGTGGATCCAGGCCTAAATGCTTTAGAAATGTTTATGAATCTCCAGAGCACCTGTCAGGTAAAATATTCTTATCTTTATGACAAGTTTGTGGATTTCAGACCCTGTGAGGAAGTGTAAAACTATTCTGCTGACTCACACAAGCCTGTAGACCAGGTGGGTCACATTAACTCCAACTCACCAAGATAAAAGACTGAGTGCTACATGAACAGGGACAAGAAATTATATAGGGAAAACCTCTGGGAGTAGCTTTTTTAGGAATAAATTAGAAATTCAGGTTTCTGTTGAACTGTGTGAAAGCATTGTCCTGTCTCAAGGTTTGGTTCTTAGTAAAGTCATTGAGGCAGCTGAATAAAAGCCAACCTCCAGAAAGGGGGTGAATAGGATAAGATTCCACCTTAGGATAGATCTATAACCTTTTTTGTGTTTTGCAAAACACAAAGCAGTTAGAGACTGATTAATTTGTCAGCTAAGGATTCTCCTTGCATAAGGGAATCCCTGGGTGATGTAAAGTTCTGGGGAGGCTGCTCTCCGTGTTATGTTGGGGCCAAATTGGCTTTGGCCAGCCTGAGGAGTGGAATATGTGTCAGGGTCATGTGTGACTTTGTGTCTTTGAGCCACCTTACCCAAATATGTGACTTTGAGCCACCTTACCCAACTCTAGGGTCCTGCACCAAGCACAGCTTGGTCAGGCCTGAGGATCAGGCCCCTTGGGTTTGTGTTACGGGATGTGCCTCTGTTCATTTGATCTCCAGTTTACAGATTGGTAAACTGAGGCACAAAAAGGTTAAACTTGCCCAGTCGTTGGAAGATGACACCCAGGAGTTCTAACCTGAAGTCCTGTGTGGGAAAACATCAGCCCACAGGTTTGTTTGATCTCCCCTATGTTTGTTTCCTACTATTCTTCTCCTTGCCACATTTGAAATAAAAACTTATGTAGTATAACAATATAAGTACATCTTTTAAAGTGGGTACTTGGAAAGCCAGGCATTTCATACTCTGCATCACAGGAGCTTGGGTCAATTACAGTATGTACATGGCCAGACTGCTCTCTCATGTCAGTTTTATATTGCTTCTAAAAGTGGAAGGCTATAGGAGGCTTGTGGCAGAGATTGAAGAAAAGACACATACTTTACATTGAAAATGACCAAGCAAGAGACAAGGTTAATACTTACACATTACCAGTGCTGAACAATTTATTTTAACAAATAAACTGAAGATGGAAAAAGAACAGAGTACAGAGGGAAATGGGAATGTGACATTTAGCACAGTCTCTTATCCAAAAGCACACAATATGGCAGCTAATACTTGTGCTTTTAAAAACATGATTATTTTCTAATCTAAAAAACGAACCCAGCAGCTGCACAGAGAGAGTGATAGATGGAGACCACTGTATGGCTGCAGGCTGCGGCACAGGGCTGCTGACACTGCTTTGTCATTGACACATTTGTTTAAGAAAGGAGAAAACAACTAATTTTTCCGGTGATTTGTGGGAAAAACAGTGTTCCAGCTCAGAGAGGCATATACAGAAAGACAGGCACTGACCAAGACCCAGAAAGAGTGATAGACAGAAGCTTATGTATGGCTGCAGGTTGTACTGCAGGGTTCCTGGCTTTGGGATGGATCGATGTGAATGCTTGATTAAATAAAGGGTATGCGGGGGGAGGGGGGGGGAAGTAAACAGATCTGCTGTTTAAATTTAGCTAAAGCATTCTTTCTATCCTTTGTTCAAAGCTCTCTAGCATCAAGAGGAAATAGACTGATTGCATCTGCATGACCTGATTCTAATCTCACATCAGTGATTAGCAGGAATATCTTCCTGGAAGTTAATGGTTTTAGACTGCTCTGTAAACTAGAGGAAAGTCTGGTCCTAAATCTAAGGGTTTGTCTACATGGTGCATTTGTCTGCACCAGAGGGGTGAAGATTCTAGTCTGCACTTGGGTGTCACATGCTAACTGGCCTTTACTGGTGTTCACTCAAAGTTCCTTAGTGCGAGTTATTGTTTAAAACAAGACTACATTGCTGTTTGGGCTAGTTAGTGCATGACACACTAGTGCAGATGTGAATTTACACCCTTCTGGTGCAAACTAATGCACCATGTAGAGCAGCCCTAAAACTGAAGACGTGATAGTAGAGGATATAGCAGATCTCCTCCACAGAAATAACCCTGGCACTGTTAGTAATGAGAGGTTTGTGCCGTTAGTTGTACAGAAAGATACTTAGAAGCACAAAACATGTTGCCACATTTTCCTGTGTACTATTTCAATGTCAGAGAGCATAGAGTCTGAGGCAGAGAGATGACGGGGTAGCCCTTGAAATCTTTTACTGAACAGCTGTTCTTGGTCTTACAAAGTTTAGAGACCACTGTGTCAACCTCCACCAGGACAAAATGGCCACTCATAAATCTGAGAGGAAGAAACTGGACAGAGAGGCTGTTTGCTACTGTGAGCTGGTTTTCTTATACCCATTAGATCACGTATCCAGGCAGAGTTCCTGTAGAAAATGTCCCCTGATTCCCTTGACACCTTTTTGGAGAAGCAAGAATTGTTTGGGATTCCTTCTAAATGTCCTCTTCTGGATCCCCGGTTTGAACGTTTGACCTCACTTCTGTTGCCAGTACTTAGTGGGTCTCTGTTGAGGCAGAGACCCACAGTTATCAAATAGGCTGAATAGTTATTCTCTTCACTCAGATGATGCCAGAGAATAGGATTCATAATAAAGAAGCATGAAACATAAGAACATAAGAGCGGCCATAGTGGGTCAGACCAAAGGTCCATCTAGCCCAGTAACCTGTCTTCCGACAATGGCCAATGCCAGGTGCCCCAGAGGGAATGAACAGAACAGGTAATCATCAAGTGATCCTTCCACTGTTGCCCATTCCCAGCTTCTGGCAAACAGAGGCTAGGGACAACAGCCTGCCCATCCTGCTAATAGCCATTGATGGACCTATCCTCCATGAATGTATCTAGTTTTTTTTAACCCTGTTATAATCTTGGCCGTCACACCATCCTTTGGCAAAGAGTTCCACAGGTTGACTGTGCATTGTGTGAATAAATACTTCCTTTTGTTTGTTTTAAATCTGCTGCCTATTAATTTCATTTGGTGCCTCATAGTTCTTGTGTTATGAGAAGGAGTAAATAACACTTCCTTATTTACTTTCTCCACACCAGTCATGACTTTATAGACCAAGATGAAAAGTCCCAATCTTATTACTCTCTCTTCATACAGAAGCTGTTCCATACCCCTTACATTTTTGTTGCCCTTTTCTGAACCTTTTCCAAATCCAATATCTCTTTTTTGAGACGGGGCAACCACATCTGCACGCAGGATTCAAGATGTGGGCATACCATGGATTTATATAGCGGCAATATGATATTTTCTATCTTATTATCTATCCCTTTCCTAATGATTCTCAACATTCTGTTAGCTTTTTTGACAGCTGTTGCAAATTTAGTGGATTATTTCAGAGAACTAGCCACAGTGACTCCAAGATCTCTTTCTTGAGTGGTAACAGCTAATTTAGACCCCATCATTTTATAGGTATAGTTGGAATTATTTTTCCCAATGTGCATTACTTTGCATTTATCAACATTGAATTTCATCTGCCATTTTGTTGCCCATCCACCCAGTTTTGTGAGATCCCTTTGTAGCTCTTCACAGTCTGGTCTGGACTTCACTATCTTGAGTAGTTTTGTATAATCTGCAAATTTTCCCACCTAACTGTTTATCCTTTTTTCCAGATCATTTATGAATATGTTGAATAGGACTGGTCCCAGTACAGACCCCTGGGGAACACCACTATTTACCTCTCTCCATTCTGAAAACTGACCATTTATTCCTACCCTTTATTTCCTATCTTTTAACCAGTTACTGATCCATGGGAGGACCTTCTCTCTTATCCCATGACTGCTTACTTTGCTTAAAGCCTTTGGTGAGGAACCTTGTTAAAGGTTTTGTACACGATATCCACTAGATCCCCCTTGTCCACATGCTTGTTCACCCCCTCAAAGAATTCCAGTAGATTGGTGAGGCATGATTTCCCTTTACAAAAACCATGTTGACTCTTCCCCAACAAATTTATGTTCATCTATGTGTCTGACAATTCTGTTCTTCACTATAGTTTCAACCAGTTTGCCTGGTACTGAAGTCAGGCTTGCTGGCCTGTAATTGCCAGGAACACCTCTGGAGCCCTTTTTAAAAATTGGCATCACATTAGCTATCCTCCTGTTATTTGATGCAGATCCTGATTTAAATGATAGGCTACATACTACAGTTAGTAGTTCTGCTATTTCATATTTGAGTCCTTTCAGAACTCTTGGGTTCTGAATACCAGAATACTATCTGGTCCTGCTGACTTATTACTGTTTAATTTATCATATTTTGTTCCAAAACCTCATCTAATGACACCTCAGTCTGGGCCAGTTCCTCAGATTTGTCAACTAAAAAGAACGGCTCAGGTTTGGGAATCTCCCTCACATCCTCAGCCATGAAGACCGATGCAAAGAATTAATGTAGTTTCTCCGCAATGGCCTATCGTCCTTGAGTGTTCCTTTAGCATTTTGATCGTCCAGTGGCCCCACTGGTTGTTTAGCAGGCTTCCTGCTTCTGATGTACTTAAAACATTTTTTGCTATTACTTTTTGAGTCTTTTGGCTAGCTGTTCTTCAAATTATATTTTGGCCTTCCTAATTATATTTTTACACTTCATTTGCCAGAGTTTATGCCCCTTTCTATTTTCCTCATTAGGATTTAACTTCCACTCTTTTAAAGATGCCTTTTTGCCTCTCACTGCTTCTTTTACTTTGTTGCCTAGCCACAGTGGCACTCTTTTTGGTTCTTTTACTATGTTTTTTTTAATTTGTGGTATACATTTAAGTTGAGCCTCTGTTATGGTGGCTTTAAAAAGACTTTCAAACCTTTAAAAGTTTCCAGCACTGATATAGCACTGTGCACACGAGTGCTTATTCCGGAGAAATTTGTGTTACTCAGGGGTGTCGTTTTTTTCACACCACTGAGCAATATAAATTTTGCCGACATAAGAGGTAGTGTAGACATGACCTAAGCCTCTCAGTACATTTCCATGTGTAATAACCCTTCTATGCTTTCCCTGTCTGCAGGAGACCTTTGTTTTAATTCACTTTGCTAGAAGGTTTGGTAAGATTAATAATCTCAAAAGAGCAGACCCCTGGCTCTGAAAGGGTCAGAGGATCAGATAATGGGATACAAAACCTTTCTCCAGTAAATCACTTGTTTGGCTGTAGCCTATTGTGTGACTGGAATTCAGTACCATCTAATACCCATGTGACCTATGTGGAAAGTTTGTGGGGTCAGGTAAGGATGGGCATATAGGCTCAGGTAAAATAAGAACATTCTGAAACTTTTGTGACACTTGTGCAGTTCTGGATTCCAGCTGTGAGCAGAATGTGACTGGTAAAATATCACAAGATACATGGTGTTCTTTCAGTATTCCTGGCCTAATAAGAAATACTAGAAATCTTTTTTCTGATTTTTAGCACAGTTTTTCAGACTGAACAGATTTAGATAATGTGACATGAGTATTCAAACATTTGGGTGGGCATCCAGACAAAACCTGAACTCTAATGGTTGCCTAGTACTGGTCTTATTCCAGTTCATAGAGGGCAGTGGAGACTTTATGCTCCTTTCTATTTTCCTGCAGTGAAAGTGTCCAAAAACGTATGGATTGGATGAATGGACTATAAGGTGGATAGAAAGCTGGCTAGATCGTCGGGCTCAACGGGTAGTGATCAACAGCTCGATGTCTAGTTGGCAGCTGGTATCAAGCGGAGTGACTATGGGGTCGGTCCTGGGGCCGGTTTTGTTCAACATCTTCATTAATTATCTGGATGATAGGATGGATTGCACCCTCAGCAAGTTCACGGATGACACTAAGCTGGGGGGAGAGGTAGATATGCTGGAGGGTAGGGATAGGGTCCAGAGCAGTGGTGGGCAACCTGCAGCCCGCAGGCCACACACGGCCCATCAGGATAATCCACTGGCGGGCTGCAAGACCGTTTGTTTACACTGACCATCCGCAGGCCCAGCCGCCCACAGCTTCCAGTGGCCATGGTTCACCTCTATTCGACCATATCTATTCCCCTCTATTTGACACTGGTGAGGCCATATCTGGAGTACTGCATCCAGTTTTGGGCCCCAACTACAGAAGGGATGTGGACAAATTGGATAGAGTCCAGCGGAGGGCAACAAAAATTATTAGGGGGCTGGCGCACATGACTTACGAGGAGAGGCTGAGGGAACTGGGCTTATTTAGTCTGCAGAAGAGAAGAGTGAGGAGGGATTTGATAGCAGCCTTCAACTACATTAATGGGGGTTCCAAAGAGGATGGAGCTCAGCTGTTCTCAGTGGTGGCAGATGACAGAACAAGGAGCAATGGTCTCAAGTTTCAGTGGGGGAGATCTAGGTTGGATATTAGGAAAAACTATTTCACTAGTAGGGTGGTGAAGCACTGGAATGGGTTACCTAGGGAGGTGGTGAAATTTCCATTCTTAGAGGTTTTTAAGGCCCGACTTGACAAAGTCCTGGGTGGGATGATTTAGTTGGGGTGGGTCCTGTTTTGAGCAGTGGGTTGGACTAGATCAGGGATCTCAAACTGAAATTACCACGAGGGCCACATGAGAACTAGTCAATTGGCCCAAGGGCCGCATCACTGAAACCTTTTCATACAATGATACAAAAGTATAGTAAAAAATGAAGAGTAATATAGTATTCTATTAAAATTCAATGTGGTAACTTTTTTAAAACTATAATGCAAAGAGGGGTATTAATAAAATATAAACACTCAGTGCCACATGTGTATTATATGTGGGTAGTAATATAGAATGGCCACCCAGAAAAGGATTATAATGTGTTTTGAGGGGAATTAAAACAGAAAGGGCCAAATCTACTCCATGAGCTTCTGGAGAACTACAGCAGGGATTCATTTGTTTCAGTCACACAGCAAGTTGAAAGCATTCTGGCAAGAAATCCTGAATGCGTACCTCTGTGGCTGGAGTTGTGAAACTTATGACATGTCGTGTGTAAGCTTTTGGCTGGGCTGTTTGTTCCATTCATCGTTGATAAAGGCAATAAGAGGAACTATGTTTACCCTTTACGTAAAAGTAAAATAGGAGAGAGAATGTCCCAAGTCTGTCTCCATTCATTTTTCTCTCCATGAAGAAATAACAACCCAGTTCAGGAGCCGAAACCCTTCTTGACTAGTTGAAAGCCAGGACAGTATCCTGATAGCAGTCTGAACAGAGCAGACAATAGGTCACTAGGCACAGAGGCCAAAGTACCCCTTCTCCAAAGATGCGGGTTGAGGGACATTACTGGGGAAGCTTGTATTGCTGAAGCCTCTGCTATGTATGGACACACGTCTTCAGGGCTGCCACTTTGGCATCTCTCACAAACATTGAAACGCTCTTAAGAAAGTAAAAACTAATTTTAAAAAGTTCTGGTGGTATGAACTATTGCTCACCTTCTTATGCTATTGTTGCTGTATGTTCTATTTCTATGTGCTGTCCTTTTCCCTTCAATACATTTTCCTCATACACTTCACTATGAAAAGTAGGAATTTCCCCTGCTTTCCAGATTCCCACATGCCCCCCACAAAAAACATCACCGTTATTAAAATTACCACTATTATGCTGTTGAGACCGCTTTAATGAATTTCACCTGTTAGAGGGTTTGTAAGGGATTTTCAAACTACTGCAGGGTATTGTGTTTTGTATTTTACTTTCCCATTCTCTGCTTATTTTGGCATATATTCACAGCTCCTGCTCTCTAAGTATTAGCTCTCAGATATGGTGCCATTAGTTTACTCTTCCTCCCCTCCCCCCTTCTAGAAAATTTGTAATTTCCTTAATCACTTTGATTTTTCTGCTCAAAGTGCTACCAGTCTAGCACTTCTTAGATCGCTTGGGCTTCCTGGCTGATGTGGCTGAGACTTAAAAGAGAAGCTTTTCAGAAAATATAATTCTGTTTTGCCCGAAATACTGCTATTTCAACTTTTTGTTTTCATCTCAAAATGGGACAAAAAGTCAAACTATGTATATTTTTTTTAAAGCGGATTGAAAGTTCTGAGAATTTTTTAACAATCTTGATAGTAAAAATTCTGACATTGTTGATTTTTTCAAAGCAAAATATTGACCATTTTTGAATTTTCTCATTGAAACATTTAATTGAAATTTTAAATCTAACATTTTCCTGTGAATATATTCAATTTTGACGACTCCCATATTTCATCAGAAATTTTTTTCACTCAAATTTCAAACAAAAAATGTTCTACACAGATGTATCATCATGTATAACATAATGGTTCCCTCTCCCTGTAGATTACTTTTGTTTCGCATTCCTAAGATTTTTACCTTGCTTACTTTTGCATGTTTGCAGTGAGATATATGTCTTCAACCTGTTTGTCACACTCAGTGGAGCCTGTGGTAGTTCATTACTGTCAGTTAAAATGTATTATACTATTAGCAAAGAGAAGATATCGGTGGGACCTGCAAAGCCAACAGAAACTTCTCTTTTTATTTTGTCTTCAATCCTTACAAGCCTGATGCTGACATATAATAATGACTTTAAGGAATGCTAATAAAAGACACTTGCTTTTTTTTTCTATACTTGTTTAGAAAGGGGCTTATGAAATTCTTACAGGCATCAGAACTCATTTGAATCATCATGTGTTTAAAAAAAACTGTTTGATACTCTCATTGAATATAATGGGACTTCTCTCTTTTTTCTTTTGTCAAGTCATTCTTAGTCTCCTAAATGATTCTTTCACCTTCCATTCCAAATTAATGAATGTGAATAATAATATAAACCATAAAATCCAAAGAGTGTCAAAACCCCTGCATGCTTAGCATGTTGTGCTGGCACAGTTAATGTGGAGGGTCCACTATTCAGGTTTCTATGTCATTCTTATTTCCTAGATCAGTGGAGCTTGGCCATTGGTGAAATGTTCAGACCCTTGGGGCAGAGGGACATGGTAAGTGTGATAGCTATTCTGTTCTCTCAGCATTCCTTTGCCCACTGATTCACAGGATGATATTTGCAGCAGTCCTGAATGACTCTATCTTCCCATGCAAGGGAGTGAAAGAAAGAACATTGCTATTGATGGTGTTCCCATAATGAAAACAGGTAGGATATTTGTCCTCTTGTGTTGGGCTCACATGGATCCCCACTGCAAATAAGAGAAAACAGAAGAACGAATGCAGTTTCTCCTGGCATTCTTATATCAACTACACTGATGCAGAAATTGCAATGCAAAAGAGGTACAGAAAAATCCAGACTCCTTAGATTTCATACATTTAGGATTTTAGGATTTATAGCAAAAAGTCATTCATTTGTACATTCCCAATCTTTATTTAACGAATAGACAGCTATCATGATGAGACTGGTTTGTAACAAATTTATTAGCCAGTCTTATGCATTTAATTAACGTATAGCACTATAATCTACTTACAGACAAAATGAATAAAGAATGGAAACAGATGGACTTTTTATCTTGCACAGAATGAAGACACACTTAATTCTTTGTGTCTATAATGTAATCCAATATTGATCTATAGCCAGAGATTCTGATGATAAATCCAATCGCTGAATTATTCAAGGTGTAAAAATGGTCAAGATTAAGATCCACCATCATATCCTCAAACTGTCTGCCTAGGAAGTGTAAAACTGTTCTTGTTCCTGGGTGTATCAGTTTCTTCTCTCTCCCCCTGATATCATAATTGTTTTTAATGATTTCCCTCACCATTCTATTGAAAAACATCATCCACAAAGTCAGAGACAGTCAGCATATGAATGCCAGAAATATACAGGCTGGGTGTGACTTCAATGATCAGTTAAACAAGGTCAGATGGAGGTTGGTAAATCAGTTGTATGTGCAAGAGGCTCCATAGGGATGATTCCTGTGTCTTGCTAGCAGCTGCTAACAGTAACTGCAATAATGCTCTCTTATGCCTGCCTAGTGTTCCCAGATAGCCATTTAGCATTATAACAACAACTTTGATCTGATTAATGCGGCGCAGCAAGGATTTTAATAGAAAGCAGTAGTAGCATGCCTTGGAGTATATGAACCTAACATTAAGTAGCTACAGGTGGCCTTTTTGTGTTGGAGGGAAGACAATGTAACTTTGTATTGCTGAATCCTCTTGGAATCACATTTTGTGGGCACTATTATCCCTAAGCATAAAAATCACATGCTTCCTACATTATTCTGTTTTTGTATTTTGGTATCATCATCATTTGGGAACAGAACATTAATCAGCCATGCTTTTTTTCTGTGCAGATAATTGGTATGACGCTACCCATTAAGGTGTTAAAACAGTGAGACCAGGACTCTGAGGCAAATTTTCCTCTTATTTACATTGGTGTAGAGCCAGAGTATCTCCACTGAAGTCAATGGATTTTCTCCAGATTTGCAGTACCATAATTGGGGCGGGGGGGAATGGCCCAAAGTGCAGATGGTACATTATGCACCACTGTGGCAAAATTAAATGTGGAAGGATTAGATTTTTATCAGTAAATGTTGGTATACAAACTGATGAAAAATATTTCCATCGATGATAATCAAAAATTACAGCTAGGCATAGTAAGAAAAATGGTGCTTGAGAACTGAGAGTATGATTTCAGGATGTTTTCTGAGGGGATGTTGATAATTTTTGTGTGTTAATGGTTATAAAGCTTTAATTTTTTGAATCTCAACATCTACTGTCATTAAATAATTGTCTGACACTCCATTCCTTGTTGTCTGACTCCCCCCCCCTCCAATTTCCTGCAACTATGAAAATGTAAATCAATAAAAATGGAAAAAAATGCTTAAAATATTATCTGTTGAAATTATTTAAAAAACTAAAATTGAATTCTGCCAAGCCCTAGACACACTGCATTTTCTCCTTTGATTACAGCTGTGCAGGAACCAGATTTTTTGTTTCATGGGAAACTGCTGTTGTTTAAAAAAAAATCCATTAGGAAGCAAAACAAAACAAAACCATTTCAAAATTTCCTGCAAAACAAAATTTGAAAAAATGTTTTGGGTCAGTTGAAATGTTTCATGTTAATAAAATCTAAACATTTCACTCCAATTTTGATGTTTTATATTATGTTAAAACTAAAAAATGTGAACTGAAAAGTCATTTTGAAAAGGAAAACTGAAAGGTTAAAAAAAATTTCTAAATTGAATTTTGTTGAAATTGATCCATTTCTGCAAAATGTTTTGATCTTGACAATGGCATTTTCCAATGGAAAAATGTTCCATTGGAAAATTTCCGACTAGCTGCAGTCTTGATCAAATGGTGTTAGTGTGTGAAATTAGAGGAACTGTGCTCTCAGTATGCCTGTTTGATATTATCCCCTACCTAATGAGGTTGTTCATTGGACTACTCCATCATGAGTTTCAACAGAGTATAAAAGTGAAATATGTTTGAGACATCTAAAAGAACATGTAAAGAGCTTCCAATACTCTAAATGGAAGGCAGGAAAACTGGGGGTTGCATAAAGGGAAAGGGCCAAACAAGCAGGGATGCTGAAATAAGTTTTATAGCGGGGGTGCTCAGAGCCATTGAACAAAACTGTAAACACTGTATATGATGGAAACCACTTCAAGCACCCCTAGTTCCAGCACCTATGCTCACAATCAGCTGCACGCACAGTCAATTGTGAGCATAATAATCAAATGCAGGCCTATAATTGTATGATTTGTGGGTGCAATCAAATAATTATGTCAACATTTCATAATTTGTTTGCACAGTTCATTGCAGGCACATAAGTGTAGGTGCAAAATTAGAGGCCTCTTTTTCAAATTTGGCCCATAATTAAGGCTACATTTTAGTAACGGGTATTTTTAGTAAAAGTAAATGGACAAGTCACAGGCAGTAAACAAAAATTCACAGCCCGTAACTTGTCCATGACTTGTACTATAGACCCCTAACTAAAACTTGGCCTGGGGTGCTGGGTGGGGGGGTGGCCCGCTGGTGCTGGGGGTGGGGGCATGCGCAGGACTCCAGCTGGTGCTGGGAGGGGAGGTTGGCTGGGCTGGCAGGCTCCCTACCTGGCTCCGTGTGTCCCTGCAGCTCCTAGGGGGAGGGAAGGCCAGGGGGGCTCTGTGCGCTGCCCCCTCCATGAGCTCCAGCTCCGCAGCTCCCATTGGCCAAGAACTGCAGCCAATGAGAGCTGCGGGGGCAGTGCCTGCAAGCAGGAACAGTGCGCAGAAACCCCTGACCCCTCTGCCTAGGTCAGGAGATGCCAGCCGCCTCTGGGGAGACCCCCCCCGCAGCTAAGCACCACCCCACAACTCAACCCCATGACCCAGCCCTGAGCCCCCTCCAATACGCAAACTGCTGCTGGCCCAAGAGCTGCCCAAGTGTTTGGGCAGCCCCTGAGCCAGCCGCACCGGCTGCTGCAAAAGTCATGGTGGTCATGGAAATCTGTAATCTGTGACTTCCATGACCTCCGTGACAGACACACAGCCTTACCCATAATTAATAGTAAATTGTATTATATACAGTAATGTTAAGCTCCCAAATGAGTATGGCCCTACCTTTTTCCGGGAGATTATGATAGCGTGGAAATGATTTTGCAAACAAGGGGAGAAAGCCAGGGTTGCCAGCTGCTCCCAGGAGTCATCAGGATACAGAGCATCCCAGGTATCAAGGTTCCAGTGTTCTCTTCATCACTGCACAGCCCTCCCACTGTGGCTACCACTTGCAGCTCTGTTCTTGAGGTGGCCTTTCTTTCACTGTTCCTAGAACAGACTAATAACAGGAAGGACACCCCTTCACAACCTCCAACCATAGCCTGACCTCATCTTCAGTGTCCTTACTAGGTCTGACCAATGGTCCACCTAGCCCAGGATCCTGTCTTCCAACAGTGGCCAGGGCCAGATGCTTCAGAGGGAATGAACAGAACAGGGCAATTATTGAGTGATCCATTCTCTGTCGTCCAGTTCCAGCTTCCTGCAGTCAGAGACTTAGGGTCATCTGAAGCATGGGTTTGCATCCCTGACCATCTTGGCTAACAGCTATTGATGGATCTATCCTCAATGAAGTTATCTAATTCTTTTTTGAACAGTTATTCTTTTAGTCTTCATAACATCCCATGGCCACATATTCCATGGGTTGACAGTACACAACGCGCATCCTTATGTTTTTTTTAAAACCTGCTGCCTATTAATGTCATTGGGTGACTAGTGGTTCTTATGTTATGTGAAGGGGTAAATAACACCTTTTCTCAACAGAATTCATGATTTTATTAACCTCTATCATAGCCTCTCCTGCCCTCCATTAGTTGTCTCTTTTCTAAGCTAAATGGTCCCAGTCTTTTTAATCTTTCCTCATATGGAAGGTATTCCATACCCCTAATCATTTTTGTTGCCCTTCTCTGTACTTTTTCCAATTCTAATATATCTTTTTTGAGATGGGGCGACGAGAACTGCACACAGCATTCAAGATGTGGGCATACCATGGATTTATATGGTGGTATCATGATATTTTGTATTAGCTATCCCTTTTTTAATGGTTTCTAACATTGTTAGTTTCTTTTGATAGCCGCTGTACACTGAGCAGATTTTTTCAGAGAACTACCCTGTGGTGGGACAAGTGCCCCCACCCCCTTGCATGACTGGGCTGCAGCAGGCCAATGAGCCTGCGCAGATGGGCAGCCAATGAGAGAAGGGCTTATAGGGAGCCAATCGGGGCCCAGATTGGAGACAGCCAATCAGGGCCAGGCTCAGCCCTATAAAAAGGCTGCCCAGGAGAGAAGCAGGGAGTCTTTCCCAGGCCTTTAGAGGGGAAGGCCTGTCTCCTGCTCAGGAGACCAACACCTCAGACAGCGCGCAGCGCAGTGCTGGGCAGATGCAGGGGAGCATAGGAGAGCTCCAGCCTGTTACCTGCCAGGCTGTGGGCCCGGACTGGAAGGGCCTAGAGGGTGCAAAGGGGTCAGTGGGGAAGTGACCCAGGGAGAGCGAGCAGATGAGGGGAGAGAAGGAGGGCAGGGAGGCTGCCGCTAGAGGGTCCCTGGGTCGGGACCCAGAGTAGTGGGCGGGCCTGGGTCTCCCCCCACACCCCCTTCCCCCTTAGCTTACACCAGGCCAGGAGAAGTGGCCATAACAGACTGCACCAGACCCCTGATGGAAGGGGCTAGACTTTGGGGTGTAGCTGGCCACGGCGGCAGGGGTGCACTGGAGGACTGCTGTTAACCCCCCCCTGGAAGGGGGTGAGCGTGGACTTGGGGGCACTGCCGGAGGGCGGTGTCCTGAAGAGGACGCCACGAGCCGGGAGCAACGCGGGTCCAGACGCCGGCAAGGGAGCGGCGGACGGGACACCACCGGCGGAGGGTGCTCCAGGACTGCTGGGAGCTAATTCCCAGACCAACCGGCAGGGGGTGCCACGGTGGTTAGTTGTAACCCTGTCACATACCCACAATGACTAAGATCTTTCTTGAGTGCTAACAGCTAATTTAGACCCCATTATTTTGTATGTATAGTTGGGATTATGATTTCCAGTGTGCATTACTTCACACTGAATTTCATTGACCATTTTGTCACCCAGTCACCCAGTTTTGTGAGATCTTTGTAACTCTTTACAGTCAGCTTAGTGCTTACCTATCTTCAGTAATTTTGTATCATCTGCAACCTTTGCTACCTTACTATTTACCCCCTTTTCCCAGATCATTTATGAATATGTTGAACAGCACGGGTCCCAGTACTTAGCCTTGGGGAACCATGTTATATACCTCTCTCTGCTGTGAAAACTGATCACTTATTCCTATCCTTTGTTTCCTATCTTTTAACTCTTGATCCTCCTGATGTCATCAGTGCTTCTCCACTTCATTGTAAGGGATTCCAGACACTTACCATGCAATGTCACTACCATGACAGGGTTCATGGGGTTTGGGGTGCAATCCAGACCAGTAAGGGAGTGTGTCACCACTTGCCTTGTGACCCTGGGTGCCTCTCAATGCTTTGATGTTGTAGTTCCCAGCCTAGGTTGCTCACAACCAGCCTACCAGCGTGCAGGTTACACCCTGAGTATCTGTGTGCTAGACAGCCCTGGTTCACCTCTGACCCCAACAGCCTGTCTACAGCCCCACTCTGGCTTCCATCAGCGTTAGTTACAACCAGTAAGGTGACCCCAACATGCTTCCAATCCTGAATTTCTCCCAAACCATGTGCTCTGCAATATTCACCCCACTCCTGGACAGTTCAGAGAAAAAATATGGCTCATTTGTTCCTCTAAAGAGACAAAAAACACATCTCACAGCTCATTAGCTTAATGGGGCTAAACACAACCTTTCATTTAAACACCACATTGAGTTGGTATATAGTACAAAAATAAAACAAATTTATTAAGAGGACATAGCTTAAGTGATGCAAAATAAAAGGAATAAAGTTAGAAAGGGTTACAAACAAATAAAAGTGAAAACACACATCTAAAAGTCTAAAACTTAATCTAGCAACATACAGGCTGTGTTCAAAATGGTTTCTCTCACCAGACATTCTTCTCCCCAGCCATGGCTGACTCTCCCTCATGTAGGACCTTCCACAAAAGTACAAGGTGCAGGCTTCCCTTGTTTTGTTAGGTTAAAGATCTTTGCCTAAGAAAGTTTCTCACCTATATACAATTCCAGAGATTTCCATACCCCTGAGGTGAAGGACTCATCTTTCTCAGTTTGCAAGAGCTCTGGTCCCTTGTGTCTGTCTAGTAATGAATGCCAAAGATGGCTTCTGTCCTTGCTTATATCTTCCAAAGGTCAATGAACTTGTTTCAAGAGGCAGGATGACCTCATGCTGTTCTTCCCTTCTTGCGGGCTTCCCATCCCCCTGCATTATTTCAGTATAAATGGGGCTTCCATTTTTTCTGGTCACACTTTGATTTACTCTCATTTGAGACGGGTATGGGAGGGACCTGTTTCTCCCTTCATTGGGACATAGATTGTAAAACATATTTTACATATGGATCCATATTTCCTTGTATAGTGTCAATGCATCAATTTCACAATGATATTAATCACCAGTGTGTCATTAGCTTTCCGAAAAGACCTCGCTCTATATACATTTTTATAACATAATATGTTATACAATCAGTTGATTCCATTGTTTATCACTTGAAGCTGAGCCCTGCTGTCTTTATAGACCAGTAAACCTTTGAAATGGATTCTTCTGAAAAGTAAAACCCAGGCCAAGCTTCTTTCTCCTGCTGGGGCATAGATGCCATGCTGTCTCCTTCTCAACTTGTTAGTGTGAGATTTATATCCACCCCTTGTGGCTTGATGGGTCTGTTTACGCAATATGTAAATACATTTTCATTGTCTTTCAAAGTGCATTGGAAGTAACCCGTGGGTGGGGAAAATATATTCTCTTGTCTAGTGCAGACCTGTTTCCCAACCCCCTGGCATGCCTGGTTTAAACACACTTTAGTCATAATTCTAGTATATATCCCTAACTCTTAAAACCCACCATCTACATACATCATGCAAGAACATGAATGATCAGTGAGTTATTAGTTTTCAAATTATACTTCACAAGGCATGTTTTGTACAAAGATTATTACACTAGTATGTAGGGTGTGATTATAGGGGTATTTACTGTCACAACTACTACATACCTGTTTGAGCCAAGTTCTCTCTTACTCTCTACTTCTAGGTCACTTTGATTTAACTATCTTCTCTCATCAAGTTTCCTGTTTCTCACCTCTAGCCTTTACTTCTCTTCCCCATCCCTATCTCTCTTCCCCTGCATTCTCTTGTGGCACATACCTCCCACCTCTTGACCTCTCTCTTTGGGGTCAGTCTCTCTCTCTGTCTCTCTCTCTCACGCGCACACACACACAAATATTGCTATAATGAATGTACTCCTATAAAAAAAATCCCTGCCAATAAAACCAGACTTAAACCACCTTTAAAAGATGCAGAACTGTAAAGGTGCCAGCACAACAAAACAAAGTGGCAGCTGCATGATTTTATTGTTGTGATGCTTGTCTTCCTAGCTCCCCTTGTTTGCAGTTGTCATGTTATGACTACACTTGGATTGTAAATTTAAGACAGGGACTAGTTCTTTAATTTGTCTATAAAGCACTATGCACACCTTCAATATGGCCATGTATAAATAATTACAAAATAACCTCTGATACAATTAATGGTATATTTTTCAAAGCTAATTGGATAATGGAGCATATACTTTCTGGATCTTAATACTTTGGCAACTGCTGTCCCTGAAAACTATCCCCTAAGGACCCTTGATCATCGTAGTTCATATCTGAAAGATCGATAGTCACAGTTGTCCCTTTCTATTTGCTTAATTTTAATTTATTCGGCTTAAAAATCAGACTTTTTAACACATATAAAATGGGCTAATTTCTTTCTTATTCCTTAATGTTTCTCCAGGAGAGGAGATGGTGTAATAGAGATATGGGATACATAGTAAAGTTGTCATTTTGATTATATTTTTGTCTTCCAAAGAAGGACAAGGGGATTGGCTCCAGCAGTGCTCTCCCTTTATATGCTCACTAACGACTGAAAGAAGTTTAATGTAATGACTTAGCATTGTAGGGAGATACCACACCAAGTAAAAAAAACTGCCTTGTGCTACTTTAACAGGTCATTGATGTGTAAGTATGTCACTTGGTGCATTATCTGTATATATGGCTCCTGGTTTAGTATAATTGATTTTAAAGCCTGATTTTATACTGATTTATGATATGAATCACTGCTTGGACTGAAGTTTTGGATACAGATATCAATAATAAAATATCAACCTGTACAGTCAGCCTATACCCATATCTGCTGCCTTCTTTATTACTGTTATGATGATTCTCGCCAATTCCTCTGAGAGGCTTGAGAAAAAGTATGGAAAATAAAGGGACAGAGTGGGTTCCTTGCTTTGTGCCCATGGGCAGTGAGTAGCATGGGCCGGGGAAGGCTGTGCCTCCCAAAACAGCCTGGAATGGCCCCATCCACACTGCACCCCCAGACCCCCTCCTGCCTGCTTCCAGTTCTATTCCCAGTGCTCTTCTGTGGCCAAGAGGCTGGGGCAGGCAGGCTGGGGTCAGTGCTCACAAGGCCCGGGAGCGCTGGGGCCATGCCATGTGTTCCCAGCACTGGAGTTGGGGGCGCTGTGGCCATGCTGCCCACCCGGAGTGTTGGGGTTACTCCAGCCATGCTGCCTGCCCGGCGCTCCGGGGCTGAGGGCGCGCAGGGGGTGGGCTCTGGGCTTTGGCGGCGGTGGAAGGGAAGGGGCGGGGCAGAGGGTGAGGGGCCGGGAGTAGCCTCCCCCAATGCCTTGTTCAACCGCCGTCCATGTTTGTGCCTCCTTTATAAAAGAAAAGACTACGAATATGAGTTCTCTAGTTAGCACCCATTATGGACCTGTATCCAATCTCATACTGGTATTTCGCTTGTATAACTCCATTGACTTTACTGGATTTGTTCCTGATTTACATCAGTGTGAGTGAAATGAGAATTAGACACCTATCTCCAAAGCCATGATGCAGGAAAGCATCCCTGTTCAGAAAGGGTGCTTAAGCCTATGGCTAAGCACATGAAATTAAGTGAATGGGATTTAAGTACATGATTAAATGTAAGCACATGCTTAAGTATTTTCCTGCATTGGGGCCTAAGGAAAGAATAAACATAATTTTTCTGTTCATCCAAATATTGCCTAAAAGCATACAAAACTGTTGAAAACCATTCAGCTCAAAGGCACGTCTTTTTAGCATCCAAGAGGATATAAGTGTTGCTTTGATAATCAGTGTATATAATAAACGCAAGGACGAATGAATATCAGTGGTTGAACGTTGATGCTGCTATCTGCTTTATCTGAATCAAGTGAGCCAGGAAGAATTCTTTAATACTGGAGAGAATATTTTATACCCACATAGAGTGGCAGACATGAAAGAGGAAATCTTTATCTTGTCTGTATTGTAATGAATTGTGATATTTTCCCATTCATAGAATGCAATATTCTGCTGAGATTTTATTGTGATAAGATTTTTTGTGTGTGCCTCAGTCTGCATGTGGTTGGGATATTGGTATGTAAGGAAGTGGGCACATCTGCACTTTTGCAGTTCTGGACTAGGACTTTAAACCTGCCCAAGTTCCTGAACAATGGAGAGGCAACAATGGATATTTGCAAATGAGTCCTCATGTAAAAAGAAAATATATCTGTAAAAGGAGAGTGGGATCTCTTTCTATTACCCTAGATTTCCCTACTTAACCTATCTTTCACGCAGTGTCTTTTTTTTCTTATGAAGTGCAATATCCTCACATAATTGCGCCAAAGAAAAGGAATGGATCAGGAAACTCCTTAGTTCATCAGTTGTAGTGAGCTATTTCATTCCAAAAGGCATTAAACAGCTTGAGACTTTGAGAGTCAAAAAAGTGAGGAAGTAACTGGGCAAAAACTTGTATCCGTTTGTTTTAGTCATGCTCTATTAATGTCATTGCTAGGGTAGAGTGTTGTATGATACTTTAGTCACTTTCAGGCCATGATTACCAGATCATGATACAGCTTGTGTTGACCAGGAACAGAAATACAGTCAAAGCTAGGATCAGAGCCCCTTGTTGCCTTTGAAAATGACCCCAATACCGATATGCTATATAGATGCCTCTAACATCACCAAACCCTCTAAATCTTCTGGGTACCATAACATTCTTCAGAGCCCCCGAGAGTTTTAATTCTCATTAGGACTCTACAACTGGAATCAGACTGGAGTGAACTTTTTCTCATTTCACCTTTATTAATACCCAGATCCTTTAGGGTATATCGACATTGCAATGTATGCCCAGAGTTTGAACTCAGGCTCAAACCTAATCACTCTTCTGTCTACAGACAAATTACTCTAACCAGGGCTTGGATCCAGGACCCCAGGATCCCACAGGGGTGAAGTGTCCAAGCCTGACTCAAGCCAGGACCCAAACTTTAAGCCCTATTTCTTTGCAGTGTAGATCCAGCCTCACTGTACTCATGCCCTGGAAATCCACCAAAAGTATCCCACAATCCCACAGACTGACTTGCTTTGTCCTCTGAACAGTCAAGTTGTTTGGCGAGTCAAGTTTTTTCACACTGCACCATAAACAAAGGGGTAGAGCCAGGGACGGTGCTCCCACTAGGCAACCCTAGGCGGTTGCCTAGGGCGCTAGGATTTGGTGGGGCGGCGACTCCCAGCGGTGATTTGGTGGCAATAAAAGCAGCTGCCGAAACGCCGCCGAGAACGCAGCTTCCAAAGAGCTGCTGCCACTGGTGGAGGTGAGCTGCTGCCGTGGGGAGAGGGCGGGGGGCGGGGGGGAGCTGCTATGGGCGGGAAGCCGAGCCTGCCGCGGGCAAGTGGGGGGGCTGAGCCGAGCCTGCCGCGGAGTTGGTGGGGAGGCTGAGCCGAGCCTACCGTGGGCGAGCAGGGGAGCTGGCTGCCGCGGGGGTGGGGGGGTGCAGGGCTGGTGCAAGGAAGTTTTGCCTAGGGCGTGAAACTTCCTTGCACCGGGTGCCCTGGGTAGAACAGCCACATATTGGGATGGTGCTAGGAAGTCTGGGATATGGGTGGTTAGATTTGGGCCTGCATAATGCAGTTCAGACCCTGGAGCCCCAGGTTGGGACCCAGGGTTCAACAGTTCCTAACCTGGGGTTACAAATGAGTGTAGATGCTCAAGTCCTAGGTAAACATACCCAGGGACTGCTAACTTGAGTTTTACTAACTCTGGGCTTACACTATAGTGTAGACATACCCTTAGAGTAGGAATCAGGTCAGACTCAATCCAGCTGCTGCAACCCCTCTACAAAAATAGTCACCCAAAATTATGATGTATGTGCAAATGTGGCCAAGTGAAGGTTGTTTTGGGAAACTTAAGGCAGAGAATTTAAGTGCGTTAAATTCAAGAGAGTCAAAATTAACATATAGGTTTGTTTGTTTTTTCATTGAATTGACACAAGAGCCTCAAGAAGCTTTATGAAAGGCTTTACAGTTTCTTGTAAAGGATGTTGCTGTGTGGGACATCATCCAGTTGTTGAGGAAGGACATCAATGAAACTGCCTTTTGAAACAAAGAAGGTCTCAAAGAGAAATGACTAGTTCTTTCACAGAGAAGTCTATTTCTGCATCTATTCAACAGGAATTTATTTTCTCCCCATCTATTCAACATCATGATGGAAGCAGGTTTTGGAACAAAGCTGATTCCCACCCAGCTCTATTCTCCTGTCTGCCACAAACTCAGCAGTAGATAGTTCTTCCTTTTGCATTCCTGTCACTCTGACAGTGGCTGATAGTTGTTTGACAAGGCATTGTAAGTAAATTGGTAATATTAGAATAGCATGCCCTTTTTCTAACATTTTTCTACTCCAGCCTTCTCCGTAATAGGAACAATTTTGTGTCTGAACCCTGTTCTTTTCAGTATTCTGTTATTTAAAGCTTACATGTTGGATCAATGGAAATTCTTTTCAGAGATAAATGTCATTCAGATAACGTATTGTTATCCTGGAGATAGCTAAAATGTACTGGTAGGTGTTGTAATTTTTAACTCCTGGCTGCAAAAACACCACCACCACCACAAAACACGACAAATGAAAAACTGTTAGAATTGGAGCACTGAATTGCTTGCTGCTTTACAGGAGGTCAAAGAAAGGGGAACAACTTCTAGCTGGCTGGAACCAGACACAGCCAGGTCTGCACATAATCAGGTCTTCACTGTATGTGAATCTTCTTTGTGCAATGTGACCTAGTGTTACAAGCAGGGAAATGATTCAAGGAAGATACTGGCCCAACTGATTCAGGAGCACAGAGATTCAAATCCAGTTTTAGGGCCATGGGGTGCAGAAAATGGTATCTTAATACAAAACCTGCAGAGCTCAAGCAATAGCCAAAACCTCTTTCTTTGCATGACGCCTCACTGTTTACTGAGGAAAAAGCACCATGCAGAAGATCTGCAGAATACAAAAATGGGAGTCTGTGCAAGTGTGGGAATAGTCAGGGAAGAGAAAGTGATAATTATGATGCCCTGGAATCAAAAATGAATGTACAACAGAAAAACATCTGCATTTGGGTATGGCGTAACATAAATATGTCAGTGGATTTCCAGGTATATAAGGGACATTAGCAAGCAATTGCGGGGGGCTATATTTCAAGAAGCAAGGGTATTGAAAAATTATCACTAATAACTATTGTACACTCTGGCCCCTACCCTGTAAGAACATGCAAAGAAATGTAAAACTACATGGTCTCTGACAGGGTCTGCAAGTTTCATCCTCTACAATGTGCTTAATGTAGCCATCACCTACTCCCCAACCCACTCTTGGAGTTGCCACACCTTGGTTTTTTGTGGATCTACTGGCATGTTATATAGCAACATATTATGCCAACTTCTTATAATTGTTAGTGTATTTCTGACCTTTTCTACAGAACAGGAACTGTTGCCCTTTGTAATTATGTCTCAAAGAGCAAGAGTTGAGGAAAAGTAAAGGAGTCTCTACAGTTTTTTCTGTGGGTTTTATTCCTTACAAGGTATAGCTTCAGAACAAAAAATGATGTGCCAGGCTTTCAGCTGGTGCAGGGTGAGAAGTATGCCAGTTTATGCACGCTGAGGAGCTGAAATGGAGTTGGTTGGGAAACAAAGAAAATAGGTTTTGTGAAGGAAAAAAAAAAGAAATTTTAACATTACTGTTTCAATACTGATTTTTTTTCACATTTTTTGCAAGAGATTTTTTTTACATTTCAAATCTCCAAAATTTCAAAGTATTGACATTTCCATTTTCAGTGGAAAAAACAGAAGATTTTGAAAAACTGGAAACTTTTTGTGAATTTTTCTGGTTTTGAAAAGAGGCCATTTACATTCCATCTTCTCTCCTCAGTCATTGAGTTGCCTGTTTTCTTTTCTTTCTTTACTGAAGATGGGAGGAGGGTGGAAGAGAGTGAGGGGGGAAAGCACTGATGACATCAGGAGGATCAAGAGTTAAAAGATAGGAAACAAAGGATAGGAATAAGTGGTCAGTTTTCACAGCGGAGAGAAGTATATAGCGTGTGTGTGTGTGTATGTATGTGTATATATATATCACTTTTACTTTCAGAACAATCTGTGTATTAGGATAAACTCCAATAAACCTACCTACTTTACTCTTTGGATTTGTTCTTCCTGGGCTTTTTTTAATGCCTCAGAGAATCATTTATGGTGCTGTCAGGGCTCCCTCTCCACTCTTAACTCTGGGGTACAGATGTGCTTATTTCTATCAGCTTAGGTTACAAACTTCCCCAAGGTACAAATCCTTTCCTTGTCCTTGGACGGTATTGCTGCCACCACCAAGTGATTTAGACTAAAATTCAGGAAAAGGACCACTTGGAGTCCCTATTCCCCCAAAATATCCCCCCAAGCCCCTTCACCCCCTTTCCTGGAGAGGCTTGAGAATAATATACCAACCAATTACCTTTAATATAGGTACAGACCAGACCCTTTATCTTTAGGACACTAAAAATCAATCAGGTTCGTGAAAGAAGAACTTTATTATAAATAAAAAAGTAAAAGAAGCACCTCCTGTAAAATCAGGATGAAAGGTAACTTTACAGGGTAATAAGATTCCCTTCTAGGCTCAGCTTCAGAGTTACAAAACAGGAATGAAATTACCTTTTAGCATAGGGAAAATTCACAAGCTAAAACAAAAGATAATCTAATACATTTCCTTGCCTTACTTACAATTTTTGTAATCTTAGATGCTCATTTTCAGGTATATTTCTAGGAGATGTTTTTCCTGCCTGGACCCTCTCTGTCCAGCAAGAGAACAAACAAAGAGCACAAACAAAACCTCCCCCGTCCCTCCTGCTCCAGATTTGAAAGTATTTTCTTTCCCCATTGGTCCTTCTGGTCAGGTGCCAACTAGGTTAATTGAACTGATTAACCCCTTACAGGTAAGGCAATTTAGTATAGCTGCCCTGTGTATATTTATGACAGGTGCTGAAATAATGCAGGAGCTGCTCTTATGCTATTTTCACCAACCAGGAACTGAAATACCATAAAAATAAGTCTCTTCTTATTTCAGCCCCATAAATTGCTCACTCAAGACATTTAGAAAGGCCCACAAAAATACAAGCAATAAATATAGTCAAGTGTAAGAAATACAAATACAATTGCAGTGACATGCACAAAAATCAGAACCCTTTGCATGGTAAAATAAGTGATGTCCCACATATTGAGGTGCTCTTCTCTATGTTGCTGTAATTTGGAGGATAAGTGGCATTTGCTAAATGGGATCACTGAAAAAGGCAGTTGGGTTAACAGAAGGGATCAAATTTAGTGTATTCAACAGGACTGGACAAAGAACATAAATGAATTTAGAGACTGTTGGAGGGACTCAAGTTCTTGATGCAATAGAACTAATACAAAATAGGGCACCAGATTTTCAGATGTCAATCATCATAATGCCATTAACGTCAATGGAGCTATGCCACTTTTTATCAGCTGAGCCTCTGATCCAATGAGTTCATGTAAACAGACATCTGGAATCTAGAACGAGGTTGGGTAGTCAGTTGGTTGGGACAAAAAGGCAATTGAAGGGGAGGAGAGCTGTGATGATAGCTGTCACTCAGCAATACAGCCATGCGATTGAAAATAATCTGACGTTTTCTCTGGATTTGATTGCCCAGGAGCTTCCCATTGCAGCATAATTTAAAACAATGTCCCTCTGGCTCCCTGCAAGTCTAGAGCTAGCCAAACTTTGCTCAGACAGCTAGATACTACAGAAGTAATAAAATGCTCAAAATATTAACCATTGGGCTTGCAGCAGTCCTTCCCCATTGAGGATTGCATGCCTTCATTTGTTTTCATTTCTGCTAACGAAAACAAATAAACATGAGAATTCCAGAGAGAGAAGGAAGAAACTACATTTATGTTTCAAAGCTCTGCAGCCTATTCTCCGGTGTGCAGTGTGCAGCCCAGTGCTATGTGCATGCCTCATTAAAGAAAAAAAAAGAGAGAGAGCAGTAGTGATATTTTACAGAAATCACAGATTTAGCCTCCCATCCATGGTTATACAGATCCCTAGCAGCATCTGGCCTAGGGCTATATGAACATGTAATAATTACAACTTTCTTGCCCATCTCAAAAACACAAACACAATCTCACCAGACATCAGTTTCAAGTTAAAATGATTGGAAAGCTCCCTAAATGTTGCAAGCTGACTCATTCTTAATGCAACCAGAAAAGACCAACATCAAGTCCCTTTTCAGCTCCTGTCTCTCCAGGAGAGTGGGAACTTAGACTCACTTATGAGTGGGTCTACCTTCCTGTGTGGGCCCCACAAGTACTTCACCGGTCAAAATCCAATGCATTAATCTGTTTTTTTTTCTCCATTTAGTATTCCAATTAGCCCCTGATAAGGAGGTTGTTGTAAAACCTCCATCTGTGTTCTTACCTCATAATAATTTCAAGGGAAGTGGCAATTTAAAAATCTTTGTGTTAATCAGAACACTAACTGCTGCCTGGTTTTCAGACAATAGTCAACCAGCAAGACCAGCTCAGAGAAAGCTGACAAACAGGCAGTTAGCACTGCCCCACATGCAGTAGCATGGATAAAATGTTGAGTACATTAGCCCTGACCAATTTTCCCACCAAAGAGGATGCATAATACGTCACCACAGAGACAAATGCATGTTGTTTATGAGTAGGACCTGCGGCCATAGCACCACAAGATGTGATCTCTTCAGATTTTATGAGTTAAGCTGCATCAAACAAACCTGGTCTATACTTGGCTCTGTGGCCTCTTTTTTAAAAAATCCAACACGCTGGAGGAAGTGTCACAAGTGTTGCTGATTCGGTAGCTAGCACTATTGCCTGTTAGTCAGGTATGAATTAATGTTTCAGCATGGATTGGTACTAGAAGGCACCGTGTTACTGTCTTTCAGATCAGATATTGGGTCATTTTTAAAAAATCCACATGAAAGCCTGTTCTACTGAGAGGTGAATTGCAGTGTTCTTAATACAGTTGTCACTGAAATATTTCAAGACAGAAAAAATAAGAACATAAGAAAGGCCGTACTGGGTCAGACCAAAGGTCCATCCAGCCCAGTATCCTGTCCACCGACAGTGGCCAATGCCAGGTGACCCGGAGTGAGTGGACCTAACAGGTAATGATCAAGTGATCTCTCTCCTGCCTTCCATCACCCCCCTCTGACAAACAGAGGCTAAGGACACCATTCCTTACCCATCCTGGTTAATGGCCATTAATGGACTTCATCTCCATGAATGTATCCAGTTCTCTTTTAAACCCTGTTATAGTCCTAGCCTTCACAGCCTCCTCAGGCAAGGAGTTCCACAGGTTGACTGTGCGCTGTGTGAAGAAGAACTTCCTTTTATTTGTTTTAAACCTACTGCCCACTAATTTCATTGGGTGGCCCCTAGTTCTTTTATTATGAGAACAAGTAAATAACTTTTCCTTATTCACTTCCTCCACTCCACTCATAATTTTATATGCCTCTATCATATCCCCCCTTAGTCACCTCTTTTCCTAGCTAAAAAGTCCTAGCCTCTTTAATCTCTCCTCATATGGGACCCATTCCAGACCCCTGATCATTTTAGTTGCCCTTTTCTGAACCTTTTCTAATGCCAGCATATCCTTTCTGAGATGAGGAGACCACAATTGTACGCAGTATTAAAGATGTGGGCGCACTATGGATTTGTATAAGGGCAGTAAAATATTCTCTGTTTTATTCTCTATCTTTTTTTTTAATGATTCCTAACATCCCGTTTGTTTTTTTGACTGCCGCTGCACACTGTATGGACATCTTTAGAGAACTATCCATGATGACTCCAAAATCTTTTTCCTGATTAGTTGTAGCTAAATTAGCCCCCATCATATTGTATGTATAGTTTGGGTTATTTTTTCCAATGTGCATTGCTTTACATTTATCCACATTAAATTTCATTTGCCATTTTGTTGCCCAATCATTTAGTTTTGTGAGATCTTTTTGTAGTTCTTCACAGTCTGCTTTGGTCTTAACTATCTTGAACAGCTTAGTATCATCTGCAAACTTTGCCACCTCACTGTTTACCCCTTCTTCCATCATTTATGAATAAATTGAATAGGATTGGTCCTAGGACTGACCCTTGGGGAACACCACTAGTTACCCCTCTCCATTGTGAAAATTTACCATTTATTCCTACCCTTTGTTCCCTGTTTTTTACCAGTTCTCAATCCATGAAAGGATCTTCCTTCTTATCCCATGGCAACTTAATTTACGCAAGAGCCTTTGGTGAGGGACCTTGTCAAAGGCTTTCTGGAAATCTAAGTACACTATGTCTACTGGATCACCCTTGTCCACATGTTTGTTGACCCCTTCAAAGAACTCTAATAGATTAGTAAGACATGATTTCCCTTTACAGAAACCATGTTGACTTTTGCCCAACAATTTATGTTCTTCTATGTGCCTGACAATTTTATTCTTTACTATTGTTTCAACTAATTTGCCGGGTACGGATGTTAGACTTACCGGTCTGTAATTCCTGGGATCACCTCTAGAGCCCTTTTTAAATATTGGCGTTACATTAGCTATCTTCCAGTCATTGGGTACAGAAGCCGATTTAAAGGAAAGGTTACAAACCCTAGTTACTAGTTCCGCAAAAAAAAAAAAATTTAACATGTCCAGTAGGGTTTGACTGCTCCACTCTGACATTGCTTACAAGCTACAGCACTTACAGGTTGTACAACTCATTCATACACTTGCTCGCTACCCAGCCTACAATGCAGGCTTCTCACTTCAAAGACCTCATTGGGTTTGTACAGTCTGCTTCAGTTCACCTACCTATCCTTTTAAAAATGTTGCTTTTAGTGTCAAAGTGAATGCTACATTTGTTAAGCATGAGGGGAGGGGGCTTGGTCCATTCTCCCTCTTTTGTTGTGTTGTCCGATTATAAGTCAGCCATTGTTGTATGTAGCTGTAGCCATGTCAGTCCCAGAATATTAGTATCTTTTCCCAGACTTGAAGAAGAACTCTGTATGGCTCAAAGGTTTGTCTGTCTCACCAACAGAAGTTGGTCCAGTAAAAGATATCACCTCACCGAACTTGTCTCTCTATAAAGTGGCCAGTCGTTCCAATCTCTTTCTTGTTTTTTTTTTCTCCCTCTTCTCCTTATTTCCCACTTCCTTTCCTTCCTCTCTATTGGAATTGTGACATTAGAGGTAAGGTATTTTCATCAGAAAATACAACCAATTCCTAAAAAGTCTATTGCCCAGAGTTTACTTCCGTTTACAGTGGCGCAGTCCTATTGAGTGAGATAGTGGTGCACTCAGTGTGTCTCAGAGCAGAATTTGGCCAGGAGTACAGGGCCGGCGCTTCCACTAGGTAACCCTAGGTGGTCGCCTAGGGCGGCAGGATTTGGGGGGGTGGCATTTCGCCGCCCTCGGCGGCATTTCGGCAGCATTTCGGCAGCGACTCATTTCCCAGCGGCGATTAGGTGGGAAGAAAAGTGGCTGCCAAAATGCCGCCAAGAACGCAGCTTCAGAGGGGCTGCTGCCGAAGCACCGCCGATTACGGCGGAGGAGCGCTGCCGCCTAGGGCAGCAAAAACGCTGGCACTGCTATTGCGGGAGTATCTATTAAATCTTGCTCTATTTCAGCTTCAAACTTTCCTATGATCAAATAACTAGCTTGATCCTTCTGGATCTATTGTTCTTCACAAGATCTTTTAAATCTATTTGTACATATAATACAATAAATATTTGACCATGTAATTAGTTTCAAGAACAGCAGCAAGACAGAATATGGTCCTAGCTCATGAAAGTGTCACTATGCAGGACAGCACTAAGTATGTGCTTAAGTCCCAAATGAAGTCATGGGACTTAAGCACTTATTTAAAATTAGCCACAAGTTTAAATGCAGACCTGAATTGGGCCCCAGGGTCCTGACAGATGTCTCCCACTATAATTTTAATGTAGGTCAAATTGATGGGAGTAACCCCATCAAAACCATGTAAAAATCCAGAGGAGTCTCTTGTGATGATAATACTGAACTCCTTGGGGAAAGTTTGTCAGGTTTTAATGTGGGTGAAAAGAATGAGAAACTTTGCCATTGTGTTACTGGGGGCTGTGCCTCTGAGCAGCACTGCCCATACAGTCTGGGCAGGGCTCTGTGAAGCTCTTGTTACATATAGCTGGATGGAACTGGACTTAGAATAAAGCAGAGCCCTGGCAGCACCTTAAGCACTGAGTGATCAGTGAACACCACATGGTGCCAGGAGTAAAACAACCCAAAACAATACTCTGAATGGAAGAGTTAAAAACCCCACCAGAGCTGAAACTCTCTGGAACTGTGAGAGCGACTGTTACAATTAGAAAGCAATTTTGTTTGGTTGTTTGTGTGAATGTATTGTCAGTGTAAAACTAAACTGCACAATGAATATGAAGGGCAATGAACTTAGAACAAGAGCAGAAGTAAAAAAAGAAAAAAAGACATATTTAAGGCCTGATCTTGCATATGCCCTGCATATGAAACTCCCATGTTTTGATACCGTCTAATGCTTACATTAAATGTTATCTATACAGTATTCTTTCCTACGAATCTCTTTCTGTAATCCATGCTCTTACATTAGGCTTTGAGTCTGCTTTCCAGTGGCTTAAAATTATATAACACTTTGTCCATATTAGACTATATATAGATAATACTCATAGTTTACACAGCATTTAAAAGACACAGTTCAGAAAAAAAACAGGGATCACATGACTGGTAATTACCTGTATTCGGTTTCAATGTGGTAGAGTACAAATTTTATTTTTATAATGAAGACAACAAAATTAAGTGCTTTTAAAAAAAATTAGAATAGCTCCACATTATAATATTAGCTTAAGGGTACATCTATGCTACCTAGATGACAGCTAGTGAGTGTGCCCACCCAAGCTGCAATCACACCTCTGACTGCAGTATAGACATAATTAGGGCAGGTCGACACTAGAAAATTAGCTTGACCCAGCTATATTGTTCAGGGATTTTTCACACCCTTTACAGACTTAATTAAGCCAACCTAACCCCCAGTGTAGACAGCACTAGGTTGAAGGAAGAATTCTTCCATCGACCTAGCTACTGCCTCTCGGAGAGGTGGATTTACTACAGCCATGAGCAAACCCCTTCCATGGCTGTAGTAAGTGTCTATACTACAGCGGCAGTGCTGCAGCTGTACCGCTGTAGTGTTTCTAGTGTAGAGACATAGGCTTAGTTGCACTGTTTTGGCTAAGCTGTATGAGGAAGCTTGCAGAGCACCCATCTACCTGTCTCTAACCAATGCTAATAGCCTTCATTTGTATAAGTCCTAATATTCACCTAAATGTTAGCATACAGAGACACACATTGAAGAAGCCACAACCACAGTAAGAAAAGCAGAGCACACCATACATAGTGATCTTATCTTCCTGACTGCAACTGATAAATAGCAAGCAACATTTCTTCCTGCATTTTCATTCTAAAAACTGCCTTCTCTGTTTCTATAGCAACTTCTTTTGTTTGTAACTTGGAACCCATGCTAAAAATACCCTATTTTTAGGGGGGAAATATTCTGAAAAGACTTTGGTATAAATAGTAATAGTAAAGAGAAAAGACTGCAACCTTAAAATGAATACAAAGTCCAATACATATTCTAGATAAGTAGCTTATTCACTATAAATAGCACTGAATGCAACATCCATTATGTAGTTAAAAAATATAAATAGCAATTTTATTTGTATTTTTCAGGTTCTTTACCACAATCTGAATTATTGCCAAATGGAATTACTAGCTGGCATTCTCACTTATAAATTCAATTACTCTGTAATGAATTGAGAGCAATTCTGCAGCCACACATGCACATCCTATTGCTGTAGGACCTCAGTTACATAGATATAAGAACAATATGTGAAATTATGTCGTTTTTCAACTCCAGCTAGTTCAGCAGTAAAAGTCCCATGTCACATGAAACTGAATTTTGAGGAAAGAAGCTCTGCAAATACCCAGGGCTCACAAGATAAATTGTGACAGGCGCTGCCCTCCTCTTTTTTCCCTAAACAAAAAAGAAATAACTCTTTTTAGTGTTATTCTTCAGCAATCTATCAGTGTTGTAGATTTGCAGTGCTTTATCTTCAGATAAAGGCTGTGAAAACATTAGGATGATCATTCTGTTAATTTGTTTTTGTGTGTATATATATAATATATAATACATGTGTATTATGGTGTGTGGATGTGTGTGTTTGTACACATACACTTAATATAAAATATGTATCTTGTGAATATTTTGCTTCTTAGCACTGTAGTACAACAAATGTAAAAGTAGTAATATTCTTAGAGAACTAAAAGGTTCAGGTAATCCCAGGGCCAGCGCTCCCACTAGGTGACCCTAGGCGGTTGCCTAGCGTGCCAGGATTTGGGGGGTGGCGACTTCCGGCGACGGTTTCAAACGCCACCGAGAATGCATCTTTCCAGGAGCTGCTGTCCCTGCCACCGGCAGAGGTGAGCTGCCGCAGGCGGGGGGCTGGCCACCATGGGGAGATGCGGGGGGAGGCCCCCGGGGGGGCGGGGAGCCAAGCCCACCGCGGAGCCGAGCCCACCGCGGCCCGTGGGGGGCGGGGGCGGGGAGCCGAGCTTGCCGCGGCCCGGCGGGGAGCCGAGGAGCTGAGCCTGCCGCGGCCTGGCAGGAAGCCAAGCCTGCCGTGACCCGCGGGCAGGTGGGGAGGCTGCCACTACCCGCGGGTGGGAGGGCTGAGCCGCTGCTGCGGGGGGGGGGGGGGGGTTAGCTGCCATGGAGGGGTGGAGCTGGCTGCCGCGGGGGCGCAGCATTAGCTGGGGGAGGGGCGCAGGGCTGGTACAAGGAAGTTTCACCTAGAGTGCGAAACTTCCTTGCCTCGGCCCTGGGTGATCCTGGTCAGCTGATCGCTACAGCTCATCGCTGCTCTAATGCGCTGATTGAGCAAGGTACTTAAGCACGTGCTTATCCATTAAGTAGTGAGAGGGGATCATATACTACGGTGATGAGGGCTGAAGTACTTGGATGGATGGAAGCACATGAGTAATATTGCTTAAGCGTTTTGTTGAATGGGGATAGGATTACTTACATTGTTAAGGGCTACACTTATTGTCAGCATTCAATAAATGTAATAATAAATGGAGTTGTCTTATTATGGTACAGTTCTGTACAAGAAGTTTCTACTTGGACGGTGTTAATGTGGTTGGATGCTTCTCCCTTGAACTTATTTTGTTACTTTTTGCATCCTCTAGGCAGATGTTCCTTAGGTTTTCCTTAGTAGCTCCTTGAGAAGCTATAATGTCACCCCTAAAAAGAGACCCACCTACTGCCCCTTCCTGGGTTTACCAGAGGTTCCCTTTATTTTACTCATTGATCTGTTTTTGCAAGGTTAAAGGGGGCCCGCCCAAGAGAAATTGTTGGGGTTTTACAGGAAACATGTTTAGGAAAAACTTACCAGTATAACTTAGACCTGTCACCCTTGGGAGGACATGGATACAGCCATCTGCTCAAAGGATTGACACCCAGGCAGTTCTTTTCCAAAATCAGGGCCATCCCTAGGAGGGTGTGGAGCCATGTGGCGGAAGTGAGGGATTCGTCTCTCCCGGGACCGACCGCACCAGCCAATTGCACCAGCCCACAGGGCCCTATGAAGCGCGGGGCCTGGAGCGGTTGCCCTGATCTGCCCTACCCAAGGGACGGCTCTGTCCAAAGCAAAGTATTTTCTTTATTTAGTGTAACCATTCTTTCCTAATACAATTAATCTAAATCTAAATTAAAACATAAACAAATCCCTTAGCACAGGTATACAAATTAAAGTACCCAAGACCCTAATGTCATACAGTTGGAATGTCTTAAGTGATTAAGTTCTACACATGGTGATCAGTCATATGCAGGACACTGACAGGAAGCTTAATAAACTTCCAACTTTATACATAGTAACACAGATATACACAGCACAGACACCCCTCTTTATTATCCCAAGCATACACATTCATTAACCCTATTTCTATACTATAGCTGGCATGCTTAGTCTCCGTAGGCTTCTTTCCCTCTGTTTTATCAGGGACCTTCTGCTCTGTCCCAGCGACACCGCTGCTGCCACCTTGTCATTGCTGTTACAGCTTCTGCTTGTGGTGGTTGCTTGTTCCGCCACAAAAACCCAATACAGAGTTCTAGCCCTGATCGTCTCTTCTTCTGATCCTTCAGTCTTATTCTCCTGCTCCTGACCATCCGATCGACCAACTGACTTTTACCTGCTGACCCTTTGTCCTTTTATAGTTTTTGACCTGTTCTGATTGGCTTGTTTCCCAGTCCTCATATTAGCCTACTCTATCCTCCAGTTACCTTTAAACCCTCTCTGACTGAGCCATCCTTATAGACCAATCAAAACTGCTAAATTTAACTGTCAAGCAAGTCTTAGTATTATAGTCTGTTTACTATTTTGGTCTGATGACCTTAACCTTGTTTTGCACCGAGCATGCCTGACGGACCCTTCCCTGCAGTGTTGGAGTGACCTTTTACCTGACCTCAGTCCACATTTGTCAGTCTACCAGCATACTAGCCATAGACTAAAACTGAAACTGCTAACTCATTCATCTTTTCAGGCAAGGGAGTAGGGTTAGTATGCAGGAAACAGTGTTGTCTAATGGTTAGATCAAAAATTTCTTAAGAATTAGGAAAATAGGGTTCCATTCCTGACTCTGCCACAGACCCTGGGCAAGTCACACAAGGTCTCTTGCCTCCATTTCTTCCCTTTCTAGAAAAATGGGGAGTGTTTGTTTGTTTAAAGTATTTCGTGAACCTCAGATAGCAGATGCTAGTTCAAATGGCAGATAGCCCATAAACAACGGTGGTGACACAGTTATGCACTCAGGAAATGGTGAATTTAAGGAACACATTTATGTATTTTTGTCTTCTTTTAAAACAGTTTAGCAGCTGGATATGAGGACAGCCAGCACCAGATAACTTGCCCTGTCTCCAGCCACTGCTCTGTGGAGCACAGTTTGAGAACCTTGGATTTTTTTAACACTACTTTTTCTGGCCCTCAGGGGGCTGTGGGGCCCCAGGAAACATGGGAGAGGAAAGCAGGATGTGAGATGCTGCTTCTGCACCTGCTTCCTTCTGTCTCAGCTGAATGGCCAAACCACCCCTCCCAAATGCCTTGGAATCGTCAAACTCCGGCATTCAGCCTGGCAGTTCCCATCTACAATCCCCCTCTCTCTGCACTGTGGATGTATTCACACTGTACTCTGCCATCCCCAGAACAGACAGCCGACTGCGACCTGACATTGTTGTGACTGACCAAGAAAAGAAGAAGGTCCTCATGGTAGACGTCACAGTGGCATTTGAAAACAGGTCACCACCGGCTTTCCACGAGGCCCAAGCATGGAAAGTGTTGAAGTACACCCCGCTGGCTGACACCCTGAGAGCCCAGGGCTATGAGGTCCAGATCTACGCCCTGGTCGTGGGCGCCCTGGGCGCATGGGACCCTAACAATGAGCCGGTACTGAGAGTGTGCGGAGTCGGTTGACGCTACGCCCGACTCATGAGACAGCTCATGGTGTCTGACGCCATTAGGTGGTCCAGAGATATATACACTGAACAAATCACGGGCCACTGTCAGTACCAGGTCGAGTAATCAAGACTGCTGACCAGGGCAAAAATCCACTTCATCCCTTCCCTGACAAACTGAGGCCATAGGCGCCGACTCCGTGGGTGCTCCGGGGCTGGAGCACCCACAGGGAAAAATTGGTGGGTGCTGAGCACCCACCGGCAGCTCCCCGCCAGCCCTGCGCCCACGCCCAGAGCACCTTACCTTCGCCCCCGATGCCGGCCGACGTTGCGGGGCCCCGCCCCCCGACGCTGGCCGACGTTGCGGGGCTGGGACACGAGCACCCACCGGAGCCGACGAAAGTCGGCTCCTATGCGAGGGACGCACCCCGCCCATGTACAGATTGTCTACACCACTACTGACTTGGACTATTAATGTATTTCATGAGTGGCGTTCCCAAGCCCACTTATCCACTGACACTCTAAAAACTACCACACACCAATCTGGATCTTTGCTAGTTATACGATATGTATGTACCCCAAGAACCCAATAACTGATACTTGAAATCCCCCGTAACCCAAGCCTGATCCCAGATGTACAGTACCTTACTTCTTAACTTCTGTAAATTTGATTCTAAACATTAACTTTAATAAAATTTTAAAATCTGTTTCACTACCCATAGCGCAACGGTTATTCACCTTGTCCCTTTTTTCCCCCGGCTACACTATTCAGACCTTTCTCTTTCTCTCCACTGCTGCCGTTTCTCTGCTGCCGGCCTGAGCTGGGAGGACAGGGAAGTTAAGTGGCTTCTGAGATTTCTTCTGCTCTAGACAGAAGCCCAGAAAGGCACCTCTCTGAGATTGGCTTTTCTGACTCCAAATCATTTGCCATTCTGTTCAATCTCAATTGTTTTTCCAGTGCAAGAAGCAACTAGTGATTGAATCCAGTTTAGTGGGAAAGATCCTAAGAGATACAGATCTAACATAAAGCTGCCATCTCCTCCTAAAAGTAAGCTGTAGTATTAGACAGACAATATTGTTTCCTCTGTGCTCGACCAGTCAGTTTACTGAAATTCTGGATTTAATTCCAGTTTGTTTATTTAGCTACTTGTATTTGAGTCTCTACACTAAATCCCAAGGGCTGATGGAAAAACAAAATCACAGATATAGGCTCAGGTCCTCAGATGATGTAAGTGGGCACATTTCTATTTAAAGTCAATGTGGCTGCACCTTATTAAAGCAGTTGATGATCTGCCCCTACAATCTATCTAAATTCCTAGTGTGTTCTAGAGATGTTAAAGATTTGCTGAAAAATTTCAAACCCTATTAGCCTAGAGAACCCTAAAAGAGAAAGCTGGTCCTTTGATAAAGCATTCAATAGAAAGCTATATGCCTCTGACTGTTAACTTGCTGCCAATGTCATCAGATTCTTTGCTGTGATAAATGCATTTCTAAAGTTCATTTCTATTAAAAAATCTGCAGTCTCAGGAAGGTGCCATGCAGCCTTTCAAATCAGTTAGCATTTTAATCTTTAGTAAGGAAGACTTTATTTGCATTCAAAATATGGTCAGAGTGAATGGTAATGCATCCATTTGTTTTGCACAGCAGTATTGAAAGGATGCCACATTAGGTATTCCAAATATAGGTAACTTTCCTAAGCTGCTACTGAATATTCAGAAACATACTTCTGTGCTTAAAAATTCTATGCAGCTGTAGTGGATTGTGGCTGGCATGGCCTTTAACAGAGGGGTTTGTGTAAACAGGTGAGTTTGCTTGTTTCAGCATAGTTTCTAGTGGCTAATGTCCCATTTTAATTCAAACACATGTTCAAGAAATTCCAAGTATCCAGCACTAAGCAAGTGTGGAGTCTGAATTACCTTTTTGTCTGCCTTAAGGACAATAATAGTCCCTAGGGCCAAAATTGCCCCTTTTGTAGATGGTATGCAGGGGGCTCTCAGCATTGCAGGAGCTCTGTGAAATAGCCAGAGAATGTCCTCTCCAAATTCTTGACCAGGACTTTGGAACAACCAAAGAATAGTCTGCCATTGGGCAATTCGTCCCCAGTTTTAAAATCATCCCCGGGCATATTGGGACAAGACTTCGGGAGTTTAGTCAGTTCTGTATGAATACACACACTTTGCAGATATGATCAGTACAGCTCAGGGCTGTGTACCAGAAAAAACCTTGATTAGTGTTTTGATTTAAGGAGCTCTCAGTAACATGACTCACAAGCTCCTGCAGAGGGGTGATGTGTGGATGAAGTGGTTATGTAGTGGGGCCTGCACTCCCCCTACATTCTTCTGACCTGGCCTCCAAATAGGCCTGTGCAATGGGGAATGCTGAGGGTTGTCTAGATAAGGGCCACTGGATCTGCTCGATACCCTTACATAGGACAGTGGCCCCTATGCCAACTCATAAACTGGTACAGCAGCCAAGAAGGCTCTGGAGGTGCTATGCTGCTGCCTCTCTGCTTATCCCTGGGCTAGGAGTGGGTAGACTTAGGTCTCTCCCACAAATGGCAGCCACATAAAAGTCTGATTATTTGGTCTTTATCCATGATTCCAGAATTTCACTCTGGATCATCTCTTAGATGTTCAAGCCAAAGTTTGATGAAAACTACCGCTGTATTTGGTTGACTAGAGTGATTCCGCCATAGTTAGTCTGGTGGAAATGTGTATGCCCATTGAATGCCTCCAGAGTGCACTTTGCTTGTAAACAGCAGGTTTCTCGAGATATAATTAGGAGGGTGTAACCAGCCACCTTTTGGGCCCTATCCCTTTTGTGAGAAATTCTACCAACCTAATTAAGAAATAAACAAATCAATAATAACAGCAACCTTTTCTGTTGGTTCTCAGCATAAATACATATAATTAGCAGGGGTACAATTTCAATTTGGGGAAGTCCAACTCTCTCTTCCTCTCTCCTTGCAATATTTCAATCATCACAGCTTGTTGAAGAGAAAAAAAATCTTCCTAGCTGCAGGTTGTAGCCAGCCTAACTTTAGCCATAATCAAATCCACATATGGGAGGTATTACCACACACTGACATTTTTAAAATATGGGTGTCAGGCTTTACTCATTTATTTCACATTTTGACATATGATGCTCACATTGAATTCAAGACCAGTCTTGGTCTTTTGATTTTAAATTTATGTTTTAATGTTGGCTCCATTCTGTTGCCTTTTTCTTCTGGAAATGGATTTGTGTTGGCTGTGCTCAGCTCCATAATTCAAGGGCAGAGTCTCTTAAAACAACAGTTAGATTTTATGCAAGACAAGGAAGAAGGTTCAAATTAAAAGAAAATAGTATAGTGGTGTTGGTTTTTTTAATCTAAGCTTGGTTTGCTTTTGAAGGGGGTGATGAAGTTTCTTTTACCTAAGGGGCAGCTCTTGGATACTGCCTTATTCTCTTCTTCCAAACAACCCAGTTGTCCTGTGTAGAATATGAGTACATACATTCAGCAGTGACAGAGAATAATGACTGACATCCAGACCACACTCTTTTATGGAAAACTAATATCTGAGGGGCATTTCTCTCATATTATCTTGTCTTATGAATATTAATCCATCTTCATTCTATGAAGAACAGCATTCGGAATTTGGTCCAATGAGACTTCTGAATCAAAATGAAGAGAGCAGAGAGGATTGAGCTGACTGGTCTGGAAGTGCTTCTCCACCCTTAATCGCCCCTCTCTTAAGAGCTGAAGGAAGAAAATGCAATTAAAGAGAAAATATTTTTTTAGGGCGAGCAAAGGGTGTCATTTCTCTCTCCTTGCCTACAAATCCTAA
The DNA here is from genome assembly GCA_037349315.1 of Chelydra serpentina. Lineage (NCBI taxonomy): Eukaryota > Metazoa > Chordata > Testudines > Chelydridae > Chelydra > Chelydra serpentina. Next base: position 149,858,177 of record JBAIAC010000004.1, on the reverse strand, counting down.
ACCCCATCTTCCTTTAAAGTAACCCAAAACAAGTTAAAGGAAAACAATAGATACCCACCAAAAACATACGTAAGTGTTGAAACTTTCTTAAAATCAACTAAAACCAGAGTGCTTTCATCCTTTTTTATTTGCAGGACTAGGAAAGAGCTTCTCAAAATGTCAGTAACCTCCTTGGGATGAGTGAGTTTTGCTATTTTTAAAATTATTGACTACAGTGTGAATTTAAAGGAAAGAGTCATTTCTTTTGTTCTGGATTACAGAAATCACTAATGGCTTTCTTTGAGTATAGTCTTTTTGCACAGTGCTTAGCACTATACTGAAAGTGCCCCTGGATGGCCTTAATCAGAATCTGAAGAGACCAACCAGGACTTGTAAGGATAAGGAACTGAAGAGTGTAGCTCTACTATAAGAGATTTATAACACTAAATCTGGTTGGCAACTACCAGTACAGCGACTATAATGAACTACATACCATATCTTGTTTGGCAAGCACCACAATACATTAAATATCTACTTTTTAAGAGCATACTGACAGAGGGCACAGTCCTGTTCTTATTGAAGCAGTAGTGACAGTCCTGTTCCATTCAATGGCGGCAGTATATGCTGGAATTTTACATCCACACTAGCACCCTCCGAAGCTGTGTTTGTTCCTAAGTAGAAGGAGATGAGCAAAAAAATTGAATTACTTGACTACTTTGGAGTATTATCCAGCTGACACTTCAGGTTCGAATAGGTGCAAATGCCAATTGGTGAAAGAACTTTCCTTGCAATCAACTGATTCTTTTCAGTTTTTGGGAAGCTAGACCATGTAACCAGGCTTTCTTTCATTGAAAACTTCTGCTATCAAACAATCTTTTGGCTATAAAATATGCATGTAAGAGAGGAAAGCTCTGTAAAGTCTGAGAAAAATCTGAGAAACCAGCTCAGCTGTTAAACCGTGGCAAGGTATACTGGGCTGTGAATTCAACTCCTTCTCTTTTAACTTTTTCATTTAATTAATGTTTGTCTGAAGGTCATGTTCTTGTTACTCAGAAGCATGTCTCAGTGGTGCTAATGTACAGCTGAGCTGACCTCAAGTAGGTTAACAATTATCACCTTATAGTTTTCCAGCTAATTATCTCCAAAGGTACTAGAAAGGATTATTTATTACACTTGTTTCACTCTGTATAAAAAAACAGAAAAACAAACCTCTGAAAATTAATTTAGTTTCCTTAGGGAAAATTATAAATCCATGATATAACATTATGAAAAGGCTATGAATAGTAGCCATGTTTTTAATTGATCTCTGAATTTTCATACAATCTCCCTGCTCACCTAAGATATCATACAGTTGCAAAATGCTTTGGGGTTGTTTGGTACTTTTGCTGTATGAAGGGCAGCGACGATAGTTTCTTAAGGTCTTGTGGAAGAATTAATTTAGCATAAGCAGATATATGGGGATGTGTGCACTGTGGGTAGATCATATACAGTGTACTCTACATAGTCAAACTTACAATACACACATATCCCATTTATATTAATAGGATTGCATGGGGTGTCGGAATAGCTACAGTGTGTGTGTGTGTGTGTGTGTGTGTGAGAGAGAGAGAGAGAGAGAGAGAGATTTTTATATTGTTACCCCCTTTGACCTGAGTAGCTAGCAAAAAATGTGGGCTCTTGCATGTTGTTCTGGTTAGGAGGAGAAATTGATTATGGAACCAGGAATCTTTGGTACAATCCTGTTTATTTACAAAGAATTTAAGAAGTCCTGTTTCACTGAACAGAGGAGGAATCACCATGATATTTTCTTTGCTCCAAGTCTCTTTCAGCCAGCACTCTATCCAAAAGCTTTCTCTATCTAGGCATTTTCTCAGGGTCATGCTGCCAGTGCTTCTGTTGCTATCAGGGCCGGCTCCAGGCACCAGCAAAACAAGCTGGTGCTTGGGGCGGCACATTTCTAGGGGTGGCATTCTGGCACCCCTAGAAATGTGCCCCGGCTGGCCGCCCCCAACTCACCTCCGCTCTGCGCCGCCGGCTCAGCTTCTCCCTCTCCCTCCCAGGCTTAAGAGCCGGGAGGGAGGGGGAGAAGAGAACCCTAGCGGCCGCGACACTCGTCTCCTCCTCCCTCCCAGACATGCCGCCCTCCCCGCCGGCGCGGGGAGAGAGGGGCAACCTCGCTCCCCGCTGGCCAGGGAGAGCGGGGCTGCCGGTCGGCATGCCCCGCTCGATCGCCGCCGGCCGGGGAGAGCGGGACCGCGGGCATGCCACCCTCCTCGCCGGCGCTCTGGCCTGGGGGGAGCGGGGCAGCCTTGCTCCCCGCTGGCCGGGGAGAGCGGGGCCGCCGGTATGCCCCGCTCGATCCCCGCCGGCCAGGGAGAGCGGGGCCGCGGGCGGGCATGCCCCGCTCGCTCCCCGCTGGCCGGGGAGAGCGGGGCCGCGGGCAGAGGGGGGCGGGGAGGGTTGTTTCGGCGGGCGTTGGGGGGGTTGTTTTTTTTGTTTCGGGGGCGGCGTTTGGGGTGGTGGTGTTTTTTTGCTTGCGGCGGCAAAAACATTAGAGCCGCCCCGGTTGCTATGTCTGGCTTCCTGCTCCTTCTGTGTCTCTGTTGCTGTGCAGTCATACACACAAAGACACACGCATCCCCTACCCAAAGCAGTGCCCAGCTAAGCCCTCCACTCACACAGTGCTAATTCCTGAATGGACTTGCATATTTTGGGGGGAGTGATATGTGCCTGTGTTTTGCTTTGAAGCCCTCTATTGTTTCTTGCATCGAACCTGAATGAAGAGGGGTGGTTACACGCACCAGTTTCAACAAGATTTAACACAGCTTACAACATTATCAATTTAGTCTCTACATTTTTTTTCAACCAACAGCACAGCTTTCCTTAAGTGTAATTTAAGGGGATGAGACAGTTAACTCTATGAAGCTAATATACCATGCATGCACATACACATACTGTACATCCTTAGCTGTAACTCAGATGAGGCAGTTAATTATGAGGGTAACTTTGTTGCGGTCCCAGGTGATCTATGAATACCAGCTAACGCTCACCGTTATTCTATGAGGCACTCATCTTCTGGAGTGTGTTGTGTATTCTGAGTAGGTAGTTTTCATATCAGTGGCTTTAATGGATTCTGTCTCTCCCTAGAACACACACAGTGATACACAATACTGCAGGATGCTGTACAATTATATCTCAAATTGCAAAAATATTATATGATGTATTATTTTAGTAATAGTTTGAACATGTAGCTAAAGGCCACAGTCCAGATTGCCTTAACAACAAGACCATTCTTTCCCCCGATGGTTCTGATATTATCAGGGTTACCATAGGAGCAAAAACTGAGGGATCACAGAGCCCCAAGATGTGTTTAGTCTTAATCATATGTTTTTGTGTTGCTCTGCTGTATAGTATGTAACCATGAAATAATCTGTTTGCCAAAGCACCTGGAGAAAGGGCAGGAAAGTAGGTTTTGTGCCTGGGCTAATTTTTCTGACAGGTTTTAACAGCTGCTCTTCATATATTTGACAACTTACACAATTGGATATTGGGAAGGTTGCCCTAGACGTCAAGGTTCTGTTCTATTCTATTCTTATACCATCCTTATCACTTTCTAGAAGTGCATTAAGTAACTAATATATGCTATTCCTGCACCATCAGGTCTACATATCAAATTACTTAAAATAAGTTCTTTACAACTAGTAGTCAGTCCCATAGGATAGTAATGGTACAATACCAGTATATAGTGAAACCCAAGTTTAAAGAAGGGTCTAAGGATTACATCCCTAAGGGTCTAAATTGGCTGCTCCTATGAAGAGTGCAACAGCGCAGAAGACAACCTGTCTTCAGTATATCTTGGCGTAACATGCTTACTGACCCACCACAGAAAAGGCTAATAGCAGCTAATAGATAATGAATGGTGTGGGAGAGACAAAACAGAAATAAACTGCAATAAAGCAAACTACTTGCATAGGAAACCTTCCTGAAGAGCTGCTGTTCATATCCCTAGACTCCTAATTTATCTGGTTTCTCCTATTTTATTCACTTTCATGCTTGTTACAGATATCTGTCACTTAGCTGCTTCGCTACGTTATGATAGTTTGGAATGCAGAATCTGAAACAGAGAATTTAAAATGATGAACACGTCAGTGATCACAGCACTAGCTAATTAGTCAAAACAAGTAATTCTCTACTACAGCATTACATATAAATGACTCCTCAACATCTTATAAAAATTATAATGGGTATGAATCAAACCATGGACAAAACCCCCCAGCACTCTACCCGTTCTCATCACTCTGTGGTTCAGAAGGTAAGCTGGTAACAATTTTTCCTAGACATGCATACATACAACCTGACCAGATTGCAAATGAACACCTAGAGTGAAATCTCACTCAAGAATGCCTCTTTTGTCACTGTGACTTTGGACTGTGATTTGAAGCAGGAATTTTTAATATCTCAGTGCAGCACCTCTTTCTTCAGATGTCAGCTGATCTCAATTGCTTTGTCATTGTTTCCACCCATGATCAGATTCTAGTTGTACAAGGATAAATTATGGGCTGCATACAGGAATCAGTTGGCAAAATTCTATAGGTCTGTGTTATGCAAGAAATAAGTCTATCTAGATTGTCATAATGGTCCTTCTGGCCTGAGAGCATTTACCCAGTTCTCTACCACCCTCTTGGCACAATTAGTGCTAGAGTCTACCTCTACCATCATTCTACCTAGCACCATGCCAGGAGGCAAGGACCATTGGCCTTGCTTCTGAAGCAACCAATATCCTCATCCCTGATATCCTTGATCAATCAGCCTTTCTTTGTGGGGTGATATCATATCTCTGCCAGGAGGGTAAGTGTGTTAATGAACTGAACAGCAGTCCATGACATGGAAGAGGGAGATTAATCCCCAGTCCTGTGATTTCTCTTGTCCCCTAAAACTATATCAGACACGTAATAACCCATATGGTTATACAAGTGAGGTACTTTATAATCTGTCTCATGCAGACTTGAACATTAGTACCTGTTTTAACTAGAGAGGTAATATTTACAAGAACATGGAGCATCTCTCACTCTTTTCAGTAAGTGACATAGGATCTCCATTTTCTACCCAGACAGTCAGCAAAAGACATATGAAGGTTTAATATCTCATCTAAAGTCTGGTGCATCTGACACAGTCCTCAGCCCAGCACCCCTTAACACTAACCTGTGAGCATCTGCTTCCCCATCCTGTCCTGACAATGGAGGCCTTGGGAAATGCTACCAACAGACCCAAAATGATAATTCAATAAGAGCTGGGAATAGTGAAGAAGCAGAAATTATTTTTCATTTTCCCTGCTGTGTTTGCACTGGTTTAATGAGTAGCCTTTCACTCGGGGTCCAAAGAGTCCTTGGGTCACAAGGGAAGCAGAATTTTAGAAGGCTTAGCCTATCCGAAAACTGCCACACAGTCTGTCAACATCTGGCATGATTAGCTGTCTTTGTTCAGGACAGGCTGTAGACTGAAATAGGAGGAAGAAGGTCAAAAACAAGGCGCCCCTGGAAGAGTGGTATGGGGCAGCTTATCCAGTGCCTGCCCAGGCTATGCCTGGCTCGAGCTATGCTGTCAGTCTCTCGCTTTCGTAAATACCCACTTCTGACAGTATTTAAAATAAAAAAGGAAGTGTTTGTGTTAGCACCGTGGTCATTCAGTGTCCCTCAGAATTTATGCTTGAAGTAAGGCCAAGAATCACTACCTCCCAGGGTTTGTTGTGAGTGGTATCAAATGATGATGATATCCATAAGTGTTTTATCTTCATTGCATTTGATTGAATGGCTTTTTTCTGTATGGAGATTAACTGCATTCATCTGGTCACCAGGCCTCTCTATTTTGAGCAGGAAATCCTATATCACCCACTTGAAAATCAAAATGGTGGGTCATACTTCCAGTTTGATTTTTATAGATTAATCTCACATGGATATACAACCGATCAAGGGACTGCAGCTGCGACTGTAAAGTGATAATTGATGTTTTGAGCCTTTGGGGTTTTTTTTGGAGAGTTTTTCCTGTGCTTGACAACTATAGAAAAACCTACTTGGAAGCAATTTATTGAGAAGAGGAAAGGGACCTCTTATCAGCATAAGATTTTCTGATTCACATTCCCCTTCACAACTGCTTTGCATTGCAAAAATAATGATCAATTGACTTTCTAGATGCAAAAGAAAATCTAAAAGGCCATGAAGAATCAGGTTTTCAGGTTAGAGCTAAGTGAAAATTTTTGGTTGAAGCTTTTTTATGGCAGAAAATGCAAATTAGGCACCACTAAAACATTTTGTGAATTCATATCAGTGTTGCTGAACTGACTCAGTCAAACCCTCCATTTTCCCCTCACAAAAAATCCAACAAATGAAAACATTTTATTTTGACATTAACAAAACATTTTGATTTTTTTCTATTCAAGATTACTTTTTGATTCAAAATTTCCTTTAATTTTAGTAATAAAACAACCAAAAACAGTTAAAGTGGTCAAAACCAAAATGGAACATTTCAATTTTGTCTAAACAAAACATTTTGTTTTCACATGAAAACTTTTTTCAACTTTTTGATTCACTGAAAATTTTGAAAAATTTCAATTTTGATTTGACGAGAAATATTCTTTTGGTGGCTTGTTTTTTTTTAAATATCTGCTACTCGTACATCTCAATTTCAGATACTCCCATATATGACCAAAGAATGTTGTTTGAAGAAGCTAAGGATCATTGGAACCCCTTCCGTCTCAGTAACCCCACCCAGAGACAACGTCTGCAATATCTTAATACGGGATCACTAATTAATTATGCTGTTGAGCCGCTAAGTGTCAAACTAATGTGCCTTCTAGAACGTTACCGTTGGATTTATGATACAGTAAATAACAGGGGGTAAATAACAGGGTTTTTTTTAATACTCTCACCTGCAAAGTAGAGTTTCAACTGGAAAAAAAAACATATTTTAAATTGGCAAAAGGAATGCCAGTGGTTATAGCACTAGCGTAGGCCTTGTGGGGACCTGCTCTGCCACAGACTTCCATTGTGACCTTGGGCAAGTCACTTAGCTGCTGTGTTTCTCAGTTCCCCCTCTGTAAAATGGGGATAAGAATACTTTCTTACCTCACAGGGGCATTGTGAGGATACAAATACATTAAAGATGACAACGCCCTTTCAGATATACTGATGACATGTGATATACATAAGCTAGGTACTATTATATTTATTAGCACATTTCCTCTTCAAAGCATGTTATAAATATTAAGTGATTAATCCTGACATTACCCCTGTAAGATAGGTAGGTAAGTATTATAATTCCTCATTTTACAAAGGGGGAAAATTGATTCCACAGAGCGTGGAAGGGAGTTGTCACAGGGGAAGTCAGTGGCAGAACCAGAATTTAGAATACAGGAGTTCCGGGCTCCCAAGTGTTCATTTTAATAATCTCTGTCTCTCTGTGTCTTACTGTTCTAAATAAGCCATTATCTGCCTTCTAAAATATTCATTTTCTTGCTACAGCATGACAAAAAATCATCATCTGAAACCTGGGAAAATGCCAGTGTTGTCTCTCAAAATCTAAGAGCTTAATTGAGAAAACTTTGTTTTAAAAAGTATTTTCTCTGGTTAGATACCGTGGTGACAGGTGATCTATAAATACCACAGGTGGACAGACAGAAAGATAGTAGAACTTGTGTGACAAGTTTAGCCTAAGAAGATTTTAATAGTCTTGAGCCAGATCACACTCCCACAGGAAAAAAAAGTACAGGACAATTTCCATGAGTCTCACCTTCCACAGATTCCTATTAAGCATCTCCTTGAGGGGGGTGTGGTTTGGGGTTCCTGCAGGAGGAGCTCTTTTGCCATTAGCTGGGTCCCTTTGCTCAGTTGCAGTATAGACAAAACTATCTGAAGCAGCACTAATTCCCTCTAGAATGTCCACCCAGGCACCCAGTGGGGGAAAAAAGGGATATTGTCATGGAGCACAGCCAGTCCTCTGTTCCAACCCCTTCTGTCTCCAGCCCCAAACCCAAAACTGTGTTGTCACTGATCCCATGGAACCTTGAAGGAAGGGTCCCTCCTTTCACATGGGCAAGGCATATCTGGGTCCCCTCTGCAGGCATATCTGGGTCCCCTCTGCAGACGAATTAAGGCCTCCTTCTACCACTTTTATGTTTATACTGGAAACCTTGACAGGACTTCACAGCAGTGGTGCTGCCAGGGTTGCTCAAACAATTCCGTACCCCTGAGGAGAGAGGAGTTAACATACAGGACCTTTGATTTTTATGACATGTCACTGGGTCCCCTTCCTATTGGCCTGTGTGGCGTTCTCAATATTATATGCAATATTTCTTCTATTGTTCAAACTGCTGCTGCAGCTAACTACAGAAGGAAGATTGATCTAGTTTAATATATCTTTTGTTTGTAACGGTGGTAGGGGCTAGTTTAGCTCACTAAGTTAAAGAGCAAATGTTTAATGTGCTCCTAGATGGGCCTGCACTTATAATCATAATGATAGCTGAAGCAAAGTGTCTCTGCTCAGTGTGCTGGGCAAAAGGTTACTGTGGTGGATGTTTCGAGTGACTGTGTTAGAGTGTGCAGAGTCTCAAAGCATAACAGGTGGCATGACATGTTTCTTTAAGAGCTGCTGCTACAGAGCCTAGTGAGATAAGGATACAAGAAGCTGCTGCAACTCTGGGTTACTGTGTGCATGTTTGATTACTTGATCTATCAGTCAAAATGCTCCATCTGTCCTGCACGTTTTGGCAAAATAGCCTGGCTGAACTGTCCTTTCCTCTGCCTCCCTTCACTCCCTTAGGCCCAGCTCTTTCCCCTGTGCCTGAGGAAATGTTGGTGAAAACATTTTCTACAGTGAGGTTTTCCGGATGGATCTACTCCCAATTTCCTATTAGGAGCAAGGATCCCCACTCCCAAGCTGATCCTTTTTCTGCCCAGCTAGGCCTGCAAGGACCAGCCATAGATACAAGAAATACAAGGTTTCCAAAACCAAAGGACCCAAGTGTAGGTAAAGTCCATAGTAGAGCCAGTGATGGGCATAATGGCTCTCTAAAGACAACATAAAATCTCCCCTTAAACTGCAGGGAGTCTGCAGTATGGAAAGCCCTAGTTACTCTAGGACAGTCATTCCCAAACTTTAACGACCTGTGAACCCCTTTCACTAAAATGTCAAGTCTCGTGAACCCCCTCCTAAAAATGATTATTTCCAAGGATTTTCTCCTTTACCTGAATATAAATTATAAAAGCAGTGATCTTGGAAATATAACATTTGTTTTTGTGACATGCTTATTACACACTATTTATTATTAATTATTATTTATCATTACAGTATTTTTATTAATTATGAAAATGGTAACACTCTTCCAAGATCTCACTTTTGTAGCTTGTATCACTTTGAATAAGCCTGTTATAAGACAAGGCTCCTATGTTTCATCAAGGAGTATCAGATGTGAAACGGCATGAAGGTATTTAAGAATCCAACTCAAAGAGTTCCTCCTACAAAAGCATTCAGGTCCTTGAGCAGTCCAGGCAAACAATGCACATTACAACAAAGCTTAAACTTGTTCTTCATAATAATTTAAAAACAATACTAGCCGCCTATTTAATTTTAAAAACAGCAAAAAATATCCACCTCCCTTTCCATTTCTTATAAGGATTCTTGACGTTTAAATCTCCTCAGTGTGATATATATGCTTTCTTTGATCTGCTTAGCTCTTGGAAGTCCAGGGGCTCCGGGCTGCTGGACCTGTGCTGCCCAGGGTCCCTAGAGACAGCTCTGTCCACCATTAGGGAATTTTTTCCTGAGAACCCCCTGTAACATTTTGTGAACCCCCAGGGGTTCATGAACCCCAGTTTGGGAACCACTGCTCTAGGACAAAATGGGTGTTCATCTGTGTGGTGCCCAGACTTCTCCCCCAACACATCTCCTACATAGCCAGTGCTTATGGTCACAGCCACTCCTCCCATGGTCCAGACTTTTCAAATAGCCAGATCCCACCTGCTGCAGCCATTTGGCTCCCCGTCACTCATATGTCTCCCCAGTACACTCGGGCCAACATTTATGTTCCTCACCACAGTCATTATATAAATGTATAAAAACCGATATGGAATAGAATTACATAGAGGTTGAACACAAATGCTAAGGAATGCAGTATAATAGTGATTGTGACTATTTCACTCATGATCACCTTATCTCAGGAATAACTCTATAATTGCTGCATGGTCAGAGTAGCCCCACCAAACTAGTGAAATAGCACTGAATATAGGAGGTGCATGTGACTGGTTGCCTAGCTGTTGGGTTAAGAAGCCAGGGATCGCATGGTGGCTCCTTTCTGGCACATATTAGAGCTACAACAGGGCTTCTTTAAGTTACATCGGGAGTCTAATCCACTTCTGCAAGGTTTAGAACAGATGTAGCATAGCACTAGATTGTATACACCCTCTTTTTCTTGCTGGACGTGTCCCTTTTGCTGTTTCCTTCCCAGTGCTGTGGGGTCCATGCCCCTCCATCGTAACCCCACAGCTATCTCATTTGGCTGTTGACTACTTTTGATACAAACTTGTTGGGCACATAGGCTGCAGAGTTGGCAGCGGGTACTTGTGCCATGGCCCACCTACTTTTTGGCCAGGCCAAACCTGAGTGGCGCTGTGACCCTGTGCACCAGGTCGCAATGCCACTCACTCAAATTTGATGTGGATGCCCCTCTGTCATAATGGAAGGGCAGCTGGGTCAAATTTGAGTGAGGGCAGTGCGACCTGGCACGTAGAGTCTCAACAATACTCAGGTTAGAACCTGAGTGATGCTGTGACCCCTTGTGTCTGGTCACAATGTCACTCACTCAGATTTGGAAAGGGTGGGTGTAGGGGATCAGGGGCATGCGGGGGATCAAACTGCTGAGGTGGGCAGAGATAGGAAGAGGCGGGTCAGACGGCAGGGGTTAAAGCTATGCCCCCCACTTTAAATGGTGCTCCATAGCGCCTGTGGGGGAACTTCTTACACTAGCTTTTTGATATTAAACTGGTGTACAATGAGTTCATCACAACTCAGAATCTGTCTCAAAATATGTTAATGTTGTTAGAAATTAGCAAAAGTTATCCGGTGGGGAAAGAAGCAGGAAACAGCAATGAGCATTGGTAGTGGGGGTGCACAGGAGATAGTTTGGTACCATAGCTGCCTAATGTTTATATGGATTCAGGATCCAGCCTTCAGTTCACTGTCCTGTCATCTTTTCCTGGCTATGGCAAATATCACTTCCTGCTTTCTAGGAAATGTTAGGCCTGGTTGTGATTGCCACTTGGGGATCATATTATGCCTCTGATTGTTTTAATGGAAGTAAAAGCCTTATTATTAAATTGGCCACTCTGATCATTCTTTATTTGGGCTCTTCTTTTTGATGGCTTTCCCTTCTTAGTATCCCGTAGAGGTGTTCAAATACTATAAAATAAAGTACCTGATTTGTGTATATTTTCACTAAAAAAACACCAAATTTAGCTCACTGATTTGTGGGGTCAGTATATTTCTCATTCCCAAACATTTCCTCAACTACCATGTACTAGTAAAAATGTTTGTGAATCCCAAAAGTTACATGGTTTATATCATGAGGGTTTATTCATTTGAAAATTCATGGCTGACATTTTATTTTTCATTAGTCTCCAGTTTCAGTTCTCCAGTCATGGAGCACAAAAAATACCATGTGACTTAGCTTTCCAATAACATAAAACAAATAATGAAAACTCAAAGCAAACAAATAATCAAAACGAACAACCCAGAGCCTGAAAATGATTCAATGAGGCTATTCAATGAACAGTCACGAATAATGGATAATCAGAAATCAGGATGGCTCACAAACAAGGGACTAACAAAAATAAAAAGGCTAAATTCACCGCAGATATTACGTGAAAGGAATAGTTTGAACAACTGTAGTACCTAACTTCAAGTGAAACACACACTAATGCATAACAAATATTACCATTTAAAGCTTCCCACACAAAGGCCACAATCGTAAGCACATGGTTAATTTAAATATGTGAATAGATTTCAGTGGGACCACTCACATGCTTGTGTTTAAGTGCTTTGCTGAATCAGGGACTAATTTTGAACATGCTTTTGGAAACAATACTGCAGTATCTTAAAAGCAAGCAACTGCAAAAAAAGAAGAGCATTGGATACAAACCCCTTTCCATTGGATTCCTGGAGAATGCACAATATTTAACGGATGGTTCTCTTATTTCTCTCTTCCCCTCCCTTCCCCTGCCAGCATGAAAAATTCACACACACACGTACAAAGGATCTAACTCTGTCCTGATCTGACCCTGCTACCAAGTGCCATTCGAAGCAATATGGGATACAGTTTAGCTATGAGAAAAGCGAAAGCCATCCGAAAACAGCCTCGGTGGGTTTTCTGTTAAGAAGGAGAACAGCTTCCTTTCAGAAGAGCAAATAACTGTGTTTAGCTGTGTTCAAGCACAGTCTTCTCCGGCAGAAACTCTTGCTCTGTCTCGCTGCAGACTGCTCAAGCGAAGGGCACCTGCATGCCAATGAAGGAGCTGCGTGCCGTTTCACAGGCTGGAGCAGCCACCACGTCATGTCGCCGTGCGATTTTTGGGTAGGTATTGCTGCCACAAAGAGGTGCTGAGGTTCCTTTGCCACCAGCCCTTTTAGCCCCAGGTTATTGCTGAGCAGAAGTCTGTGTACCATAAGGTGTCATTTTTATGCATGAGTAAGTAAGTAACATGTCACCAGTCTGTCTTGTGAGACCATGGTGTAGCTGCAGCACTTTGCTTCTATAAATAGATTTTCTTCCTTTCTCTCTGGTATGTTCATAACCTGATTGAAACTTTGCCTTTCCTATGAGTGCCTTTGCCCTGCTCAAGATTCCATGGGGCTGGCAATTTTTGACACTGGCATGCAAGACCTTGTATCCTGCTAACTGAGAAGGAAAGAAAGAATTATGGTGTTTGCTTATGGCTAGTCCATGATTTTTGCTTTAGCGTGAGGCTTCAAACTAAATATTCATGGCTCAGTTCTCCTTCTGACATCTGACACATATTCACATATTCAAGTCTCATAGCTGGGCTTTTGCCTTAAGAAAATCCCCATACATATGAGATGCATATTGGGCTTTTAAGGCGGTGCCCTTTGTTTCTAATAGCTATTGATTCCCTGAACACTGGAGAATATGGGATTCAATTAGCTGTTCATAGCACTGTAGCTCAGGGCTTGTCAGCATTTCCAGTATATAAACCTCTGTTTTCAAGGTTTATAATAACATGGCCATAAAAATTCAGTCTGCATTAAACTTGCCATTCAAGACCTTTTGACAGATGATTAGTTCATAATGCTTACTAGTTCCCAAACTTTTTGCAGGCACGACCCCATTTTAATGACATATTTCCTGCTAGGACCCCAGACAGCATGGAGGATGCCATTTTGAAGAACAAAATGGCATCTTCTGCGCAGCGTGACCTCTCACATCCCATACATATGAGGCCATGCTGCGCAGAGGATGCCATTTTTTGCTCCACAAAATGGCATCTTCTGTACAGTGTGAACTCATATGTATGGTACATGTGAAGTCATGCTGTGAGGAAGATGTCATTTTGTTCAGCAAAATGGCATGCTCCATGCATTGTGACCTCACATGCACCATACATGTGAGGTCACACTGCGCTGAGCAAAATGGCGTCCTCTGCGCAGTAGGGATCATTGAGACCCCCATCTCCTGATGGTGTAGCCCCATTTTGGGCCAGAATCCACAGTTTGGGAACCACTGTTTTCTCCCATTTTAAAACCACAGCTTACTGCACACGTATAGTTAGATTTCAACAAAAGGTTCTGAAGGTTTGGTAGCACACAGACCTAGAGCATGGCCATAGCAGCCACACTGAAGGTGATGGATTTTCTGGATGAAGTAAAAATTATTGCTATGTCTCTTGACAAGATACAGCACAGCTCCTCCTGCAGCAGCCTTTATGGGCTGTTGTGTCAAGAGCACCAGCATGTTTAGTTTGCTGATTATGGGTCAGATCCCCAGCCAGTAGAGCTCACCATAGATTCAGTGGAGATTGCAGTTACACTGATTTACAGCTTTGGAGGCCCTGGCCCAATGTGTTTTTATGTGTATTTTTTCAAAGTCTCTGTCCCCCCAGCCCTCACCACCCTTCACACACACACACACACACACACACACACACACACACACACACACACACACACACACACACACACACACACACACACACTTCTGATTATCTCTGAATTCTTCAGCAGGGGGTTGGAGAGGAAGGGTTTGCCCCCTTCCCCAAAAATAGATATAGGAGATCCAGCCTCCATACCTCAGGGACTCCCCTATAATCAGCTGGGGGCATAAGGCTACCTGCAGTGGGGTTCTACGCTCCACACTGGCTCTGAGGCCTCCTGGTCACCCTTCAGGTGTCTTGCAGCATCACTATATTATGAGCTAGATGAAACTTTGTTATGGGTTGAGTTAAAAACACACCCTTCATTGAAGGCAGTTATGAGAGACAGTTAAGGGGGCCACACGTAAAACAAGGCCTAATAGAGGCTGCCCAGAAACTAGTGCCATATGTGTGGAGGGTTTTACTGGGGTGAGGTGGAGTGGTGGTGGTGAGGCAGAACACACAAGAACTGAGAACATACAGGACAGAAAGTGAGCCAGAAACAAAAAGCAAGAAAGCCAAGCAGTAGCCTGGGAGCACAGTGTGATCCTGGAAAAAGCCAGAGAGCACACTGCTGGATGTCTTGGCTAAAGAGGCTAGGGGCTGTAAGCTAAGAAACTGCTCCCCTTGTTCCTGGTTCTTCCTGTGTTCAGAGAAGCAGGACTTTGTACTTTCTTTGTAAATAAACACGATTGTATCAAAAAGCATACCAGACTCCACCATCAATTTGTGCTCCCAGCTGGAGCATCTGAACTTTGACTAGTGGCCTTAAAGGGCTAAAAGGGGCAACAACTACATTGGAGTAATGTTGCCAAGGTTTCCTCTAGTAGATCCTTCTTTAGGAGAATCCCAAAGCATAGAGGGACTCTAGAAGAAAACTAATACACTCTCAGGCAGCAGTAACTTTCCTGTGCATTCCCAAAGGGGTATTGGGGGTAAAACAATACTGCCCCCTCCTTGACTTATGGAGTCCCAAGCCACAGAGAGAGCCCTCCACAGATCCAGAAATGGGGACACCATCAAATAGCTAGGGGCCTATTCAAACATACAGGTGACCTTCCATGCACAGATCTAAGGGTTATGATCTAGCACTGGGTGACTGGCACTTGGCTGGTCATGGAAGGTTTCTAAAGGGATCACAAGGTCTGAAGACAAAAACATCTTCCTGTATCACACCTTTATTTGTCCCTAAAAAGAAGGAGCAGGAAAGAGCTCGTTGGGCCAAAGATAATACCCTTCCTCTCCTTTGCCGCATCACAATGGTGACACTAAGGCAATGTCTACACCAGCAAGTTTATAGTGGCACAACTGTACCAATGCATCTGCGCCGCTCTATGCCGATGCGGGAGAGCTCTCCCGTTGACATAAAACCACCTCAACAAGCAGCAGTAGTTATGTTGGCTGGAGAGGCTCTCCCTCTGACACAGCGCTGTGCACACTGCCACTTATGCTGGCGAAACTTATGTCATTCTGGGGTGTGTTTTTTTCACACCCCTCAGCAATATATGTTTTGCTGATATAAGTGGTAGTGTACACATGGCCTTAGTATCATTGTGTGTTAACTCACTTTTGCCCTCTGAATCCTCATTAAAAGACAGCATTAACTAGCAGCTGGAGCACTGGCATTGGGCCACAAATCCTCTGAGTTCTACTTCTAGCTCTGCCACTGACTTTCTGTGTGACCTTGTGGAAATCACTTACCCTCTCTGCCTCAGCTTCCTGGTAAAGGGAATAATAGTACTTACCACCCAGTATTGTGAGGCTTAAGTCTTTAGTGTTGTAAATTTCTTAGCTTATATGGGTGCAAGGAGCTGACTAGTCCAAAATATGGTGGTTATAAAATATATTTTGTCGGTACCATTTAATAGGATGGCCATATAGTTACAAGATTTGATTAATTTTTAATTTACTTCATTTTTTATTGTGATCCAGTAAATGGTACTGATTTTGTAGGTACAATATGTGACAACGTCTGTCACTGTCAGTATTATTTAACCATATCAACTGCTAAAATAAATAAAATAGCATAAAATATTAGAATATGCCTCTTACAAGAAATGTGGGTGTTAACATTTGTTTATATCTAAAAATTGTAAGCTGGAACAGATTTAATATTATCTAAATTGTTTAATATAATGTAAAATAATTTCCTCTTCTATCAGGGAAGATACTGTATTTATTTACAAAATCTTATCTTCCCAAACAGCATTTCTATTTAAACTTGCAAATTAGTATTTGCACACTAAGGATAGCTGGGGTAAAAAGGAATTAGGAGTATCTGATCAGCAAAGGAAGAAGAAATTGCTGAAATGTATCACCATTACCATTGTAATATATGACAAGCTTATGACAGGTAAATGTATAAGAACTTATTTGCCAACTCAGAATACATGCTATGGAACATTGGTTTAGATATAGCAGTATCTTCTTCTCGTCACTGGATCATAATGTAGCAGTATGCCCTCTGATGTCCTTTACTTTTACAGCTGGTGCAGGGATCCAGCTTAAAAGACTGTAGAAAATGGGTGGGAAGTATAACACAAGACTCTGAAACCATTGCTTTGAAATATGCAGTACTGTGGGACTAATGCATTTTTGGAAAGTAATAAGAACAGCTATTAACATTATTCTAGGAAGAGGCATCCCTGAAATCACTAAATTATGCATTAAAATGCCATGCGTTACAGTAGCACATTTGCACTGCTACAGTTAAGGTTGAGTTGCAGTTTCCATTATAAATCCATGCGCAGTAACTTTTCCTCAGATCCTTTCCTAGTACCTATAGTGGTATTAACTTAATGACAACTACATACTCGGGTTACCACAATATGATGGACGGTAATGGTTATAAAGGAGCGGTAATGGTCTGTCAATTAAATAATGTGCATTTAAAAAGTACTTAAGTATGGAGCTATACAATAGCCTGCAGTGATTCAGAAAGGGTTTTAATAGAATATTAGTTAAATCAATCCATGTCAGCTATGCACAGCCCCTCCTCGGGGTTAAGGTCTTTTCTGCAATGCTCTCAGCTTGATGCTCACTTTCTTGGCTACTGCTGGTTAGCAAGGACATGCTAATAATAACCAGATTTGTCTCCACATTCACTTTATCAGCGAATTTGAGGGTAAATGTCCCCGCCGTGATATTGTTGAGTGTATTAGCTTTCTTACATTGATCCACCACCTGTGAGATAGTGTCCAGATAAATATTAAACGAATTTGGAGTACTGGAACAGAGACCTAAGGATCATTATGACCGATAGGTTAAATAATTTGAGTATTAAAAGCTATATACATGTATAAGTCTATTAAAGCTGCTGTTTAGTCACACATTCTGAAGTAGCAAAGGGCTCAGAATCTTCCATGTTAACTGAATTTCCTGGTTTGGGGAGGAAATCACGGTTAGCCCAGGAAGAAGGAGGGATTTGCTATTTCTATTCACATATTTTAGTATAGGTCTATTTTTTTTTCACCCTCGCCTGTCAGCAAATTCACCTTCCTATTCCTTCCTCCTCCTAATACCTCTTGCCATTTCAAGCTCTCTAGTACCTGTCATCTGGCTCCTTCCTTTTCAAAAGATGACCCAGAAGCAACATTCGTGCTGGGTGTTGCAATGCTTAATGGGGCAAATCCAGCCCCCACTTCTGTTGCCACAGAGGCACACTTTACAGTTCTGCTGCACACGAGGGAAAGGCAGGATACAGGAGGGGCACACAGACAGTGGACACGCTGCCCAGCTCTGCAGGTGCTCCTTGTGCAGTTCCATAAGGAGACAGGGGATGAAGTAGTCAGCATAGGGGGAGGCACAGAGCAGAATTAGAAATCGGATCGTCCTAACTTTCCCTGAGCTTTACAGAGGCTACTCCACTTTGTGGTCTGGGGAAGAAGATTCCTCCACTCAGTTTCTGAACATCCACACAGCATCCAACCCAAACACTCACACTGAGCACCAAAGCCAGGACTTTCCCTTAAGAGTGCCATTAGATGCCACTAAGATACAATACCATGCGATAGATGCAGCACTCAAGCCAGTCACCTTCTCCCAAGGCCAGTTCTATAGTAAACCAGCCCCTTAACATTACTTTGACATCCACTTTTGTCTTTTCATGTCTCCAGACAGTACTTCCTTAGTACTATATTGCCACAGTCATGCATTTTACTACCCAGAACTCACTTTGATTCACATTTAGCATCCTGCTTAGCATACTGACAGCCCTGTTAATCCTTAGTGATTAAGGATGCATTTGGATTTTATAAGATAATCAGGATACCTAAAACAAACAACTAAAAGTATCTAGTTTATTTCCATTGTTAAATTTACCAGGGGCCCAATCCTGCCAGTGGAAGCGGGATGGGCCAAAATAGGAAAGTTAAGGATCACTGATGTATCTAACATGTTCTCCTTAGTAAAAGAAGGTCTGGTGGTCTCATAAATAAAGCTAGAATTCCTTATGGGAGAGGGGGCAGTTACAAAATGTTAGTTTGTTGTTCTGTCTTTCATCTCTGGCTAATCTTTGATCTCCAATATAGGTTCATCTCTAAGAGTTTCCTTAGTCTTCACTCAGCAGCATATTAAAATTCAGCCTTCTAATTCCACTGTTTTCTTTGATCTTTCTCTTTACGTGAATTACTCTTTCTGGAGGATTCACATTTACATGAGTAAAATTGATCTCCCTTTCTTTGCACATACAAACACTTCAGCATTTCCTATTGAGAGATTTTTGGCTCAGTTATTCCTGCTGTTTCGTGTATAATTCTCTCCTTCCCCTACTTATTTATTTTGTTCTTTCCATGGAATCCTTGATATCTCTAGTATTTGGATTTCACTAGAAATGACATACAAGGTTCCCACCCTATCTGATCCCCACCCTACTTGCTCATGCTGCTTACAATTCATGAGGAGTGTTCTAAAAGAGACTTCCAGGAAGTATATGACCAGCAGTAAACAGTCAGGGCTGCTTAATACTACTTTTACCTGGTGATTTATTGCTATTATTTTATTTAACTGTAGTAGTATTTATTTCTGTAACATCAGAAGTGATCACATGGGGCTAAACTGTGCACTACGCACAGTCCAAACTGAGGGGCGATGCCTGCGCCACCCCAGGAGGCGCGCCAGAGCCATTTCACCTCAGAGAGGCACAGAGTCTCCCAGGGCTCTGTGCCTATGCTGGGGGAAGTATACTTTCAGCACATTCTCCCAAGCACAGCACAAAAAGGAAGCAGAGTCTGCCTATTCTATATTCCTTCCCTCTCACTCACTGCCCATTTGCTCCTGGGTGGAGCAAAGAAAATGTGTTTTCCTTAATATTCCCATACAAATATATGACTCTGATCCATTAATCTGTTAACTTCTTCCCCCACTCACATACACTCTGTTTCTTAACCCACAACTGTATTGGCACAGGATGCCTTATCATATAGCAGAGCTCCATATGTTTTCTGATAAAGTGATGTGCTGACTGAGTAGTAAGATGTTTGATGAATAAAAGTATATTGTTTAGATTTATGGAGCATGGTGACTGCATGGTGTTTTACATGTGTCTAAGGATAATAACAATAATAAATACCTATCTCTTATATAGAGCTTTTCATCAGTAGATATCAAAGCACTTTAGAAAAGAGTAAACCTTGGTAACTGGTAGGTTCATCTATAATGTCTGCTAACTAATGTTTGTAGTTCTTTAAAAGAAAAAAAAGTACTCGTATTACATGCACGCATGGTAGAATTTTGATTTTTTTAAATAATTTCAATGGATAACATGTTTATTTTAAAAAAATTATTAAGGGAAAGTTACAACAAAACATTAACATACATCCTTAATGCTCCAATAATTAATGTTTATTGTAAGCAATTTTTAGATTTTTATCAATTAAAATGTTCAGATTTGCATACAATTATGGGCTTAAAGTATTTTTTTTTTTAATCAATTTACATTTTTACAGTTGTGGGGGGGAAAACTGGGGGGAGGTGTTGGGAAATTATGTAATGACTGTAGATATTTAGATTCAAAAAGTTAAAAGTTTATAAACTGTAAAAAACACAAATTGTCAACATCACATCAAAATATACACAGTTAATATCCTTAAATCAAACTCTAATTTGAAGTTCTCAAGTGGCATTTTTCTTACTTTGCCTATCGATACATTTTTATTATCATTGATGGAAACATTTTTTCATTGGTTTGTGTGTGTGTGCAGTGAAATTGATGCTTACTGACATTTACTGATAAAAATCCAATTCTTCCAAGCCTAATTATATGTTAGTTCTATGTCCTTGGAAATAGACTTGATAAGATGAGGGGACTGGACAATCTCCTAGTAATGTGTTCCTCATAATGTTAAAATTGGGCAAAGAGAAGGTTGGAAGGGGTGAGCCCTGGGCTGGTGGGGGAAGAGACTGTAAGTAGCCTGTTCCTAAGGGTACGTCTATACTTACCTCCGGGTTCAGCGGTAAGCAATCGATCTTCTGAGATCGATTTATCGCATCTTGTCTAGACGTGATAAATCGATCCTGGAAGTGCGCCCCGTCGACACCGGTACTCCTGCTCGCCGTGAGGAGTAAGCGCTGTTGACGGGGGAGCTTGCCTGCTGCGTGTGGACCCGCGATAAGTGCTTTGAAGATCGAACTAAGATACTTCGACTTCAGCTACGTTATTAACGTAGCTGAAGTTGTGTATCTTAGTTCGACACGGGGGGTTAGTGTGGACCAGCCCTGAGCTAGCCTTAGTGTTTGGGGGCTGACCGATGAACTAATATTTTGCCACCATATTCCAACTCTGCTCCTCTCCCGGCACCTCCATATCCTATCCACTGTCATCACATCCCTGAGCACAGGAGTAGCCTGAGTAGGAGAATTTCTTTGAGATACACTTAACTGACACATTTTACATTAAAAGCATGTGTGTGTAGGGGGGAGGAATCTTTAGCCCCACTCACTCCCCAGCCCATCCCCCTGATGAAGATGTGGAGGCCAGTGGCTGTAACTTTCAGAACTAATCACTGATTCACATTGGTTTAGATTTCCAAGGCTCTCCTTTCAAGGAAAAGGGCTAGAAAATAGAGGTGTTTCTCTGAAGAAAGCTGAAACTCTCCTTTATATTTCTAGATTCCCCTAAACCAGAGGTCCCATGACTGTTTAGAGGGCCCAAATGCTATCTTGATTTTCCTTCCTGTGCAGCAGGTGGGCATGATTCCAAGCTAACATTCAAGACTAATAGGGAGGGAAACAAGAAACTATGCCTGCTGTTGCCCCCTGGCCATTCTGGAGAGTGATGGGAGAAAGGTGTCTGATACATTGAGCAGAGTGTGTGGCCAGCTGTCTGAATCATAGAATATCAGGGTTGGAAGGGTCCTTAGGAGGTCATCTAGTCTAACCCCTTGTTCAAAGCAGGACCAATCCCCAATTTTTGGCCCCAGATCCCTAAATGGCCCCCTCAAGGATTGAACTCATAAACCTGGGTTTAGCAGGCCAATGCTCAAACCACTGAGCTATCCCTCCCCCCAAGGTGAGTAGCTGACCATCTGCAGCACATGCTAGTTGCAGATGCATGCTGCTCCTTTTCAAAGGTATAGCACTGAGGGTCAAATCATGTGCTTGTAGCTGCCTGACCTAAGGAAACTGCTATATACTGACAGGATAGCTTTGGTACTGCTGGCACTGCTCATTTCTCCTCCTTTCCTTTCCCGCCCCACTTCTCCCCATTGTATATGCAGGATTCCACCCTGAGGGAAATCTCTCTGTGTACAGCCATCAAACAACTCAGCCAGATACTACATACTACAGCCACAGTGAGTTTTACCCACTAACCACTCAGACAGCACCACGTTACACATGTATTATACAGGACGACATCTATGAGCAAAAGAGACTAAGCAGACTTTTTACCATTATGCTGAAGTTTAGAAGTTAAGCTAGTGCTTCAGTAACTGTTTTCCTCCCCTCTCCTAGTGGTGCTGTCTTCCTGGGAGGCTGGTGGTTTTTAAGCTGTTTCTTGGTGTCATTTTATGTTTACTATGCACATGACAACTTTTGTTCCTCTGTGTGGTATTTTCACCCAATCAGAGGTGTTGGCAAGCACAGAAAAAGAACTAATAGCAGTTCTAGCCCTCTCCCCAAACAAACATACAGTTTTGCTTCTCAGATCTTTAATCATTGTTTCAACTTACAATGTCTTTGATCGTAACTACCTTTCGGATTCATCCAGTTTTGCTTCCTTGGTTTCTCCTAATGACTAATAGTTTGTAAAAGTTTACAGATAACATTTTCAGAAGCACCTAAGACACTTAGAAGCCCAAGTCCCATTGACTGAAAGGAAGTGACTTCTTGCTTTTGAAAATATATTTTCAAACGTTTGTTTCCTGTCAACTACATTTTTATCAAGTACAAGCTTCTTTCTGGGGGAAACGGGTACAGAGGGTAACTTATTTGTCAGTGTCATGCTGCTCTTCTCCATTGCTTGCCCACAGTGTTTGTCGAATCACTTATACTGGTTTGCACAATACATCATTAACCTATAGAACTCATTGCCACAAGATAGCTTTGAATTCAAAAACATAGCAGAATTTTATTTCTTAAATTAGGTATTTATATGCATCAGCTACACTAGCCAGGAAGAAAAATATAAGGGATACAAACCCTCATATTTCAATGCATAAAACATTGGTGAAATTTCCCCTGTGGGCAGGTTATTCTATAATTGTCCATTACAGGGATTTGTGTCTCTTCCTCTGAAGCATCAAGTACTGGCCACTAATAGAGACAAGATACTGGACTAGATGGACTGTTGGTCAGATGTGGCATGGCCATTCCTATGCTCATAAGTCTCTATGGTGCACCTTCACTATCACTACCCCTGTTAGTCACCAAGACCTCACACACAGCTGCCAAGAAAAGAACCCCTAGGAATAGTTCTTGGGCCAAATTCTTTGTGTGTGTAAATTGGTTCAGTTCTATTGACTTCAGTAGAGCAGATAATTTTGCTCCCTATTTTCAGTCACGCATAACTCTAAACAGAGTCACAGAGTTTAAGGCGAGCATGGACCACCAGATCAATCATGTCTGACACATTACAGGCCATAGGCACCAACTCCATGGGTGCTCTGGGGCTGGAGCACCCACGGGGAAAAATTGGTGGGTGCTGTGCACCCACTGGCAGCCAAGCTCCCCGCCCCAGCTCACCTCCACCTCCACCTCCTTCCCTGAGAGCGCCGTCCCCGCTTCTCCTCCCAGCGCTTGCCACCGTGAAACAGCTGTTTCACTGCGTAACCAACTGTGGGAGGGAGGGGGGAGGAGCGGGAACACAGTGCGCTTAGGGGAGGAGGCAGGGAAGAGGTGGGGGCAGGGCAGGGATTTGGAGAAGGAGTCCAATAGGGGCAGGGAGGGGGCGGAGTTGGGGCAGGGACTTTGGGGAAGGGGATGGAATGGGGGCAGAGCAGGGGCGGGAGGAGGCAGGGCAGGAGTGGAGGTGGGGCGGGGCAGGGGGCACGAGCACCCACCGGTGCAAGAAGTTGGCACCTATGTCACAGGCCACTAAACGACACCCATTTACCCCATATTGACCCAATAATCTGGATTATACAGCCCTCAGGAGACTAAACTATTTTGTGTGCCACTGGCAGAGAATAATGGAGACTGAGATGAACCAATGCCTAAGGCACTGGTGGGTGTTGCAATGTCTGCTACAGATGGGCAGCATGTGTGGTCAGGAGCATTAGAAATGCCCCATTAGTGGAGAGGCACATAACTCCAGTCCTGGATTTACCTGTGACTGGCTTGGGTGAAAAGTAGTGGTGGAGAAGAAAAAAACTACTTCTGTCAGTTAAGCCAGCTGGAATAATTCACTAGCTGACACTTCTCACATGTGACAGTCAAAGACACTGTAAATCACAAGATGGGAATTTGTGACAGCTTCTTCCTCCCTCCTTCCCTTCCCCCAAACAACACATCAGTGCTGCTTCATTAGGATGTTCACAATCCATGTATTACAATTTTCATATTAATGTATTTTAGGAATTTTTGTGGGGTAAGTGCAGGCCTGATTGTTTTTTCAAGCTTCATAACACTGACTTGGCCATTCTTGGAACTCCAGATCTCTCCCTCTCTCTCAACTTCACAGAAGGAGGAACATCAACAAGCAAATTAATCCCTCTTTAAATCCCAGAGTATGGACTCCTTTATGCAAAGTGACCACACAATTGCTTGACCAACTGGCTGAAGATACAACCAGCAGGAGGGAATCCCTGGGTTTCACATGACCAGCTATGCCAACTCTATACCTCTCCCCACACAACTTTGCAGCCTCTCTGGTAGGTGGCATGGCCAGGGGGATGGGGTGTGCTAGAGGACTATTGCTCTCTGGTGATCCCTAGCCTCTTGCAGGGCCATTAATATCTAGAGAAAATTAAAGAAGTTCTGAGGCCACTCTAGCGCGTGCCAGGGACCAAACCAGACCTTGGCTGGTTCGAGGATTGGGAAAAAAAACAGAGCAATGATATAAAACCATCATGACACCCCTTCTCATTCCCATCTTCAAATTCAGCACCAATCACAGCTGCACTAAAGCCACAGATGAGGATCTAGATTATTTTCACATTTACTTATAACTCTCAATGTTTCTGTCATGGTGCTGTTTAATTCAATGTCTGTGTTATTCACCTCAGTGAAGAGTTATGGGATATAGTTCTCATTGAAGATGCTGTACAAAACAGAGTTATACTTTATTGTCAGTGTTTTAGACATTTAAAAAATGATGTTCCAGGATATAGACAACGCTTCAAGTGCTGTAGTTAAAACCTTTCATTACTGAAATATCCACACCACCCCTTTAAAATAACATAACAAAAGGAATTTCTGTGTTAAAAAAAAAAAAGCCACACATTTATCACCCTGAATGACAGGCATAAGAAAGAAACGGATATATTTAACTGTAAACAGAATGTCATGTTATGAAGGGAAACAGCAGTTTCATTGCATTGGTATTTTGCTTTTGTGTAGGTACAAAACACCCCCACCACCACTACACACACACACACACACAATGTAATATAAGCATAAACACTATGTTCAGTATAACAAGACTTGGGTTTGCTTCATCTCTGCGGTGTCCCATGTTCAAATTTTACAAAACTCAACCTTTTATATTGCAATTAGCCTTGAATATAATAGATGTGACATCCCAGCCAGGAACTGGAAACTGACAGCTGTGCTCAACTGGACTGAGCTCAGGACAAGGAATAGGGAGCTCTGCATTCTGCTCCCAGCTCTGACACTGAGTTTATAGTAGGCAAGTCACTCAATCTCTCGGTTACTCCATCTGCAAAAGGGGATAATGTTGTACCCACTTTTGTAAAGCCAGTTGAAATCTCTGGATGAAATGCTTGGTATAACTGTAAAGCAGTAATACTGCACACGTCCTTCAGAGAGGCAGAGCTTGTGCCTCTGGCAGCACTTTAGCTGAAAATGGGTCCTTTATAACATTTATTTACTGACTTTATCATGTTTTAGGAAGCTAAATCTCAGAGGTTGCTAATACCCCTTCTTTCTAAATAAACACTGGCATGGAGTGAGGACTGATGCATGTGGCTGAGCACCAAATCTCACTGACACTAGCAAAGAAAGGAAAGAGTTTGAGATTTTTAGAATTTTTTGAGATGAATTTGTTGTCTTTGAAAATGTGGGGCTGAGTGTATTGGCTTGTATTACAGGCTCCGATCCTCAATATGCTCCATGTGGGCAGACCCCATTGATTTCAGTGGGGATCTGCACAGGTGTAGGGGCCTGTTCACATGGAGTTTACTTCAGGATCAGGGACTTAGTGTGGGGAAGGCACAAGCAAGTTTCCCCTCACACTTCTGCAAATTCACTTTAGTCCTCTCCTGTAGACAGCAGCAATTCCAGTCCTTGGCCTCCCTGAAGTGGAGACTGCCAGTTTTGCCATGCCATGATGTGGTAAAAGGGTAGACTGTTCATAATCAGCTGAACTCAACTGAATGAGTTTGAAAATGGCAGAGCTGTGACTTTTAATAGCTTCACTACCTGCAGCCCTGCCACTTTTCACTTTTAGTTCTTAAGAAAGCAGGTACGGGTTGGGTATTAAAGCTGTACATGGGATAGAAAGCCCGTCTGTGGGAGGAAATATGTGGAGCGACTCTGCAATGACCCATTATGTTGTTACCATAAAGCAACACTGATGGGCTCTAGACACAGCGAGTCTCTCACTTTGTATTCTGTGTACCATTTCAAAAGAGAAGACACCAGCTCCTACACCAATACCTCTCTCTCCTTCTCTCGTCATTCTCTGTTTTTCAGGCCTTGCAGAAGTGGCTCCACCAACTACTAATGCTCCACAGACCCTAGTTTGAGAACCACAACTTTAAAGATGTCCAGACATCTTTGGCTGGAAGGCAAACTGGCCAGATGCAAGGCTTTAGGGGATGAGCAATAATGAGGCAGATAATGGAGGGATCCTTGAGAACTCTGTATTATACAAGTAATATTTTTTTCCTTGTCATACGGGATTCCTCAGAAGAGGGGATGGGGCCAGAGGAAACATTTTCAACTATCCAACCATGCAGATGTAGGGACAAAATTAGAAAGGCCAAGGCACAAAATGAGATCAAACTAGCTAGAGACATAAAGGGTAACAAGAAAACATTTTACAAATACTTTAGAAGCAAGAGGAAAACCAAGCACAGAGTAGGTCGGTTACTCAATGGGTTGGTAGTGATTGGACATCTAGCATAGTGAATGCCAGTGAAAATGTGTTAGGATCAGAGGCTAAAATAGGGAAAGAACAAGTTTAAAAATTACTTAGATAAGTTAGATGTCTTCAAGTCACAAGACCTGATGAAATGCATCCTAGAATACTCAAGGAGATGACTGAGGAGATATCTGAGCCATTAGCAATTATCTCTGAAATGTTATGGAAGATGGGAGAGATTCCAGAAGACTGGAAAAGGGCAAATATAGTGCCAATCTATAAAAAGGGGAACAAGGACAACCCGGGGAATTACAGACCAGTCATTTTAACTTCTGTACCTGGAAAGATGATGGAGCAAATAATTAAGCAATCAATTTGCAAACATCTACAAGATAATAAGGTGATAAGTCAGCATTGATTTGTCAAGAAAAAATCTTGTCAAACCAACCTGATAGCTTTCTTTGACAGGGTAACAAGCCTTGTGGCTAGGGGGGGAAATGGTAGACGTGGTATATCTTGACTTTAGTAAAGCTTTTGACACTGTCTCGCATGATCATCTCATAAACAAACTAGGGAAATGCAACCTAGATTGAGCTACTATAAGGTGCGTGCATAACTAGTTGTAAAACCATTCCCAGAGAGTAGTTGTCAGTGGTTCACAGTCATGCTGGAAGGGCATAACGAGTGGGGTCCTGCAGGGATCAGTTCTGGGTCCGATTCTGTTCAATATCTTCATCAATTATATAGACAGTGGCATAGAGAATACACTTATAAATAGGGCTGTGTATTAATCAGTTAACTCACACAATTAAAACTCAAAAACATTAATCGCGATTAAAAAAATTAATCACAATTAATCGCACTGTTAAACAACAGAATACAAATTGAAATTTATTAAATATTTTTGATGTTTTTCTACATTTTCAAATATATCTATTTCAATTACAACACAGAATACAAAGTGTACAGTACTCACTTTATTTTTATTACAAATATTTGCACTATGAAAATGATAAAAGAAATAGTATTTTTCAATTCACCTCATACAAATACTGTAGTGCAATCTCTTTATCATGAAAGTGCAACTTACAAATGTATTTTTTTTGTTACATAACTGCACTCAAAAACAAAACAATGTAAAACTTTAGCGCCTACAAGTCCACTTAGTCTTACTTCTTGTTCAGCCAATCACTAAGAGAAACACGTTTGTTTACATTTATGGAAGATAATGCTGCCCACTTCTTAATTACAATGTCACCCAAAAGTGAGAACAGGCGTTCACATGGCACTGTTGTAGCCGGTGTTGCAAGATAGTTACATGTCAGATGCGCTAAAGATTCATATGTCCCTTCGTGCTTCAACCACCATTCCAGAGGACATGCATCCATGCTGATGACACTTGTTAAAAAAATAATGCATTAATTAAAATTGTGACTGAATTCCTTGAGGGGCATTGTACATCTCCTGTTCTGTTTAACCTGCATTCTGCCATATATTTCATGTTATAGCTGTCTCGGATGATGACCCAGCACATGTTGTTCGTTTTTAGAAAACACGTTCACTGCAAATTTGACAAAATGCAAAGAAGACACCAATGTGAAATTTCTAAAGATAGCTACAGCACTCGACCCAAGATTTAAGAATCTGAAGTGCCTTCCAAAATCTGAGAGGGACGAGGTGTGGAGCATGCTTTCAGAAGTCTTAAAAGAACAACACTCTGATGCAGAAACTACAGAACCCAAACCACCAAAATAAATCAACCTTCTGCTGGTGGCATCTGATTCAGATGATAAAAATGAACATGCATCGGTGAGCACTGCTTTGGATTGTTATCGAGCAGAACCCATCATCAGCATGGACGCATGTCCTCTGGAATGGTGGTTGAAGCATGAAGAGACATATGAATCTTTAGCGCATCTGGCACGTAAATATCTTGCAATGCCAGCTACAACTGACATGAGAATGCCTGTTCTCACTTTCAGGTGACATTGTAAACAAAAAGCAGGCAGAATTATCTTCTGCAAATATAAACAAACGTGTTTGTCTGAGCGATTGGCTGAACAAGAAGTAGGACTGAGTGGACTTGTGGGCGCTAATGTTTTCCAATGTTTTATTTTTGAATGCAGGTTTTTTGTACATAATTCTACATTTGTAAGTTCAACTTTCATGATAGAGAGATTGCACTACAGTACTTGTATTAGATGAATTGAAAAATACCATTTGTTTTGTTTTTTACAGGGCAAATATTTGTAATCAAACATAAATATAAAGTGAGCACTGTACACTTTGTATTCTGTGTTGTAACTGAAATCAATGTATTTGAAAATGTAAAAAACATCCAAAAATATTTAAATAAATGGCATTCTATTATTGTTTAGTAGCGCGATTAATCGTGATTAATTTTTTTAATCGCTTGACAGCCCTACTTATAAAGTTTTCTGATGATAGCAAGCTGGGAGGGGTTGCAAGTGCTTTGGAGGATAGGATTATAATTCAAAATGATCTGGACAAACTAGAGAAATGGTCTGAAGTAAATAGGATGAAATTCAATAAGGACAAATGCAAAGTACTCCACTTAGGAAGGAACAATCAGTTGCACACATACAAAATGGGAAAGGACTGCCTAGGAAGGAGTACTGTGGAAGGAGATCTAGAGGTCATAGTGGACCACAGGCTAAATATGAGTCAACTGTGTAATACTGTTGCAAAGAAAAGCGAACATCATTCTGGGATGTATTAGCAGGAGTGTTGTAAGCAAGACACAAGAAGTAATTCTTCCGCTCTACTCCATGCTGATTAGGCCTCAACTGGAGTATTGTGTCCAGTTCTGGGTGCCACATTTAAGGAAAGATGTGGACAAATTTGGGAAAGTACAGAGAAGAGCAACAAAAATGATTAAAGGTCTAGAAAACATGACCTATGAAGGAAGATTGAAAAAATTGGGTTTGTTTAGTCTGGAAAAGAGAAGACTGAGAGGGGACATGATAACAGTTTTCAAGTACATAAAAGGTTGTTACAAGGAGGAGGGAGAAAAATTGTTCTTCTTAACCTCTGAGGATACGACAAGAAGCAATGGGCTTAAATTGCAGCAAGGCAGTTTAGATTGGACATTAGGAAACACTTCCTGTCAGGGTGGTTAAGCACTAGAATAAATTGCTTGGGAGCTTGTAGAATCTCCATCAATGGAGATTTTTAAGAGCAGGTTAGACAAACACCTGTTTTCTTAGAGCAGCATTATGAAATTTAACCGTGTGAAAAGAACAAGTCACTATAAAGAAAGTATGATATGAAGATGAAGGGTTAGTTCCTCGCCAGTTGTAAATCAGTGAAGCCTCTTTGAAGTCAATGGAGCTAAGCCAATTTCCCACCAGCTGAGAATCCAGCCCATAGATTGTAATGAACATCAGCATGCCTGAGCTGTCTGGTGTGGGTGGTTATCTCCTGAGTACATTTGGGATACTTCCAGTGTGAGACTCCAGTGTCCGGGAGGCTAAGCTGCTTTCTAACCTGGTGACATTGTTTTAGCAGTTTGGGGAAGGACTTTATTGTTTAATATTTAAACAAAATGTTTCAACAACTACATTCTTCTCCAGACAGTTACACTAGTTTCAAAGCATGGCCTGCAGCCATATTACTTTGGGCTCTGATCCCATCATCTCTCAGAAGCCGAGCAGAGTCATCCCGTGGCAGTACATTGATGCGAGATCTCCAGAAAAGACACAAATGTGGTGTGGTCAGTTCAGTATGTGGCATGCTTGCCTCTGAGTCAGTAATAAATCAGTGTCCCAGTGTGGCTCTGTTCTTGTGGAGGTGTCATTTTCAGATGCAATGTAAAACTGAGATTGACCATTCATGATCACTGAAAATCTATGGGACTGATTTTAAAAATACGGATGTTGGGTAATTACATCCTCTGTCTATCTTGGGTTTTAGCATCCATCACTGTTGTATCTAAACACTCCCCTACATGGCTGTTACACAGTCTCAGGTAACAGGGCCAGGTTCTTTGACTGGCAATACCAGTATCTAATCACCCGGGGAGTAAGTTAGCTAAAATCTTCCCACCGCCCACCACAGTAACAGAAGACTAGAGAGGAAAATTCTTCAAAAACAAACAGGAAATTTATTTAAAGGGTTAGTAACAATGTCAGGGAGAAGAGGAGGGAGAATAAAACAGATTAAAACAATAAAACAGCAGTGTGGTTGCCCAAAGATGGGCCTGAAGCCCAGTCCCCAAGACAACCCTTGGCAATTTACACTTCTAACAAAACAAACTAAACCAAGTTACCCCAGAACTGTACTGTATCTCGAAGGGTGGATCTCGAGTGGGATTAGCTGCAGGTGTTAAGTGACAGTCTCTCCGTTGCTTGGGTTCATAGGGATCTGGACCTACCACTGTGCACCCAGTGGTTACCAGGGACAGGAGGAGCTCAGGACCTTCACTGTGTTGGAACCAGGAACCAAGAGACCGCTGGTGTTGGCAGTCACTGGAACCAGGAACCAGGTAAGTTGATTCAGGTGGAAGATACCCGGATCGGTGGGATAAACCAGGTCAGATGGTGAAGGAAGTCCTCGATGCCCGCGCAAACGTGACAGTCACTGGCTGCCTTTCCGACGGACAGCCCCGCTGACTGGGTGTGCAGCCCTTTTATGCCATCGCGAAAGTTCCAGTCCAGACCGGTTTGATCCAGTCTCCTCAGAGGCAGTTTCCGTGGCCAACCCTGTTTCCCGCCAGACAAAAAGGTGTGAAAGTGAGTTGTAAACAACCAAAACCAGACTCCATTTTAAGATGGATTCCATTGTCCAAACTGCCTTATAACTAATTATTTTAATACAAATACAACACATTCAAATGTGAACAGTGAAACAAGCATAAGTAAGCATGAATAAACTTATATGGGGAATGCCACCCTACATGGTAGTGAGATCGCCAATGGATGTTATGGGGTTTTCAGCTCTTCTCTCCTTCCTGGTCACACAAGGCTCTTCTAGGGCAATAATTTTTTTCTTCTATTATCATGGTGATCGAAAAGTTTTGTGAAAAAGGAAGATCTTGCAGTGTGTCCTAAAGTTTGTCAGACTCCAGATTAGTCTGATCTCCTCTAAAAGCTGGTTTCCTCATTGAACCCTCCTGACTGGAAATACTTTGTCTCCAGCTCTCACATGCTTTATCCTGGGCTTTGTGATCTGTACAGTCCCAGACATGCAGAATTGTCGAGACGATCGATCGCGAATGCAGAACACAGTCACTGATTTCCCTGGATCCTGACCTGTTGCTGCCTTTGAAGATCAGGACCAAGGCTTTGAATTGATGACAGAACTGGACTGGAAGACAGTGGAAGGATCAGATCACAGGAGTAATGTACCTTGATCTTACTTAAGGTCAGTTTGAGATAGCTGTTCTAGGCATCTAGGCATTGTGACATCCTTTTTATGGTGCTTGTTGCATCTGTGGAATGACTGGAGCCATTTTAGTGCTGTGTCATCTACTCCATATATATTATGTAGGTGGGTTAGTATCACCTTACTAATAACTACTAAAAATGCAAGTGGTATGAATATTGAGATATGGTCTATATTCATTGCCATCAGGAGGGCATTTTTTAGAGCCACTGGAGCTGTCTCTGTGCTGCACCCCCATTGCAAAGCAGCCAGGATGATGGAAAATGTCACATGTTGCAGAAGGCTGGTGGTCATTTGATTCTGATTGTCTTGATTTTTCCTATGAATGGGTTTTCGAGACAGGGCAGTATTTCTATTTTTAAAATGACGTATCAACCCCTCCACCCTCTAGGTCCAACTAGGTGTGCTATTCTTCATTTCCTGGTCACAAATTGTTGTTTTGAATTATTGGAAGAACTGTCTTTTATCCCAGAGGTGGTGGTATGTCAGTAATCAGTGAAGTGGTCCCTACACGTTGCTGGGGGATCCCTCAGGATGAAAGGTGCTAGGTAAATGTTAGATTATTACCTTTCAAAGTAGTACAGAAACTGGTTTGTCATTTCTGACACTGGATGCAGCATCTGCAAATGATACTTTTCCTTTTAGTATGATGCTGTCTGCCCACACGACGTTCAAAATAATATTTTAAAGTAAAAATCATCCCTTTAAATGTAATATAGGCTGGGCACATGAGCCACATGATGGTTGTCATTCCGAGGGTGGACTGGGGAGAGAGGGTGCCACAAAGGCTGGCCACAAGCTCAGCTGTCAATGCTATACCACTCAGACAGAATGTTTGGGGATGAGTTGGCAGCATGACCAAGGCTACAGAGCCCCGGGGTATACTCCTGGTATAAGTGTCTCAGCAGGTACTCTGATGTACACCAGCATAATGCTTCCCTCCATCACTGCTAAAACAATGCAGCCATTAAACCTCCCTTCTGTCCCCATGTACTCCGCTGACTTTCAGAGCTACCACTCACCCCAAATGGATGTGGGTTTGACACCATCTGAAGTTTCTGCAGAAACACGACTTCCCACCTCCATTTCTCCAGAAATGATGCCTGCCTTGAACATCCATTTAGCTTCTTCGCCCGCAATAGTCTCTGTAAGTGATCTACAAAGCCACTAGCCTCCTCCAGATTCACTTCTGTTTCTTCACCTACAAGAAATTGCAAACCAAACTGAAGCTAAGTTTGAAACTAGTCTGTAAACTGTAGTCAGGGCAGGAACCATTTCTTCCTCTGTTTGTGCCTCACCTAGCAGAGTGGGGAGCCAGTACTGAATGGGACCTTGTGGCACAACTGCAATACAAATAAATAATGTAGTCTTCTTAAGTCTTTTTTATATTAAAGCAAAATATACAGCATTTTTTAAAAATTGAGCCAGATCATTAGCTGGTGTAGATCTGTCCCTTTACATGCATATCTAGGAAGGAAAGAGAGATAATCTAGTGATTAAATCCTAAGGAATGGGAGTTAGGTGATCTTAATTCAGTTTCCAATTCTGTCACAGATTTTCTATGTGATGTCCAACAAGTCACTTAACCTCTCTGTGCTTCAGTTCCCATGTCAATAAAATGGGGCTAATAATACTTAATTATCTCATGAGTGCTGGGTGGCTTAATTCATTTGATAGTCTCAGATGGAAAGTGCTAGAGAAGTACAAAGCACAATATTTATTGTTCTTCTTAAGAAAGTTGATCCAGGCAACTCCATGACCAGAAGGCAGCAGGAGAGTGATCTAGGATGAGGAGAAGCCTTATTCCCTGTAGATTAATTAAAAGCACCTGAAACCAATTAGAGCACCTGAAGCCAGTCACCTGATAAAATCCCCCTGCTTCAATCAGCCAGAGGAGGAGTTGGAGCAGAGTGAGGAGGAGTTGGAGCAGTTTGGAGGAGTTGAATCAGTGGTTTGGTGGTGGAGCAGAGAGCAGTTTGGAGGAGTGAAGCAGAGTGGATTGGTGGTGGAACAAAGAGCAGTTTGGAGGAAAGCGGAGGAGAGTTTTGAGAAGTGCTGCGGCGGGCTAAGAAGACCAAGATCCTAGGTAAAGGGACACCTGGCTTGTGCAGAGGGAAGGCAGGAAGCCCCACAAGCTGAAGGTCAGGAGAGGGAAGTAGCCCAGGGGAAAGAATCACTGGTACAAGTGGTTCACCTGCTATCATAGGGCCCCTGGGCTGGGACCCGGAGTAGAGGGCAGGCCCAGGTCCCTCCCTCTCCACTCCCCTTCCCTGGGATACTAGTAGGATAGCTGTTACCCCAGTTCAGGGGCAAGAAATGGCACCCTGAAACCCCCCCACAAGAAGAGAAAGTGCGGGACCCATCATAGTAGTGCCGGCAATTTGCCACACTCCCATTAATGTCAGTGAAAATCACATAGCTAAAGCCCAGCACACTGAATCCAGTCCAGTTATATCTCCCTGAAAAACAAGGGGGCTTAATGAAAACCCTGACAGATTCTTAAATACAGTGGCATGAATGCAGGACTATAATATATTAGCTATGAGGAAACTAAAGGAAGACATTGCCTGTCATTTTGTAAGCAGAACATTTTGATGGCTAAACCTGCCTGTGCATGCTGGATGCTAAATAACTCACTCTTTCAAGGAGCCCTTAAAAAAAAAGGGATCTTTGAGAGATGCATACAAACTCTGTTGTCATAGCAACTGCAAGCATCAATGATAACCCAGAGCTTCTAGGTTGTAATGTGCATGCAACCTTGTTAATAAGTGCCATAAAACACCTCTCAATTAGTGATATATGAGGTCATAATAATAACCTGATCTCACAACTTTGAATTAAACCAGAAGAAATCTGAACCCATCTAGAGGACTGTTTCTAAAACACTATATTCCCATATCAGAAGGATACTTTACACTATATAGTACCTTTCAGACAAAGATCTCAGTGTTTTTTGCATGCTTTAACTGGGGCTCACTATATGCCTGAGAGGTAGGAGTTATTATTTTTCCTTATGTATGAGGAACTTGAGGCATAGAGAGATTGTGTCTAGTTCATGGTTTCACAGCCAGCTTTTGACAAAGTCAAGAATAGAATCTGGGTCTGCTGTCCTTTAACTACAAGACCATCCTTCAGCTATCTGGAGTTTGTTACCAAAATGTGTTCAAAATGCAAATACAGTAATTGCTTTAATTGTTGAAGCCTCCAGTCTTCTGAAAATTGCCTCTGACATCACTTCTGTTTCATTTCAGTTCAAATCCAAGACTTACTCATCCTTCCCAAGGGGGTAGCTAGATTGTAAGGGCACAAGAGGGAGACTGACACATTCCAGATATAGGATTTTCCCTCCCACACTTGAGTGTGACTCCCCCTGGTCTGAAGTGAAAAGCTTAAAGAAGCACAAGTTAATATTTTCTCTAATGTTTAGCCCTAGGTTCACCATTCAGAGGGGAGCCCATACAATCTATTGATGACTAACATGTGCTAGCCTATCCCATAGGTGGAAGGTTTGAGGAGGAGAATGTGATACAGCCAGTGCTCTCACTCTGTCACGTCCCCAACTCCATTCACCCGTCACCTGAGCCTTGAAGAGCAGCTTCTAGTGGGTGAGAGAAGAAGGATAGTCTTTTGAGTAAGGCATTGGATTTAACATCTAAGTACTCAGACTCAGAAAGTTTGGGTTCAGCCCTTGGTTCTGCCATAGACTTCCTGTGTGATGTTGGGTGAGACACTTAGCCTCTCTATGCTCATCTTCCCATCTGGAAAATGAGGTTAATATTTCCTTCCTCCCTCCTTTTTCCTGCTGTCCCCAGATTGTGAGCTCTTTGGGAGAGGGACTGCTTTTTATTCTGGGTATGTACAGTGCTTAGTACACTGGGACTGCTTCGTAGGGGCACCTAAATACTACTATAAATAGTAATAATCATGAAGTAATATGTCACAGAGCTGGTATTTCTCTCTTCTACCTGGGCTGGGATGGGGTTAAGATCCCTTCCTTTTGCATAAGTGGAAGGGAGCATTTTGTCCTAAGAAATTTCACCTCAAGTCCTGATTCTGGTGATACACTATGTGACACCTTCCTTCCTGTTTAAGTGATTTTGCCTTTCTGTTGCTCCCCTCTGTCCATTACACATGTACATGTTTTCAAGCCAAGGGAAGTCATTTGTTCTCCACTGTCAGACACTGCATTAAAGTAGATTAATATATTAATGCAGCTGCTGCATTTTAGCTTTCCCCTGGTATAAAGCCTTTAGAAATGTCTACCTGTTCAGATTGTTTGACTTGGAAAATTTCTATCCATAGATAATTTAGCATCTAACCAGCAGCTCTTGATGTGGAGTATCAGAGGGGTAGACGTGTCAGTCTGGATCTGCAAGAGTGACAAAGAGTCCTGTAGCACCTTATAGACTAAAAGATATATTGGGTCTTCACCCACAAAAGCTTATGCTCTAATATATCTGTTAGTCTATAAGTTGCTACAGGACTCTGTCGTTCTTGATGTGGAGAATCCTTTTTTCTACATTGATCATTTTAACTATTGGACAACAAAGAGAATATGTTATATTCACAGCCGCCAACTTCCTGTTACGTCGGTGGGTGCTGACGCCCGGCGTTGGGGACGGGGCCCCGCCCCCGATGCCGGGCCCCTGCCCCCGACACCGGGTGACGTTGCGGGGCCCCGCCCCCGATGCCAGGCCCCACCCCCGACGCCGGGTGACGTTGCAGGGCCCCGCCCCCGACGCCAGGCCCCGCCCCCGACGCCGACGCAACATTGCCCAGCGTCAGGGGCGGGGCCCTGCAACGTCTCCCAGTGCTCCAGTGAGTTTGCCGCGCGTCCGGGGCGGGTGGGGAGTTGCCGGTGGGTGCCCACCAATTTTTCCCCGTGGGTGCTTCAGCCCCGGAGCACCCACGAAGTCGGCGCCTATGGTTATATTAATTTAATAAACTTTATTATTTTATTATTTTTATTCCAGTGCCTTGTTGTAAAATATGGTGAAAACCTCTATTTATATTACAGACAATGGTGTCATATCAGTGTATCCCACACAGAATTATTCATCTTTCTTTTTTATATATTGTAATTCGGAGAGGCCAACAGCTTTATACAACTGTCAGTCATCTTTATTCCAGGAACTTCTAATCAACAATAAGGCTTGTACTGCAAAGTCATATTAATAAAGTAACACATAAACATGTTCTAGTGCCATCTAGTTGCCTCCCAGATTAATTCTCATCATTATACCTTTATAATTATGTGGCCTGGAACCAGAACTATAGTACAAATAAGAATACTTTCAGGATACCAAATGTATTTATAAGAGAAGTATATAAAATATGCAGTAATGTGTAGGCAGGCCAACACTCTTCATTGAGAAGAGAGGCAGACATTTCAGTAGTTCAATATTGCCTTAAGGCAGAGTTTAAGAAAAAGTGATGCTGTGAGATTGTTAAAATTTACAAGCAGGCTATCATCATTTTTAGTTCCTCAAATAGCTACAGTGTGGTATTATGGAGTAAGGCTAATAATACACATCTGCTTTATAAAGTGCTTTGAGATCCCCAGATGAAAGGGGCTATAAGAGCACCAAGTATTATCATTACTTTTACATGGTTCATGTCAACCTTGGAACATGTGAAGCCAAGGTAGGGAGAAGGTTTATTTCAAGGAAATAGAAAGGAAAATTCTTCTCAACTCTCTACTTCTCTTATCATTTTAGATCCCTTCTCTTCATTACTCTTCCTTCCTGGTATCATTCACGTCCTCTTTTCACATTTCCATTCAATTCATTTTTAAAACTAAATTGACAAAAGTCTGCTAGGAATATGGGCACAAGTTTGGACAAAATAGCCAACCAGCCAACATCTCTCCTCAAATTCAAACTAAACCTGAACATGAACCATTCTCAGGGGAATCAACAAAGTTTAACTTTTCCCCCACACAATTATTTTCCTGCAGAATTAGATGAGGAAAGAGTATAAGATTCCAATAGGCTGCAGTTTTGTCTTTTGCAGAAAAGGGTCTAGTAACTGCAGCTCTGACCACAGTCCCGCTCCCAGTCCCAGCTCCCAAACACAGATGGAGGAGGGGATGGGCAGGGCAAGGTAGAGCATGAGGTAAAAAGTGTGGGGACCACTGGTCTAGTACATCATGTACAGGTGTCACACTTAAACTGCTGCTGAGTGAAAGAAGATAGGTAATTCTGGAGCAGGGCTTTCATTGGGTATTTTTTCCTCCTTGATATCTTCCAATCCCCTTCCCTTTTTTGTATTCTTACATGTATTTTCCAATAAATACATCCAAATAAAAGGTTGTTATTTAATATTTATACTGCAGTGGCACCACTGTTCCCTCTAAGCTGTGCACGTGTGCGCGCGCACACAGATCCTAAACCCCACACACATGGCGAAACACCGTGCGCACCAAAAAATGAAATACTACATCAGAGCCAGGCTGAAATATCATTTATGGGTGACTTTTGACATTGTTCACCCGCCATCTATTAACACAGCCAGATTCTACTAGCTGGCAAGGGGGGGAAGGGAAAGGAGGGCAATGAATCGTACTCCTCCCCACCAGCATTTCGAACATGGAATGTTGATCACGTCCAGACGGTCGGGACCCACACATCTCCTTGTATAAGCATTTTACTTGCTTGGGCACATTTGTCTCATGGCACACAAATTTGAACTCTGCTTCAAAAATTGGCACAGAAGAAATTTTTTGCACACACAGCCTGTCAAAAATTAGAGGGAACATTGAGTGGCACATAGAAGTCAACCAGGCCAAGGCCCTGCTCTGTTAGGTACAAACATGCCCCAAAGATTGTACACTCTAAAAGAAAATATATCATAGTGGAGATGGGGTAACAAATAATAGGATGTGCACTAGAGAAAACCCATCACTTCCTGTATGATGACAGGAGTCAGGACTGATTTTATTATTTTTTAAATCTCCCCAATTACTGTAGTCTAATCTCACCTTAAACTGCTTTGCTATGCTGGAGACTATTCTGTCAGGATGGAATGCAAACCTTACACACAATGCTCAGCTTCTTCCAGATGATGATTTCTGGCACCTTTGTGACATTTTCATGGAAATTCCATATTTATCATGTTTCAATCGTTCCATATCAAATTTGTTCAGTTGACAAGTGAAAAGGTGTTTTTTCTAACTGCCAGACCTACCCACTCACCCAGGAATCTGAAAACCATGCTGGTATGGTAACTAGTAATAGTGATTCTACAAGCCAAATCCTGTCTTCATTCACAACTGTGTGACATTGACTTCCAGTTCCTGATCAGAATTAAACCAGTGAAACCTGGGATGATCTGGGCTTGCAGAATCTCTTCTCTGGGGATCATACAGGAAGAAGGATGCAGGAAGGAACAGAAGGCTGAGTTTGTAGTGCTGCAAATTAGAGGAAGCAATTATAAACCAAGAAAAACTAACATGAAAGTGAAGTAACACCATAAACATGGAACCCTCTTGATGCCATTTTTAAGAATCACTTTACATTGCAAAACTGCATTTTAAATATCTCCAATGAAGGCGATTCTCTGTCATCCCAAAGCAGCTTGTACGTCTAACTAAATATTCTTTTTTTCGCAGCTTTTTCTGTTATTTAACCTGAATTTTCCAGTTGCAGTTTAAACCCATTGCTTTTTATTGTGTCCTCAATAGCAAAAGAGAATAATTGACTTTTGTCCTCTTGATAACATCCCTTAAGAATTCATAGATCGTTATATAGCCACTTCTGTGCTAGTTCTGAGACCAGCACAGGAACAGATGGGAGGCAGCTTGTGTCTCCCCATTAAGCATCTTAGCCCAGGTCTACACTAACCCCCCCTGTCGAACTAAGATATGCAACTTCAGCTACGTTAATAACGTAGCTGAAGTCGAAGTACCTTAGTTCGAACTTACCTGTGGTCCAGACGCGGCGCGCAGGCTCCCCCGTCGACTCCGCCTACTCCACTCGTCGAGCTGGATTACCAGCGTCGACGAGGGAGCACTTCCTGGTTCGATTTATCGCGTCTTGACAAGACGCGATAAATCGAACCCAGAACATCGATCCCGCGCCTCCGACGCGACGGGTAAGTATAGACATACCCTTGGAGGCCACTGAGACATTGGCATAGCCTAAGTCAGCCCTTGGAGTTGCCCTGACTTTCACTCCTGCTTCAGTGACTCCTATGGGATTGCAGGGTTTCAGGAGTGACCCTCCCTCACCACCTCCCTTTTCTGGACCAACATATCCCTCTTGTCAATAAGTGAAGTATACTGCATTCTCCTAGCCTTTCCCAAAATTGTATAGGTAGGCCTTGTTTCCTATCCATTTAATATTATTTTCCTTTTAATTATATTTATTAACAGCTTCATTTTTTTTATAACCAAAATCTTATAATGTTTGTTTCATATTTAGAGAGTACCCTTTGTATGTACCAAAATACACAATTATAAATTGGCCTGGGAAAGTCCCTCAAGCTTTATTAATGAGACCTGCTACCAACCACTTTCTTCAATTATATTATATTGATTGCGTATTGTATTATTTCATTGTTTATTGCACTGGGATTGTAGGACTACTATCTTCCCATGACCACATTAACATTCCTTAGTTCCAGGCAACAGGAAGATGGTTCTAGTAAAGGGTTCTGTGAAAGTACTCTGGATGCTGTCACAAGCCAATCTGTTGTAATTATCAGCTTTGGAAATGTATTCAGGGACCCAACAATGAACTCTGTGCTCATGAATGAATTTTATTTTTTTATTCCTTTGTCATTTCTGCTGAGAGCAACACTTTTTTCACAAACCGGTTGCTTTTATTGCTGGCCTTACACTGCACAGTTTGTGTTGGATACCTTTGCATTCAATGCAACTAAATCTGATCTCTACCATTTGTTTACTTTTTATATTCTTTCTTTATAACTTGATATTCATGTTTAATTAGATTCAGTTCTTTCACTGCTTACTACCACTTTCATTGGGGAAGCACAGTTTTCACTAGCCCTGGAGATGAGGGGCCGGTTTGCCTGGTAACGGGTGGGAGTGATACAGGGGTTGTACCCTGTGGTACTGGGGACACATTGAGGCCCTGTTCCAAAGGGGAAAGGAGGCCATGGGAGGGGACCCATTAGAGAACCCCAGGGGAAGGTTCCCAAGGCCAAGAGGAGGGAAGGCCCCAAAGAATGCCTGAAGGTGGAGCCTCCAGGCAGGGAGAACCAGAACCCCCTGGGCAGGGTAACTGCACCTGTTGCCCCAGACGGTCAGGGCAAGGTGCAGACCCATCCGGCTCCCCTGATGACCAAAAAGGAGGAGCAGCTGGGAGGGCAACTGTGAGGCTGCGACTGGTCTGAGGACCAGTGGGTGGCAGTAGACCTGTGGGGCGGTCCGTCGCCGGCGCAGTGCACCTTTTGTGGCTAGGGGATGGACCAATCCCATGCGGAGGATCCCAGGAATCACCCCATGGGTGGCAGTAGGCTTCCTCAGAGCAACCTCCCGGGCAGGGGGAGAAGGGGCCAGACCAGGCGCCCCCTGGCAGTGGCTTAAGGGAAGAGGAGTGTGGCAGGGTGCTGCTAGAGAGGCCTTAATCAGCTCCTGCCATTCCAGCCCCAATCAGGGGGATTGGGTTGGGGCTGGCTAGATAACCTGATGCTTGCCTGTTAACTGATCATCTGCCAGCCTCGTTAGCAGAAGCTATAAGGCTGGGAGGAAGTGAGAGCAAAGTGGGGTGGAGACCAGGAGGGGAGGTCCCCAGGCTCAGACGGAGGTGGGAGTCTCCTAGTCTGTTGCTGGCCAGGCCTGTGGTAGGCCAAGCTGTTATAAAAAGCCTGTATATAGTTGGAAACTGGTGGTGGGGACTTGATCACAAATGAAGAGCACGGGTGTTGCACCAGCCTGAAGTGTCCCTGAGTCTCTGAGAAGAGGGGGAGAAGGGCTGAATCTGGAGGGGCATGGCATGCTCCCCGTTACAGCCCAATTCACAAATTCAAAGGATGCATCACAGCATCACACTCTGCTACTCCTGACCCAATTACTGCCTTAACCCTCTAAATGTAAAATTAAAGTTGTTACTCTACATCGACATCAGCCATACGAAGAAGAGAAGAAGTGCTTTGGGAAGGCATTACAATGAGCTATCACAAAAACATAGATCAGCAGAATAATTGATTTCTAAGATGTATGGAAGATGTATTCAGATGTCAGAGTAGACACAGTACATTGTGCTAATTCATGAATTGCAGCTGTTTGTTTAATATCCTTGTTTCCTTCTTTCTACCTGGCATCTTTTGGCTGTGAAACTCACCTAAAGACCCAGCATAAGCCTGCTAGTGCCTCTCTGACTCACCAGTCCACTGCTTTAAGTTTTCTAAATGCAACAAATGACCATAATTCCCATTCCTTCCCATCCAGAGAGGAATTACTTCGAAAAATAATCCCTTTGCCTTGCTCTCTTGAAGGATGGAAAACGCACTCTGATTCACTAGATAACATAGAAGTTCAGTTGAGTTCTTCCCAGACTTGCCTTGCATCATTTTAAACCCAATGCCCTTCAAGAATACATTTTCTCTCATTGAAATAAAGCCATCAGCCAGGGCTGTCATGCCTCTGCGAAGAGCGTACTAGACAGCTGTCTACATTTCTTCCTCTTCCAGTTTGGAATCTCAGTTGAAGATGGGAAGTTACAAGTTTTTCAAGTCTAGTCAGTCTCAGGAGTGCACCTATTTATGCCGCTTAAGTGAGGGGTTGGCTGTTGATATTGAATTCTGCTAATGATGAAAAATCAGCTAAGAAACTACTGCGTTCTTGACAAACCTATCATCACAGTTTGTTGCAGCCGTCATCTTTCAAACATACACTACGTCTTCCACTATAAACTTTGGGACACGGCTTATAATAGTGTAACCCTTCTGCCAGGATGAGTTGACAGCAGCAAGGGCTGGGTTCAGTACATAGGGGTTCCCTTTTCAACAATACCATGTAAAACCAGCTCGAGCCCCCACCCAGTAACCTGGGAAAATCTTTACACACACCCCCAGGTGCCTCAAAGAGGCAATACTTCCCCTCTCGCAAGCACAGAGCCTCGGTGTAACAGAAAATCTTTAATAACAGCAGGTAAACGACACCAGCATTAAATTGGGAAAACACTGCAACTAGGATTCATAAACCAAACTGTGAGAAAGACCCACCCAAGCCAATTGGGCCATGTCCTGTCCCTTTGGTTCTTGAGTCCAGCAACCCAGAAATCACCCAAAGTCCCCAAAAGTCCAAGAACCCAAAAGTCCAGTCCCAAAGTTCAAAAGTTCATCAGTCTGGGCAGAAATGGGGAGGGGAGAGATAAGGGTCACCTTACATGGCTTGAAGATGATTGCCTCACCCCTCCGTGGGGCTTCGCTCTGCTCCGCCAGCCATCCGGCAGCGCCTTTCCACCAGCCATCCCACAAACCGCTACAGCTGTCCCCATGAACTGCTCCGCTCCGCCAGCCGTCCTGCAAGCTGCTCCGATTGTCCCCACGAACTGCTCCGCTGGCAGCGCCGCGAGCCACTCAGAAATAGATCTTCAGGCTCCCCCACTACTTAACACCTGCTCAGTGATTTCAGCTCATAAGACTCTTAGCTCTTTAGTGATTTCAGCTTGTAGTTAGGGGAGCCTTCGTGCTCATTTGCACCCTTAGCCCAGAGTGATTTCAACTCAGCAGCCTGAAACCAGACTTCCAATGAACTCAACATTAGCTCTGATATTCCACAGTGGAGAGAGGAGGCGATACAATCAGTGTCTCAGACCCTCACGGGGGACCCATACCACCAGGTACTATGCTTGATCTATAGCCAAAAGGCCCAATCAAAAAACCTGTCCCCAGCTGCTC
Source organism: Chelydra serpentina (assembly GCA_037349315.1). Lineage (NCBI taxonomy): Eukaryota > Metazoa > Chordata > Testudines > Chelydridae > Chelydra > Chelydra serpentina. Next base: position 149,814,038 of record JBAIAC010000004.1, on the reverse strand, counting down.
TCAATTCACTGGGAGTTGGAACCCATGTCACTCGCCTAGCGAGTGCTTCTTAGTTGATGGCGAGTCCCTCCATCATAACAAAATTAGGTGAAACTGCAGGTTTTATTTTAAAGATTTTTTTTTTCATTTGATGTTGCTGGGCTTTCAGAAAGAGTGTGCTTTAAGGAGGAATTAAAGTGAAGAGAGAGGAAAAACAGAAGTACAAAAGAGTAGGGCAGAGCAGCACATGGGACCAAACTGAGATCCGAAAAATATTTTCTCAAACAATAAAAATAGGAATTAGGCTAGCTTTTTTAAAAAAAAAATAGAGTAAATATATATATATTAGAGCCTGCTAAAGGGCCAGATTCTGCCACCCTTTCACTCAGACATGAAACTAAGGCACAGATCCTAAAAAAGCATTTAGGTGCCAACTCTCATTGATTTCCTTGTCTGCACTGCTGGTGGCATGTGGGGCAAGTGTAGCTATATGCCGCAGTGAAAAGCAGGCTGTGTCCACATGGTGTGTAGTTACCTGTGGCAGTGAAAGGCTCTGGCAGGTGGAGCCAGCAGAGGGGAGCTGCCAGAGCCTTCCCTGCTGCATTGCCGCTGCTGAAGCCTTTCCCCACTGCCAAAATCTTCCACTGTGGCGGGGAAAGACTCTGGCAGTGGGGAAGCAGTGGGACACTACACTGCTAAAAATAACACCATAGACATGGGAATCACTGCTTGGGGGGCACCATGTAGGGTACATACCCTAATGTTCTGGCAGTGCTTTATGCACCTAAGCAGTGCTTCATTGTTTGCACTATTTATACCTGTGCTAGGGGGGCATGCAGTGTATGTACTCTACATTCTGCCATCCGACATTCCCTTATTACAAGGGACGTCCCTTATTTTTTCATGTCTGTACAAGAAGATTGGGAGTTGGTGAGTGCCGCAAAAAGCAGCAAGAAATGCCCCTGGTGAATGTAGGTGGGTCCTGCTTATTATTATTAATGATGATTATAATAACGTGGGGTGGGGTGCTAAGAAAACAGTCCCTTGTTTCTAAAATACAATGTTGGCAACCCTGTGTGAGTGTGCAGTGTAGACATACCCTAGGAGTGGCATAATCTGGCCTTAGAAGCCTGTAACATTGGGTGAACTATAAACCTTTAAAAATTTTGAATAGGATACAGGATACATTTTAATTTGTGCATCTTAACAGGTTGACGTACAGTAAAGTACCTCAATTTAAGTACATTTTCCTACCTTGTATTTGGCTGAACTGCTAAATGCAGGTCTTTAGTAGGTTTGTTTATGTGACAGTTTGCTTGTTTACAGGAAAATATTGATTCCTCTGGCTCTGCAATCAGGCCACTTAAGTGTTTCATCCAAAAGCTCATAACATGGTAATACAGAAATGACGTTTTCTCAAGGAATTCATTCAGCCATAAATGTTGGGTTGGGCAGAGTGGAAGCATTTTTCTTGGTTGTGCAATGGCATGCAGACTGCCAATTTCCTATTGTGCAATGTACAGGGCAAAGCCTTTGAGAAATGAAACCTACAGTGAGCATGGTTTGTTGTAACCTTCTCAATTATATGCATCACAACACTAAATTTTTAAACAGGTAATATATACTAAATAAATGATGAACAGGAAAGCAGTCATAGCCATTCTCATAATGCATCTGGAAAGTAATTAACTTCTTATATTTTTTTAAAGAATGTAATATATTATATACCCTGGCAAAGGAGGAGCCTCATCATGCATTTCTGATTAAGATTTACCAAAGATCATACTCAAAGAGACTCAGATTCCCAGTCATAGAGCACTGCTGCATCATTTGGCATCATGCTATTGCTAGCCAGACTCCGTGAAACAGTGCAAAGAGTACTTGTTGTGAATGACCTTTGTCTTCAGTATTAACTAGGCAGTGAGGCCCTTTGGGCTTCTCTTTTACTCCCTTCCACAATCCATCTTTATCACCAATCTGCTCATGAGCAATACATCAAAAGTGTCACAACAAGTTGTAAGCTAGGGATTGTGCAGTGAACAGTTATAAAGATGCTGGGCTCTTCTAATACATCACTTGAGGATGGTTGTAGAGAACCAAATGATGACATGACATTGTGAATGGTCTGCGTAATTCCTGTTCTGTGAGAATGAGACTCAAGGGCAATACTGATGATTTCCTGCCAGGTATAATGGACAAATACCTATCACAGAAAAGTTGCTACTTAATAGTTAGCAAAATCATAGATACATTCTATGAGGTTGGATACAGCATGCTAGGGACTCAATATGTAGCAAAGCATAACCCTTCTTATTTTAGGGGGGGTGGCACTGTTGTTTAGTAGTTAGAGCAGTGACTGGGAGTTAGGATTTCTGGGTATTATTCTCAACTCTGTCACTGACTTATTGTGTGGGCGTAGGCAGGGCCTCTGACTGACCATCTGTAGAACTGGCATAGTTAAATTATACCTGTGATGAATGACATGAAACTGAGTGAAAGAAAACTTAGACTGGTCAAGGCTTTCTGAGCCAGAGAAGTCTAAGACTGTAGAGCTATTAAATGCTATCTCCAAAGGGAAGTGGTAGAACCCCACCCAGGGGCCATATAGCCAGGATGTAGCTCAGTGGAAATTCTCGAGCTTGGTAAAAAAGAGGAGATTGCTGACAAGGGCCTTCTCCAGGACAACCCCTTGGTTTTGGAATTCCTTCCCTCCCTTAACCCAATAGCCCAAATTGTTGACCTTCAGAGTGTGCTGACAGACTAATCATTTTAGGGGGGCTTTGCGGGAGGGAGAGAGTCGACATGTTTTGGAGGCACAATTTTTAGGTCAGTTTGACATTTTTGCTCATTTGTCTTCTACTAAATGGCCTTATTGATGGCTGTGGTTGCTGCTGATTTTGCTCATGTTTACTTGTACTTTTAGACAATTGTCAAAAAACTAGAGCTTGGTACAGATGCCTTTTTATCTATTTGGTATCAATCTAAATAGAGATATACATCCAAATAAACACTAATGTAAGTCTAGACTGGACAAAACTCTAAGAAATGTGCTGCAGGGAACAATCCCGCACTGGCAGAAGTATGGATTAGGTGATTTAATAGGTCTTTCTCATCTCTGATTTGTATGTTTCTATATGGTTTAGTGCCTATGACAATTTTACACTGGCAGGTCCTGCCATGTGAAATGAATAGGTCATATTGTTTCCCAGTGATATGAATATCTTTATTCCTTGTTGAACAGGAATTATACCCTTATCCATCTCCTCTCAACAGAGTTATTATTGCCCAGCTGCCGTGTCTGAACTAGCTAAGCTGAAATGTTATTTCATTTATACTTAAAGAAATACAATAACAAACAGTCATTTTGGGCTGATTATTTCCTGGAAACATCTGTTAGAATAGATTAATATTAGATGTGAACTTTTGACATGATTTCCAGGGCAGTCATATACAGAGATTAACTTTTCATCAAGGAGCACAGTACTTGGGTGTGTCTGATCAAGATGCCATGACCCAGATCCTCAGCTGCAGCAGAGGAGGGTACAGCACAGGGAGGGCCCTGACCTGGGCTAAATGTGTGGTAATCCAGTCCCACAGCATAATTAGAGCAATTTGTGCCAGCTGCCAACAGCAACCAGGGATGGGTGGGAGAGGGAAGATGCTCTACCCATGACTCCTCCCCTCGCCATACCACCAAAGTAAGCGGATGGAATGTAGGAGTTATAGGGGCTGCTATATCAGTTCTTTGTCACTGGAGGATCTATGCCAATAGGGGTGATCTCCCCATGACTGTCTGCACCAACTTTACAGCCTCTTTGCACCCACAGTGCAGCTGAAGATGTAGGTGCATATGGTTTCTTATCATGCAAGCAGACAAGAAAGGATGTCTTGTGCCGTGAGGCACTTGAAAATACAGTGACAGAGCATTTGCACCACCCCACTTAAGGGCCTTCTGTTTGTTTTTTTCATTATAAACTACAATTTTTTAAGGATGTTCCAATGAATCTATACAAGTTTAGGACAAGATTGCAGGATCTGCCTCATAATTTTTACATGTTCTGCAGGGGGCCAAATCTTATTTGATAACTAACACCTGGAAGTCCTAAAGATTCTCAATGGAATGCCACCTGTCCAGATCTGGCTCCACATCAGCAATGTGTACATATGCACCTACTCACACACACACACACATTTTACACAGGCGAAAACAATGTGGTATTTCCTAATTTTTCCGTGTTTCACTTTGCAACCTTAATAAAGTTTTTATAACACAGATTTTGTGCATATAATTTCTTAGGTTTTTAACAAAGCAATTCCATCATGTGGCCACCCACATGGGCCATCAGCAGGGTTGGAACTTTAGACCCACTGCATAGATCTCTGCTACTTGAACAAATGGCGTAACTTATAGCACTAGTAGGTTGCCATCCTCTGTATGGACCACTACTAGAAAGGAATGGGACACTTTGCCAATGGGTTTCACAGGTATTTGCTGACAGCAGAGAAAGGGTGAAACTCAGAAATCAGGTATTCCATTCCAGCCTCTGGAGGGGAGTGTAATCTATTGGACACAAATTCTTCTGCCCATTCCCCCCAAGCTTGACCCCTCCTGCCCTGTCCCCTCCAACCTGTTCCTCCAATAGTCCCAGCCTTACCCCCACCTCAGGCCTCCATCCTAATCTACTTTCCTCATGACCCTTCCTTTCCCCAGCTCTGGCTTTTGCCCCATCTGCATTAGAATCAAGCACTCCTCTGCTTGGGCATCAACAGAGGGAAGCATCCGGAGCACAGGAGAGACCGGCTACCTGCCCCTGCTCTCAGCTCTGGTGGTCCCAGACTGGACTGCAGCAATCAGAGCTGCAATTGCATGGAAGTCCTGCTCAGCGTGGATGGGATCTTTTGAGTTTTTAGCTGCAAAGCTCTAGCAAATCTCTACTTATGTATGAACTGTGATTTTTCAAAGGCTTATAACTTGGCTACGTTTGGGCAGATTTTCGTGAGGGTGGCAAAAGGCACGTCCCTGACACAAAGGCCACCCTCTGCCAAAATTCCCAGTTCCTGCTCCACAGCATGTGGGCACTAGAGCTTTTCAAAGAAAAGGGCACCCACATTTTTTAACAGGGACAAAATAACATATTTCCCCCTAATCTCGTTCTTGAAAATGGCTGAACCATTTTGGCTGATATTTTCCAAAAATATTCAGCCTGATGAGGACGCTCCACACATAAAATGTCAGCCCAAACACATAAGGTTTGGCAAAGTTATAAGCAACTGAAAACAACATCTTATAATGGAAAGTATCAGACAACCTTAATAATAGGCAGTGTCACTAGCCCCACCTATAACTTCATTATAAATATCATGTGGCTACAAAGGCTTCATCCAATAACTTTTCTAAGGGCTTTTTATTATTATAATTATTACTATTATTATTTATTTTAGTGATGTAAACATACATTCAAGTGAATGTAGTTCTCGTGAAAGATGTCGCGACTGGTTAAGTCTGTTTAAAAGCATCAGTCACTCCAGCACTGTACAATTAAAATCATTGCTGTAGGTCATGCAAACACAAAGTTTTAATACTATGATCATGGATCATACATATAAACAATGTTTATATGTAGGCCCTAGTTCTGAAAATGTTTATTCAATGTTTATATGTAGGCTGTTGTTAGAAAAGAAACACTTGACTAATGATTCTTCCTGTTCACCTGCTCCTTCTCACCAAGCTCTGCCATCATTTCCTGGGAGGACTGAGGAAGTGTCATCAAGTCTGGTTCCCTTCCCTCTTGGTTTTTTGTTCCCTGTCCCCCCAGGTACTTTACTTTGTCCCAATCACTCTAAAAGTATCTCACAAACATTAATAGATTTAGCCTCACAAATGTCCTATGAGTGAGCGAAGAATTACTATTGTCCCTGTTTTACAGATAAGGAACTGAGGCAGAGAGACATTAATTGCCTACTATTCAAAACGACTGGGAACCCACAAATCCCACTGAAGGTGCTTAGCACCTTTGAAATCAAACCATAAGTGTCATGCCCAAGGTCACATGGGAAATCTGTAAGTGCAGGGCATTAATTCCAGATCTCCCGACTCTCATTCCAGTGCCTTAATCACAAGATTTTCTTTTCTTTTCTCTTTCTCTCCTTCACTCACACCTGACATCACTATTTTCTCTTTGGTTGATTTTTCCTTTGGGGGGTGAGACTAGCAGCACTCCAGCAAATGAGAGATAAACAAAGTGGCAGCAACTTGTTTTTTAATTAGCTGTTATGCCATTTAATGTAATCTCTCCCTGACCTGCTACTCCATAAGCCTTTGGTTAGCTGTATGGTGTAAAATGGGAGTTTTCATTTTGGGACAAAATCTGTCTTGGTCTGTGCAGCCCTTTGATTTTAATTATTTTGTTAGAATCTGCTGTATATCAAGACAATATAAAATAATTAACATACAATATCTATCTTACCCTTCAGTACCTTCACCAAATCTCCCAGAACTAATGGAAGCACCAGAAGGGAGGCTAGGAGTTTTAAAAATGTTTTCATTATCCGATGGAGAAACATAGTTAGAATATAATTATAACTCTACAAGCTTAGAGGTGCCCTCATTGCACTCTGGAGGCCACATTTGTTCTTCATTTACACTGGTACAAACCCATTGACTAAAATCTTCTTTCAGTCCCAAGATTCATTGATTTCAAGCTTTGCTTTGATTCTCTAGAGATGATAATGTTCTTGATAAGGGCACAGTTTCTTTTTAGTAAGCTTTTTATTACAGCTGTGGTTGATATTATCTCATTTTAAAGTCCTCCCTGAACAGCATTCATAGTGTGATCATTTTCTGCAGAATGTCAGTTATTGCTTCTACCTTTGAAATCCTTGGAGCATTAGACTCCATTGGAACTCCTTGGCAAGTTAGTGTAGAGAAAATAGTTTCCAGTCTTCCCATATCTGTATAGAGTCTTCCGTGGGGCATGAAGAGGAACATGAAGCTGCCAATGACCCACCAGCTGCTTGATCCTGGCCTATGAAAAGGCTTCAGAGACAATGGCCCAAATTCAGAAGTGAAGCATAAGACTGGGTAAGCTAGATCTTATCCCCTTATGCTAATTAATATCTCCTTAAAGTCAAACTCCCTCACATTCACGTAGACTTCCCTGGACTGACTTACCGCAAATCTGCCCATGTGTAAAAGAGTCTAGGCTGGTCTAACTTACTCACTGAATATCCAGAAGAAGGCACAAGGAAAACTTTTAGTAGACCCCACCCAACCTATCTAGTGAATGAGGGACTCCTGCATTTGAATCCCAGATCTGACAATGACTCCCTCTGGGTTGTTGGACCAATCATTTCACGCCTCTGTTTCAGTGTGTCCATCTGAAAAATGGGGATAGAAATACTTATCTACATCACAGTGGCAATGAAACTATTAATTAGTTAATGTCTGTAGAACGCTCTATAAATACCCAGTATTAGAAAGAGATAGATGGGTGGAGGACTTCAGTTAGCCTGTGGAATACAGATGGAACCCGATATGACAGAGGTAAGGGTGATGGAAGCAAGAGAGACTGAGAACAGAGGAAGGCGCATGACGGGAAAGACACAGCATGTTGTGGGAGAACGACAACGAAGAATTGGCATGAATAAGAAAGAGAGAGAATGAGACTGAAGGAGACTGCTTTTCAAAGAAAGGAGAGGAAGGAGAGAAAATAAAATTGGCTAAAACAGTGCACAGTAATGAGAAGGTAAAGGAAATGGTTTGGAGGGGGATAGAATGAGTTAGAGAATGGAAGAAGAGGGGAAAGGGCAAAGAAACGGAAGGAAGGAATGAGCAAGAAAAGACATAACATTTAAGTTAGGGGATCAAATGTAATTTCTTTGTCTTCCTTTATTTAATTGTGCTTCCCTGGCAGATGTGCTATCTCTGTATGTCTGGGACAAAGGAGTAGGATTTGGGGTACTTACATTTATAATGCTGGACTCATTGGGCCTGATTCTCATTTACACTAATGGCCCTTTCCCCCTCTCTGACAGTGTGCTGGGACATTTAAAGAAGACATAAATTGTAGTTGCACTCACTTTACGGCCCCTTTTCATCGCCAAAGTGAATAGGAGCCCTCGTCTATATAAGAATCAGGCCTTCTGGGTTTTACAGTTAAATAATTGAAGAAAAAAGACAGAAAATAACTCTGTTGCAAATAGGAATTAGGTAGTGTCACTTTAAATAGTTGTGAGCCCTGTCGCAGCCCTCAATGTCTTCTGTGTTTCAGAAGTCACCAGAACGCTAGTGGAGCAGTAGTGTAGGCCTTGCATGTTGTATATAGTTAGTAAACATAGTTATTTGGACCCCATGTGGTTCCTTCATATTACGTTTGCTGTGTAAAGAGCAAAAGACACAACAGACCTAAAATTCACCAGAATATGCTCAAATCTCAGGTGAAGGGCGGCTTAGCAGCCCCTAAACTGATGGCTTAAATAGAGAATTGACACTTGAAAATGTTTTTAGAATGTTGACAACTGGTGCCCAGTGCCAGGCTCTACTTCTCCCTCAGTGGAGGAGGCAGTCAGCAGTCCAAGCACCTGGAAGGATGCAAAAATCTAGGAGACTCTCATCAATAAAAAATATGTGTGTGTGTGGTGGTGGGGTGGGGGGGCAAAATGGTTTCGTCATTTGCTTTGTAAAACTGGTGTGTGAAAATATAACGCTGGCTGCAGAACCAAATCATCACTACAGAGATGTGGCTGAAAAGAATAAAGGAATCAAGGGAAATTGAACAACGTACTGTCTATATTAGAATAATAACTGATCCATCTGAGGGAAAATGAACCGTGTGGGATGAACTAGTTAAAAGTAAATGACTGATATAATTTTATGATGACAGTAAGTATACTTACTGTAACTAAAACCTTACATTGCCTTGACTTGCACTATTCCCTCATTATGTGTATCTGACAACCTCTCTTTTACTGCTTATGAAATAAAATAATGTGCTCATCTTTAATAAAAAAGCCTAAAGTAGGAATCTAAAGTGATACTCCTAAATCCATTTTTAGGCACCTAAGTAAGTTGGCTGGCTTTCAGAAGTAAGCACCCAGCAATTCTCAATGACTTTACTGAGAGCTAGTGGGTGCTCAGCAGTTTTGAAAATCAGGCCACTTATTTAGGTGCCTCCTTATGGAGTTAGGAGGCTAGCTTCGGGTCCCCATTGATCCTCACAGGCATTTTCAAGCTTCCTCTTTTTAACATTCAATTCCAGGTCCCCTATGGACACATGCTTACAAATGGTTGTGTGAATGCAAGTCCACTATCTCCTCTGATTAGGGCAGCAGTTTCCCTTCTGTTCTCAATGTAAGGGAGCCTTTTTGCTCAGCCTTTTTCTCACTTTTTGAAAGTTTTGCTGCCAGAGTTTGGCTTCCCTGTTCTGATTTGTCTTGGGGGTTTGCTTTTGTGCTTGGAAATGAGGGTCTGGGGCTTTCCTTAGCATCAGCGGTTCTCAATAACTCCAGTGGGACATCGCAGAAGCCACCATCTTTATCCTCCTGTTTTTAAAATTATGGATTAGGTTTCTTGACCCCTCTAAATTTATTCTTTCTGCCCTTCCTCATATTTTTCTGCTTCTTGGGTGATTTGTCTCCACCTCATCTTCGTCAGCTGAGAAAACCTTTTGTTAAGGAATGATCACAGAAGAAGTTCTGTGCAGTTGAGTGATAAGCATGTCCAGGAACCTTTCCCGTAAAGAGAACATTACAATAATTGAGGGAATATCTGGCAGATGAGGGACAAGAGTTACACTTGATTATCCTGTTTTTTGAATCAGGCTCCATCTTGAGAAAGCACCTTATTGCACTAAGATGAACAAAACAACTTTAGAAAGTTTGTCACAAAACTTTCTCTCTGCTTCCATCAGAGTGGTTGTTGGTACGTATGGTGGCCCCAACTCGTTAAATCCCTATCTCCAGTCCAGTGTGCAAAAGGTTGTGCAGTGCCCTGCATTCCAAGGCATCATTGTCCTTCTACCACTGACTATCTGCCTGTTCTATTTTGTGTCTCGGATGTTACCCTTACTTACAGGGTTGCCTGTGGTAATCTTACAGCCAACCTTTCTGACGACCTGTCCAAATATGTTTTCATCCTGCCAGAGATTTACAGATGCTCTGTCCATTTAATAATTCACTGAGGCAGAATCCTTGGCAGTAACATTAGTAACAGACGTTTCACTTAACTTCCTTCTGACTTAGGCAGCAAAATTAAACCCAGGGAGTGACAGAGGTGGATTTAAAAGATGTCTTGGTTAGAAATAAAGGTGAGATTCAACAGATGCCCACATTACAATCGGCACAGATATCAACTGCAATATAAGGCAGATGTTATTGCAAAGGACATTAAAATCAAAATCAAATTCTGCTTGTGTAGTAAACTGAGCTTAGAACTATGGATGGACACGGGTTCAAGTAAACCTCGCCTGGGCCTCACTCCACCCTGATGGAACTGCCAAAGGTTTTGAAATTCATTCTTTAGCATTTACAATTAGAGATGACCCAAACACGGATCTGCAAACCCTGGAACTCTGGAGGCCGGGAGTGCAGATTCAGAATCCAAACCTAGTACCAGATTTAACTTGTATGGCCGGCCCCTATGTCTGTAGGGCAAGATTGAGGCTTTAGATGTGCTGCCCCAGAAGGAAGTGCAGGGAGGAACTGCACTTCAGAGCCACATGTCCAGCCTTGGCTCCCTTTTAGTTCTGAGGGAGTAATTTATGACATTCTGCCTCTGCTAACCAGTGTGTGAGAGAGATGAAGGGAGGAGTAGGTCCTTAATCTATAGAAAGACCCAGGCCACTGAGTAAATGTAATTGACCTTTCAGTTACTTAGATCCTTGTTGAGCACATTAATCTGTTGAATGAATGAACTCTGGCACCCAGCTTTAGTGAGCTTGGAAACACCAGATATAAAAGTTCACCACACTGCAGATTCAGCCCAGTCCTCATGACAATGCAAACAGTGACTGAAACCTACCTGGATTATGAAAACTGAAAAATTTCTAGTTGAAAGAATATTTGGTTTAGTCTCCATTCAGGGTATTTATGTTGGCCTCAATTTATAAATTTGTGCTGAGGCAGATAGGATGGAGTTAGTGGACTCAGTATCCTAACGTGCATTTGAAAGTTGTTTTTAATCTTCTTGCTGCATGACAGGGTAAAATATCAGGATGTGACAGAGCAGGCAGTTCTGTAATGGGTAAACTGGCTTGCAAGAGCATAGTCCTGGGTTATACAGGGAGTCGAAAGGAAGTACTGCTATCAGCAAAAAGGGATTCATGCTATTTAATGAAATTAATAATGTTTTATATTGCTTTACAGAATCCGGACTTGTGTGTGATGGGGTGTATTTGCCCCACACTGGACAAGGAGGGGGTTAACCCCATACTTTGGGCAGAGGAAGCCACGCCCCCTCATGCCTGCTGGGCATGCTCCAACTGGAGGGCCAGTATAAAAGGGAGCAGCTCAGCTCAGTCAGGGCTGACCACTGAGGAGAGAGGATGTCCATTGCAGGCTCCTGCCTGGGAACTGCTAGAGCCTGAGATCGTGGAGGCCAAGCCCGCTGAGACCCAGGTGGATACCTGGTTACCTGTGGACACCCAGGAGACATAGGAACCAACGGGAGCTCAACAGGCTAAAAAATCCTGGGAGCCAGGAGACCCGTGGACCACGCCACTGGAGGACAGGGTAGGAAGTAGCCCAGGGGAACTAGCCATTGATCCAGTTGTAGGACCATGCTTCAGTCATATTCCCGCTGGCCCAGAGTATACTCAGTGCTGACAGGGCCCTGGGCTGGGACCTGGTGGAATAGGAAGGGCCCATGTCCCCCTACTTTGGCCACCACCACCCCTCGGCTGGGTGGTGGCCCATTCCCCCGGCCATTAGGCCATGCAGCCTGGCTAAGGAGGGCAGCCATACTGACTCTGGCCACTAGGCCACATAGCCCTGCAAGGGAGGGCAATACTATTGACTCTGGCCACTGGGCCAGACTGCCCTGAGGCTGAGGATGGTCTGGTGGACTCAGCTGTGGGGATATAATGCCCTTTTCCCTGCCCCAAAGGGAGATGGGGTATACTTGCCCATCAACATTGTACAATAACAATAGAAGAAAGACTGGGAAAGAATTTCTCTGCTTCTCTTATTTCCTGCTCTCTTTAAAGGACAGGGTACAAATGTTCATGCAGTACCACACATGGTCAGCATTTATTATTGTTTTGATATCCAAGTTTTGCAAAGTAGGGCTCATGAGTGGAGGTGATTTGAAAATAATGACTCTGACATTATATGACCTTTAGATATGTTGGCAGTTACTCCGGACTACATGCTAGTTGATTAACAAAATAAATCTATTGGTGTGGGAGGATGTTGATGGAGGAGATTTAAATGTAATAAAATCAGAGTTATAGTGAGATAAAGTGACAGTCCTTGTTGTGGATCTCGCTGTCGGGGACATGAGATGATTTATATGCATGATAATGCATTTGCTTTTAAATGCCAACACTAGACTGATAATTATAAAATTCTTCTTATTGCGCCTGGCAGGGAGTCAAGGCTGAATCTTGCCAGTCTGTAAGCATGTGAACTAGAATAGTTTGCTGCAAAATACAAAGTTTTGATCAGGGTGGCTCATCTAGCCTGTAAATGTATTTAAGATCTTACAGAAGAGACTCTTTAGCCTTTTCTCTTCATAAGCAGGATAAAGCTAGATGACAGTTTTATAGCACATGGCATTTCTGCAGCAATGCTTTTAGAAGATCTTTGTTACAAACAGTCAGTTTAGAAATAAACACCATCCAGCCTGCATTTTTCAAGATTGCATGGCCAGGATTGCCGTAGTTGGTTTAACAGCTTTTATCCAGCCCTTATACTTGCACCCTTGACATTTTGAGATGATGGCAAACGTTTGAAATTACTTTCACTTTATTTTTAAAATACACTAAAACATAGTGAAAAGTACCATAAATCTGAGGCTACATGGGGATATTTAGTATCGGCAGTAGGCTGTACTGTATGTTGGACTGCTAACTTTGGGGAGGGTATAGGTCGGGGTACTGGGAGTAGAGAAAGCCTTTTGGTAATGCTTTACATTAAACATCTTAACTGAGGATGTACTTATTCTGAATGTAATAAGACATATTCAGATTTTTAAGCAGAGCCTCCTAAATGGCACCAGCAAAATAAAAGCATGAAATCATAGACAGGTAATTGCACATGCAATATGTATTTGTGTATGTACAAACCAGTGATTACAAGAGCATATTTATAGTGAATGCCAGTACATTTGCTGTAGTTTGCTGCACTATCAATAATTGTGTGAATTAAGCCATTGAGGGGGTGATTTTCAAAAGCACCTAACTGATTTAGGAGCACAGGTCCCATTGACTTTCAAATCCCACCTCAGGCCATTTAGGTCAGCAACACCCCTGAAAGGACAGTGTGATTCAAAATATTCTGAGAGGGATGTTGAGATTTCACCTTCTTCTGCCAATGGTCCTTTTGGGTAAGGACATGAATTGTGTTGACGTGGGGATGATTCCTCAGTTAGCCTTGTGGTGTTTGGAATGTGGTCCATTTTGAAATGTGCTAAGATGAGGATGAACAGATGTGACTTGTTGTTGCTGACTGACTCTAACTATGCATGGGAGGAGAGGGGGAGCTATAAGGAAGAAGATATCAGGAAAAGCCTGGCCCAAGGGTGGGCAGGTGGGTGGGGAAGAGGGATAATTTTGGAGAAGAGGGAATTCTCTGATACTTGCAAGGCCAAGGACATCCTGGGGCAGCCTCAGGAGGAGGTTATGTGGAAATATGTGTTCTTACAATTCCTCTTTAGAGTAAGACACGGTATTTGGATACAGAATTATGTCAGACCTAGGAGCTGGACAATGAGTCACAGCCTCCACTCCCTGTCCTGGGAGTGCTGATTAGAGGAGCCTATTGGGTACCTGAATGAGAACTGTATGGTCTGAGCCTGGCAAAGAGGACAGGGCCCTCTCTGGAGCATGTGGGAAAAGAGTACACCAACCACTGTGGCTGCCTGAGCACTGTCATATTCTGGGAACCTTCCTTTTCCTTGAACTGCCCTCAAGAGGCATGTTGAGTTCTTACTGTGATGAGTACACTGGATGCTTATTGCAAACTCCAATGTCTTTTTATCCCCCTGAACATTCTACACCACTGGCTGCAAGAAGAGCCTGCTCTTTGGCCAGGTTGGGTCCCCATGCAAAGGAATGGGTGAGGTTTGGCTGTGCAAAGGTGGGCTGGATGTGGTACACCTGCATTAGAAATATCCATTCCCTGTGTAGTATGGGGTCTGCTTCCATGTAGAGAGTGTGGTGGGGAGAGCTGAGGAACCAAGGCTACACAGATACGCCTAGCAGATTGGAGGCTACTTCAGCTCTTGGGTTTATGTGCATAGACTCCAGATAGCAGCTCCACAATTGCAGCTAGTCAGACAATGGAGCACTCTTCCATGGAAAATTTTGACAAAGACTAAAACAATTGCAAAATTGTAAAAAATTTCAACCAAAAATTTTGACCTTTCATTGAAAAAATCATTTTTTTCCAGTATTTTGTTTCCAAATTTTCAGTTTTCTAGTGATAAATTGAAAACTTTCAAGGAAAACAAACACTTTCCACAAAAATGTTTCTTTGGTCAAAAAAGCAAATTTTCCATCAAAAACCTTTCAGTGGAAAAAGTTTTGACCACAACCATTTCACACCTTGAGAGGCTAGGATTCCTCTCTGCTCCCTGCCATGACCTGTCTCCCCTGAGCCAGGGCCCCACCCAGCTACTGAACCAGGATACTGTTATCTGGATTTGTACTTGCATGAAATGACAAGCATAAATATTGCGCCGTTTGAACACTATACACACACACATGCCAAAGTTGACACCTCAGCTTGGATTGGTACATAGTAAAGGCGAGAGAGAGCCCCTGCGTATAGTCACAAAAAGCAATGAAAACCCTGAATCCTCCCTCACCAATGCCCCAAAGAAACAGGTGCATGAACATGACTCAGGTAAGCTGGGTTGAAAGTAGTGTAAAAATGATGATGAACTGTTGAGTTGGCAAGTGAATGTGCAGTCAAATAGTTATGCCTAGTTGAAACTGTCCAAGCTGGAGGACTCAAACCTGAAAGGAGACACAGAAGCAAATTGTCATCTCACTGTCTAATGTCAGACACACTTTCTCTACCTTGCCAAACAGTGAGTGGTAGAACACTATGCGGGCTATATGTGGCTTATTCAAATAAAGAGCTGCAATATTGTGTATCCTTCATGAACCTGAACCCACAGTTACCATAGCCACAATAGTTCAGTTCTAGTGGAACAACAGCAGCCCATCCCAGTTTCCAATAAAGAGCAGACATAGGATCCAGAGTCACGGGCTGTCATGTCAGAAGTAGCTCACATTCATCTGACTTACTATGCTAGCACCTTTGCTAGCATTAATATTGTTCCCAGGGGCCCACTCATTCCGCGCCCCCCCTTCCCCGCAACCAGCACACAAAAAATAAAAATAAACTAATTCACTGGTGGCATCACCTCATGAGTGATGAGGGACGCAAGAATTCAGGGAAGAGGTACAGGAACTCCAGTGCCCATGGTTAGTCAGGTAAACACACAAATCAGTGTCAGCATTGGAAGGAGATACCTCCTCTGTTTTCCCTCCCATTTCACTTCCAAATTATGCCTGTTCACTAGAGGCCTCAAGGAAAGTCATAGAGTTGTCTTTACAGGCAATAAACTAAAGTTAATGATCTGATGGAAAGCCACCGAAGGAGAATATTTTGAAATGGTCAGGGGGAGGAGGGAGGGAGGCTGGCCAGAGATACAGCAGTACAGGTGCCATATGATTTTATGCACACAGCATAAAGCTTCTGAAGCTGTCTGCTAACCCTTAAAATGGGAAGAATTCAATTTTAAAGGTTGTAGAATAAACAAGTTGAATGAATCAAATGCGAAGGTTCCTGAGGCAGAGCTAGTGCTATGAGTAAAATAAATAGCCTTGCCAGCCCATCGATATTTACAAGCACACAACAAAACTGACTTGCAGTTAGCAGGGCTGCACTAAAGGAGGAGCCCAGTTACCACCTCATCCGCTCCACGCACAATTACAGTACCACACACTCCCTTTTTGTCAAGGAACATTGGGAATCAGTTGTCTCCTGAAAGAAAGGCTTCTCTAACGTTCCACATATGTTGCTGGTACATCAAAAAGAATTAAGGTCCTGTCTTCGCTTAAACAAAGAGAGGGGTCTCATTGGATGCCAAATGGCCATGTGCACTGACACAGAAATAACGTCCTTGCAACCGACAGGAGTGAAAAGGAGCCAAATTACATCAGTCGCTTTCCTTTCAGTGGGGATAGAGGCCTCTAGTTACTATTCTGGCAATAGCTAGAGTCAGGCCTGTAGCCAGTCAAATAGAAACAGGAGGGCTTTGGGGGTGGTAGAAGTGAGGGGAGGCAACAAAAACATAAATGGGAGGGGCTCGGGGTTCCTCCCCTGGAAAATTGGAATTGCCTGGTGCAAAAGGGGAGTGGACTGGGAGTTGAGAGACCTGGTTTCTATTCCACTGACCCATCCTGTGACCTTGGGCAAGCCACTTCCCTTCCTGCACTATGACTTCTCTACTTGGATCATAAGCTCTTCAGGGCACAGGCTGTCTCTTGCTGTCTGTATGGACAGTGCCTCGCACAACGGGATCCCAATCTCCTGCAGGGCCTATGGGCCCTCCTGTAATACAAATTAATTATAATATTACTATTAATACATTAAAAATGGGCAGAAAAGGCGATCAGTTAGGTTTTAAAACTACTAGAATGAATATGCAACACACAAATTACTAGGCAGAGAATTCGACCCACCTGGAGCAACTTTAGCAAAGCAAATATTTGAGGCTTAGAAAAAGCAAAGGGCAAAGACAAAAGTGATGGAGATAAATTGGATCATGAAGGTAGCACATGAAATTGACTGTAAACTTGAATCAGGTCCCCAGCAAATTTGACATAGAGGTTGTGAGACCCTTGTACTACTACAAAGAGATTTTAAAGCTGATTCTCAATTTCAGTGGCAACCAGTGCAACTGTACAAACCATGATGGTAACGTAGCGATGTCAAGGACTATGATAAATTAAATAAACAGCTTTATTTTGAACAGAAAGTAAATATTGGACAAAAGAAGCAGGGACAGCAGCAAAGACACCTATAGAAAGCGCAGAGATAAGCAATTGCCCTCATGCAAGCTAGAACTAGTAGCAGAAATAGTCAAGTAGTTAAACGTGTTTGTTAAATTCAAACTACAGGATGTAGAAACTGAGTTAATATGAGCAACTAAGGATAAATGTGGCAGTGAAAGGATTTCCAGATCCTTTGTTCTGGGAAAAGGCATAATGCAGAAAGAATTTACCGATGGGGTATAAAACCAAGAAGAGATGTCTGAGTACCTGGCCTAACAACACACTTTAGTTTTGTCCATTATCCAGCACTAGAAAGTTTGAGCATATCCAGCTGACAACATCAGAGAGACCTACGAAGTCAAATCCCCAATAATAAAGTTGGGCAGAGCCTTAATTTCAGTATTTTGCTTGATTTTGCGAGTCCCTTTGTTGTTCTTGTATTGTTCCTAACAGTGTAATTATTCTGTCAAATGCAGAAAATAGTGATCCCAATTTAATTCAGAACACCTGCTGAAGTTACATTACTCAATACTTATTGCTCAAGCACCACAGTATGTTAGACTTCCCTCAACAAAGTATTAATGTGATGAATGAAGTCTAAAAGAAAGTATGAACTCTCCCAGAACTTGATGGCTAGATGGCAATGCAAATTAGCGTGACCTTTGTCATGTGTAATTCAACCAAACCTGCAAAAAACTGAAAGAGCTGGGTGTCCAAGAGAATCTTTGTGCTTTTAAAATTAACAATAATGACCCTGCAAAGAAAATTGAAGGAAGTCTCATCTATGCTTTCCCTGCAGAACATAGCTAAGACTTCATTAACAGAGCCAATGGACTTTGTAACTAAATGAGATTCTGTATTGCTGGCAGGCAAATCCTACCCATTGAACAAAGAAACCACACACAAAAATGTTCCAAAGGGAGATGTCCTTAAAAATATCATTGCGTCATCACATTGCAGCATCTTCCAGAAGTTATATCTTTGTGAAACAAAATTAGGGAAGGGGCGGGGGAGAGAGTAGATCAGATTGATGCGGCAGAAATCTCTCCCCTTGGCCTTTTATTTTTAAATTAATGTCTTGTGAATGCCTAGTCATTACAAAGCAATTGCTTTTTCTTTCCCTGTATCCGATAAACAAACCACTGCCATTCAACCGTTGCCTTACTGGTAGGGAGACCAAGGAGCTAGCAGTACGTTCAAAATTATTCATTCTGGAGTTTTGGAATACTACTCACCATAGCCAGGAGGCCTGGGGAATGAGCTTCTCTTAAATCTCACAGGCTTACTGCTCATCTCCTGGTGGGCCTGCCCTTCACTGCAAGACTGACTAGGCCTATTATACTTGAGATGAAGAGCAAGCCTAAAAGACAAATGTGAAAAATAACAGGGCTAAGCCACTGGGAAATTCAGACTTTTCCACTCATGGGAGGCAACAGGCCTGTAAGGGATCAACAAATATTTCTTGCATTATGTTTTCATGCAGACTCTGATGGGACAAGGTAGGGGATATGAGCTGAAAGCCTGACAAATAACTTGGACACAGACAGAGGGGGAGAAGGAAAAGTTAAAAAACAGAGATTCAAGGAGGAACATCATGGCTTGAGCCCCAAAATTGTTCTATCCAGTGTATTTCCCCCCAAAGCATTAAAGCTGCAAGAAGGAGAAAGGGGGAACTTGAGCTGAATCCTGGAACAGAGATTTATTAAGAACTTCTTTCTTTTGAGATTTATCTACTACTACATTGCATATTGACTTGCTTTGAAATAACGTGCATCTAGACATGCATCTGCCAAATGCTGGGTACCCCTTATAATACTTACAGCTCAAAATAAGCAAAAATTACATTAAATCACCTACATCCAGTGCCAGCTGTCCATATAATCATAACCTAATCCAGCTCCGTAACAGAATTATACTTCATTAGTAAGCACCCCATCCAAGTCTCACCCCAACCACCACTTAAATGCCTGAGAAAAGAAACAAGGTTTGCAGCATGCATATCAGGAAGGTTAACAAATCCAGGCTCTAGAAGATCATGGTGCGAGAAAGAGCCTTCCAGTGTAAAGGAGGTTTCACAGCCAACCCCTGCTCACAGCCCAGCTCCTCTACACGAAGAGAGCATCATCTCAAGCATCTCTGATTACCACAATATGGCAGTATGGTGTGAAGAGAGAGGGTGTCTCTTAGGTAAACCAGACCATATGGGGCTTTAAGATCTAATCCAAAACTGATTTAAGTCAATGGGAGTCTTTCTAGTTACCTTACAGGACTTTAGAGCAGGCCCTTGAAGATAAGTACCAACATTTAAATTCCACTTAGAAGTCCGTTGGCAACTAGCGCAGCTTGCAGAGTGCTGGAGTTGTGTGCTTCCATCATGAAGCTCCATTAACAAGCAGCGTGATGCATTCTGGGCTAGCTCCTCAAGATATAATCCATGTAGGACACAAAAACAGTCTAATTTCCAGGCGCTAAAGACAGGGATATGGGTAACAAAGTCTGCTTCCAAAACGAAAGGTCATGCTCATCTTAACCACCCCAAATGGAAAAACATACTCTTCTGCATAGTAGCAGCCTGGAGTTTAATAAAAATCCTACACTGTGACCCCAATATACAAATACTGGCCACACACTGTCAATTAGTGGTGCTAACATCCATGCCCTGCCATCCATGCCCACCCCTCCTAACATTATTTCTGTCCTGCTCAGCTTGTACCTCAGCCAGCTAGCCTTCATGTAAGTCCCAATCTCCTAACCACGCTGGAGCACCCATGCCACGGTACCAGTGGGATCTGCCATAGTGGTGATATATAATTGGCTATCATTCTCACACGGAAGATACTTAGCCCCTATCTCCTTGCTAATCCTCCTAGCTGCCTAGAGTACACACTGAGCAGAATGGGTAGCAGAACATTCATTCCAGCTCATTTAGCTTTTCAAATAAGGATGGAATTTTGCTACATGGCCACTAAGGAAGGACATGAAAACTGTGTACAAGTGTTTGGAGGGTGTAAACACCATGGAAGGAGAGCAATTGTTTTGGACCCTTCTATGTTTCTAGGGATAATGCTACAAAATTTGTAAAGGAACATTTAGGCTGAATATGAATCGTAATTAAGTTATTATTCACCCCCGGTCCTAATGTCCCCTGTCTCTACTCGCCCTGCAAAAGCTGTGCTACTGGGGTTTGTGGAGGGGAAAGGGTGCAGTGGAGCTGTGCGGAGGGGCAGCCATCTATATCTGTGCAGATGGTTCCTGCTCCTGTGGATCTAGGAGATCCCTTCCCCACAGATCCCCCATTGGGATGCCTCACTCTCTGCAAATTCCACTGCTCCCTAAAACCTTTTCTCCTGGAGGGAGGACACTGCAAAAAGCTCAACATGTTCAACCTTGCAATTTTTTCCCACTTCTCTGGACTTTTCCCATGGGCTTCTCCACAGAAGGTGTGGTCTGGCCTTATATTTTTTGTATTGTTTCAAATGATAATTATCCCCTGCTCCTCAGATGCTGTATCTAGGATTAAAACCACACTGTAACCTCAGAGGCTAGAAAATTCACTTATGGATTGGAGTGAAATTGACATCTTTTGGCATGTAATTTCACATCTGGATAGCCACACAATGTCTGGAGCTCCTGGTTGAAACAAACCCCACCACCAATTTTATGAGCTTTTCAGCCTTGCTGAATTCTTTCCTCCATCCAATGTGAAGCACAAACATACAGTGTGTGCAATATATAGGCTTGGACGTTGGATCATTAGAAGGAACCAAAGAGGGATTTATTTTTATAAAAATATGGACATCTCCCTGGTGGGTTCTGCTACTTGGCTGGCTCAGAAATAGATCTTCAGACCATGAGCTGTTTTTGTAGGGAAACAACATCTAACAATGTGGTCTTCAACAAGCCAAATTGTGGGCCCAATCCTGCACGCTGCTGAGAAAGTCTGGGGGCGGGGGCGGGGCTGAGGGCACTCTGAACCATTCAGAAGGTACAGAATCCCTCACATACTTAGCGCACTATGCAGAAAGTGTTCACTCGGATCTTCAG
The DNA here is from genome assembly GCA_037349315.1 of Chelydra serpentina. Taxonomy (NCBI): domain Eukaryota; kingdom Metazoa; phylum Chordata; order Testudines; family Chelydridae; genus Chelydra; species Chelydra serpentina. Next base: position 149,792,793 of record JBAIAC010000004.1, on the reverse strand, counting down.
TTTATGGCTGACTTACCCTGCGTTTCCTGTTGTACTGTATTAATTTTGGAATCGTTCATGTATCCATTTTTACTTTGTCGTGCATGGCCAGAGCCTCCCATTGTTGTTGAGCAGGTTCAGTAGAATGATTAGCAAGTAAGAAATTAACCTGTGCTTCTAAAAACTGATGCCGGTGTGTTCGATAATGGACCTTGCACAGATTGTCTGCAAACCACAACAAAAGATGCACGGCAGTTTAAAATCTGAAATAAGGTACTTCTGATGAGGCCTTATGTAACAGAGTTTTTAAGTTTCTCGCTTAAATCTGTGCCTGAAACTCTTTGGAAACCAAGATTTGAAACCTAGAAAATCTAGATTTCATTCATTCATTCAAGTCAGGTATTCTACAAAGAGAGTTTCCACCTGCTTCACTGCAGCACTCATATGCTGCATTTAGAAGATCCTATCATAGGACACAGACGTGTTTGATGTTATTAAAATTACTCTATTGATATTCATATCAATTATGTTTTGAGTGCTATGCTTAGCATAGCTATTAATACAACCTGGATTTTCTTTTTTTATTTCTGCAAGTATAATTTATTGAGACATAAATAGTAACATTAAAGCTATCGACCATAAATGTCAATACTTAACAGCACTGTGTAATTTAAGGGTTATGGGCATCTGAATTCAGAAACAGTGTTTTCTGAACACACGTACATTAACTGAACACTGCAACTCACCAGAATTCAGACTTTGGAAAGTAGCAGGCTGTCAAATAATAGAGTACTAATGTTTTGAAATAAGCTTCTCAGAAGGACAAGGAAATTGGTAGAGCATGGTCAGAACATCGAAAAAAATATGGTTTTCTTTTTTTCACTAAACACTCACTGTTTACATTCAATAATCCTCTTTTCTCACAGAAAAGTATTTAGTTAACAGTGTGTCTTACTGATAGTTTAATTATATTTTTGGTCTCTTAAAATAGGAAAGATGAAAAAATCAAAACAAATTCCAAATACCTTAGCTACACATAGGAACCATTTACTAGCACTGCCTCTATGTTGTGTGATCATATAAAACTGTACCGTAAGTCTCCCACATAGGACAGTAGCGGAAATCATGAACTCCTATACTATTGTATGGTCTCCAGGAAGTTTGGGTCAATATATATTAAGAGGTAAAGAGGGGTACTGTGGGCTTGCTTACTTACCCACCACAGTAGGTGGGCAAGGAATGATTTTCAAAATTCTTGAGCCCCTAGGTGCTCCCATTGACATCACCTGCATCCAGCAGGCATGGGATCCTGCTTAGTATGGAGGAGGGCGAGGGGGAATGTGTGTAATTATGGGAGGACTTCAATTTGAGTGATAAATGCTGGAGGTCTCATGCTACCAGTACTAAAAACATCCTTGGAATTTCTAAACATTATAGATGACTATTTCCTAAATCAAAGTGTTGCTGCCAACATCTGGGAATTCTATATTAGATCTTGTCCTAACAAATAAAGAACTGATCAAAGAACCAAAAGGTAATGATAGCTTAGGTACAAGTTATCATGACTTGATCACATTTATATTGTGCAAGCAGAATAAAGTCCAGATCAATAATATAAATACTTGGTACTTAAATAGGGCCAATTTCAACAAAGCTGAAATCAGTTCTGAGCCAAATCAGCTGGATGGAAGAATTTAATCAGAAAAATGTGAACAATAATTGGGAATCATTTAAGAACACCTTACCAGATGTCGAAAAAGGCACAATCCCACAACTGAGGAAGAAGGCTGTGCTGGTTAAAAAAACTGACCTGGTTTAGAGGAGAAGGCAAAGCAGCTGTAAAAAATAACATATATATATATAGAAAGCGAGTTCCTCAGCCAGCTCTTTTGAAACTCTAAGGATGCAAATTATCTGGACTTGCTGATTTACAACTGCCTAACTTTAGTAGCTTGTGTTTAACATCCTCCAGAGATACTAGTGGAATGGAAAGAGTGTTAATATTACCATGTGGTGAGACTGCATCATCTGTTTTTTTCCATAAATGCAGAACAGAAATATTTATTGAACACACCTGCCTTTTCTGCATTATTATTGATAATTCTATCATTTCCATCTAGTAACGGAGCAATACCATTGTCAGGATTCCTTTTGTTTCTAATATACTGTATTTAAGAAAAATCCTTTTTATTCTTAACTCATCTGGCCATATATATCTTCTTGTGTCCCTTGGCTTCCCTAATCAAATTTCTATAATTCCTCATTTTTAAGACTGTTGATGGATTCATAAAGGAGTGTTTGGCTTTTCTGCTAGAAGCTTTTGCAATGAGTTAGTTTTATGGTTCTTTCAAGGCTTCTTTCTTGGAAGCAGATACAGATGTCAGTCATGAGGTAAGAAGCAAGGGCAAATTGCTCAAAATGTGCCTTATGTAGCTCTAATTTTTGATATTTTGGGGGTTCGCCACACTGGAAATTTTCAGAAAACTGATGGCTTAAGCAGAACTTTACAAATTGACATTTAGCCCAAAGTTTGCTTTGCTTCAACTGGGTTGGGCCACATTGTTGGAATCCAAGATGTACTTCACACCTCATTTGCCTGGAGACCTTGGGGGAGGTGCTGTAATGTGGAGCAAGCTGAAACTGCAACCATGAGGATCAAGATAAAAGGGGAAGGCCTTGGTCCCCTCAGGTTAACATGCTATTCAAGGGAGATTGATACGCCTACTTCTTGAGGCAGACCACCTATGGAAAAAGGAGGTGAAGACAAGACCAAACAGCTTGTGCCAGTCACTGGGCAATCTCCCAGTACCCAAAAGCCCTGCTAGCATTAGGTGACATGCTAGCAACATCACCACCTGATTCTTTGACTGCAGCTATTTCACGTGAGACTGAAGACCACAAGAGCTTTTATCCTAAGTACCTTATTTTTTCTTTCTTCTATTTTAGGCTTTTGTTTTTATTTAACTCCGAGATGTCCTAATCATTTTATTATGGTAGGCTGTGAAGGTGTGGTTTGGTACATGCACATGTTGTGAACACCCATAAAGTGCACACGGGGAAAGTGCCAGAAGGAAAGTGCCCGAAATCTAAATAGGCCTAAATGTTGTCTCATAAAATTATGGAATGTGTGTTTCTTATTTTGGTGAAAATGTCCAGAAAAATTTTAACTGTCAGCTGTGAATTGTTAAGTAGAATTTGTTAAACTTCCACATATCAGAGTTTTTTTTATTTAGGTCTATATTTGTGTTGGGGGGAAAGGAAAAAAGATTAGCTAGCACACATAATAGTGAAATGCCAGGAGGAAGCTTTAACTGACTTTGAGACTATGACTTAGACATAAACAGTAATATGGTTTCAATACATAAATATTCAACAAGCTAAGCTGATTCCACTGCTGTGGGTAAAGTTCTCTAACTTGGGTTTATAACTAGATGGATAGCTTCCTCCCTGGACTCCTGTATTAGGATGTATGAAGGATTGACTAGCGGCTGTATTAATCTGATGATGTGACTAAATTGATTACTTGATTCCAATCCAATATCATAAACTTACTGATTACACCTTAGTTTGATAATTGTGTTTTTAACCCTAAGTTTAGTACTGTGTATAGTAATTTAGCTTTAGTGATATGTTTATTTTATTTTTGTTTGTTAATTTTAGTAAAATGTATATAAAAGGATATCATCATATTTCTTTCAATAAGCAACATGGCCAGAATCATAGAGAATTTTTGCGGGTACCAGCCAGCCTGCCAAAGAGCTTAATCAGTTCTCTCTAAATTACCCCTTTGGTTCTGGTGAAATTATATATATATTAAACCATGTAGTTGAGTACAGATTTCCTATGAGTGAAAAGTAATTCCATTCTCTTGACCATATGATAAAACGACATCATTTTTAATACCTTAATGTTTTGGACTCAACACAAGACTTGCACAACCCCACCATGCCCACAATATAATAGAATAGTAGAACAGTTCAATTGGACTTTAGGACCACAGCTGGCTACCTTCGTACAACAACGTCAAGGGGACTGGGACCAGCATATTCCATTCCTCTTGATGACATACAGAATTGCAGTGGATGAAAGTATAAAATCCATTTCAGTTTTTCTCATGTTTGAGCATGAGCAGGAAACCCCAGAAACTCTCCTATATGGAGTCCCGGAAGAGTAACAGAGGGACCTGAACTATCTGGATCATACAGAGACTCTCCAGTGCAAAACTGAAAAGGTACATTCCTTCACTAGAGACCAGTTCAAACTGTCAGTTAATGGAATGAAAAACTTGTATGATGTTTGGTCTTATGGGGATGCCAATAAGAGGGGACATATGGTTTGGTTTTATAACTCTAGAGAAGAAAGAAGGGTAGGAACCATAAGACAGATAGGCACTGGGAGGTCCCCTATATAAGTGTGGCCTGAATCGATGAGGTAGTGTATAGGATTCAATTGGGTCCCAGAACCAAGCCTAAGGTTATACACAAAAACTACTTGAGGTGATATCAAGGGGATAAGGTTTTGGGCTGCTTACTTCCTGGGACTGAGGGGACAAATGTGGAGGCTGAGGCTCAAGATGTTGTGTCACAAGTTGATACTCCAGCAGACTTGCTTAGTCAGGATGGAACATTTGTGTCTATGAAAGATGACTCACTTACGGAGGGACAATCTCCAGCTCCTACAAGGAGGTATTTGAGAAACAGACATGCTCTGCCCTGTGGGGTTGGGATTGAGAACAAAGGTCTTCGTGTGCACACATGTAAACAGAGAAGATGTTTGTGTTGCTTTGCACTTCCGTGAATGTGTTAGAATTGATGCCAGCCCTACTGGGGACAATGGGCTATTTCAAGGTGGTGGGGGAGACACTATAACAAGCCAACCCTGGGGCATGAAGACAGTGTCTGCAGGAAGTCATCCAGCTTGTACGTAGAAAGGCCTAGAGCTGACACAGGGAGTGGCTGTCTCTACTGCAGTCTGATTGGGAGTGATTTCCCCCTCCAGAGACCTTGACCCTGATTGGCAGAATTGAAGGGTGAGTGTGGCCATGAGTGGTGGTAACTGTGAGGAAAAGGCCATGGGATAACAGAGGCTCTGTGGGAGGCTGATCACAGTTTGGTGGAGGCAGACAGTAGTTGAGTGAGCAACCCCTTTTCTTTGATCTGACTCTGGTTACAGCTATAAACAATAAAAGCTAATATGTTTTTCCTCCTGTAAGTGATCCCCCGGGCCCAATTTCTCCAATTCCAGTTATCGAACCCAGAACTTCCCTGGTCAGCGTCCACCCTACCACTCTCCTAACCTTACCCCAGGAAGGAGGAGAGTAACAAATGAGGAGGGTAGTAACATATTGTGAGCTCTAGCTTTTCATAGACTGTGGTCCTGGCTAGCCACTCCTTTGTGCCTTGTGTAATCATTTATATGTGTAGCAAAGTGAAGATAAAATGCTGGCATTGCGATCTGTGTAACTGTTCAAGGCGCAGGGCAGTGGACATCAAAAGCAGCAACATCAGCATAATTATTTGTTTGACAGTGCAATTAGTGTCCAGGAAGCTTTAAAAAAAAAATAGTAAAAGGTTTGGAGCCTGATTCTCCATGGGCAGGCCCCTTGTAGCAGCCATTTATATCTGGGAGGGAAATGCTGTCGTTTTAATCTAGTTCTGCTCTGGTTCGACACCTCATTTGCACTCACTTTGCACAGGTCTGAATGACTACCCAAGATGTAAGCAATGGAGAATCTGATCTTCTGTCTTCAGAGCTTGAAGGAAATATTTCCCAGACCATAAAAGATAAGCTACAGATGAAGACTATCACTAGGTACCTCTTGAGGTATATATCCTCTCAAGATAGGGCCTAATACTGTGTGTGCAAAAACAATCCAAACTAATTATGCCAGAAAGTTGTTTGAAACAGACAATCTACCTTTGCACTGTAAAGAGTAAATACATTTTCTACTTACAGTGCATTTTTGTGTGCACATTAAGAAGCAATATTGCTACACAGTAAGTTGGTATTATTTGCTTAATGAGATACCCTAAGATAGAATAAGGATGAAACATTTTTCATTAAAATAAGAGCAGTATTCCCAGAGCTACCAACCCCAGTAGAAGCACAAGTACATACTAAAGCATTGTCCGTGTCAGTCAAAATACAAATGAAGATGCTTTAAATAAGCTTTGCTTACTCAAAGTTGACAGTCTCATGCCACCTGGGAAATTCCAGCTAAAAGCTGCAGTGATATTCTGTTAATGTTACTTGGATCTTAACAACTTGAGAGGCACGTAGGTGTGTCTGACCACATATGGTAGATTCTGTACACTGAATGAAATCCTGTAATAAGAGGCTGTTGCAAACACTCAAGCAAATGTGCTAGTGGTATCCAATGATTTCATAAGTCTAAGGCTGGAAATATTTGTGGGATTGTTTTTCTTATTTGCAATTTAAAATACTGTAGTTGGGCCTATACCAAATAATAGCCCAAAATATTTTGAGACTTTTCTTTTAAGCTTTTAAAATGTTTTAACCTATTCAATTGACAACTCATTCATTTGGCAAACTTAGAACTTTTTTCAATGAATTCTGGTCTTCAGTCGTACTCATCTAATTTTAGAATATTTTAGTGTTAACTCAGTTAAAATAGACTGAGTGCTGACTCTGAAGGGAGCTATTCACTCATCCAGCAAAAGCAGGCTATTTTCAGGACAGCTGCCTCACACAGAAAGAGAAATGGGTGAATGAGGATGCTAACAAGAAAGCAGGGACTTAAAGATGCAGTCAGGAAATCCATTCAGATCAGAGTATCAACAGTAGCACAAAGAAAGAGCCATTATCACAGTCTAAATTTGTAGCAAGACTCTCCTTAACTTCCATACACTCATACGCACACTAAATATTACCATGTTCTTTGCCTGCAGCTATAAGGATGAGAAAGCAGTTCTCACTCTGACTCATACACACACCCATGTCATGCCACAGCTAGGGCAGCAGATGTTACTTTACATCTATGTAGTTTAAATGCCTAGCTCTTCAATGCCAAGCTATTTTTACCAGCAGATCTCGAAGCACTTTACAAAAGAGCTCAGTATCATTATCACCATTTTACAGATGAGGAAACTGAGTCACCCAGAGGTGAAGTGACTTGCCTACAGTCATTCAGTAGAGCAGTGATAGAGCCAGGAATAGACCCCTGTTTCCTACAGTTCTAGTCTAGTGGTCTAGCCACTAAGCCACACTGCCTGACTCGAAAAAAGGTGAGCTACACATTCTGTTCTCATCCTGCTCAAGTTTCCACAATGAAGGGGCTGGGTACTACTCAGTTATTCACCCCATTTCTTTGATCTAATAGTAGAATCCTCATTGTAGCCCCATTAGTGCATCATGCAGGTGGGAGGAGAATAGCTATTTTGACCCTCAAAAATCCATTTGGAATCAATGCACAAAAAATCAGAGCTAGGACCCAGAGTAAACGAGAAACATGATAGCGAAAACTAAGAGTATTTATGCTGCTGCACTAATGGCTATGGTACACTGATGTGGCTTTAATAATGTAAGATGACTCTAGCAGTGTACAGCAGCATTATCATTACCATCAGGCTAAGCACTGAGCAAGTGAGAGAGTCATGTGCGGGAAGGTGAGTAGAGAAAGTAAGAATTTTAGAAAAGGCACATTTCCAGAAGGGCATGTTCCAAGGGATATATGTTATTTAGGAGTTCAAGAAAAAGATGACATACCTGACCCTCAAAAAATGAGAGGACTTGGTTCTCCTCTCACACCAGTTTGACACCAGTATGGTTCCATTACAATTGGGGTGAGGGCAGAGGGTGTGTGACTCTTGACTCATGCTAGTGAGATCGAGGGAAGAATCACAGCTAAGGATTTTAGACATATTAAAGAAACTCTCACATGGATTGATTTGTGTTTAACAGTTTTGGTGTAAAATAATATGACTTATTTTTATCCGTGATATTTCCAGAACTATTCCACAGCTCAATATTTCCTGCTAGGAAGGAACAGAGAGAAAAGTGAAGGAATCCCTCCCAGTTCAATTCCAAGATGGAATTCTCTCCCCTGTGACACTATTTGCTTAAACTGATTGGTTTGTCTCTGCCTATGGTTACTTTCCACCCATGTGGTGTCTTCATGCTCTAGGAAATCACAAGAATCTGCCTTTTTCTTTTCATTTTCAAAAATGATGGTTTTTCTTTTAAAGCCAGATCCTTGGCTGAAGTCAAATCTTCATTGACTTCAGTAAAGCCATGTTGATTTACACCTGTTGAAGATCTTACCCTCGGTAGAGATACAAGGCCTAAAGAAGATGAAATGCTGCAATACTGATATAGAAAAGGCTAGTCTAATCAATATTATAAGTGAATTTGCTCACAGATCTAGTTGTCATCTTCTTCTTCGTATGGCTGATGTAAATGTAGAGCAACAACTATAATTTTACATTTAGATGGCTAAGCCAGATACTTGCGTTTGGAGTAGCAGAGTGTGATGCCTCCTTTGTATTTGTGAATCAAGCATTGAGTTGTTATATGTTCGATGGTCTGTTCTGGATGACTACAGTCACACACTGGAGAGTCTTTAATTTTCCATGTGTGCAGAAAGTATCCACATCCGTCACGGTTTGTGTGGATGCGGTTTAGGGTTGCCCATAAACTTTGTGGGAGATCGAGGCCAGGGAAGGTTAGCATGCAAGTTTGCTTGACTTCGTTGAAGGCATGTTGCTCATGTAAAGATTGAAAAGCAGCGGTGCGAGTACTGAGCCTTGGGGCAGTCCATTGTTGAGGACTGGGGTGAACTGACTTTGTTGCCCAAGTGGACATGTAGCCCCCTGTTGCTCAGCATCATCCATAGCAGGCATAGTGTTTTGCGGCAGGAAATGATCCTTGCAAGCTTCAGCATCAGACCTTTAATCCAGGTCTACAAAGGCTGCACCAGTCTTACATTTCCTCTGGAATCCAGCCTCGATGTGCGTTACAAGGACTAAAAGTTGGTCGCAACAACTGTTTCGGCTGTAAGTCCACTTGTTCTTTGGGGATCATTGACTCAATCAGAGGACTGATTCTCTAGAGAATATGTTCAAGGAGTTTGTAGGTAGTACACAGGAGTGATATCGGCCTATAACTTTCCATCATTGTATATGTATAGTTAGGATTATGTTTTCCAATGTGCATTACTTTGCATTTATCAACATTAAATTTCATCTGCCATTTTGTTGCCGAGTCACCCAGTTTTGTGAGATCCTTTTGTAGCTCTTCGCAGTCTGCCTGGGACTTAACTATCTTGAGTAGTTTTGTATCATCTGCAAATTTTGCCACCTCACTGTTTACCCCTTTTTCCAGATCATTTATGAATATGTTAAATAGGACTGGTCCCAGTACAGATCCCTGGGGGACACCACTATTTACTTCTCTCCATTCTGAAAATTGACCATTTATTCCTACTCTTTGTTTCCTATCTTTTAACCAGTTACCAATCCATGAGAGAACCTTCCCTCTTATCCCATGACTGCTTATTTTGCTTAAGAGCCTTTGGTGAGGGACCTTGTCAAAGGCTTTCTGAAAATCTAAATACACTATATCCACTGGATCTCCTTTGTCCGCATGCTTGTTGACTGCCTCAAAGAATTCTAGTAGATTGGTGAGGTGTGATTTTCCTTTAAAAAAACCATGTTGACTATTTCCCAACAAATTATGTTCATCTATGTGTCTGACAATTTTGTTCTTTACGATAGTTTCAACCAATTTGCCCGGTACTGAAGTGAGGCTTACTGGTCTGTAGTTGCCAGGGTCACCTCTGGAGCCCTTTTTAAAAATTGGAGTCACATTAGCTATCCTCCAGTCATTTGGTATAGAAGCTGATTTAAATGATAGGATGAAGAAATTCCAGGGGGATACCACCTCTGCCAGCAACCTTCCCTTTCTTCATTGAGGCTAAACCCTCCTTCACTTCATCTATACTGATGGCGATGGGGTCTTGTGGTGGGATTGAGATCATTGTCTGATGTATTTGATGGATCTCTCACTTGGTGTTTTTGTTGAATGGTCATTTTGTGCTCTCCACCAATTTGGAGGTTGTGGAGTTGGGTTGGACTTTTGAGGTCCAGTATTCCATCAGATTAGCAGCTCTGAGATGTCCTAGTAAGGCCCAGGCACGATTATTAAAGTGTGTGACATCCAAACCTTCAACACACTCAATCCACTGCTGGCGTCTGGCTGAGTCTAGAGACTATAACAAGGCCTTCACAACCCGTGGGCTGCCCCAGATCTAGTTAACACAATAGGCTGTATTTTCAGAGTGTGTATGTTAAGTGCACAGGTATAAACCCAGAGGCGCAGGGCTGCAGGCACATAACCCATTATACATGTCTCATTCAGATGCATCTTTTGAAAATGTAGCCCTACTCATTACTGTAATTATTATTATTACTTGTATTCTGGTAGCGCCCATTACGTGTTAGGTGCTTTCCAAAAACCATGCCCGCCTCAAAGAGACCACAGTCTAGATAATAATAAAAGATGGTCACTCAGGCCAGCAGCCTGAGAGACAGGAGAGATGGTAGTTTTGTCAACAGCAAGAGAGAATGGGAAAGTTTGGGAGGAATATTTTGTGATTAAATGTAATGCAAACAGTATGTTACCTTATAAGTATTAAGGTCCTGGTTTGAAGGGACTTAGCCCATAGAAAGTCTTCTTGCATCAATGTTTAAAGAAACATTGTCAAACACTCTGTCTAAAACTTTTCACTTACTGTTTTTGCAAGCAAACATCTAAGACTACTAGAACTGAAAGAAATTACAGAAAAAAATGTCCATTGCCTCCAAGTTACCTTGTATATTTGACAGGAGTTGGGGCCTGATCTAAAGCCAGTTTTGAGTCAATAGTTAATTTCATTGCTTTTCCCTGTGTAGTCAGTTTCTCCTTTTGGTTTGTGTGGGTATTTCACACAGCAACAGAGAAAAAACATTTTAAAACATAGTCATATGCAGTTATAAAACAACAAAACAATGGCAGGGGATTTCAAGGGCAGATGTAGCTCATTAAAGTACTTTTAAGGCCTTGTCTACACACAAACTAGTATACATACCAGTAAAGTTAAAGTGGTACAACCCCTCCTAATGTGGATAAAATTATGCCAGTATAAAGGTGCTTATGCTGGTATATTTTATTTCCATACAGTAAGAGGAATAAACTGCACCTAATATAAGGTACCTTTATACTGATATAACTGCATCCACACTAGCAGTTGTACGACATAACTATTTTGGGGTTAAAAAAATCACACCTCTAACTGACCTAGGTAGACTAGTGCAAACACTGTGAGTAGAGCAGGCTTGACTCATTTTTTCACATTGACTGGGTGTCAGTGTTCTTTTAAGACTCCATCCCTTCTCAGCCCCTCCTTTAAACTGCCACAGCATTTTTTGCACTTCATACCCAAAGTATTGATGGAGAAGCCTCTTCACACTAGCGCTTAAGATCGTTACTTAGGGATTTATCTGAAATTTTGCTCTTTGCTCCTGTGTGGTAGCTTTTGGAGGATAATACTATGGCGTTCTAACAAAAGTCAACTTAAGTCACACCGTGTTACAACACTGAGAAAAAATGATTGAAATTAAATTAATACACGTTGAGTTGAAACCACTTTATTACAGTTCCATACACATCACAAGGTGGTTAATTTGTTTTTTAGCTGTAACTTTAAACATTCAGCTTCTGGATGGATATATATTCCTAGCCGCTCATTGGGTTGCTATGGAAACAGGGCTTTTTTCCTGTTTTATCTTTAACAGCTTTCAGTGTGATGCCACATCATGTCATTTCTTTAACTGACTGAGGAAGTGTCCTACACTTTTTTTGCAGTACACATATTGCCACATGCAGAGAATTAAAAGGCCGATCTTCCCTTTTTCTGGCAGGCACAATGTTAGATAGTGCAGCTAACTGGCTGTAATAGATAATTTGCTCCATTTAGGTTCATTGGTTCATTCTCTAGCTCTCTTTTTTAAGCATCAAGGATCTTAAACCCATCACAGGTTTTGGTGTCTCTTAAAAAAATACATGGCTGGAAAGGAATTGGCAGAGCAATTAATAATGTTAAATCTGTCTAAATTCAAGTCATTTAACTCACTTCCTAACAGCTGATATCAGGAATACAAATTAGGTGGAACTAAAATTGAACCATTGAAACTGGCAAAACCAAGAGATCTAAGGAGTCAGACTGTGAAGAACATCCATCTCTTTTGGCATCAGCAAGAGAGGGAGAGAGAGTACATTATTTTAACCAGCACATTTTTTTCCTGAACAGAGATACTGATTGGCAGCTAGACACTGTATGTCTGTAAGGATGGTTGGTATGGGACAATGAACAGTCTTAGCCTCACTTTCCTAAGTTTTGATAAACACTTAACTTATTGCTTGGCAAACAAGTGGAAGAGTACTGTAACTGCTGTGTAGTGTGCCAATCTTCTGCTCTTCCGCCTCCCAGAGGAGGAAGTAAATATACAAAATCAAGCATTCAAGCATGCTAAGGAACAGCTGTGCATGCATTTGCTCAAATATTGTACCTGAAATAGAATAAAGGAGACATTTATCGTAGTCCCAAATGAGATAGCAAGAAACTCCTACAATAAATGGATGCCACAGCATCATCACTTTTTCTCCTCACTATTCTTTGTTGTAAAAAATGATTAACCAGAAGTATAAACAAAATGTACCAATTCCACCAAGCTCACTATACATTCACAAATGCTTTTTAGTGTCCTGCCTGCCTGGGGCACTTAGCTTTTAGTTCTAGGGATGTGCTTCCATCTCCTAAACTTCTTTATGAGCCTATGTAAGTATGTACATGTCTAGTTTTCTACATGACACTCATCACCAAGCCACCTGAACATTCCCCTGGGACCTTGCAGTCCTCTCCCAAGTCTTAGGCCATGTCTACACTACAGAGTTAAGTCAACTTAAGTTATGTCGACAATCATAAACTGCTGTAATTAAATCACTTGTGTATGTTCACACAATGCTCCTAGTGTCAGCAGAGCACATCCACAGTTGGTGCTCTAGCTCCGACGAGAGAGCAGTGCACTGTGGGTAGCTATTCCACTATGCAAATCGCCACCTTCTCCCACTCGGAGTTCTGGGAATGGATCGCAGTGTATCATGGGGATGGAATCACCACCCCAGGATGCAGTTTTCTCCATACCATAATTGCAAGGGCTTCTGACTACGTTTTGCACTGTTTTTCAACTTCCTCTGTAAACTTTATGCCCACCACCTCTGCCTGAAAGCATGGATCCTGCATTGCTCTCAAGTCTTGTGATAAGCATTATGAACACAATGTGACTGATCCTGCAGGAATTCATAGTGCCTGTCCTGCTGTGTGCCATGGAAAGAAACAATTCAAGATTGATGTTGGCATTCACAGAGCAGCTGCACATGGTGGACCTTCACTATTGGGCTCAGGAAACAAGCACTGAGTGGTGGGATCAGATTGTGATGCAGGCATGAGATTAAAAGCAGTGGCTGCAAAACTTTTGGATGTGCAAAGCCACCTTCCTTGAACTGAGTGCAGAGCTTGCCCCAGAACTGTGGCACCAGGACACCAAAATAAGAGCTGCCCTAACAGTGGAAAAGTTTGTGGCGATCGCTGTGTGGAAACTGGCAACTCAAGACTGCTACCAGTCAGTCACAAATCAGTTTGGAGTTGGGAAGTCCACTCTGTGGGTTGCGGTGATGCAAATGTGCAGGGACATTCATCACCTCCTGCTACGAAGGACTGTGACTCTGGGCAATATGCAGGAAATAGTGGGTGGCTTTGCGGCAATGGGGTTCCCTAACTGCGGTGGGGTGATAGATGGCACACATACCCCAATTTTGGCCACAGACCATCTTGTGACAGAGTACATCAACAGAAAGAGCTACTTCACTATGGTTTTGCAGGTGTTGGTGGGGGTCATTTCACTGACATCAAAGCGGGGTGGTCAGGGAAGGTGCATGACGCATGCATCTTCAGGAACCTGTATAGAAAGCTGCCTGCAGGGAATTTCTTTCCAAACAAGAAGATTCCAATGGGTGATTTGGGAATGCCCATAGTGATGCTGGGATACCCAGCTTACCCCTTACTCCTATGGCTCATGAAGCCTTACATCGGAAACCTTGACAGCAGCAAGGAGCGCTTCAGCAACAGGCTCAGCAGGTCCAGAATGACCGTGGAATGTGTGATTGGCAGATTAAAGGCATGCTGGTGCTGCCTTTTTGGCAGGTTAGACCTCAATGAGGAAAATATTCCCATGGTCATAGCAGCCTGCTGTGCTCTGCATAATATTTGTGAAGCCAAGGGGGAAAAGTTTCTCCCAAGTGGAGCATTGAGGCGGATCGGCTGGCGGCTGATTTTGAGCAGCAAGACACCAGGGCTATTAGAGGGGTTCACGGGAACTATTTAAATCAGGGAGGCTTTGAAGCAGCATTTTGACAATGAGCCCCAGTAATGTGTCTTTCTGTAATGCATTCAGCCAAGCATTGTTTTACTTACCATCTTGAATGACCCTTGTAATGATTCCTGCCTCAGTGTTAATTGTAGTCTGCAAATGTGCCAATTGCCACTGTGTATGAATTTCTGCTACAACTAACCACTGTAGATCACAAATAAAGAATCATTGTGTTGTAAGACTAAATTTTTACTAAACAGCAATACTCAGATTAACATTTCTTACAAGGGACATGACAGTAAGCAGCACTTTCTGAAGTGAGGATCTCACAGCTTTGTGTATGTCCAACTTTCATTATGGAAAATGTGCCTAGTGGTGGAGTGCAAGGGGTGCTGCGACAGGCCGGTAATGTGAGAGGAATGTGGGGGGGGAGGGAGTTTGGGGAGGGCAAGAAAGGCAGTTTTACATGGGCTGCAGGGGGAGTTGAGCACACGTGTTCCACCTGCCATGCAATCAGGGACCTGAGCATCTCTGTTTGATCCTCCATGAGCTTTATCATCCACTCTTGACCCTCTATTATCCTGCCCCAGTCTCCTCTCCTGGCTATCCCTTTCTAGTTTCTTCTTTATTGTCTCTCTCCACGCTTTGTGCTTGCTATTGGCCTGATCTGATGACTGCAGCACTTCATGAAATGTCCTCCTTACTCCTCCTCATTTTCCTCCTTATCTGATGGAGGCATTCTCAAGGGTACATCTGCAGAAGCAAAAGAAATAATACACAGAGTCAGTATTGGGAGTGCACTCAGTCTTGAATCATAAAAGTTACATAGACCTCTTTCTCACTTTCCCTTGGCAAGCGTGCAGCACAGCCAGAGCACTAAACATAGTGAGTGCAGCCTGGGGGGTGGTGCAAGACGGGACAAAGGGTCTGGGTGGTTTCAGAAGGGAATCGGTACACGTGCCTTGTGACACTATTCTGAATACTGGCAGTTTTCCACAGGCAGGGGTGATTGAAGCTGAAATCACACTACTGACAGTAACCTAAGATGAAAGGATGCATCTCCTGCATGTGTGTGGCTTCAGCCTGGGTCCGTATACTGCTCATCTGTGTGCCGCTCTGGTCCCTCCAGAAGTAATTGCTGATTGGCACAGCAAAGCTTCCTACAACAGGGGAAGAAACAAAGCAGCTCTGCCAATGAACCTTCGGCAGAGAATTGCAGAGTATCTACAGGAAAGTTTCTTAGAGATCTCTATGGAGGATTCCTGGGAGATCTCGGTGTGCATTAAAAAACTTTTCTGCAGGGCCACCACTGTGTAGCTGCCAAGTACCTAGTGGGGCCTAACCCTAGGCCACAGCCTGGGGTTCTCTCAGGCCGGAGGCTCCCCAGCTGCTCTGGCCTTCCCCAGCCCTGCTCCACCCTAGGTACCTACTCAGGTCCCTGCAGCCAAGCCCTTCTCCCTCTAAAGGCAGAAAGAGAGTGTCTCTGCTCCAGGCCCACTGCCCTCTTATAAGGGCCAGCTGGGCCCTGATTAAACTGGCCCCAGCTGTGGCTGCTTCCAATCAGCCCAGCTTCCAGCCTCAGCCCTCTCCCAGGGCGGTTTCCAGCCCCTCAGGGCATGAGCAGGTATCCACCCCGCTACAATCACTCTAACTTTGTTGCAAAAAGCTTTATGTCGTTTGTCAAAGTGGTTTTATTATGTCGGTGTAGTAGGAGAGTTAAATCAGCCGGGGGGGGGAAGGGAGGGAGCATTGTTGTGTGTACACCTACACTGTTTTGTTGACGAAAGCTGATTTTTGTCTGCAAAATCGTGTAGTGTAGACAGAGCCTTAGTCTCATGGCTGACAGTTCCATCGTTTCAGAGGAATGGAGTTCCTCTGGGCACTGGCAGTCATGGCTGCACAGAAGGAGATGGTTTCTCAGGTGATGTTAGCTACTCCCAGGAAGGGCTTTGAACATCAGGAGCAACACCTTGAATTTGATTTTATGTTCCATGGGAGCCAATGCAGAGAATGTTAGTTTGGTTCAAAGTCCAAATAGAGCTTAAACTGTAAGTTCTTCTCCTTGCTCTTTAAGGTGTCATGTACCTTTATGGTGCTGAATAAAAATAAATAAGGGCCAGATTGCCCCTAGCCCTTTCACAGGTGAACAAGGTAGAAAGGCACAAGGAGCCCCCTCTATCCTCCTTTCCCTGACATTCTATTCAAGAGCTAGAGGCAGTGTCAGTCCCTGTGCTTAGAGGTCTGAACCCTTTCTTCTGAAGTTGCAATTAAATACGTAATTCTACTTTGATTTTTCAGGCTTTTTCCAGTGGACTGTTCAATCTCCACACAAAAAACAGACATGGAAACACCTTTCTTTTCATCCACGCACACACACACAGAGGGGGCATTTCACATAAACATCAGAAGACAAATTCATACCAGATGAAGCTAGTGCAACTCTGTTGCTTTCACCAGCACTGGGATCTGAATTTGTCCCAGGTGTAACCAGACAATGGCACATAGAATTTATTTTATTGTGGGTGCAATGATATTCCTTGGAAGACATTCTAAAGAGAAGAAAAAGTCTGTTTGTTTCTTTGTTCAGCAGTGTATGATAGACAGGAGAGAAGCTGTATAACATTTCAAATGAAGAAGTCAGCTCAGAGGGACCCTTTCTTGGTTTAATTTGGTTTTAATACTTCATGAAGCTCACACTAAAGAATATTAATCCCACTTTGGAGAACAAATCACTCCAGTCTGTCATACAAAGTCAAAGCTTTTCATCTGACCTGAGAGATAATTTCTCTAAACAGTATCGCCATAGTCAATAGGAGTTATAATTAATTCAAACATTGAGAATATAATTAGCATTCAAATAAAATAACTGACTACTGATGTACTTACTGCCTCATGAAAAATTGTTATTATGAGTGATAGGAATAAGCCAAAAGTCCTGAAAATCTCTTTGTATTAGTCTGATGTGCAGAGCGATTGCATTTACCTCTTGCCAGACAGCCCTTTGGAAGTAAAATATATTAAAAAGCTATCGATAAAATAAAAATAGTTTGGTTATTACAGAAATTGCTTCTATAATACTGGGAAACAAGGTACCAGCTCATGCCAAGGCCCCTAGGTCTCACTGAAAACTGACAAATACATAACTGGAACCAGTCTGGCTCACCTGTGTGCTAGTATTGTTAAAATAGGTATTAGAGTTATAAAAATGTGTTTAGTGTTTAGACTTTATGGAATGCTTGTAAGTTGCTGGATGCATTAATCTCACTTATAATATCTGTATCCCATGTTATAAATGTTTGGTCTGTAACTGTAAATCACCAGTCAAGAGAAAAACATTAACAAGGGTGAAATACTATTTTTCCCCAAGAGGTGTTATTTCCTGCCCAACAAAAGAAGGCCCATCATTACCAGATGAACCGTTGTGGAACATCAGATGACAAAAGCCTTTGTTGATTGCTCCCCACACCCATGAAGAAGGGATGTGCAACTAAATTGCTCCCAACAGCTGAACTTGCAACTTGAAGAAGAAGGGGGGAAAGAATAAAAAGTCCTAATAAGGAGAAACTGTCTTTTATGCTGTTTGGACTCTGAGGGGCAAGGATTACTAAGCATAAGGAAAAGATCCCCAGTGCTTGGCCTGGGTTAGCCCTAAAGGACATATAGAGCTTGCTATCATAGAAGCTTCTATTACCTTTTGAAACTTAGCCTGGAACTCATTTGTGTGTATACATGCTTACCTGCTTTAATCTTGTAAATAACTCTTATTTCCTTTACCTAGTTAATAAATCTTTAGATAGTTTTTTATAGGATTGGCTACAAGCATTGTCTTTGGTGTGAGATCTAGGGTGCAATTGATCTGGGGTAACTGACTGATCCTTTGGGACTGAGAGTAACCTGAATATTGCTGTGGTTCTTGGTGTAAGGGACCATCTGTCACAACGGTAAGTTTACCTGGGTGGCAAGATAGATCAGAGTGTCCAAGGGGACTTCTCTGACTCCATGTTAAGGATGTTCTTGTGCTTGAGGAATTCACACTGGATAACTGGTTGGTGACATCTAAGTATAGGACTTGCAACCAGTTTGGGGTTTGTGCCCTGCTTCTTAACAGTCTGCCCTGAGGCTGGCACTCACACTCTTGAACCACTGCAGGACAGCTTGACAGTGTCCTTCAGTACTGATAGCTGAAAAGTAACCAATCTTCTCTATCTTGATAGCTACCTAAGCAGTCAAATTCAAACTGAATCTTTGACTGGGTTATAGCTATGAAATCAAAGGAGCTGAAAGGTTTTTGCAGGGACACATTTATTTATGTCAACTAAAATGCCATCATGTTTTTTTTCCCCCAGTGATAATACTATTTGTTTAGTAAAGGTAGAAATATTCTATGGCCTGATGATCACTTATTTCTCCTGTAAAATATTAAAGCAATAAGTATTTGGGGGAAGTGAAGAGGATACAAGGAGACAATGGGTGGCAAACAGCAGATCGTAGAGCTCAGGCAGAGGAGTTTATTGATTCACAAGCCACTTATCTCTGAGTTTACTCCTCAACAACAACAAAGTAATCATTGCAGTATACTAAAGAAGAAAAGGCTTGTAAGTATTGCAACTGCACAGCTGGATCTGACATTTATTACATTTATATGTTATTCAGAGTTTAGAAGCTCAACGCACCTATGTGATAATTTCCAAACGGTAAATAAACTCTTATCCTCATGCATTCTGATTGGTTAAGGCTAAATGATGTAATGCTGTAGGAGTGTAGAGGGAATTCTGTTGTCCACATGCTACCAAAAATGCTGGTTATTCTCAGTGTCTATAGTTTAACTGGCTGGGAAGAAGAAACAGTTACCTCTGTATCCTTCAGATAGGTTTGGAATGAAACAAGCTGACATGTCAGGTGATTGTCTTAAAATGCACTTTCTTTAATGTGGCATCAAACATCAGAGATGTGTGGAATGGAGCAATGTGGAGAGCTCCTCCAAATAGTTCCTTGTGCAATAAACCAAAGTGTTGGATTACACAGATTTTTTTTTTAACACTCATCTGTGTCAATGCAGTAAATATTTCACCTTGGGGAGTTACTTCAGCTCTGGGCTGGGGTATCTCCTCTGTGACCATAGGTGGAGGAAATCATGTTTAGTTTTGTTATTTTGAAAATATGTAATTTCCCATTTCCTCAGCCCCTTTGGGCTTTGAAAAGATTGATCATGCCAGGTTCCCTTTCTGCTGGCATTGCAGAGGAGATTTGATGCTTCTAAGCATAGGTTTCCTTCAGTATGGGGTAAGGGGTTAAGTATACTGTGCTGAAGCCTGAAATCCAAATAAACATGAATGACTTCTGCTCTATTAAGTGTAGGAAAGCTACTCTATAGTTCATGCCAGATGGAAAGGAGGAGATCTCTGTAGTCAGACTATCTTACCTACTGTCTAGAGTGGTCTGCAAAGTGCATGGTGCTGTGTCCATGGATAATTAATTTCACTAATAACCCTTTAGAGTTTTACATAAGCTTTATTGTACCATGGTAATAGTGAAGTCAAAGAAAGCTCTTCCCCAGGTGTCGGACCAGCAAAGAAATAATAAATGATACAAGACACAATGCTTAACCTTGCATAGTCTAAGCCTATGGGAGTTTTGCCATTGACTTCAGTCAGAACACGATTGGGCTCCCTTGTGCTGTTGAAGTGACTATAAAATTGAAGGGGCCAGGAGAAATTTTCCCCCCCAGATCTCATTGACAGGGAATTTATGGGGGAGGAATGCTTTGCCGTCTTTGGAACATTTGGCAAGGATCATTTGTGAAGACCAAGTGATCTGTTTCTGATTACAGAGGTCAGGGCATTGGTAGCTAGGACATTGATCCTTGTCCTCTGTTTCTACGTAATACGTCTTTCTGCTCCTTTTCCTGTTCCTCAAAATTTACCAAACAGCCATACCAATATTCGAAAAAGATACACTTATCATGATTCCGCATTTTCATCACAGTAATTTCCACAGGGAGGTTTATGTCCAGTGTCCTTTGAAAAAGCATTATACCATCATTGTAATATACTTATTACAGTATTTATCTCACATACTTAATAAAAATATCTATCTAACCTCCTTTCTTTCAAGGCCTTTTTTGCACTCATAACATAATCCCAGATAGCCTATCCCAAATTTGCATGAAACCTGATGGGAAAAAATTTATATACAAATTGTTCTAGACTGATCTTTAACTAAGTGTTTTTTATGTGTAGATCAAAGCAATTATTCAGCAAGTGTTAGAAGACAGTGCTAATACTTAACAGTGACTAAACTAGTTTGGCTAACTCAGTGATAATTGGTTTTGCTGGGAATATACAAGAAGATAAACAACAGAATCGATAAGCAGCAAGGTTGCAAGCTGGGCTGTTTATTGATTCATGACCGCGGTTACTTCCAAGCCAAAACTAGATGCAGGCTTGGAAGTTCTACAAAACTTCTAAAACAACATTCTTGTTTTTCCATTTCAATATTTATACGTGAGAGAGAGAGAGACAGGCTCTCAGCTCTGCCACTTCACCCCTCTATTTATAGGAGGCCAGAAAAATAATAGGATTCATTCTATACTCAGTTATATTCTGAAGATATAAAAGGCACAGTAAGTTAAGTATAACTTGCGTACTTTTTTGCATGCATGCTCTGTAGAGGCAAGTGTGGGCTGTGGAAGAGGCTTTGTTTGGCTCATGGTGTTGAGATGGATTGGATAGGGTTGGGGTTTTTTCCCTTGTCATTCCCATTATGTTTCTATTGCATTAAAGGAACGATGATAATGCCTAACTCTTATGTAGTACTTTTCATCAGTAGACCTTAAAGCATGTGACAAAAAAAGGTCAGTATCATTATCCCTATGTTACAGATGGGTAAACTGAGGCATAAGAGAACTACATAAAAGAACTCTGATGTAGTTAATTTAACAGTGATAAATTCACACATACCATAATTAAAGAATTTGTAGTCTAGAGGATAAAATGCTTAGCTTATATGTGAAATGGAGCGAGTTGATATAAATGAATAGCGGGAAGAACAGGAATGTCTCCACATACTGTGGGCCCCATTGCACTCCCACTGAAGTCACTGGGAGTTTGTAAATGACTTTAATGAGTTCATGCCATACAAAGGCAGCCAAATTTACATACTGTGTTGTTCTGTTTGTTTTAGAAGATCTGCGTCAAATCTGATTGGTGTTTAAACTATTTGGAACCTATGACCATTTTTGGGCATCTGTTGATACAGATATACCTCATTATGATTGTCCAAAATTGCAACCTGGTGGCATGTGAAAGTGAGGATGTGATACTGGCAAGTAAAGGTACATTCAGAGCTCACTGGTAGCAGTAAGGTAAAGATCCCACTGCATCTTACGTACACCAGAGTAGCCAGATCCTGGTGTATAAACTCCATCCTGCCACAGCTGCCAATGGGTTAAGAGACAAAGTCGATAACACCTCAGCTGCGACTAATTGGCAAGCAACAGATGGGATAGAGAAGCCTGCAGACCAGGCAGAAGGGAGAGATCACAGTATTCCAATCCTAAAAAAAAAAAAAAAAAGAGCAGCGCTAGAGTATGCTTCCAGTACTATCACTCTTGAGTCACAGTAATGCAAACTGGGGGCGCTTCATTGGGTTCAGGGAGCCCTAGGTGCCCCATGGAAGTAGCTTCCATGCTGCACCCCCTTATCCCATGTGCATTGGTACTGCCCATAAGGGACTACACCACACTCCAGCACCCCCACAGGCTCCACGCAGGTGCTGGTCGACCCATCAGTGGAATGGATCTCTGGCCAAGTCCCCAATGCATCTCAGCAGTGGGTCCCCCTTCAAGTGGCTGAGGGCAGCAAGAGACACCCACCCCCAGTGTCCTGCCAAATTCAGCTCTGCCTGGAACCAATGGGGACCATGCTGCAGTGGGGCTCTTCGGGGTTAGGGAGGGAGTGTCACCGGCTCTGGTACCTGTTGGGGCGGGGCAGGTATAAACCATCCAGCCCATGACCACCGGCCTCCCCATCATACGTGATGGTACTGGGAGTGCCAGGACTGAGTTGTGAGAAGGGGCAGACCATTTCAGGCTTTAGGGTGACCACATGTACCAATTTTATAGGGGCAGTCCTGATATTTGGGACTTTGTCTTATAGAGGCACCTATTACCCCACGTCCTGATTTTTCACACTTGCTGTCCGGTCACCCTAGCAGGCTTGAAGGGGCGGTTGATGGAGATGCCAGAGTTGAAGAGGCTGCTGCACCATGCCTGGCTGTGCGGGGGTGCACTGCCTGGTGGGTGACCCCTCCACAGTGCCCAATTCTGAATGGGCTTCCTAGGTATTTCTTTATTGATTTTAACATGGACTCTAGCAGGGAGATTACTATTATATGACAAATAAACAATGTCTGCCTTGAAATGCAGAGGTTGATTAATTTTAATTCAATCTACCAATTACCTACTATTAGGGGTTCTCTTCAGAACCACCCATACTTTAATGACATCTGACATTGGAAGTGTACTTCAGATGTTAAGAGATAAGGCTGATGTTTCCTGTTTCAGTACGTTAAAATAATTATTGCTATAGGAGTTTTAGCTTGCACTTATTAAGAGTTGGGTCTGGACTGCAAGGAGGTTCATTAGTAATGACCTAAAGGCTTTAAATTAAGCTTGAAGGCTCCCGCTAAGAAATATCACAGAATTAATATATCTCCAAATCAAAATAGCAGCATGATGGATCCTGTTCCTAACTTCCTGCCTCGAGCTAGTTCCATGAGATTTATATAATCTCTGTCAGCAGTCAATAGGAACAGTTTCTTCTGTCTTTGTGTTTGGTTCAGTGGAGGGGAGGGTTGTGAAAAGAAGTTGATTTATAACACTGGGATTTGGGCCTACCTCTCCAGTGCGTTACTTGCAGTTGCCACTTTCTGTATGCAACATGGGATTTGTTTCCTTCTGGAGAGGGGAGAATTCCCTTTGAAATGGTTACGATTATTGTCTCAGTTGCTCCTGGATCACTTCTCAGTTTGGCCATTTCTAAATAACAGTGTCATGCCTGAAACTGTACTGTTGGTTGGCCTGTTACCAGCACCAGACTTTTGCTACCTTTCATTATGAGTAGAGGGGAGAAGGCATTAACTTACAAGAAACAATCGTATTAGATTAATCAGTTTTATGGTTGAGGTGTGGACTTGCTTTCGGCAAATTTTAAGTACTTTGCCAATTTATCCTCTTTTGCTCATTTAGGGACCATTCTGCCACCGTTCCTTGTAAAGTGAGGTACTATTTCCTGTGAGCAAAGGGACCATTACATTTTCTTGGGAGGTGACCATTGTGTGATCATCCAGGGGGAGAGGAGATGCAGTTTGTTTGGTTTTGTTTTCTATTTATATACTTCTATTAGAGTCACTTAAACCATATTTAATCCAGTTTCTGACAGAAACTGTCTTGTACAGGGATGATTGTGTACAAGTGACATATACTTCTGAAGACGTGCATGCAAAGACAATCCATTTTTTAAGATATTAGGCCTATGTCCAAAAGAGTTTTTTCTGTAAGGTTGAAATGTGTAGCTGCTTAGCTGCTCACCATGCCTCCCAGTTCTGACTGTTTATTTACAAATCATGCACACAGGATCTCCTGGAACTGTCAAATCCTGTATCCTGCCGCTCATCAAATGGAAGGAAGGCAGAGTTAGCTTCCAATTTTAGCACAGGGAAAGAGGGAGGCAGCTGGCCAGATGCAGTGGAAAAGTGTCATTGCCGCTGCTCCCAGCATTAAGTGTATATGTGCTTTAATGGACAGTTGCATTAACTAACATAATGGGCTTGATCAGGCCCCTGGATGCACTGGAGAGAGTTCAGGGCCCAGCAGTGAAAATCTGCTTGGAAAAGAGGTGGAGACAGTGGCACAAGATATCTACAAACCCTGTTCTACCAGGGGCCTGGAGCCAACCAGCCCAGCCCCATGTACAACATGACACTAGTCACATGTACAACATGACACTAGTCAATGTTGATTGAGTGTATCCACTAGGGCAGCCTCTGCTGACCGAGACTAAAAAACTGCGCTACCCCAGCATAACCTCCAGGGAAAGGCAAAGGTGCAAACACTCCCTGCCCTCTCAGGGAAGGAATCCCCCACTCTACCCTCCTCTGACATGGGGGCTTGTAAAATGCAAAGCACCACCACATCGCCAGACAGGCATCAATCAAGCCCAGTAATATAAAAGGGGGAATGAAAGTTGGTTTGTGACGTCTGTAACATGCTGTCCAACAACAAATGTGTCCAGGTCAGGAGACTAGCAAGTCATGTCCCTCCACCTCCAGATTATAACAGAAGACAAACGATAAAATTGATTCAGTTGGTACTGTTGAAAGACAGTTTTGAAAGGAGTCCCAGTGGATACCAGTTTATCTAAAATAGATGCTAACTGTTTAGGCTGAATATTTGGGGTGTCAATATCTTTTCTTAATACCTTCAGTATTATCCCATGAACTCTCGTTCTGATTTCCGCCACGCTGTCAGCAATTATTCCAGTGTTAAAAGCAGAGCTGTGAACAATTTGTTTAACAAACTTTGCTCTCTTTTTGGTTTGTGAATTATCTGGGAATGGGTTAGTGTTAGCAAATGTGCTTATTAGGTATTGGGTCCATATGAATGAGTCATTGACAATCTCAGCTCATAGGCCTCTCACCAAATCTTTGCTATAGCTGTTACTTTGAGCATTCACTGTACGTAAGGCTCTAATTAATTTGCAATATTGCAGAAATTGCAGATCCTGCAATATTAGGCTTCCACTGCAATTCTGACAGTGGGAGCTCTGGGCAGCCAACTGTGGGAGCCAACTGGGCAGCCAACCAGGTTCCCGCTGTCATCCCCAGGTGCCCACTCTCAGCCCCGGGCTGCCAACAGCGGAAAATCACAGAAAAATAATAATGGACCTCATTACCACAAATAATAAGGTCCACTATTACTTTTCTGTGATTTTCCATGGCTTGTCCGCAACTCGGCCACAATTTTTTGACAATCATCTTGTGATTCAAGTAGGGCCTTAGCTATATGTTATTCATGATCTGTGCAGGAGATTGTTTCTGCTCCCTGACTGGAAAAATTGCAGCACCACAGAGCACTTTCCAGTTGCCCAAGTGATCACTTCTAGCACAAACACCTGTCTGAATAGAGACATACACTGGGATTAATGATTTTCACCAATTTTCTTGTGAACAGAGATTCACACAGATGAGTAGGGCTGCTTACTTGTCACAGCATTATTTCTTTCGTCATAAATCACAGAGCAGCCACAATACATTTAGAAAAAGTCATGCGTTTCCTGGGATTTTGTATTTTTTAAAAAAAAGCTGTGACAAATGAGGAAGGCTGGAAAGCAAGCCCACCCTGCACTCACCGCACACTGGTGGCTCCTGTGTTATGGAATTGGGCCCCGTTCCAGTGCTGGCATTGTGACCTAAGGCATGTGGTTGCAGCGCCACTCAGGTTTGGCCAGGTCACCCCCTCGTCATGATGGAGGGTTGGCTTAGCCAGATCTGAGCAGCGCTGCAAACCTGTGTGCCAGGTCATAGCTTGCAGAGCTGGGAGCCGGGCCCAACCCCGCAGGACAGGCGATGCCACTGCAGTGTGATTCACAGACACAAAGACAAATCATGGGCAAATAGGAAAATCAGAGTATCCATGATAGTTTTCCCGCTGTGACAAATCTGTAGCCCTGCGTATGAGCATTCCCACAAAGCCAATAATGGGAGTCACAAATATTCCTGATGCTAATCTGTGGTTTATATTAAACAAAATACTTCCATATACTTTTTTTATTCCTGTTTCCCCAGTTCTAGTTAAAACTTCTGTGTTTGAGATGGCTGCAATCTGCCTGACTTTCATAAAGTCTAGTGTATTTCTTTACTCTAGTAGTGCATTTCTGAGGCCATGTTTTTCAAAAAAGCTTTGTTTAAATCTGGCCCCTGGTTTATATAGAAATCAAATATCTCATGAGACTAAAATAGTCACAACTTCTTCCAGACCTTTTTCTTAACACAGTGTGGAAGGAGATCACCACTAAAACCAAAAGCATGCTTTATAGAAAGATGCTTTGATTTTCTCATTTTAAAATATATCTTTTTGGTCCACCTGGCTCTGAGAACCATTTAAAGCCATGAAAGCACTTGTTTGAAATGTATACAAATACTTCAACACTGAGGAAAAGTTTTCTTATACAGTTAAAATTTGGAGCTGTTGGCTCCAAATAGGATAGTCCGGGAGGTGAAGTAGCCTGGAAATAGTACAAAACATCATCCTGAAATGATCTTTACCACAGCTTTGAACTAAAGCAAGTGGGACTACTCATGTACTTAAGTACCTTGCTGAAGCAGGGGATGGGGGGACAGAAGAGAGGAGCTTAGTCTCTTGCTCACAAGTCAGCAGTGCCACAGAGCAGTATGAGGGCAATTAGCGTGCTCAGCCTCTGTGGAAAAGGAGCATGATACATCCCAGGGATGCAGTGTAAAGCCATTAGTATTGAGAGTCTCCAGAGAGCTACAGCTAGCTCTTCTCAGCATGTGGGCTATTCCTCATACTCCAATGGCCCTGAGGGGAGGAGGGAGGCCAGAGAGTAAAACTGCTGGAAAGGACCCAAAAGGGGCCTGCAGGACTCTTCTTGTGACATAACACACCTTAGCCCTTGCAGTCAGTCAGCTGCTATCATCCGGTGTGTCTTAGCCCCTCTCCCAGTTAAGCAGCTTTATATTGCAATCCAGTCCTTGATTTATCTTTACTCTCAAATAGATACTGTGCCCTGATGGTTGTGAATATATGGGTCTTCATTGTCACCACTGCCACTGATAGGAATATAGCACTACAAACTGAATTACTGCAGTATTCATTATGAAAATATAAATCACTGGTTATCTGTTTCTACATGTGTGGGCAGACAATACACTTAGTTATAAACTATGTGCTGAAAACTGAAAGATTTATCGGGCGTATAATCTCTGGGAAATGTTTGCACTTAATGTGACTGTTGAAATGTGATTTCACCTGGTTTCCTTTGGGAGGAGTGGGAGCGGGAGTGGGAAGAGGAGAGGGATCAATGAACTGGCTGTTCTAGAAGGAAAAGTGGTGGGCCAAATGTGGTAGAGAAAGTGCAAAAAAGGGAGGATATGCCACAAAGAAATAAAGAACAAAGGAGGAGAGAGAGAAAAGAGGAGCTCATAAAACAAAGAAGAAAAATCTCTAGTAACAGAGACTTCCCATGTTCTTCCATTAAATGAAAAGAGCTACAGACAACAGGCAGATGTGATGGCAGTAAGCATGTTAGGCTCAGAAGTGAATGAGAAGATTGCCTATCAACATTGTCAGTAATCCAGGCTCTAACCACACAACAGAGGGAAAAACAAAGGGGCAGAGACTATGAGCAGTAATACTTCAAAGTGACTGATATTATTCTTGAGATTCCCCATTCCTTTCAACACATACAGTATTGGAAGAAGCCAAGCAGAGAAAAAAGAGAAGTGATGAAAATTTCCATCCTATTTGAACTGATACGCAAAGAGAATCATCAAATGGATCCCAGGATGGCATGCAGGGAAAGTCAATATTTGTAAAGAACAGGAATAAGACACAGATATAGGAATTATAGGTTATCTGAATGCAGAGCAGGGGGTGAAAATGGAGTAGTCTAAATCCACATCCACCATAGCCAATTTTTTTGAAAGAGCAATCTCACTGGTTTGAGATGTTTTTCCTTTATAGAGGTAAAAGACCTAGCTCATCAATGAAGCCTGTTATTTGTATAGAAAAAGTGTCACTGAACGTAGGAGATGAGCCAGTGTGGAACAGCGGCTGTAGAAAGCCACACAAAGTAACCAAAAGAAATATCTGTGTATATGAAGCAGACCACTGGGACTGCAGAACAGGAGAGGTAAGGGGAGAAGGAGGAGGACACAAGGAAAATTCTGAGTTGGGCTTAAACAGACATCTAATTAACACTTCTCTA
Organism: Chelydra serpentina; assembly: GCA_037349315.1. Lineage (NCBI taxonomy): Eukaryota > Metazoa > Chordata > Testudines > Chelydridae > Chelydra > Chelydra serpentina. Next base: position 149,764,385 of record JBAIAC010000004.1, on the reverse strand, counting down.
AAATAAGTGTAGAAAGGGAAGCAGTGTGATGGGACAGATGCCGTAGATAGTATGACACAGAAACAGATGCTACGACTTTCAGTATTATTGAACGAACATTCAAAGCAGTAAAACTCCAAACACACATAAGGAAACTGTTTCTTAAAAATCATCACCTAGAGCAGTAGCGTAGCCAGGGGGGGAGCAGGGGGAGCAGCCGCTCCCCCTTGAGCAGAAGCGGCGGAAGCGGCGCCTTTTTTTAACAGCACTAAAATAAGGCGCCGCTTCTTTTTAAGCGCCGCTTCTTGCACTCACCCAGCGGCGCTCCGGGTCTTCAGTGGCATTTTGGCGGCGGGTACCACCAAAGACCCAGAGTGAGCCGCCGAAGTGCTGCCGAAGACCCGGAGCGCCGCCGGGTGAGTACAGGGGGAGGCGCCTTTTTATAGCGCCGCTCCCCCTGAGCTCCAGACCTGGCTGCGCTACTGACCTAGAGGTAAAATGCACCAAATTGCCTGTCCTGTACCTGCAGTCTTCTTGGTTGCAGAGGGTTTGGGGACCAAGTAGGCTGTATGCTGAACTAAAACACCAGGTCCAAACATGCAAAAACATCCACATTTTAGGACTCTTTAAAAAAAAAAACTGAATTGGAATGTCACCTATGGTGCCCAAAGTCATGTTCCAGATCTTTGAATTGGAACACCTCCAAGCTTTGGGATGTCTGAAATTCAGAGAAGGATATGGATCCAGATTTGCATATTGCAGCATGGCTGCACCTCTACTCTACATGGGAGCTCATAAATAGTTCATATTAAATGGGGACCAACTTTTCTAGCCAGGCAGCCTCTCCAGAGAAGCATAAGATTCTTTGAGCAAGGTGTGAAAAATAATGTATGTTGAAATAGATATTGTATACTGGACCACTTTGATATAGTCTACTAATCAGACAGGATGGCCAAAATTTTCACACTCGGTGGCCAAAAGGTAGGCACCTAATGCCATATTTAAGCACAAATTAAAAATGGTCTGATTTCTTGGGCCTTGATCACTGAAAATCTGCTGAGTGTTGCTCAGATAAATGCAAGGGAAAAAATTATGAGAAGGAATATGGGGGTCCTGATTCTGCAGTTATGCCATACATCCAAGTGGTTTCTCCTGCCGAGCAGCGAGAATTATGTCAGAGAGGGGAGCATAGTTAGCATGAAGATCACACTTACGAAGCCAGGGGTGAAATCCTGGCCCCATTGAAGTCAATGGGAGTTTTGCCATTGACTTCAGTGGGGAGGGGGGCAGGCCTGAGGCTTACTTTTGTTTACTACATACTATGCCTGAAACCCAGTCCTGCACTGAAATCCACTAGCCAGACCCTTGGTTCTGTGTAGGATCCCACATGGGTCTACATTAGCTGATCCAAATGCTGGACCAGGGCTCTAGCTTTGACCTTTATCCCCAGGGGTAGGCTTTGCTCACACTTTTTCTGGAGCACAACTACTCTGAGCTCCCTGTTGCATACCATGCACAGACCTGAAGGATCAAGGAGGTGGGGCCCAATCATCTTGTTTTCAATCCTCATCACAAGAAGCCACCAGGTTTCTCATTTGCATGCAGGCAAATGGCATTCTGTGCGTGCAGCTTTAAAAAAACAACGCATAATTCAGTGAACGTGCTGCAGAAACTGTATGATAAAATCGTATGCCTTATCCTTTCATCCCTCCCGGGGTTTTCGTCTCAGATACCATAGTAAATGTGGTACGTGCCATTAACGATAGATAATTGATTCATCTGGTTTTGCCAACTGTTTAATTTGATTGTCTATGATTTCTTAAGCAATCACAAGAGCATAGGTGACAGCCCTTTAGTTACTTCAATTTCTCTTTCACAGCCCATCTCACTTTTTGAGAGTGATAGATAAAAAAGTGCTAGTCCTCTACAAGTGTAGACAGATACTTAATAGGTGGAATTATAAAGTACTCGCCAAATTCTACAATCACAGGTGCCCACACAACTCTCACTTAAGTCTGCTAGAATCACACATTTGCATCCAAGAGAAGCATTTTACATTCCTAATTTTTTGAGCAATACAGACCCATTATGGAGAGGATAGAATGGTGATGGAGAACTATGTATCTGTCATGTGCACAGTGGAGTCCTTCGCAAAACTTGTGAATTCTCTTCAGGCTTTTTGAGGAGGCCACACCAATAGTAAGAAGTGATGATGGCCTCAAGTAGAGACAAAAACGTAGTGTGTGCAGAAATTTTTTGAAGCAAACAATGGTGATGATTGCATTTGGTGGGCTGCTTTATGGAAGAACCTCTTTTCAAGTGTTTCATGCAATCTGAAGTATTTTTTCAACAGACTATGCCAGGGGTCGGCAACCTACAGCACACGTGCCACCTTTGGCACGCGAGCCAATTTCTGATGGCACGCAGCGGGCTGAGTGGCTCGGCCCGCCGCAGCTCTGGGGTTCCACCTGCTGGCCCCTTGCCAGCCAGGATCCCGCCGCCGGCCCCACTCAGCACCCGCTGCCGACCTGAGTGAAGGGAACCCCAGGCTGGCAGCGGGCTGAGACCCCGGCTGGCAGGAGCCCCCGGCCAGAACCCCGGAGAGTTAAAATGTATTACTGGCATGCGAAGCCTTAAATTAGAGTGAATAAATGAAGACTCAGCACACCACTTCTGAAAGGTTGCCGACCCCTGGACTATGCTCATTTTATTCTTACTAACTGAATCTGACATGGAACACCATAAAAACTGTCTGCATTTTAATTAAAAGTATAAACAACATGATGTACACTTCCGACGAAGTATGTTAACTGCCCATTATTTGGTATGACTAACCAAAGGATTTTTCTAGATATCTATCACTGAAGCCTAACATTTCTTTTTTTAATGAAGACATCTTTGACTTTCATACCGTGCCTTGGAGGAGGTTCCAAAATGAATGAGGAAGAGGAGCAGGCTGAAGAGAAAAATACAGATGGGTAATTTTGGGAGTGATAACACACCCTAGTCAAAGTTTAGAAAGTAAATTACCTTTGCCTCAGGCAGGCTTTTACTTAGGTTTTTGTTGTTCAGTTCAATGAACTGGTTCACTTTTATTGGCTCACCAAAGCTGTGACTGTAATAGAAATTACAGCTAATGTGTCTAGCAATTTAGTTAACTGGGCAATATCATTTAAAGTGTTAAGTGTGTGTATACATTTTTTTAAAAAGTTTTTCTTTAGGAAAGATCTATGACTCATCACATCCAGAGTGCAAATTCAGTTTGGGTTTTTTTAATTAGTTTACAGCTACACATAGAAAAGGGACAACATTTTGTAATCAGATTCTAATCTATATTGTTGTTCTCAGCATCCAAAAAATCTTGGAATTGAATGCAATAGGCATCTTTTTTGCACATGGAAGTATACATGATTTTTAAACTTCCACCTCCTCTGTGGTAGTTACACTTTCAACAGGACTTAAATTGTGCTAATATGGCCAGTAAGCCATAGTACCACACTACCTGTACCATATACACACACAAGCACATTTTTGCAAGACAGTGTTCCTGAACACCTGTAGAAAAAACTAGTTTAACCATTGAAATGAATAGATCATACCCATTTACTGTGGGTCAGATTTGCCTGACCATATATAGATGTGAGTAACTCCACATTTTCCTCCTCCTCTGATTTTCCAATCAGAGTGTGAGATCCAAAGCTTGCCCCTGTTTCCTATTTCTTCTATTCTGGGTATGCTGGGGCTTGAACCTGGAGCAAGGAGTACAGGTCATCCAGTAGTGTTGGTGAAAAGGAAAGAAGAGGCTGGTATCAATATCACTGGAGAAGCAAGACAGATCAGCCTCTCAAGTGGAGTGAGTGTCTGCAGAGTGCAGCTACTAGGGGTGGGAATGAATAGCTTGGTGCAGGCATGAGGCTGCTGAAAGAGAAGAGGAAGGACTGTGATTATATGCAGGATGATGGAATGTCAAATCACAGATGTGCTGGAAGCTTGCTGGGATACCTTGAGCCTGACTTGAGCTGTCAACACTCCCTTTGTCTCTATCACAGGGCAAGCCCCAGTGAGTAGATCAATCCCCAGTGTCCCTGTGAAAGCAGATGGACCCGGGTGATCCAATTAAAGGGGCAAGGCTACACCTGGGGCTATAAAGGCCTGTTAGAGGACAGGAAGAGGAGGAGTGATTGGGACAGGCTGTGTCTGGGGAAAAAAGTGATAGAGGAATGGTGCTAATTCTGGTGGTGGATTCCTGGAACAAGGAGGCAGGTATTGTACTCAGGGAGATAACCCAGAGGCCACTGTTCAAGAAGGAGAAGGGAGCTGGCTGGAACTGGAAAGCTACAAGAAGCAGGATCACCTGAGACCCTGGAAGGGGAGGCTGTGAAACTCTAGGACAAACGGTTAGCTGAGAGACTCTTTTTGCTTATTTGGTTATGTTTGGATAATAAACCTACTTAAAGGAGACTGGGGGTGGCAGTGTGTGCTTGAAAGCTGAGGAGAAGCCCTCCCATCTTACGGTCTCCACTTGGAGTCATAGGTATTCAGCATGTCTGAAAACAAAGACCTCTATGCCCCAAATTGGGCACTGAAAATCAATGGGCACTTTTGAAAAAGTTGGTCTAAGTGTCCACCTCAGAAAAACTGCTGGCACCATGGGCACCAATTAGCATCCATGCTATTACCCTTAGCGGAGTGGCCAAGGCCTAGGTGAGACTGGACAGTGAATTATCACTCATCTTCAAGGTGGGGGTGGAATGGAGCAGCTTGCACTGCTATTGCCTGTCCTCTGTGGAATAAACAGGACTTCTGGCTCTCTACCTGGCACCTTTCACAAGGGGGGGGGGTGAAGCTGTAATTTTCTGCATGCAAATTAAATATTTAAAGAAAACATGAATGAGCATGAAATCACAGACTAAGAAAAAATCAGGTCACTTAAAAATTACAAACTGTGGTAGAAATGACTCAGTCCATCCACGATAGTTCCTAAAATGCCTCTAGTGGTTTGGATTATCAGAAGAAGGGCCCCTTGCAAGGTTCTTGAGGCAAGATCCCACTGCTGAGTTCAGACACATTTCCTGTAATGTGGGGGAGGTGGCGGCGTGGGGAGGGGTAATGAGATTCTATAGAATCTTCTAAGAGGTTTCTTGCCTGTAGAGACCCTATTCTAAATATAACCAGTCACAACATAAATTGTCCTTTTGATTTATAGCTACATTTATACCCTGCCAGAATTCCACATGGTATGATGATAATCTATCAGTTCTAGGAACTATAGAATGATATCCATTTCTTATAAAATGATGTGGTGTCAAGGTTTCGGCATATAATATGAATAAACGATTGTCTACAATAAACATCATTGTAGGTGTTAACTGGTCCTGTGTACCACACAGGCGCTATTTTCAGGACAGAAGATGGAAGCATGTGTCTAAACATGGCAAACGTGTTTGTGATTCCTCCTGCTTGCTTGTCTGAACTGATCAAATATACATATTGACTTGTTTCCACTGGCCATATCTCTGCTGTTTTAACTCCTTTGACTTCAAGGGAGTTTCATCAGCAGAGAATTTAGGTCAATAGAAAGATTCCCTACTGCATAAACCGTTTACTCAGGAGGCACTTGACATAAAGAGCTGTGAAGATGTGCATTAAAAGTGCCTACTCAAAGCCCTTGAGCACTGTTGTATTGCTTTTGATTTCTTTATTAAATGATTTTTATTAAATTCATAGAAATCTGGAAAAGTTCCCATAACAAATAGGCATGAAGAAAATACCTGGGTGATATAACTGCAAATATGTATGGTACAAGTAGCTGGATTTGTATCGCTCACGCCAAGAAGATATGGCACTCTTTCTTTCACGTAGAGTTACACACTTGATAGGCATGTTTGTTTGCCTGACTATTATGCCTGCAGTTTATCTCAAAGTGTCATGGAACTTGATTTCATAATTTAGATATCCATGCTCAGGTTACAAAGGTCTATCATTGGCTATTAGCCAGGATAGGCAGGGATGGTGTCCCTAGCCTCTGTTTGCTAGAAGCTGGGAATGAGCGACAAAAGATGGATCACTTGATGATTACCTGTTCTGTTCATTCCCTCTGGGGCACCTGGCATTCTCCACTGTTGGGAGACGGAATACTGGGCTGGATGGGCCTTTGGTCTGACCCAGTATGGCCGTTCTTATGTTCTTAACAGACAGTAGTAGTAGTAACTAAATATCACTGGTGTAGGGCTGAATACTGAAGAGCAATTTATTCACACTTGCAGGTACTGTGGTACTCAATGTTTGATGTATGTATTTTCATGCCTGTGCCTTTTCAGCAAAAATATTTTTCCAGCACAAAAGTATTTTTAGTTAGTAATTTACCAATTAATACTGTTTAGTTCTTCTGCCAGATTTAGCAGCAGAAGAAATATCTACCAAAGATTCCACTGCCAGCAACACAGAAATGTCATGATTCATGTAGGGTTTATTTTCAATTTGCATTTCAAATCAGCACTTTCAGACTTGCTGTTACTTCCTTCTGCAAAGTGACAAAGATAGCTTGCACTCTTTCCTACGCAGAGTTTTTTTTAATCAGTCATTTCTTAATAGACTAGACTCTAATGCATTTTCTATCTTTCCCGTAAAGGTGTATTACAGTGCCTACAGTAGGGATGTGCACCAATGTAGCTGCTCTAATGTAGAGTATGTCTACACTGATGTGGTGGGGGGAGGGATGTGTTCTTAAGTCAGGTTAGCTAGCCTGTGTTAGCTAACTCATGTTAAAATAGCAGTGAAGACATGGCAACTCAGGTTTTACCTTAAGTTAGCTACTCAAGTTCAACCCCAGGCTCTCGTATAGGATTTAACTTGAGCAGCTAATACAAACTAAAAGCAGTGTTGCCATGTTGTCACTGCTGTTTTGACCCAAGTAAATGACACACTTTTTTTCACAATGTATACATACTCATAATTATGCCAACAGAAACTTCTCTAATTTAAACAGGGCTGTAGTGTGTCAGGTCCCCCTCTAGTGGCTGCCTCACATGAAGGATAAGAACCTACTACTGCTACAAGTTAATGGAATTTTTCCTTTTGCTCAAGTGCTTGGGGTCATGGATTCTAGTCCTGATGATGAAGCTGGAACTGTACAACCACCTCTCCCCATAGGCCCAGCAGATCCAACAACTCTGGTGTATTCCACGTGGGAGCGCATCTGCTGCAGAAAGCTGGCGTGGTCGGCTGGGAAGATGCTGTGTGAACTGCACATGCCGAACAAACAGAGGAATTTCAAAAATTCCCAGGCGTTTAAATGGGAAGGGCACATACCTATCTACTTCAGGGCAGTAGAGTTCAAACTGCTGAACAGAGCGGTCAGGATGGGCATTGTGGGACACCTCCTGGAGGCCAATTAGGATGACATAACCAAGGCAGTGTCTACAATGGCGTTGCCTCCCTCTAACTACGTTGCAAAAAGTGCTAGACTGCTCATCTAGGTGGTTTTATTATGCCCACGTAGCAGGGGAGTTACAGCGGCAGGAGGAACATTTCAGTATACACCTCCACTGTGTTGTTGACGAAAGCTGACTTTTGTTGACAAAACTGTATAGTGTACACAAGGCCTTACATTTATTTTATTCTCGAATAAAAATAAAATCATTCAGTAGCCCCAAATCTAGAAGGATTTTCAAAAAAGGTTGGAAGTAAAACTTGTTCCTCTTAAACGCATGTGGGGTGGGAGAGTAGTATCTTAGGCTTGTGTCTTTTTGAAAAATAATTTAAAGTAGTGGTGGGTATGAAGGCTGCTTTGAGCAGGGGGTTGGACTAGATGACCTCCTGAGGTCCCTTCCAACCCTGAGATTCTATGATTCTATGATTGATTAACAGTGGGATTGATTTTAGTGGACAACTTTTATTCTTTAAAGCCAGAAATGTATCTGGCAAATGTGCTGAAGGAAATGTGGTCTTTGGGACTATGTCATGGTGACCACAACGTGTGGGCCCCTTGCTGAATGAGGGAGGGAACCTTGAGACAGAGGATGTGGAGAAAGCTAGTGTACTCAATGCTTTTTTTGCCTCTGTCTTCACAGACAAGGGCAGCTCCCAGATGGCTGCACTCTGCAGCACGGTATGGGGAAGAGGTGACCAGCCCTCTGTGGAGAAAGAAGTAGTTCGGGACTATTTAGAAAAGCTGGACGAACACAAGTCCATGGGGCCGGATGCACTGCATCCGAGGGTGCTAAAGGAGTTGGCCGATGTGATTGCAGAGCCATTGGCCATTATCTTTGACAAATCATGGCAATCGGGGGAGGTCCCGGATGACTGGAAAAAAGCTAATGTAGTGCCCATCTTTAAAAAAGGGAAGAAGGAAGATCCGGGGAACTACAGGCCAGTCAGTCTCACCTCAATCCCTGGAAAAATCATGGAACAGGTCCTCAAGGAATCAATTTTGAACCACTTAAAGGAGGGGAAAGTGATCAGGAACAGTCAGCATGGATTCACCAAGGGCAAGTCATGCCTGACTAACCTAATTGCCTTCTATGATGAGATAACTGGCTCTGTGGATGAGGGGAAAGCAGTGGATGTGCTATTTCTTGACTTTAGCAAAGCTTTTGATACAGTCTCGCACAGCGTTCTTGCCAGCAAGTTAAAGAAGTATGGGCTGGATGAATGGACGGTAAGGTGGATAGAAAACTGGCTGGATGGTCGTGCTCAACGGGTAGTGATCAATGGCTCCATGTCTAGTTGGCAGCCGGTATCAAGTGGAGTGCCCCAAGGGTCGGTGCTGGGGCCGGTTTTGTTCAATATCTTCATCAACGACCTGGAGGATGGTGTGGACTGCACCCTTAGCAAGTTTGCAGATGACACTAAACTGGGAGGAGTGGTTGATACGCTGGAGGGTAGGGATAGGATACAGAGGGACCTAGACAAATTAGAGGATTGGGCCAAAAGAAATCTGATGAGGTTCAACAAGGACAAGTGCAGAGTCCTGCACTTAGGACGGAAGAATCCCATGCACTGCTACAGACTAGGGACCGAATGGCTGGGCAGCAGTTCTGCAGAAAAGGACCTAGGGGTTACAGTGGACGAAAAGCTGAATATGAGTCAACAGTGTGCCCTTGTTGCCAAGAAGGCTAACGGCATTTTGGGCTGTATAAGTAGGGGCATTTCCAGCAGATCGAGGGACGTGATTATTCCCCTCTATTCGGCACTGGTGAGGCCTCATTTGGAGTACTGTGTCCAGTTTTGGGCCCCACACTACAAAAAGGATGTGGATAAATTGGAAAGAGTCCAACGGAGGGCAACAAAAATGATTAGGGGGCTGGAGCACATGACTTATGAGGAGAGGCTGAGGGAACTGGGATTGTTTAGCCTGCAGAAGAGAAGAGTGAGGGGAGATTTGATAGCTGCTTTCAACTACCTGAAAGGGGGTTCCAAAGAGGATGGATCTAGACTGTTCTCAGTGGTAGAAGATGACAGAACAAGGAGTAATGGTCTCAAGTTGCAGAGGGGGAGGTTTAGGTTGGATATTAGGAAAAACTTTTTCACTAGTAGGGTGGTGAAGCACTGGAATGGGTTACCTAGGGAGGTGGTGGAATCTCCTTCCTTAGAGGTTTTTAAGGTCAGGCTTGACAAAGCCCTGGCTGGGATGATCTAGTTGGGGTTGGTCCTGCTTTGAGCAGGGGGTTGGACTAGATGACCTCCTGAGGTCCCTTCCAACCCTGAGATTCTATGATTCTATGATTAACAGTGGGATTGATTTTAGTGGACAACTTTTATTCTTTAAAGCCAGAAATGTATCTGGCAAATGTGCTGAAGGAAATGTGGTCTTTGGGACTATGTCATGGTGACCACAACTTCGCCATAACTAACCTTGCTACATTTAACTCTCTGCTCTCTGTTGAAGTGAAAGCAACCATAACAGATGTTCCCTGTGCACCTCTGCAGAGAACTTACTTTTTTCCTTTGAAAAGTAGTTCTAGTATTGAACTGTGCTAAACCGACAGAAGCAGAAACGAAAGTGCATGGAACAAATACAGCATGAGCAGCAGTCATACAGGCTTCTCCGGAGTGAGCCAGGAGTCTGCCTCAACTGTGGCTTTAAAGGGCCTCAACTCGGTGTCTGTGCTCATTCAATGCTGGGTCTATTCTGAGCTCCTGAACAAAGGTGACAGACAACTGTGCTGCTGTGGGGATTTTCATTTGGTCATGTGGACTGCTGTCCACTAAGAGCTGGATTGAAACTATCCTGTCATTTCACATAAGCCAAAGAACAACTGTCCGACCATGAGAAATATCTGAGATTCTTCTGATCTTTTCTACTGTGAGACTAGTGACCATCCAAGGTCGATAGGCCAAGACTGCTCACTAGATTGGTTGTGAATACTGTAGTATACTAAACCCAGCTGTTCATCATATACAGTGTTTAATGTTAGTCTCATTTAGTCACAGGGTATTACATGCAGAATTCCCTTAGCATAATCTCCCCCCCAGGAATAAAAAGAATACCACCATCAAAAATCCCCCAAAGCAATGCAAACCCTATGGACATATATTCATAAGTAACTACCAGTTATGGTTTTGTCTTGTTCTCCGTGCAGTGGGGATAAGTGTCGAACAAAGTTCCATCTGTCTGTCTTAGGGTTGTATAGTCTGGAGTTCTGATATTATTATATAACATCTACACAGCCGCCTTTTCCCACTGTTCAGCCTGACTGAAACCGCATTTGATCAGAGTGCTGTGCAATGATACAGAGCAGAGATGGCTGGGAATAAACGCAGCTGAATACTGTCACTTCTTATAGCTAAATTTTCAGCATGGTGGGTTAGGAGGATGCATCCATGCTCCTTTCATTCGTATGGATCACCCTCTGTAATAGTGAGCGTTTACCCTCTCACAAGACAAAAGAGAAAGTAAAGTCAGTTGCAGCATCTAAGAAAATTGAACATAATCTCTCACTAACACTACTAAACCCTCTCTATTGATGAGATGTGTCCAGTCATATCACTTCTTTTCCAGCCAGCCTATTCCCTTCAACCATCCACTTTTCAGATCTACTCTCAGGCAGTTATTCACTTAAGCCTCACTCCAACTATGATGATACTGGACAGAGGGCTAAAGCATGAATCAAGTACTTTCAAATCCTCCCAGGGCAAGGGAAAAACTCTATTGAGTGCTTTGTTGTATTATACGCCAAGATACGAGTGATGTTCATTATCATGCCAAAAAAGCAGTCAGACAATTACTGATATGCAGCTAGATGCAAATACTGTGCTTGGGCAAGTTAAACCCCATAGTCAGAATGTTTTTAGATTTCCACATTTGCTTGTCCAGGGTAGAGAGCCATAATAAAGGTTGGAAAACCCCAGCACTATACCAACACTAATTTGTTTGATACAATATAGGAAAAAATGGGCATATATTTATAATAAGCGGCACAAGGGTTTAGCTGAATCATTGAGGATTCACATATAGACTAAATCCCTGCACTTCATACTGCAGATTTACCTTTTGGCTTTAAGTGTTTGGGTAGTTTTATGGCTTGAATCCACATTCAGAATTTTAAAAGCCTGGATTCAACACATTTTAATAAGTCAAATTAAGTGACACCAAAAAAAGTCATCCCAGGTGTGTTCTGAACAGCATTTCCTCTTATTGTCATCTTAAGCTGTTTGTTCAAATATTTGCTTTTTGCCATATGAATATTAGCAAGTGCCACAGAGTCAAATCATAGTGTCTAAGGCATGAATGGGACCAGCCTGTGAACAGAGACAATAGCATCCATATAGATGGTAGTAAAAGGGCCAGCCCATGAACAGACTGTACACTGAGTGTTTCCTGAGATGACATTCTCCACAAGAAGTGTCTAAGAAGGCCTCCATCCTGAGTTTAGGCACCTGTACCACTGGCAGCTTCAGCTCAGCCTTAATTTCCAGTCTAAAAAAACCTGGCCTCATAGCTGCTCTCACAAATGTTCTTGGCTAAGCAGGATAATGCTCAAAGCAGGCCCTTCGTCAGTCATTCTAATGAATTTACCCCTTTCCCTAGCAAACACCTATTCACAGCCAAGAAGGAAAGGGACTTTTAGATTTCATCAGTCAAGCTTCTCTTTTTGTTTAACTTCCAGCCAAGGAGAATTACCATTGTGTCAACTAGAATCAATTTACTGTTATGTCTCCCTCATGGTAGCAAAGTGCAGTGTTTAGCCAATCAGGTGCTCCTAGGAAGGCCTTTATAGAATCTGCCCAACCTTTTCTATTTAACATTTTATCCTCTCACATCTGCTGTTGCAGAACACCCCCTGGCTATATATCAGTTGTGGTTTATAACCCAGATCACGTCACAGGCAAACTTCTTTACCTAATACAGCCTCATTTATTTGTTAACTTCTCAGATCAGGCTTAGTGCAATGGCCATGATACTATTCAGAAATTCTATAAATAGAAACTCTTATATACATAACTGCATTTATGGTTTTTTCTTAATTTTAATTTCTGCAATCCTCGGAACTTACCTATTTCACTGTCTGTGCAGAACTCAAATTGTTTTGTGTTTATCCCTTCTCCAGTAGTGATCTCCAGACCCTGTTCCCATTTTTCAGCATCTTCATTCACATCTTGTCCCTTCCCATAGTGAATAATTAATCTCACCAGCAGGTGTCTGCCTGTTTGTGCTGCTCAACCCCACTGAAGTTAATTAGCAATAATAAAGTTTTAAATCTAAAAATAAAATGTTCTTTAAGATTTTTATCTGTGGTGTTAAAATATATTCTCTGCTGCTGTGTATGAGAAACACTCTTTTTTTTTTTTTTTTTTTTCCTTTTTCTTTTAGCTGTAGCCAGCAAGATCATTTCCTATAACATCATTTTAGCAGAGCTTCCTCGTCTGTTCAGAATCTTCCTTGTTCCAGGCTTTACTGTGGCTGGCTGGGAACCCAGGGGCCCTTTCATTACACAGCCTGTTCATCATATCATGGTTTTTCCCAATTAAGATCCTGATTCCACAAGTATCAGAGGGGTAGACGTGTTAGTCTGGATCTGTAGAAGCGACAAAGAGTTCTGTGGCACCTTCTAGACTAACAAACGTATTGAGCATAAGCTTTCGTGGGTGAATACCCACTTCAGATGCAAGGTCATGCATCTGAAGAAGTGGGTATTCACCCACAAAAGCTTATGCTCCAATACGTTTGTTAGTCTAGACGGTGCCACAGAACTCTTTGTTGATTCCACAAGGGAATTTAAGCAGTAGCGTAGGCAGGTCCGGAGCACAGGGGGAGCAGCGCTATAAAAAGGCGCCTCCCCAGGCTCCCACTGTACTCACCTGGCGGCGCCTCCAGCGGTGCTCCAGGTCTTCGGCACTTCGGCGGTGGGTCCTCACTCGCTCCGGGTCTTCGGTGGTACCCGCTGCAGAAATGCCGCCAAAGACCCGGAGCGCCACCGGATGAGTGCAAGAAGCAGCGCTTAAAAAGAAGCGGCGCCTTTTTTTAGCTCTGCTAAAGCGTTTGTAGACACAGAACTCTTTGTCGCTTTTAGCTCTGCTAAAAAAAGGTGCCGCTTCTGCTCACAGAGGGAGCGGCTGCTCCCCCTGCTCCCTCCTTGGCTACGCTACTGAATTTAAGTAGGTACCTGTCTTCAAGCAGGTAAACTAGTCCCACTGATGGCATGTGCTTAAGTATTTTGCTAACCAGAGCCAAAGGCTATGTCTACACTGCTGCTTATGTCAGCAAAATGTATGTTGCTCGGGTTTACGAATAATTCACCCCCTGAGTGACATAAATTACGCTGGCATAAGCAGTAGTATGCACAGTGCTACATCGGCGGGAGAAGGTCTCCTGCCAACATAGCTTCTGCCGCTCACAGGGGGGGGTGAGATTTTTATATCGAGAGGGTCTTCACCACGTGCTGCTGCAGCACTGTAAGTATAGACATGCCCTAACTCCCTGCTGTTATGTCAGCTGTATCAGCCCATTCTCGCCCTGATTGTCAACATTTCCTGTAAGTTTAATTTTCTTTTGTTAAAAACAGATGATATAGAATCACTGCAAAAAGTTTGTCCCAATCATTTCTTATTTTAACCAACTAACTCACATCGTTGGCTTTTTTCTGAGAACATGCTGCAGTTGTTTAAATATCAGTACAGATTTAGAGAATACATTTTATGTTAACCAAAATATGACTACCGTATATACTTGTTCATTAGCCCGTTCATTTATAAGCCGACCCCCCCCCTCCCCAAGATGGATAGGTAAAAATAGCAAAAACTGCATGACCCTTTCATAAGCTGACCCTATATTTCAGGGGTTGGCAAACTTTGGCTCCCGGCCCGTCAGGGTAAGCCACTGGTGGGTCGGCACAGAGCCCCTCAGCTCCCAGTGGCCGTGGTTTGCTGTTTCCAGCCAATGGGAGCTGCGGAAAGTGGCAGCCACTTCCCGCAGCTCCCATTGGCTGGGAATGGCGAACCGCGGCCACAGGGAGCTGAGGGGCTCCATGACTTGGGCGCTCCAGGTAAACAAAATGACAATGTATTAGATATTCAATTCAATAATTCCATAGAGTTTAAAATCATCAAGTTTTGGTGTAGACCCATTTATAAGCCGATCCCCACTCTTTGATGCTTCACTTTTTTTACCAAAAATATTTGGCTTATGAATGAGTATATACTGTCACTGATTGGTCCATCAGCCCTCATACAGAGAGCGCCAATTACAACACAGCAGATGCGTTGTTCTAGCCAGTCCTCCAACTACCTGCTGGTCAAGCTGTCAGTAGCACCGGACTCCCGATTGACATAGCACACCGCAGCCTAGAACTCCTGAGCAATCCGCCATCCGCAGCCTCGATTACAGGTGCATGCCACTGGGCCTGTATATACAGTAAGTTATAGAATTCTAACAAGAATATTCAGCATTCCACTGTTAAGTTTTAGAACATCTGAGAGTTTTAGAAGCAGTATTGCCCACTTAAGCATTCAAAAATCACAAGTTGACTCCCCCCCCAAAAAAAATCACACAATTGGCTTAGAAAATCATGAGACTTTTTAAAAATAATGTTAGGTTGTTTATATTTGTGAGTTTCTGTTTTGTTTTTGTTTTGAGCCATTAGATTTCCCCTTTTCCTCCATAACAGGAGGGGATAAACTTACTTTAAAAAAAAAAGCTGGGATTCTCATGTAATCACAACTCCACAAACATAAAGAAAATACCCAAGAAAAACACCAGCCAAATATTGTCACAGTCATTATAAAATTGTGAGTCAGCAAAAGTATAGAAAAGATATAAACCCTTATGCTTCTAGGTAAAAGCCAACCTCTGATGAATGAGGTTTAGGAAGAAATTGGTCTTCTGTTTCCTATAACTCCTAGAATTGCTTACTGTAGAGTTATTTCACCTTCCCTTGAGGCAGCTGTGCTGGCCACTATCAGAGACCAAACACTGGATAAAATGGACTATGAGTCTGATCTAGTATGACAGTTCCTGTATTAACAGTTCCTTTGTCTATCTAATAATTTGAACATCAAGTTTTGACTAAAGCCTTGTTCTCCCTTCAGAACTCAACATCTAGTTTCCAGACTTGCAAGTTTTGCCTACTGACTTAAAAATGCTCCGTCTCTCAGTAATCTGCGCACACTGACTATTTTCCTGGGAGGAGAAAAAAAAAAAAAGGTACTTTCCCACTTTTGAGCCACAACCTATCATCTGTTGCTTTTCCCCCTGCCCTGCCCCTTGTTGGCTTTCCCTACATACCTGTAAACTTCAGTCACTCGCATCACACTAATCCCAAATTTGGGCTCTTTTTTTTTTTTTTTCTCTGCATCCTATTTTGGGGCCAGATTATGGCTACCCCAGCATATGCACACTCCGTACAGGGAAGAGAATGCAAGACGCCCAGTCCCTAGCATTCCCACACAGAAGGCAGCTAAAATGCTTGTGCTCCTTGAAAGCAAGCTCCAGTCTCTAGCACAGACAGCGTTGCATATTGCCCCAGATGCAGTATGTCTGGGTAGCGTGGGAGCATGGCCATGACCTCTCTCCTGGCACCCAGGACAGCCCCTACTATACAGGTAAGCAGCTGTACTGAGGAAGCACGTGCTACATCTTTCTAAAAGGTGTAACAAGCATTGTCAGCATGTGGGCTCCCTTCAGCACCCCGAAAGCATTTTTCTCAATCCTGTCCTAAGAGACAGTTTCAGGATAAAGTTCCAGTGACTACCAGCTCAGAGATGCACAGGCTGCTTTTCCAATAGCATTTGCAGGCACTGGGGGCCTGTTTCTCTGGTCCTCTGGGGCCACTTGGTGGGAGGGAGGGAGGGAGGGTGTGTGTGTGTGTGTGTGTGTGTGTGTGTGTGTGTGTGTGTGTGTGTGTGTGTGTGTGTGTGTGTGTGTGTGTGTGTGTGTGTGTGTGTCCTTAAACCAGCCTGTGAAGGCAACAGAGCGTTCCCCCAGTGCAGGGGAATTCTCCACCAATAGAAAGCTGGTACTGGCAGTTCCACTGCCTCCAGCACCTGCCAGCCCACTTTCCCCTGGAATAAGGTGATGTGGGGGAGTATGTTGAGGAATGGGCATGGGTGGGACAGGAAAGGGCGATGGCGGAGCAGAACGCTGCCACACTTGATCCTGTCCTGATGAGCCTTGGTTTGGGGGAACTTTCAATGAGACATCTTGGACATGGTTTGCAGAGGTTCTGAGTACCCACAACTCTGCTTGCAGTCCATGGGAGCTATAAGCGTTCAGTACTTGAGAAAAAGGGCTTGAATTTCTTAAGCTGGACCCCCAAAAATGGAGGCATCCAAAATTAGTGAACTTGAACCTCTCTGTTCCATATATCTAACTTGGGGCTGACAATAATCAGCTACTTCACAAACGTCTTGTAAAGTTTAAATAGTTACGTTAATAAAGCACTTGGCCAGTATAAATTGATAAGCATTTTTTTTATTGGCACCAGCGCTGAATTGTGAAAGATAGAGCATGTCCCTTTAATATCTTCCTGGCACTCACCCTCTGATACCTCAGGAACATGCATTTCTTAGGAGTGCTCCTTTTTTTGTACACCTCTGCTTTTCATTTAGTGCCTGTCAGATCATTTAAATTTTGTGTAATTTTAATGTATTATGTACCTGCCAAGTTGTCTCAGGGGTTTACTTTCAGTGCAATTACATTCAAATAGTGATTTTGCTAAAGCACCTTTGTAGCAATCTGATGGCCATTTCCATGGGAATGGGCTCAGAATTGAGCTGAAAAGTGGCCAGAAATGTCTTATAAGTAAATCTGAGCAAAAATAGGACGCTCTGTCACAGAGAAATTCTAATGTTGTAACACTTGTTTTATCCCAAATCAAGATGAAAACCTGAATTATCATTTTTTTGCATAACAAAAATGTTTCATTTCAGTGTGTGAAACTCCTACAATGCACCGCACAGCTTAGTCACAGGGGAGACCATGGTGGCGAGTTGTGGTCCAGCCAAGGGTCTCAGCCAACAGGAGGAGATGGTGGGGGCATAAGTGTGGGAACCGTAATTTCCATGAGGCACCATAGGCCGGTGCAGTTTAATGTTGAAATGACAGAACAAAATGTTTTGGTTCAGTTCAACAAACTGAAATATTTTGAATCAGGTCAAATTTATTTTGTTTCAATATTCCCAATGGAAAATAAAAATTTTGGCAAAACTGAAATTTTTCTATGCAAAATTTCAATTTTGGGGGGAATGTTCAATGGAGAATGAAGTTTCCAAACGAGGTCTAATTAAAGTTTCAGTGACTACCAGCTCAGAGATGCATGGCCTGCTTTTCCAATATCGTTTGCAGATTTTAGAATCTATCCGGCCCTCTTAACTCGCTATAGTGTTTCTGATTTGAAGTTATTGTTTGTACAAATAACAATATTTTCATAGACAAATTATTTTTGCACAAATGAGTTCTGAACAGTTCAGCTAAATATACTGGATTCTTGTTCAGTAAGAAACTTCATTAGCCATTCAAAACAGATTTCATATTAGTGACCAGATGTCCTGATTTTATAGGGACAGTCCTGATTTTGGGGTCTTTTTCTTATATGGGCTCCTATTACCCCCCCACCCCCGTCCGATTTTTCACATTTGCTGTCTGGTCACCCTATTTCATATAGCCCTTTCATAATAGAAGTGTAACAGTAGCATCAAAGCTTGAACTCAAACAGCACAAAAACTTTCAATATTTAAAAAAATGTCTCTCACGGACTGAGCATGCTCACCAAGACTGCTGACGCCAGCTGCCCTACCCCCCCCCCCCCCCATTATTAGCAGGTACCGGTTGTTTCTATCTAAAAGGAACAAAGGAAAACTGCACATGGCAGCATTCAGGGCGAGCCTATGCTAGAATCACTACAGAGGTGCAGCTGCATTGATGCAGCTGCACCATTGCAGCACGTCTGGTGAAGACGCTCTATGCCAATGGGAGAGAGCTCTCCTGTCAGCATAATAAAACCACCTCCGTGAGGGGCAGTAGCTGTGTCTGCAGGGGAAGCTTTCCTGCTGACAAAGCACTGTCCACACTGGTGCTTAGGTCGGTGTAACTTACATTGCTCGGGGGGTGGCTTATTCACACTCCTAAGTGACATAAGTTATGCCAACATAACCTGTAGTGTAGACAAGCCCTCAGGGTAAAGATCCTGTTCAGTAGGAACTCAGTGGTACAGTGATATACCACAGCCCTGTCTGGAGGCATGGATCCAAATACGAGTTGGAAGAAGCTTGCTTGTCTCAACTTAATATCCTAGCCGCAATTTTTATTCAAAACATATTGTAAAACCATCTTGCTATGTGGCACAATTCAGCACAATTGTAGCTTCTGCTCAGGAGAGGGTCAGAATGAAAGCTGGGGTATTGGAGGTCAGGACTGAGGGCAATTCTACACTTAAAATGCTGCATGGGCTGCACCACTGTACCACTTTAAGTGAAGACACTCCTACACTGCCGGGAGAGCTTCTCCCCTTGGTGTAGTTCATCCACCTCCCCGAGAGGCGGCAACTATGTCGATGGGAGAAGCTCTCCCATTGCCATACCGCTGTCTGCACAGGGGGTTAGGTCGGTATAACTACATCACTCAGGGGGTGTGGATTTTTCACACCCCGGAGCAACGTAGTCATATTAGTATAGGTCTGTATTGTAGACCTGGCCTGAGATCTACTGGCAGAGTTAGGTTGGCAAGCTTATAATACAGCTGCCCACACTATGCTTGGCTCGAATGAGTGACATCTGACTCTTACCAAGCATGCAAACTAAAACGCGCCCACAGTTTGTAATAAAGGAAAGAAAAACATTTTAAAAGCATTTAAGGAGACAGTGGAGCTCAGAATCTCTGTTTTCATTCACCTTCATCTCAGGCCCATGTTTAATGTTAGAAATTCAAGAGAGGTCACTGTAACTGTGGCAACAGGCTGTGCTTGTAGCAGTAGGCTTTAAAATTACCAAGCCGTACAGATTTATTTATCCTGTCAAGTCCCTGTTGACATGGCGCTTCCATTTGTTTTATACATTACCTCATTTTGTTTAGTACACTGCAGTTTTCCTAAGGATTTTACTGATGTCTGCCACAGAGCATGTCTTTTTTTTTTTTTTTCTCCTTCTAGCTTCTCTTTAGCATTTATCAGCTCTTTTTTTAACCGATTCTGAACACCTGCCTCCTAGTAACTCGTCACATGCTAACCTTTTTCAAAGTGCTTCTAACACACACACACACACACACACACACACATAATATGGATCTTCCATACATTCTGATACTTTTTCTCTAGATGTACTTCAGAGATGAATGGAAACATTTTCAATGGGCTTTTGAGGTCCTCCCCTACTCTCCACTTAACAACCAGACTTCTCAGACAGGGCAGATAGTCTTATAGTTAGGGCACTAAACTGGTACTCAGGAAGGGTCTGGATTCAGATTCCAGCTGTGCCATAGACATCCTGTGCTCTTGGGCAAGCCATTTAACTTCTCTATGCCTCAGTTCCCCATCAGTAAAATGGGAATAATAGTATTTCCTTCCTACTTATTTAGATTATGAACTCCTTGGTGCAGGGACTGTCTTTTACCATATGTTTGTACAGTGCCTAGCACAATGAGGCCTTGGTTTTGTTGGACCTCTATGCACTATTATAATGCAAATAAAAATAATTCTAAATAGTCCATATTGTGAATGTAAAACTAACCCCGTCCCATAATGTCTTCCTTATTTCAAGATGCCTAATTTTACCTAATCCAAGATTGTAAATTTCTGGAACACAATATAATGTATGCAAACCAAAAACCACAAATTCTAGAATCTTATTTTGATCTCACTTACATGAGTTTTACACCACTGTCTTCAGCGAAACTATGTTTAATTTACACAGGTGGAAGTGAAATCAGAATCAGACTCAGGTGTTCATATTTTTTATTTTTGTCTCTTATTGTGGACTTTTAAATTACATTTTAAAGGTTTGCTTCATCTATTTAGCCTTTGGTACTTCAGGTGGAGAGCTGAGTATTCCAAGAGCACATAATGTACACACACTAACTTACTTATTACAAGTTACAATTTCCTCTTCTACAGCCCTGGGCCACTGCAGAGTATAAACAATAGCTGTGTCTTGAAAAATGTCCAAAACAAATGTCTCAGTTTCCATGCTACTCTCAGATCTCTAAAAGAAAGCACAGTGTATATTTAGTTGGCTTAATTTTATGAATAGTTTGGAAAGTATGATATAATGTTCATTCTGAATGGTCTAATCTTGGGTAGAATCTTGCTGCAAAGAATTTACCACAATATAGTGGTTTACTCTGACTATTTAATTGCTTATTTAGAACAAACTATTTTTCTAAAAGCTTCCTCCACCCCAATAAAATTAGCCATCTGTAACAGGCAAAGAAATAATAAAAAGCAAATAATCACCTTCCTCCAATTTGACTTGGCAAAGCAGTGGTAATATATAGCTAAAGCTGGAGCAAATATTTGCTAATACTCTGACTATTCAGGGGCACTCTACACCTGGGACTTCTTTTAGTACTTTCTAGATCTTCACACTGTTCCTTTCCCCTCCTGCACATTTTCTTGCTGTCTGAGTAAACCCTTCAATGGTGTTATTTTCAAGGTCTCCTGTTTGTTATAATTTGATGTCAGTTCATCGGTCCTTTCATTCATCCACACTGGACCATATTGCAAACTCTCTCATGTAGGATGTCAGGATCTAAATCCATGCCTGGGATCCTGAGAGAAGTAGCAGCGCCAGCTTCTTTGCCACCCTAGGTGGCGCCTCTGGGAGAAGCTGCCGCCGAAATGCCACCAGAGACCTCGGCAGCCGAAGAAGCTCCCGCTGAAATGCTGCCAAGGTCCCCCAGAGGCATTTCGGTGGCAACTTCTCCCAGAGGAAGAAAAACCGTCGCCGCCCGAATCCTGGCACCCTATGTGACTGCCTAAGGTCACCTAGTGGTAGCGCCGGCCCTGCCTGTCAGGCTATTCTGCTGACTCATTCAGGCAGCCATAACCTGTAGGTCTCAGGTGAGCAATAGGATAAAAGGTGACTGTCTCTTAAGCAAGATGAGAGATTTGGAGTTCAGGCAGAATGTAGAAATGGCCAACTCAGAAGGAGGCTAAGGCTAAGGGTTATATTTATTTTTCTTAAGCAGTGATCAAATTGGTTTGGGGCATGCCCAGTCAGCAATCTGATACTTTATTTTGGAGCTGCTATCTTGGTCTCTAGATTTTGACATCATGACATGACTAGGGGAGCCAGACCCATAGACTCCCATAAAGCTGACTCTACTTTTAATCCAGCTTTGCCCATAGCTGTATTCAAACCCCGCAGAGGGACAGCCAAACCCATTATGATCAGCAGAGCCTAACAGAACCTTTGAACAAATGGACAATCTGCTCTGAGTGCCATTTCATTCTGATGTCTCGAGTAGGTGGAACCTGGCTTGTGGGTGGATCTTGAGAGAGTACTGCTACTTTTTCTTCACTCCAACTCAATCCCTGTTCTTACATTAACAAAGGAAAACCCCAGACAAGGGGTGAGTGCTGAAGACTTATCAAGAAGGTGTATGCTTGTTCTCATGTAAACAGGATGCAGAAAGGATTCATTGTCCTGAAGAAATCCATGGTTTGCCTTCTGCAGAAGATGTGTCACATTTCCCCCTCCTCAACAAAATTAGTGCCTGTGAAATATATAGGCTGAGCAGCTCTGGAAAACACATAGTCAAATCTCTGCTGGATAATATGGCCACAGGGTATAGGTGTATCATTCCACCCTACCCCTTTTCTGCACCATTATTGTGTTTTGGCTTCCATCCTTGCTCTGCACTGAAGAGAATCAGTGGCCTGTATAAACTGGCTGTGGTTTTTACAGCCCATTTAAGTCTGAGGGCTTGTCTACACTTACAGTGCTGCACTGGTGCAGCTGAGCCACTGCAGAACTGAGTGAAGCTCTCCCATCGGCGTAGGTATTCCACTTCCCCCAAGAGGTGGTAGCTATGTCAACAGGAGAAGCCCTCTCATCACCATAGCACTGTCTGCACCAGAGGTTAGGTTGGTATAACTATGTTGCTCAGGGGTGTGGAAAATCCATACTCCTGAGCGATGTGTTATACCCACATAAGTTTGTAGTGTAGACCAAGCCTGAGATGTCCTTTCCGCTGTGCCCTTCCATTTTTCTTGCAAGTAATGCTCCTTTGCAATAGTGAAGTTTTCAAAGATCATTTCCAAAGGAGCTCTGCCTTTTCTAGTTCCAAATCATTTCCAGCAAGTAACCTTGTATGTAATATTTAGCCGAATGCCTTTGCTGAGCACAGTGTTTCATACCTGATGGTACTGTAGCTTCCAGCAGGGAACACTAATTCATTCTCCTGCACTCTTTATGACCCCCAGAAGTCCAGGTTGCCACCTTTTCAAAAACAGAATAGAATAAAATCAGCTACTACAAAAATGTTTTCAGAGGCTGAGGTCCACCAGGGACTCCATAAACATCTTTGGTTTTAGAGGCACTGAGATCCAGGCAGGGTAATTCCATTGGCCTTCACCTAACCCATTCAATCATTTATTGGTAAACTATTTACATTTCTTTTAAGAGGCCCATATATTTTTTTTGTTTAGTATTTATTACAAAATCCCATTCTGACAACAATCAACAAACTCACCACATATGAAACTTCAGTAATTGTAAACTAACGGATTTACCGGAATAGCTTTCACATTTTTAATAGCTGTGACTTTTTTTTTATTACACCCTGAAAAAGCAATGAATGGAATGAAGAACAGATTCTAAAAATTACAGGCTAGCTCCATGTTTTAAATGAGTGGCAACCTGACTGGCATCTTGTATTGAACAAAGATTTCTAGTAAGGGATAGCTTTCTATGACGGGTGCTCAAATATATTGGGATGTAACTAACATCTGATTACCAACCACACTAGTTGCGTTGCACTTTTGAAAGGCAGACTATTGTATGCTGTGTTATTGTAGCCATGTTGTTCCCTGGATATTAGAGAGATAAGGTGGCTGAGGTAATATCTTTTATTGGAACCTTTTCTCTCCCATAATAATTAACTCAATTTGCAGCAGGAGCAAGATTTAACCTTATAGACTCTTTAAATGTATTTTGTCCTATCAGCTCAGAACTTCGATTATTTATTTTGGACTACAAGGAATTTCTCTCTTCTCTCAGTGACCTATTATGTCAAATTGTTAAATTACATTTTTAAGCTCTAACGCAACTAAAAAGCTTATTCAGCCTTCTCTATATAAATTGAGTTTTCCCTGATTCCCATGGAGCTGTAAGTACCACAGAGCTGCTAGCCATCCTCATTAGACCACCTGCTAAGCACTGGCAGTTTACAATTAAATAGGCCAACAAGAGCAAACCATTTCAAAGGCCAAAGACAGTGGCTATTTCAAAGCAGTACAACAGCACAATGGGTCAAATTCATCCCTTGTCTAACCCTGTTGAAGCCAGTGGAGTTGGGATGAATTCAACTCAATGTGTTTAAGGTTAAAGTGATCAGCCTGAAGCAGGCTGGAGGGTTTTCTGTTTATTCATGGATCTCAGACATTGTGTGTGTGTAAAAATAAATAAATATGGAGGCAGTTAATGCTACCTGGATTTGTTGAAATGTAGAGCATCAAGACTTCAAACATGCTGAATCCCTGAACTGACAATAATCCAAAGAGACAAGGTGGGTGAGGCAATATCTTTTATTGGACCCACTTATTACCTCACCCATCTCGTCTCTCTAATATCGTGGGACCAACAAGGCTACAACTACACTGTAAACAATCTAGAGACTGAGCCCACTAAAATGTACTGTGAGTTGAAACTGGGTTATGCAGATCCAACCAGGAGCCGGTACCTACAAATCTGATGGCAATATTTAGTTGACACGGAGGTAAACTGGAGTTAAGACAGAGGGGGGAAAAAAGCCAAACTTACAGGCACTACTATAGTTTCTGCTATTTCTGAAAGCTGAGTCTCACAAAAGCAGTGTTCCTAATATTCTTTGGATGTTGGGCAGTGTTCAGTGGCTACTATTGTGACCTCATTCCTAGAAGTGATCCATCCTAGAACCAGTGATTGGAAAAAGATGCTGCTGATCCTATTATTTCTAAGCATCCACAGGTAAGTAGGATATTTTCTGTAGAATAACAATAGTTGGGCACCCTTATTTAGGCCTTTCTCTGTTGGTGATGTTACATTTTTCCTGCTTGCATGGATGGGAGACCTCTTCTCTTACCCAATTTGGAGAGTTACAATGCCTACACTAAACTGTGAAAACCTTAAAAGCAGTTGTACTTCTCACAGTGCTACTGAAACAGCATGATCAAGCTTTGGGAGTGAGGGAGTTACCCATCATCACTTAACATGCTCCACAGTGCAGCAGCCTACCCTGACAACCTTTTACTGTGCTTCCTCCAGAGAGAGTTTCTCAGGAATGACTAGCTGTACTGCTTTCCTCTAGGGGGTCAACACACCACTTCTACATCCCTTACACCTGTAGCTCCGACCAGTAAAAAGAGCAGCATTGATGGATGTGATGTGTGTGTATAAACCCCACACTGGTTGTCTATGTGTTAATAGGAGCCTGAGCTCAACCAGGCTACTGGGTAGAGGACTGTGAGGCATAACTGGTGATCAAATCCAGCTCAGGAGGAGATGAGTCTTCACAAAGGAAGTAGCAGAAGGCAGGGGGGGATAGAAGGGGGAGGCTGCAGGGAGAGAAAAAAGAACTCTGCAATCCCTTTCTTGGCACTTGAGAGGGGAGAGAGACCAGGAAGGTCCAGGAGGAATCCCAATGGGAAAGTTGGTCCTGGGATCCTCTCCCAAGTAGAGATGTCTGGCAGAAGGCCAGGAGAAACACCGAGCAACCACTGGGAAGCAGGCCGTGGTGGTGAGCCAAGGTAAAAGGGCAGGATCTGGACTTCCAATGAGAGAGTCCAGAGAGGCTTTCAGCTGAGGAACTGAGCAAGGGAGAAAAGTTCAAGCCTATGTGGGGTGGAAGTTGGTTTAAATTTGTACTTTTGGGGGGATTCCAAGGGAGAGCCCAGTGGTGGCCCTGAAAGAAGGGTGAGCTGAAAGAGGCTGTGGTAGGAAGAAGTCCAGGTAGGCAGCTTCAAGGAATCAGACAGAGCAGACATTGGTTGCTGGTTAGAGGGTCCCTGGACTGGAACCCAGTACAGTGGGAGAGCCTGGATTTCCTTACCAGCCACCAGGGAACGTGGCCTGGGGATAAGAATTATACAGAGCCCCCTGAGATAAAAACATGTAAGGACCATGGAGTCCCGAGTTGGGGCTGGTGACCTGATGCAAGGACACTGGCATTCTTGTGTTGGACTTTATGTAACCCTAGAAGGGATGGAATTCAACTAGGGCCTGGCCAGAAGGTCAAGTCACAGAAAGAGGCAGACCACCACAGGACCGGAGTGACCATCAGCAAGGGGTGCCAGAGGAAAGAGATGCTATGACACACCCAGCTGGGGGGGGGGGGGCAGCAGCGCTGAGTCTGCCCTTCTACAGTGAACTCCGGTGGGAGTGTTATGCAGTCCTCTTCAGCTTAAATGATGATGGCTGGTATGTGGGGATATTAAGACAGGAGTTAAAAATGAATTATCAGAGCCATGGAAGGCCCCATAGGGGGGAAACCCAGCCTTTGAATTGTTCTATGCTACTTCAATTGCCTCATCAACATATGTGGCCCCTGTTTGTGAACATTGTGATCCAACCGCACACGACATCTAAGATCACTCCAAGCTGCTAAATTTGGATCTGGGTCTAAGAACTGCATTCCCATATCTTGAGTGTTCATATTGGAGGTATTTGGTTGGCCCATTTTAGAAAGATGGCTCAGTCAGATCCAGATGTGAACTGCCCCGAGTTTAGGATAACGGGTTCTGGAGTCTTTGTTCAAGTCTACCTCGGACGACATCACGTGCAAGTCTGTGTCAAAAGGTTGCTGCATTAGGATCTGCATCATGATGTGCCTATCAAATAAGAAGTTGATAAGTGCTAATGGTACACAGTAACTTGTGATAGAGCTGATTCCTAGATGAGCTTTCTAGCAGCGGCCAAATTTCCTGAGGTTATTGAAGAGGGAAAATTGAGGGAAATGATTATTTGCATTATCATAGCACCCAGGAACCCTCATCATAGACCGGGATGCTGTTTTGCTAGGCACTGTACAAACACAGAACAAAAAGGGGTCCCTGCCCCAAATGTTTACTATCTAAATATAAGATGAGAGATGACAGGTGGATACAGGCAGACAGACAGAGGAGTACAAGGAAGCAATGAGACAGTATTAGTCAGGATGATAGGCAACGATTTCTGCACACCAGCAGCCTGTTGTCAAATTACTCTATAACTCACAAAACAATACAAAGTTTTTTTGTCATGCTAATATTCTGTCATACAACTGTAATCTCATATGAAGACAGAAGTTAGAGCTATACCCTTCTATCCAGCTTTCAAAGGAAGTCAACATAATAATTTGGTTAACAAGTCACACTTATGTGTGAATGAATTGCAGCTGAGTGCAAACCTGGCAGTTCAATTATAAAATATGTCAAGGCCTTCCAGAAGTGATTACCACCATAATATTGAATAAGGTTACCACAAGCATGACTGACTAATTGGCAACACTAAATCTATTTTTAAATGTCAAACAGCATCTTAGTGATTGTATGTTTTTATAGAGCAAAAGAGCACAATAGTGGGAACCAGTGAGACACATATACTTAAATGTCTGTCTGTCTATTTCTAATGAAAACCACACGTTCCAAGGGATTTTAACTCAACTGGCTGAAATCACACCCGCCTAAAATGTAATGTACAAATTTGCCAGCACTGATGTAATTTCCACCCAAAATGAAAGACTATCAAAGTTGTTTCTGAAATTAAGGGACTTTTTATTACCGGAAAGAGATTTAATTTTAGGAAGGATATTTTCCAGGCACTATAAAATTCTCTTAATTGGCCCATCCCAATCAAAAGAGAAACATGGTAATTAAGTGGTTGGCTTGGCCATTTATAGGAATACATTTTGCTGGGAGATAATCACGCTCATGTACTCAGTTACTTTAAAAATAAGAATACTAAAAATCATTGAAGGCTTTTAAAACTGTAGTATACTAAGGTATGTGTGTTGTGGGGTTTATTTATTATTAACAATGCCCCAAATGAGCTTTGCATATATGTAAGATGACAGGGCCCCTGCCCCAAACAGCTTACAATGTAGAGACAAAACACAAATGAAGAATGGGGGAAAGGGTGAGGTAACAGTGTCACACCTTTTATTTCTTTGGTGTAGATACACTTCTTTTGGGGCAAGGGAGGATGTTAAGTTCATAAGAGTAAGGGAGAAACAGTAAGTTCTTCCAGTGACGCACCTGTTATACTACTCTGCTACCCCACCTGGAAAACAACAACCACAATAATTAAATCAGAGAACAATAAAAGTTTCGCCCAGGGTGTGTAACGTGCAGTTGTGGACATAACAGTGTAATTCTCCAAATGAAGAATCCATGTAGAACGGGGGTTCTCAAACTGGGGGTTGGAACCCCTCAGGGGGTTGTGAGGTTATTTTGTGGGGGGTTGCGAGCTGTCAGGCTCCACCCCAAACCCCACTTTGCATCCAGCATCTATAAGGGTGTTAAATATATAAACAAGTGTGTTTAATTCATAATGGGGGGGTCACACTCAGAGGCTTGCTATGTGAAAGGGGTCACCAGTACAAAAGTTTGAGAATCACTGATGTAGAAAGAAGCTTTTCTGGTGCCCCAAACTACAGTGTAGATTCCAGCAGGGGGCTCCAAAGAAGGAGTAGCCAGTCTTCATATCCAGCAGCCGCACACATTCAAGCTTGCCCTTATTTAAATAAGTGCATGTGCAGCTAAATGTTGATAGACGTTTGGGACAGAAGGGCATGTCCCAACTAACATGTTGACAGACATTTGTGCATTTGAGACATACGTGCGCTTCCCAAGTTAAATGTTTGTTGACAGATAAACATCAGCATCTGTGCAGTGGACAGTTTAAATGAGCAAACAGCTTATTAGCTACAGATAAACATCAGTGGCATTTAAACACACTAGATGTGCCACGTAGCCAGTGCTTTGAGTGAGCTAAAATGCATTGCAGCGAATCTCTACCCCAGAAATTGTCCCTATAAAATGAATGTGGCACTTATCAGGGAGCTGATTAAGAGTATTCCATTGTAACTAACCTTTATGTGGATTGATGCCTTTCTAGTATTTTAATACTGGCCATGATAATTATATCAGAAAAATAGGTAGTGAACATGCAAGCTGTTGCACTGGGGAAAAAACAACCAAAAAAAGTTTCCTGTACAATCCTGTATTCTGCAATATCACTTTTTAAAATTATGTATTCATAATCAAGTTGAATATATGTATATGATCTTGGTAATTTCCAGCTGAATCATAATGAAAGTTGCCAGACCAAGTATGCATTTAACAAACAAAAACAACCTTGTTTCAATCCAGATTTGACTGCTAAAGCAATAAAAAATCAAATATTTCTTAGTGTGAGGCTCTAGTTTAAGAGCGAGTTCATCTTTCCTAGTTAAAAACAGAACCCTTTCAAAATGGCTGTAAAGCACATTACCCGTGCTAGCTGTACAGTATTTTTCTCTGGTATCTAAATTCATAGCGCCTGTTTCTTTACATATTAGCCAACACTGCGTAGACCACTGGAAAATGAAGTTATTGGTATTGAGCACTAATTATTTGGAGTTAGACTGAGACCTTAGTCTGAGCCCTGTGAAAGGAATGGTGCAGAAGAAACCACAGAAAGGAACTGAGACTGAGTTGCCTTGCTATTTCTTCCCTACTCCCCATTTGCTCCTGGGAGGATGCAATTTACTTCCCCATCCTTGCTGAGTCAGCTTTAGGGGGTGCAACCAATGCTCCTGCTGCTACCCAGCCTTGCTTGCCCCCCTGCTTACAGTCACAGAAGCAGGGGCGAGTACTGGGCATAAATGCATGATACATAGTCATAATGGTGAGCAGAACTAAATTAGGGCCAGTCCCAGAGGGGAAGGGACTGTTGACTCAAAGTAACGATGAGAAAGAGTTAAGGGTTTGTGTACGCTTTCTGCTAGGAGAGAAAGTGAGACTGTTTTGTACCAGCAGCAGGAGGGGAGCTGCTGTGAACCCTCTTCCAGTAATAAATGTATGTTCTCCTACTGTTTACTGAGCAAATGCCTGTGTCACCATTCCAGGGATTCTGCCTGCTTATGCTAATCCACCAATAAGGAGACCATGAGATCACAGAACAAAAACTGTAGTTACAGCACTGTATCTTCTGAACTAAATACATCTCGTATCAGACCATACAAATTAAAGGACTTGCGGGACTTTCTTTTTGCGTGTTATTGATCTGATGTGTCTTCACCATCAGCACTGCCTGCCCTATGAACCATCTTTGTCTTTTTTCCATGGTGATTTATTACAACAGATTTACAGTTGAAATACAGTAAGTCCCTTTATCTGCAGGCCTTAGTCCTAAATTGGGACAAATGACGCTATTGAGAACGTTTTAGTGGGTGCATGTTTTTAATGGTTTTTGTCTTCAAATGGTCTAATGCCCTTCTCTTTGAAAATGGACTTTCACACTAGATCTGGTTTTGGGAGAGGAATGGGGAGAAGAAGGAAAACATTTTTATCAAATAAAATCTAAGTGCCCAAGGCCTGATTTTGCATTTGCTCTGTTTGCATAATGACTACAGAATGAGGCGTACAAAAATGTCTCCAAATTTCCTCTTCTATTGTTAAATATTCATATTTTAATAAGGATTTGATCCATCACAGCCAAGCTTCACCTGGTTGATCTTGCAATGAAGGCATAATCCTGCATTTCTGACATCAGCATCTATTGCACACAAGGACTTCAGCTTGTGCAATATGTAGCAGTCTGCTTTCTGAGCAAGAAATACTGGCAAGAACACATTTCACCAGTGCTGTACATCCTCTACTGGGTCCTCAGAAGATTCCAGTTCCAGTTTAGGGTTCTGGTCCTAATCTTAAAGTCCTGAATGGGCTGGAGCCAGGTTATTTTAGGGCCTGATTCTGACCCAATTGAAGTCAATGGCAAAAATCCCACTGACTTCAGTGGTGCAGGATCAGGCCTTTTATGAGAACAGCCAGCAGTAAAGCACAAAGCTACATAGGTCAGAGATGCTGGCACTGATTGTATCCAGTGTGGAACTTCTAGGAATAAGAGGTAAAGCGTCCTCAGCAAAAGGCTGTAAGCTATGGATCTCAGTACTGCGGGAATCAGCATGATTCCAGACCTGTTCAGAGCACAGTGCATAATCAAACACTTTTTGTAAAGGCCTCCCCAAAAGGATAGGGCCAAAGAATATAGACCATTAGGCTTGCAGAGGGAAGGAAGAAAGAGAAGAGTAGAAAAAAATAAACCCAACCTGTATAATCTAAGATAACAGAGAACATCATTGTCACACTGCTTGCAATTCTTAATAGTGTGGAGACCTTATTCACATGGGTAATTATTTGGAAAGAGTAGCGAGGGCAATAGAGTAGGAATCAGGAGTCTGGTGCCCTATTCCTAGCTCTGCTCTGTGACCTTGGGCAAGATAATTTTACCTCTCTGTTTCCACTCCAATATTTTCTCTGTTTTGTCTATTTAGATTG
Source organism: Chelydra serpentina (assembly GCA_037349315.1). Classification (NCBI taxonomy): domain Eukaryota; kingdom Metazoa; phylum Chordata; order Testudines; family Chelydridae; genus Chelydra; species Chelydra serpentina. The sequence goes on along the minus strand of JBAIAC010000004.1, from coordinate 149,733,261 downwards.
TATATTCTTTGATGCAGGGACTGTCTATCACTACATTTGTACAGCACCTAGCACGGCAGAGCCCAGATTTCAGTTGTGGCCTGTCAGCATTGCGTAATACTACCAACACTTACCCAAGCCGTCCCATTTGTTTTAACAGGGCTCCTCGAATGAGCCAGTACTCACCAGTGTAACTAAAGACTGAGCTGGTCCTGTACTTGTACTCGCACCTAGATACCAAAATGATGGCGCAAGAGAGAGAGTTGGAGCATACTGGAAATGGTTGCTTTGTTAAATTTCACCATTATGGCCCCAATCCTGCTCCCGTTGAAGTCGAAGGCTAAACTCCTGTAGACGTTGTTAAAAGCCAGAGCTGGCCCCGTGTCTTTACTGGAGGATCAAATAAAATGAAAATAGAGGGGTGTGAGGCTGCCACTTGATGTTTAAACAGACGTAGCTGTGGAAATCATCAGGTGTGGTAAAAAATGTTGTGGCTACTGTGGGAGTTATTGTGGAAAATTAATGGACTTTTGCAGTCTGAAATATTTGCATATCCCTCCTGCTGCAAGATTTTTTTTCTTATTTTATTTGCTTGTCTTTCAGTTTGCAAAATGTACATCGCATAACCTTTAGGTACCTATGAATAATTTTTAAACCACACAAGTTAAAATATAACTAAATCAATAATATGTCAACTCAAAGAGGCAAATGTAGGTTTTCAAAGGATGAGTCCCTGTTCAATAAGTGATGTCTTTATTTGTATTTTTCTCTTTCTATGTTTTTAGTGATTTAAAACTGGATCCAGAGAATGTTGACAGTTCTTCCTCAAAAAACTAACTTTTATTTTTGCTTTCTTTTAATGCTATTCCATCCTCTCCTGCATTTTTAACAACGCAAAGAGGAACCACTAATTCATCCATTATTTATTTCCTTTTCTATTTTTATTGTTGCTGCTTCAGTCAATGTGTTTTTAATACATTGTTGCCAAGTGTTTGCAATTTTTATTTCTCATAAGTTAAAAGCCATTGCCACTATAGTAAATGAGATTTTTATCAATATTTAAATTTCTTTGAGTATTTTACATAAAGTTAAAAAAGACCCAAATATGTACTATTACCATATACCCCCTTTACTAGATCAAGTCCCATTTGAAATGACTTGGATGCTTGCAGCCATACCTCTTAAATGTCTCATTTCAAGGGATGTCACTCCTTCTAGTCCCATAGTTAGTTCCATTCCACACCAATTTGGTGTCCCCTAACATTTATTATTGAAAATCATTTACATCTGAACTACAAAATCATGGAACTGAGCCTTGGTCTACACTGGGCTGGGGGCGGGGAATCTATCTAAGATACGCAACTTCAGCTACAAGAATAGCGTAGCTGAAGTCCACGTACTTAGATCAATTTACTGCGGCGTCTTCACAGCGGTGAGTCAACTGCTGCCGCTCCCCCCTCTCGCGGCGGTGGAATACAGGAGTTGACGGGAGAGCACTCAGAAATCAATTTAGCGCGTCTAGACTAGAGGCGCTAAATTGCCCCCCGATAGATTGATTGCTACCCGCCAATCTGGTGGGTAGTGTAGACATACCCTGATGTTATAGAAGGATTCGTCCTTTTGTGTAAACTTAAGTTTTATGCACAATAATTTTGAGACCCAGAATGAGGGACATTCTCTCACACTGAGTTTCACATTAGGACCTTGGCAGGTTGAAAAGTATCCTTGCAATATTCATTTCAGTCAGCATAGCATTTTTTTCTTTATTTTAGTTTAATTTCTCTGATGCTTGTACAAAGCTTTAGCCACCTCTTACAATTAAAAAAAATAGACATTTACAATTTTCAGGACAATACTTTGGTTCCAGTTAGCAGTGACCATAGCTCTTGTCCCGACCCTGAGTAGAGTCTATTGGTGGTGGTGTGTAAAAATAAATAAATATAAAATTTTAAAAAACCTCAAAAGCGCCCAAGTGATTAAGGAACCTACATTCCATGGGGGTTTTTTCAAAAATAATTTAAGCCTTTAGAGCCTACGTCTCAAATGGGAAGAGTCTCCTAAATTAAAGTGCTTTTGAAAATTTCACCTATGTTCATAGACAAAAAAACAAACTAAAATGGAGTTAAGATTGCAAGTACATATTAGTAACAGAAGGGCAAAAGACATGTCAAGATGTTGTAATGATCCCCCAACCAACCATTATAAAACCAGGACATTCAAAGGTAAAGTTAAACTTAAAAGAAATACACATATTAAAATAGGGAAATGCACAGCTGAGGTGCTCAAATAACCTTAACTCAGCCCTGTAGTGACCATATAATGAAGAAGAGAAACACATGTGTCTTTTAAAAATCAGTTTAATCTAATCTAGGACCTCAAATACTAAAATTCATTAATCTTAATGATTGGTGTATATACTTCACTGTAAAAAGGACATATAGTACAACAGTCTTTGGAGAATTTTCCTTAACGGCAGGGGTAGTATCAGAACAGAGAGCTAACTAATGTGCTGTACCATCTAGGAAATACCAATATTTCTGTAGTTGTTTAGGCCTGCACAATTCTCCAAGTAGCTCAGCTGCTAGTATCCATAATTACTTCCTGACTAACTCTGCTCATAATCCTTCCTGATACTCTCAAAGTAATTTAAAGTTTGTGTGTTTATATATTCCACAACCAACTTGAAATGCTATCTGTATTTACATCATGAGAGCTTCATTTAATCTACAAAACTCATTTGATGGAGCAAAAAAACCATACTTGGATTCTGATAATATCTTAAAACTATCTAATTATCAAACTTATACTTCCAATAAATCATTTATAATTTATATTAGTTACAGTTCTTCACAGGGAATACAAAGAGTATTTACAGTTCTTCAGAGTTGGTTAGTGTCATGGGGTGTATCAACCCCACACTGGGTCAATGGGGGCTGACCAATCACCTGAGGGGCCCAGGAGACCACACCTCCTTGCCCCTGTTGCACATGCTCTAGGTGGAGGGGAGAGATAAAAGGAGGCAGCCCAGCTCAGTTGGGGCTGGCTGAGGAGGAGGAAGGATGTGTGCTGCAGGCTCCTGCAGAGGAACCATTAATTCTCCAGACTGTTGTGGTCACGGACCTGGACTACGCTGCAGAGCACCAGCTGACCATGGAGACTGATGGGGATGCCAAGCCTCTGCCAGCCAAGGAGATTCCTGGATGGACTTTATGGTAGGAAGTGGCCCAGAGAATGTGTTAGGACTGAGGCTTGAACCCTTCATAGAATCATAGAATCATAGAATCTCATGGTTGGAAGGGACCTCAGGAGGTCATCTAGTCCAACCCCCTGCTCAAAGCAGGACCAACCCCAACTAGATCATCCCAGCCAGGGCTTTGTCAAGCCTGACCTTAAAAACCTCTAAGGAAGGAGATTCCACCACCTCCCTAGGTAACCCATTCCAGTGCTTCACCACCCTACTAGTGAAAAAGTTTTTCCTAATATCCAACCTAAACCTCCCCCTCTGCAACTTGAGACCATTACTCCTTGTTCTGTCATCTTCTACCACTGAGAACAGTCTAGATCCATCCTCTTTGGAACCCCCTTTTAGGTAGTTGAAAGCAGCTATCAAATCCCCCCTCACTCTTCTCTTCTGCAGGCTAAACAATCTCAGTTCCCTCAGCCTCTCCTCATAAGTCATGTGCTCCAGCCCCCTAATCATTTTTGTTGCCCTCCGTTGGACTCTTTCCAATTTATCCACATCCTTCTTGTAGTGTGGGGCCCAAAACTGGACACAGTACTCCAAATGAGGCCTCACCAGTGCCGAATAGAGGGGAATAATCACGTCCCTCGATCTGCTGGAAATGCCCCTACTTATACAGCCCAAAATGCCGTTAGCCTTCTTGGCAACAAGGGCACACTCTTCATAGGGAGTTTATCAGTTTCACAGGGCCATGGGTTGGAACCAAGTGAAGTAGGGTGGGCCCAGGTTCCCTTACCCTGACAACCCCCCTGCACTGGCCATTAGGCATGGCTGCCAGGGACTTTTGATATAAATTGCTTGTGCTCTGCCCTACCCAGAGAGTCAGAGCCTCCAAACTGCTATTGTTTGCCTCAGACAGGAGGCTCAGGAGACTGCTTGTTTGCTCTGCCCCCACCCAAGGGTCTGGAATTCCTAGGGTGACCAGACAGCAAGTGTGAAAAATCGGGACAGAGGTTGGGGATAATAGGAGCCTATATAAGAAAAATCCCCAAATATCAGGACTGTCCCTATAAAATTGGGATATCTGGTCACCCTAGGGATTCCTGACTGTGATTGCTTGACTGCTCAGGGAATCTTGATCGGGTGTATCAACCCCACACTGGGCAAATGGGGACACCCCCTGCTGGACAGACCAAGCCCCTGCGACAGTTATTAAATACAAAAGAGAATAATCATAAACTCCTCACCATCCTAAGAGTTATAAAACTTAGTCTATATAATTTAAATCTTCCTTTATTCTATAATAATATTTTGCACTTGTACCTGTCACACAAGCATCTCAAAGCACTTTACAAACCTTTAGTTAAGCCTCAGAAGTGTGCCATCCCCCTCCCCCTGCCCAAGGGAGCTAAGTAGTATCTCCATTTTATAGATGGGTAAACTGAAGCACCGAGAAATTAAGGTCCTGATTCCACAGTGTACACTCATGTGAGTAAACCCATTTAAGATAATCTAACTGCTCACATGAATAAAGGCTTCAGACTCAGATTTATGCAACTTGACCAAGGCTACACAGTAAATCAGGGGAAGAATTATGAATAGAACTCCAGGGGTGAAATCCTTGCCCCAGTTAAGTCAATGATGAAACTCCCATTGACTTCAATGAATCAGGAGTCCCAGCTCCCAATTCTCTGCTGGGACTTATACTTGTATTTATTGGTGGGGGATAATGCATTCCAAGATCTTGTTTGCTTTTTACTGCTTATAAACACTGAGCAGATGGCTTAAGTGTATTAACCACCATCACCCCTAAGTCTTTTTTCTGATGTCTATTCTGTACTGGGATTCTGAGTTCTTCATCGCCTATAGCTTCTGATTATTTTGGGTGCCTGGGCTTTCTCATAATACACTTTTATACAATAAATTATATGAGACATTTTCTAACTTATAAATTTAATTTCACCAAATAATTTGAAAAACTTTCTGCTATGTCCTTCAGAGCTATTTACAGATTGTGTGTTAGAATCATCAGTCCGGTTAGCTACTTTTGAAATTATTGGGCAAAATTCAGTCCTAATGGGTATGTCTACCCTGCAATAAAAGACCTGTGGTTTGGCCGTGCGGGCCTGGGTCTGCTGGCTCTGGCTCATGGAGCTCGGGCTCCATAGCTATGAAACAGCAGCGTAGACATTCGGGCTTGGGCTGGAGCCCGTGCAGTGAAACCCCACAAGTGAAGGGAGGGTCTCAGAGCCTGGACTTCCGCCTGATTCCGAACATCTACCACACAATTGTATAGCCACATTGCCTGAGCCCTGCGAGCTCGAGCCAGTTGACCTGGGCTCTGAGACTCAGTGCTGTGGGGGAGTTTTATTGTGATGTAGACATACCCTAAGAGTCTGAGGCATGCTAGGATCTGGAGATGGTGAGCAAAAGATCCCTGAGCCATTTGGCCTACAGACCATGATGGGTTGGAGGGAATAGGCCCACAACACTCCTGAATGCTGCTCCACTGAGGCTTCCCTGGCCTCCCAGTGCCTGCAGCTGATGGTGGCATGCACCCCGGAGGGACCACGGCATGGCCAACCCCCCAAGCTCCTTGGGTTCTATGAAATGAGATTGGTAGCATTAGCCAGGTCCTCACTGTAGCATTCATTGGCGTGCTAGATCTCTATCCATGCGGATAGACTAGAGCAGATAGGCGGAAGATGAGAGAAGCTCTCTGCATCCTTATGCCGCTGCCCTGCCCCAGGCAGACAAGAATTTTCCCCTTAGTGTCTTGCCTCACCAGGTTACTCATACTCAAGTGGTCCAAATATCGATATGTGGCACCTGACTTGTTATCGTGCCTTCAGATACTGTATTTATTTTTACTGATACAAATGTCTTAGGAGTGAGAAAGTAACCCATTTCAGTAGTTCGTCCCCTTTTCCTCTGCTCCCTGACTTTACACATCAGCTCTCTCTGTGGTACAGCATTCAAACTCTTTTTAGAAATTAAGAAACATGATGCTTATGTATTGCCTTTACCTACCTTTGTTCTTGGGTCAAATGCCACCAGTGAGGGCCTGCTTTTGTTGGCTGTAGCACCTGACTTAAGATGCCTATAGGGCCAGTCATCCCATATAGGTAGAACAGGCAGTGACGTAGGGAAGGAAAATGTTCAGTAGCTCTCCTTATGAGTGACTATGGCCTGGGAGTGGTTTGTGTGACCCAGGGAGCCCCTCAATGCTAACTGGAAGAGGGCACTTTGATGGGGTGTACCAACCCCACACGGGGCCAATGGGGGCAGAACAATCACTGTGGGCACTTGAGGGGACAATCACTGTGGGCCCACACACCTCTTCCCCTTCTGCGCATACTCAAAGTGGCAGAGCCAGATAAAAGGGTTCCTGCAGAAGTACATGCTACGCTCCAGGCGGTAGAACCGGTAGACTCAGACTACGCTGTGGACAACTCATTGACTTCAGACACTGATGGAAAAGCTGAGCCACCAGCTGAGGAGATGCCCAAGACACACTTAGCGGTAGGAAGTGAGCCAGGGCAGGTAGTAGAAGCGAATACCTGAGACCCTGACTGGGAGTTCTCTGGCTTCATAAGGCCCTGGGTCAAAACCCAGTGGAGAGGGCAGGGCTGGGTTCCCCTACCATACCCCAAGTGCTATTGTCTGCTCCAGACTGTTTGTTTTTGCCCCGCCCAGGAGCTACGGACTATTTGTTTATGTGACCCTGCCAGGGGACTGGAACCCACTTGGCTGTAATCACCCATTTAATAGGGAGTCCCGATGACTAGGGTGACGGGGCGTACCAACTCCATATGGGACCAACGGGGACAACCCAGCTCAGCATGCGAGGCCCCTGTCAGAGGCACAGTACACCATAATTCTCAGCTGGTCTCACACACTCATTGCCCTAACTTGCTCATGTCATAATTTGTATTTAAGGCGTCGTATGCAAACTGGTAACCCGCTGCTCATTAATATTATTGTGTGATGTATGCACAAGCAGTGTATAAAGAATTATAGCTCTGTACTGGCAACATGTTCCTCAAATGTGTTTGGCCGGTATTGCCTAAGCCCAGCCGGTCCTAGACAAAGGAATGTTGTTTCACCAGTTTGACTGTGTCTCCAATGTAAATTAAACAAGGTGAGACCAAAGACAATGAAAAGCACATTTACATGTAAGGTAAACAAAGCCATCAGGCAAGCAAGTGGGTGAAGATGACCATATAATCTCACTGGAGGATGGAGACTGCATCCCTAGGAAGCCTTCCTGCCTCTTGAGACAGGGTCAATGAACTTTTGGAAGATATGAGCAGAGTCAAAAAGCCATTTCGTTATCCATTTCTGACAGAAACAAGGGAGCAGAGCTCTTGAACTCTGAGAACAGTGGATCCTTTCAACCAAGGGAGTTAAAAGTCGCTGGAAATTGACTATAGGCGAGAAACCTGCTTAGAACAAGATTGTAACTTACTAAAATTAAGTTTGGGTCACTAGAAAGGGTGTTTGTTTTGTTTTACTTGTAACCATACCCGTATCGTCTGTTCTTACTTATTATCACTTACATACCTGGTCTTTGTTAATAAACCTACTCTTGTTTTATTACAAAATCATCTCATTGCTCTGAGTCTGGGACTTGAGCTAAACTATCAGGCTAATGTGCATACTGTCTCTTTGGAGGCAGTGGACTGAATGTCTGTGCGGGTCCAGTGAGAGGGACTGGACACTGCAGAGGAGATAGTTCTGGGGAGACGGGAGTGGCTGTTGGTGTCACCCTACAAGGAGGAACCAGGCTAGTGGAAGCCAGGGTGAGGCCATTGTGCTGGAAACAGGCTGCTGGTGTCAATTATGAAATAAGATTAGCTCAAGGTGGCCTCTGCGGTTTAGAGAAAAAGAGACTAAATCAGGGATTGTAAGAGGTAAACAAGTCCATGGGGGAGGGGGGGGAAGGAACAGACTGGTGCCAGTAAGCTGTTTAAGACAGCCACTAATATGTAAACAAGAGGTCATAACCTGATGTCCACTGCCTTAATAGCATACACGGTAAGTTATACAGACAGAATGTCTATTTACAAAAACTGGTTGTACTACAGAACAAATGTTTAAAGTTAGCAGTAGATAAGGAGTGTACACAAACCAAGGGAGAGCTGGACACATTTTTTTTTCAAGCCAGATTGGGCAGAGAATTGCTATGGTTAATTAGATTTGGATGATGGAAAAGTGGCTGATTGTTTTTAAGACTTTGTTAGAACAGTCTTTGGTGTCCCATATGGTCGTTTCCTGGCCTTAAACATTCTTGTGTAATCTGAAATGAAGGTACGCACCAGGCTGTTCAGAGCCAGAACAAACAGATACTGAGTGTGAAATACACCACCCCTCTCTATACAAAGACCAAATAAACAGGCTTAGTGCATGGAAACTAAATGAGAGTTAGGGGATAGAAAACAACTGCCAACCCACAAACAGAGTGAAGAGTAACTCCTCTGACTCCTCGCCATTGTTTCTCCAGCCCATTGGCTAGAATAGGGACCAGGACCCCTGTATACCACCCTACGTGTGGTCTTTGACCACCAGATTCACAAAACCACAGAACTCCCTGTCCCCACGCCATCACTCCCTCAGCCTACCCCAATGCATCCCGGCCTATGTGGAGTCCATTTGTGCTTTGGAACCACAATGCTTACACTACATTTGGGGTTTTTTCCCTACTGTGAAAGTAAATTTCACTCCTAAAGCACAGTCACCAATTAGCTCCAGAGGAAGGCAAACATAATGCTGCACACAACAGGCACAGTATAGCTGGGGAACTGTGGGAAGAATTTGTAGAAAAACTAATTTTTAAAAATTCTTGTCACCTCGAAAACAAGATAGTGGCTTTATTCGGAGTTTAATTGTATATATTCATATGATTTATTTACATACTTGGATCACATTGATTCACCGTGTTGTTATTCCAGCTTTGCACCAAAGTAATTCAGCCAATACATATGCAGTTACATTGCATGTAACGGGATGCAGAATCAAGCCCAATAGACTTTATTTACATATTGGGGATATGACCTACCTTAAGTGAAAGTATATTTTTAAAATAATGATTGGAAAAAATTAGCATATTTAAATTTTACTTATGTCAAAAGCACTTACATGAGGAAACTAAAACATTTTTGAACAAAGACCCAGTGGTATTAACTTGCTCAAATGCAGATCATAGCACATATGAAGTTACTGGCATATAACTAACTGTAAGGCTATTTTCTATGTACTGCACCAATAAGAGAAAACTGCAGCCGTAAGCCTGTCTGCAGAGATACTCCCTGTGGGTTAATTCAATATGGCAGCAGTTGTAGCATGAGTCTGCCACACTCTGTGCTCCAGTCATGGAGTCATTATCAGCTGGATCCTGTAAATGCTTACTGCCGGACAAAGTGCTTACTACTGTGAGTAATCACATTGATTTCAATGTCCATGCCCCCCATGCAGCTAATTCTGTTAATAAGTACTATGTCCAGTTGCATGCATTTACAAGACTGGAAACTTTGACCCTGATCCTGCAATCTGATTTGCAGAGGCAGCCCTTTATAACCAGGTCGAGTCCCACTGAAGTCAATGGGTCCCTTCCTAGAAACAGGGGTCCACCCACATGGATTGGAATGCAGGATCAGGACTTTATTTTACTTTTCCCCTCTGGTTCTTTTCTATTCATCTAAAATGTACAAGTCTTCCAAACTGAAGGTGTGTGCTTGTTCTGTGTCTGTCTATGACAAAGCATAACACACAAAGCCACAATAAACAAAAATGTATTTAGAACAATGTTAAACAGCAGGACTGTAGCAATAACCACAAGCAATGTAATGAGAAATTATTCTAAGCCTTACATTATTACTCAGAATAATTTCTTTACAGTCAGCATTAAGCATAGAGTCTCTGAGGTACCAGAAGTAACACAAAATTGCTAGGCTAGACTTTTTAGCTCATCAAATGTTATGAGTGCTTCCAGGAGTGTTTTTATTTTGACTCATCTTTATTTGTGCTTGGAAGACAGGAAATAATCAAAAGGGACATTCTGAAAACAACTGAATGTGGAAGAAAAAGGCTTGTTTGAGCTTATTATTTACAATTTCCCATTCATTTATAGTAGTAGGATCTGGCCCCATATGAGTAATGAATATAAGATGCAACCCAAGATCTAGGGTGAAGTCCTCCTTTCTTTATAAACCCATACAAAAAGTCCCACTCTAATTCATAAGCAGCCCAGGAGAGTTCTGTATAGCTGAACTACTCTGAGGGTTGTAAACTTTTACCAAACTACATTAGGTGAAGTGTATTATCTACACATAAATAAAAAGAGGGAGTAAGATAGGGGTTCCCAAACATTACCCCACTGAAGCCACATTGACAACATGTGAGGACGCAGGGACAATATCTAATTTGCAAGAAATGGAGCAGATTGTAGCCACTCTCATTTTAATATGGAAGCATGACACACTGCGGCTAGAGGTTCCAACGTGCAGTACTCCAACTTGATCCGAGCAGAAGACATTATTGCATGTTGGGATGTGCAGTACCTACGGCCACACATTAAAGAAAATGGTGATGAGGACTGGCCTATGCCACTCCATAGTCCTTATCTGTTCTGCAGGGCTACCCTTTGGCCTCTCCCAGTTTCAGATTGGCATCTGATTCTCCATGCTCAAACTACCCTCTTTTAATTGCAGAACTAGAAATCTGCTTATTATTGGTCACTTTAACCGAGAAAGAGATGCTCTCACTGTGCCCATTTCATGAAGCACAGCAGGTTGTACTCAGGTACATCATCTGGGGCCAGATCTTACCACTTTTAATCACATGAGAAGCCCATTGAGGTCACTAGGGCTTAGGACACAAGGGATGCTTTATGGCAGGATTAGGGCAAGATTAAGGCATAGGCATTATATACTTAAGCCTAGGCCTCCAGCACCTGGGCTCAGACGATTAGATTAGACTCGTGGCTTCCATTTTAAAAAGTAAGTATGTTTTAGCCCTTATGCTTGTGGTGAAAAGCTTGAAAACATGAACCAATTAATGCAGTGACACCAACCTGAGTCTGCTGACAGCCTGAAGCAATAGCTGCCCTGGCACTGTAAAGCAAGGTAGGAGGCTAAGAGTACCACCACACAATTGTTTCTTGGTCCTACTCCTCCCTCACAGCTTCTTCCCTTAGCTGGCTCTGGCCCTGGTGCCTGGATGGGGCCAGGGCTTGGGGAGACCAACGGTAGCTTAAAACTGTCTTTGTTCCTCCTTCCTTGAGCTAAAGCAGGGGTCTCAAACACGCGCCCCGCCCCTCCCTTCCCCCCCCCCCCCCCCCCCGAGTTAAGTTCTGAAGTTCCGCCGCCAGAACAGCTGTCTGGCGGCTTCGTGGTTTCTGGGAGAAGCGGGAAGTGCACACACAGGGGAGGAGGGGGGGAGAAGAGGCGGGCCGCCGGGCTTCCCCCGCTCCCCCCTTCCAGTTACGTCCTATGGCCGCCAATTCTCCTCACCCCCGCCTACCCCCCCACAGTTACGTTCTGTGGCCGCTAAGATCCCCACTCCCTCCACGCTGCTCCAAGGTTCTATTTTTGCCCCCAGGCAGTTCCCGCCGCCAGAACAGCTGTCTGGTGGCTTCGCGGTTTCTGGAAGGGAGGGGGGAGGAGCGGGGAGCCGCGCGCTCAGGCGAGGAGGTGGAGAAGGGGTGGAGAAGGGGCAGGGTCTAATGGAAGGGGTGGAGTGGGGACAGGGGCAGCAAAGGGGCAGGGGCAGTGATGCGGCCCTCAGGCCAATGCACTAGTCCTCATGCGCCCCTTGTGGTAATTTGAGTTTGAGACCCCTGAGCTAAACTGAGCACTCCTCAGCCCAGGATCTGGGCCAAAATGTTTATTATTAAACATATTGCTTGCATTACACACTAAACAACTGTAGCCCAAGAGGAACTCAGTATCCTTTCACCAATGTAAACAGAACTGCAGGATGCTAATTAAACAAGTTCTTAACTTCTTGTTCTCACCTCTGTCCTGTATGACCCAGTTCAAATTAAATATTAAATCTCTAGCTGGGAGAGAAAATCTAGATTAAACATTTACAACAGCAATAAACAAAGCTATTAGCACAAGTGGTTTAGGCCAAAACTCTGTCCTTACTACAGTGGACTGAGCCAGGCAAAATGGAGCGGGGGGGAGGGGATGCCACATGGAAGCCTCTGTAGCCACCCTGCTGCCCAGGGCAGTCAGGCAGATGAGGAGGAATGTGCTTTCTAGAATACCTCACTGTTCCTTTAAAAAGGAAGAGTGTGTTCTGCCCAACTCCCAGGAATCTGTTGCTGAAGAAGCATATGTGCTGCAGGAGGGCCAATACGTAAGCATTCCCCCAAGCCAGAAGCCCACTTCTACTAGCAGGCCATTAGCCATTGCCCCAGCCACTCAGGCGAATGCTAGGCTAGAATCATGTTCTTTTGCTACTCAGGCATGACTGTGGGGCTCCCTGCACCCTTTTTCTACCCCCAAAACCCGTGTAACACAGGAAACAATATCTTCCTGGATGTGCAGTGGATCTTTTCATTTAGGTTTCCTTGACTCATTCCCCGAGTACAGAATAAACCATCGTAGTGAAATCTGATCAGAACCACCACCAGGAGGGGATGAGTTGTGGGGGGGAGTGGGGGAAGCTTCATAGTGTTGCCACTTAAGAAATAATGGGCTGCCACAACGTCATGGCCCCTAAACAGCTATGTCCTGAGTGATCCAGGGGCCCTAGGGAGACAAGGAAGAGTGAGACCCAATAGCAGCAATCTTCTCTGAAGTAGTTAATATGCATGTTGAGTTGAGGCAATAATTATCTAATGCCATTAGACCTTCTTTGTTCCTATTGCTTTGTCTTTTGTTTGAGCAGTGGGTTTTTTCAGAAAAATCAACCTTTAAAAAAAATATACCGTTTCTTTGGAAAATGCACAATACTGCCTGGAGACAACAACTGCAATTCATAGATATTTTTCAGAAGTAAGTTAATGAAATCTAAAAAAAATTAAAACTGAAATTCCTACCCAAAACAGAGGCTTTACCCCAAACAGGAAGTGCCACAGATTCCATGCAATCCACTAGGGACCCTGCAATTGTTATCAATTTTACATGGAAGATGCTCAGATACTATGTGATGGGCAGCGTACCAAAACCTAAGATACCTAAGTAGGTAGATTTATCTTTTCTATATTGCTAGGGAAGATTAAGCAGGAATAATCATACTGGGGTCAGTTTGATTTTTGGTAAGAAACAGCAGAGTTCCTACTTTCTTCTTCATTTCAACGGATTTTCAAAGTCAGTCCAGCTCCTATCAAAAATAGTGATGGCATGTGCTCTTATTCCCAGGCAAAGGAGCTGCACAAAGATAACCATTTTGGCATTCCTGAATACGAATCTTCTCCATAATATGCATGCGCTGGTGCTCCTGAATGCCTCTATGTGTGTTCATCACTTAGGGCTTGTCTACACGAACAATTAGTTCATGGCAAGCTGAGTATGACTCTACCCTGCACTAGCCTGCTGTGGATTAACTCTCTGTATGCACCCTGCCACCGTGCGTTAACACTGTGGTAGAGCTCTTGGTTCTATTCCTCTTTGAAACGGGACTAGCTCAAAGTGCATTAGTTAAATGTTCATGTAGACAAGCCTTTAGGCTAACATTATGTGCACTAAGGTATCGAGTCACTTTCAACTAGCTGCAACCCAAAAGCCGGTTCAAAAGGCCTGTCTTGCAGAACACCGTTTGAGCAAATAAAATCCTTTAGCAGATGATTGTACTCATTCCCTTAGGACTGCATGCAGTATTACTGGGGTTCTCAGATTTATCCATGATGCGCACTACATTTTAATAGAGAGACTGTCTAATGAAAACTGCTCCTATTGCCACTTCCTCTTAAATTCATGGACAATTACATCCCTAAGACAAGTACAGAAATTGCTTATGTGGAAAAGTAACATTAGAAAAGTGTTTAATGTAATTTAGCAGCTAGAAATAAGAGGGAACCAGCACTATGAGACAAGGCAGCTTGCCTCTAGCCTCCAGCAAGTTCTTATGGACCTCCTGTGGTCCATGAACCAGTGTTGGAAAACGTCTGCTATACGGCATAGAACCACATCTGTAGATGTGTGTGAGCGTTACAAATTCAGGGCCTGATCCAATGCCCATGGAAGTCAATGACAATCTTTCCAGTAGCATTGGATTCTCTCACTTCAATACCCATATAAGTGCCTATGATCCATGCACTAAGTGTACACAATCTTCATATGGTGAAGGAATGTGCACATTGATAACCAGGGACAGTCACTGTCATACTATTGGTGCCACAGGGTTGAAATGGGCCCAGCACCACTGTGTCAGAGCAAGTGCTCCCAATTGAGCCAGTTAAGGGGTCAGGGCTGCACCTGGGCTATAAAGTATCAGGGGGGGCTCAGTCAGAGCAGAGCTAGAAGCAGAACTGTAGAGTGAAGCTGTAGGGAACGAGGGTCTCCTGAAGTGGTCCCTGAAGGTGGTGCTGGAGCTAGAGAAGAAGACTCAGCTGCAAGACTCAGGGAGGAGAGGCTGTGCCCAGATTATGGCTGGGTGGCAGATGAGTTTGGGCTTGGGTTGGGGTTTTTTTGGAGCTTTGTAAATAAAGAAACCAGACCCCAAGGAGGACTGTGATTGAATGAGAGAGACTATGCAGGGTTTGTTTAAGGAGCTCTGAAGAAGGAGAAAACAGGGATGAGGCACTGAAGAGGGTACCCCGGCTAGAAAGGTGTGATTAGGTGGTGGCCAACCCATGACAATTGGAGTAGTTAGCAGGATTGCTAGCCCCCCATGTCAAGGAGAGAAAGTGGAGGCCTGGGATGCAGGGAGCGGAGGAGGCTGTTTGTGTACTGGCTGAGCAGCTACAGTGGCTGCAGACAATCCTTCTGCAGGAGCAGCAGCAGCAGATGGCACAGTGGGCCCAGCAGCATTGGCAGAGAGATCACTGGTGCCAGTCGGTGAGGAAGGACTTGCAGTGTTTTAATGTGGGAAGCTCGGACAAAAGGGAGTGGAGTGTCCTGGTTGGCAGTGGGAGCACTCAGAGTGGACTTGGGGAAGAGATGCTCCCAGGGTGGTGGAAAGGCCAGCCAAATGTTGTAAGTGTTGAGAGCTAGGGCCTTTTAGGAGGGTCTGCCTCTTTTAAGCTTGGATGGAGTTACTGGGGACTCAGCGGGTACATCTACACTGGAATAAAAGGCCAACGGCGCAGCCATGGCTGATCTGGGTTAGTTGACTCTCAAGGCTCAGGCTGCGGGGCTAAAAATTGCTGTGCAGACATTTTCTGGAGCCCAGGCTCTAGGATCCCTGCCCCGCCCCTCCTGGTCCCAGAACCCAGGCTCCAGACCGAGCCCAACATCTATACAGCAGTTTTGCAGCCTGAGCCCAAGTCATCTGACCCAGGTCAGCTATGGATGTTTAATTGCCGTGTAGATGTACTCAAAAGGAACACTGAGGGAAGGGGTCACTTGCAGGGTGACCATAAGGGGGTGCCCAGGAGGGCCATTTGTTTCCTATTAATGATTGCCTGACAGATTCCCTCCTAAGTCACAAACAGCTCAAACTTCACAAACCTGCTGTTGTCTTCCAGGTTACCCTGAGAGTGCTTTCATCCACAAGGGAAAATGCAGAAAGAGATGTGCTGTTGGATGACAATGCCAAGCTTACTTACCCAGAATGGCTGACATCCATTTAAACGTCACTTGGACAAGCGCACCATTCTCAACCTGTACAACCTTGAGGGCTCAGCTATATGAAGAAGAAGAGGAGGATGGTCATGCTCTCGGTGTCATTGACAAGACATGAAATTCTTTGTCACTTTCAGTTTTTCAGGAGGGTCACAGGAAATCCCATGGACATGCATCTTGCATTACTTGCCTCAGATCTAGGACACAATGCTTGCTCATGGGATTTTAAAGCCTACTGACAGGTATGCAGAAAGTCAAACCAGGCTTCTATGGCATTTACGATGACCATGATTTTCCATTAAACAAATACACATAGGAAATAAATACTGATAGAATAGAAAATAAAATGCACATTATTATTTGTATTACTGTAACAACTTGGAGCCTTAGTCATGAACCAAGACCCCATCATGCTAGACACTGAACAAGCAGAGAACAAAAAGACAGTCCCCACCCCCAACAAGTTTACAAACTAAGTAACATGATTCTTCAATACCCGGGAGGATAAATATGTCTGCAGCATCCTCTTGGTGCTTCCCTTGGTGCAATTAAAGTAAAATTAACTTCTAAATACTGGATTTGTAGGTACAAGATTTGAGACCAGCTTTTGAAAATCTGTGCCTTAAACTGCCTTGTATCTTGTGGGTCTGATCTGATTATTTTTTTCCTGCAATGGCCTGATCATTACTGCCTCTCTAATGCAAACTGAATGGCTGTGCCTTTATCCCAGAGGACAGTATGCAGCTCCTTTAACAAATCAATGGCAGCAAAATTCAACTTTTTTAAAGTGGAAGAAGGCCCTTAATTTAAAGATAATAGTAAGATATCAATCGACTTTATCAACTCCTGTTTGCTGAGCCTTGCCTTTGAATAAGTTAAAATTTGTGATGAGTAAATCTAAACATTTGTGTTTGTTTGGATGCTTATCTGAAACTCATCCAAAACTATTCAGACATCCGGATTCTGAAAAAAACCTGGCTTGAAATCTTATGATTTTTCCACAACTTCCTGGAAAATGTCAGTTTCAGCACTTGTGTTACAAAGTGCAGCCACCAACCAGCGCTGCAGAGAGGCAAGAAAATGAAGAATGACAAAGGAAAGTTTGATCTGGGTTTGATTCAGGTTAGGGAGAAAGGTCTGGTGCATGGAGTTCTTTTTTCAAGATGGTTTTCCCAGCTCTAGTTTATATGGACCGCTCTTGGCAAACAGGTTCTTTGAGTCTGTTTTCTCTTCACTGGGCTGCAGACTCTAACTTAAGACTATGGGAGTGGAAAACACACTGTTTTGGGGGTATATCTACACTGCAATTGAAAACGCGTGGCTGGTCCATGCCAGCTGACTCAATCTCTTGGGGCTCAGCTTTTTACATTGCACCTAAACAGCCCCAGGCCAGCTGCAGGGGTCTAATTACAGTATAGCTATACCGTTGGATGGCAGCCGGCATAGAAACAACCCCAGCATCTGACATTGTACGAATAGTGGCGCTCATATAATATGGCAATGAGGGTCATGTATGTAGGTAGATAGGCAGAGAGCTCTTTAAGAATAAACTTCAAATTCTTTCAGTGCCACAAAGAGAAAAAATTGAAACTCCTCAAACATCACCAGAAACCTTGATAGGCCTGATGAACAGCAGAATAGAAGATGCTTAACTGAACACTTTCTCGGGGAAATCTTAAGACACACAAGAAATCATGCATTATTGGGAGTCACCAGCTGACATTATTTCATGTGGCATTACAAGTTCTTGGAGAAATACTTAACATTAAAGGAGGAGAGAGGAGTTTATCACAAGGTCAGCAGTCATGGCAATGTAGTTATGCTTGGGCATCTGAGATCTGTGAGTGAGCATGTTATATTTTTATATTGAGTTGAAATTTGGTGTCTAGGCAGCTGGGGGATTCAAACTCAGCATATTCTGCATTTTTGCAAAGTAGGCCTTTCATGATTATTTAGTGTATATCTTGCAAATGAAACAATGTTTTCTACATATTCATCATTCACCAGAATATCTTTCCCACTCATCCAATTTTATAATCGAAGGGCTGCTTTCCGGGAAGATAAACAAAAACAATCACATAGTGGCTGGATATACGTTTTAGAAAGCTGTTTTTATCTCTAGACCATCCCTGGAATCTTTTCTTTCAAACAGACATACCTCTCTTCATTCTTACCCATGCAAACTTGGTGGTTGAGAGAAAAGAGGATTTAGAACATAGCCATTTTTACTTTTGATTTTACATAACCAAACTCCAGACAAGTCCATAAAAACCACACATTTTACAAAACCAAATCCTTGTCTTACCATCCCATCTCTAACTATACATATACCTTCCACCTAATATTTTGTAGACCACCCAAAATTCCTATGAAACCTAAGGTAGTGTTTCAAGCCCCATGATTTGTTCCAGCAGCACTCAGGGGGACAAGAAAAGTCACTTTGTTCCCCTTTCTTCTCTTTTTTTAGTTTGGGAATCAAAGCAGATCCCCACAATAGATGACTGCTGCAACTTGTCATAAATTGCCGCTCTGTTTTTATAGATGAGAGAGGCTTCCCTTGTAAAATATTGTTTCTGTTTGTCTTACAGTACTGCCCACTGGTGTTGGCAAGCAGCAAAACCTGTTGTAGTTCTCATCCAGCATCCTGCCACTACAAACCATCATTCCAGGGTTTGATGTGATTGCTCAAGGGTATTCAGGCACTTGTGATTCTTCACTCTGTGCTTTCTGTTCCCGCCTGTTACTTTCTCCTCCCCACCTTTAGAGCAGGAGGAATCCTTCACATTAAGGGGGGGAAATCTCATTGTGATTTTACCCAGTACTTCTAGGTATCAAATTACACTCCAGGAGACCAGCAGGCCTGATTCTCAAATGCTCCGCTTTGTACTGTGCACTTGTTACAAGAGCAGTATTTGCTTTCAATCGCATGAGCAGGGTTTTTTGAGGTTTTTTCCCATCTGGGGAAGGAAGTTTTCTCACAGTATCACCACCAGTATCTGATTATAGGCTAGAACCCATCTTTTCATTCTGAAGCCCAGCCCTCCCTGGTAGGGACCCTCTCATGATTGTTTCCCTCCAGCTGGGAGGGCAGGAAGCAGCCCTTCATCTGCAGCTGCTGCCCATGAATCAGCTGGCAGCTGTACTCCCGACACTCTTCCTCCAGGACACCAAGGGCATCACATCCATGACACCGGCAGTTTCTAATCACCCAGCAGAATCCCAAGCTTCGTTCCCAACCCAAAGCCTGCCACATGGCAGTGACCAGTCAGGCTGCTGTGCAACCAGACCAGATCCTCAGCTAAATATTTAGTAAAGGGCGGTGTGTTTCATTTCTTTGGAATTGGTGCCCAGGCTCCAAATCTTGCTTTTCCTACACCTTACTGGCCTGTGTTTCACATTAGCTAATCAGCAGGTTGACAGACAAGATACCAGGCTCCACTTTAGCCCCCTTGAGTGTGCTCAGCTGAAAAATGTAATGGCTTTTTCTTTTTCTAACATCTGAACACTGGCTATAGACATCTGTTGAGTTTGCCATATGCTGAGCAGCTCACTATAGAATGCTATGCTACTAAAATAATTATTTGAATGGCACCTTATGGCTTTCTGGGAATGCATTTACACAAATCCAGGACGGCATTATGCTGCAGTTATTGATTCCTGTGCTTTAGCGCCCCTCACGCTTAGCACACAGAAGCAGTAAATTTCAACTGTCTTTTCTGATGGGTCAAAAAATGAAACAATTGTTTTGTCTTGAACCCCACTCCATTACATTGGAATGTTTTTAAACCCCTACAGAAGAGTCTCACAGCAAAAATACTTCTTTAAAAGGCTCTTTACATTTCCCTATTGATTTAGTAATGGCCAGATTCTGACACCCAGTGATGGGCTGTTTACATCACGCAGGTTGGGAAAGAGTTAATATGGGCCTGAGAGGCCCATTAACCAGCCTGGATGTCCCCCCAGGCAGGACTAATATAAATAAAGCCCATGTGGGGGAGAAAATGGTTTGTCTCCATAAAGAGCTGAGTGAGCTCAGCTGGGGAGAGGAAAAAAGCTGCCTGAAAAGAAGCCGGGGGGAACCAGCTAGGCTTCTCTAGGGGTGCGTTGGAGGCCTGACTGAGATGAGGGCCTTGATTAGCAAGAGCCTGGTAGAAATCCTGCAGTAAGGGGAAGAGTGTCCCAGCCCCTGGATTAGTGAAGGGATTGAACCAGGGAGGAGGAGGAGGAGGAGGAGGAGCAGCAGCAACAACAACAACAACAACAACAACAGAGGCATGCTTGCACTGAGGTGACTGTATGCTGAGCCCCATGGGATTGAAGGCTTGGTTTGTATACATTTTTTGTTAGTCTTTGATAAAGGACTCTGTGGCTCTGGAAGGAACTGGACTCTGTGAAGTGGTCTGACCACAGAGCCAGGACACTCCTGTGGCTGAAGTAGGCTAAAAGAAAGGGGGTGGGGGGGGGGAGAACTGAAGTAGAAGTTGCCTCAGTGTCACAACCAGCTAGGGGAGGGCGTGTCAGGGTAGCAATTTTGCCAAACACCCATACTCTTTAGGCCACCAATAGCCTCATAGAAATCAATTGGACTACTTGTTCAGTATGGTGTTATCCAGCATGAGTAAAAACATGAGAATCTGGCCCAATGTAATTAACTCCCTCCACTCCCCCCCCTTTTTTTAAACCCATTATGTATCTTTCTGTTCAGTGTATCCTTACTAAATTTAAAGCACCACACATTCTAAATGGCTTTAATCTGTTGCTTTCATACCCTACACCACAGGACTGTCCCTTTGTCATTATAACTTGAAAGTCTATGCTGCCTGAAAAATCTAATACACATCCATCTGAAATAGTGCAAACCACCTGTAAACAAAGATTCTCTATTTAAGACCCTCCTGTGCATTTTGTCCATATGTTTAGACTGTAGCATAGAAGAGTAGAGAAAAAATTCAATTGGGGGGGGGGGAAATAGATACATGGCTATATAATATGTAGCGCTGGTAGAGGTCTTAACATATGCAAAGTGCTTTAGCGATGTTAACTAACTGGACCTCACAATACAGCTGTGATGTAGCTAGGGATTATTAGCTACTTAGCATAGGCTTTATGCAGATGGTGAATTGTACTATTCTACCTTTTTGTGGGGTGGAGAGAGGGCGGTGTCTGCTCTCTCCATGAAACGTAACTCCAACATTTTCTTAGCTAGGAAAAAAGTGGATTGCTTTCAGGGGGAGCAAATCATGGATTTTAATTTTTGGAGAAGAAGAGTCATAAACTGAAACTAATTTTGGGAACTCTGCCAACTTCAGTAATATTTTGCTATGTTCACAAAACCTTGACTTCCACAATGCTTGGCTATCCCTATTAGTAGCATGCTTCCAGACACGCAATTTTCATCACAAACATTCTATAAAGGGAAAGTATTTGTTAGTTGGCACCTTTTGCCTGTTCAGTGGACTCTCAGGAGGATGGCCTCATGGGACTGAAACTGGCCAAATACAAATGAATGAGGAAAAAATGCCGGACAATGATTGCTCCTTGGAGTATGCGTTGATCCCATTAGTCAGAGCAAGGAAATCTTCAGCTGTAGTGTGGAAAGGTTTGACTTGGTTTGAGGTTTTTCAGAGGGGGAGAATGTACCGTTATGAAGCTCTCAGCACTCTTCACAAAATGAGTTTTACTATATTATATTCCCGCTGACATTTGGATTGCTCGTGACACTCAATAAATTAAGGACAAATGTAGCTTGGATTATCAGTGATGGAAAATCATTACCATCTCATGTGTGTTGTGATCTATATGAAATGAGAGAAGAACTGCCCTTCAGCTCTGGGGTCCCCTGCTGTGGGGGAAGAAGAAACTTAAAGGAGAATCTCCCATTTCATTTCTTTAAAAAAGTAAATTTCTCAGCCCCACCCTCACAGGGATGGCCTTAAAAACATTGATCAATGTAAACCAGTCACTAGGGCTGAAAGGAACAAACAATGGGGCTCAGCAGGAGTCTGGGAGGAACCTAAAGATCCCCTCTCACATGCACTTTACACAAAATGAGTCCAGCTTGGGTTGTATCACAAAGAATTGTCTCCCTGATCCTCTCCAAGTTCTTTCATGTAAAAATGGGGTCTGGAATTCTTTCACAGCAGGTTGTGTCAATCAGTTCCCAGTATAAATATGTCCATATCAGCCTCATAATTGGTACTTTCTTTGGCAATCTCAGAAGGAAAGGCCACAGAAAGGGCATTGAGATAGAAATACCTTCTCACCCTCCTCCCCAGTGGTGATTTACTATCCACCCACTTACCACAGAGATGGTGCAGCCAAAAGCAGCATCCTGCTTGGATGTGGGAACTGTCAAAGAGCGTATACTCTAGGCCAGGGATCAGCAACCTTTGGCACATGGCCTGCCAGGGTAAGCCCCCTGGTGGGCCAGACCGGTTTGTGTACCTGCTGCGTCCACAGGTTTGTCCGATCGCGGCTCCCACTGGCTGCGGTTCGCCACTCCAGGCCAATGGGGCTTGCGGGAAGCGGCGGCCAGTACATCCCTCGGCCCGCACCACTTCCCACAGCCCCCATTGGCCTGGAGCGGCGAACTGGAGCCAGTGGGAGCCGTGGTCGGCTGAACCTGCGGATGCAGCAGGTAAACAAACCTGCCTGGCCTGCCAGGGGGTTTACCCTGGCAGGTCGCATGCCAAAAGTTGCTGATCCCTGCTCTAGGCACCGCAAACACATAGTACAAAGCAGAAAACAAACTCTGAGTGAAATCCTTGCCCCATTGAAGTCAATGATAAAACCCTAATTAGCATCAATGAGGCCAGGAGTTCATTCTTTGTGGCTTTGAAGGTGGGAGAAAGGTTTGCAGGAAGCCAGGAGTGAAAGGTGGTGAGGGATGTACATGATGACCAAGGAGGCTGGGAAAATGAGATTCGTTGGAGGAGTGTAGGAAATAGCTTGGCTGTCCTATAGGTATCATGGGACGGTAAACAGGCGGTAGGGCAGCCTGAATTTAAGGGAGTAAATTGTGCCAACCAGGATTTGACCGATTATTGCTCTTTAAAATTAGGGAAGCCTTGTGAGAGGTTCAATCAGACATACTGCAATGCAGCATGGACGGACCTGTAGGGATATTTAACTATTGATTGGTCAGTCATATTCACATGAATAACTAGGACACTCTGCTCATAACTGTGTGGAGAATGTATGCTAACTTTGAGGGGTCAGCTAACCGTAGGATTTGGTGTCTTGTCAATACATCAATTTGGATTTAAATTGCTCGTGGTTCATGTCCTTATTAGAGACTCATGGGGAACAGCCAGAGTAGAAGTCTGAGCATCTGTCAGGCTACATGTTCCCAGCATAACAGGGCGATGCTCATTGGCAGTGTGGAAAAGCTTGTGCTGTCACTGCCTATCCTCTCCTTGTTCTGTGGGTGAAAAGAGGACTTTGTTTTCTAGTGCTGCCCACCCAGGTGCTTCTGCCACTAAATTCTCTTTAAAGAATGCTATAAATGTGAGGAGTGCAGACAGAATAGAGCATACATCAAAATTCAATAATTGCCTAAGTACTGGAAGATGGGTTTAGGTCAGAAATATCTCTGTTTTCACTAAATGCTGGAAGCTAGTTACAGCACACTGGGTTTTTTAGTTTGTTGTATTTAAAATAGTTCAGTGCTTGGATTTGTGGAATGGGTATGGGGGCTGGGTGTTTTGGTTTGTTTTTTCCCCTCATCCATTTTAATGTGTATTAAAGTCTGGCACTGGACTATAATGGCCCAATTTTCAAAGATGCTGAGATCTCTCAAGTCTCACTAACTCGAAAGGTAATTGGGAATGCACAGCACCATTGAAAATCAGGCAATCCCGAATGTCCAAAACTATGTTTCGATTGGCTGATTAGGCCTTTTTGGTCATGTCACAGCTGTGCAGCAACTCCCAAGGGAACCACCCCAATTGCACAGACATCTCCTGATTCCCAGTACGTGATGGTAGGAGAGCCTATAGAAAAGAGGGTCATCCCTCCTTCGCTCCCTCCCTATTGATAAATGTGTG
This sequence comes from Chelydra serpentina, assembly GCA_037349315.1. Classification (NCBI taxonomy): domain Eukaryota; kingdom Metazoa; phylum Chordata; order Testudines; family Chelydridae; genus Chelydra; species Chelydra serpentina. The sequence continues at coordinate 149,709,325 of JBAIAC010000004.1, read as the reverse complement.
GGTTTTTTTTAAATCGGTCCGTGACAACTAATGTCATGATACACAAGAAAACTCTACAGACCTCCAATTTTCATATTCTTCATTACGTTGTAGGCAAAGATGGAGAGGTCTCCTGAATACTAATTTTCAGGGTGGATAGAGGAGGCTTGGCACTACCCCATAGTTAGATCCTATGCTATTTCTACCTACTCCAATGGGGCAGGCATAAGTGCAGGAACTAGGGATGCTGGGGGTGCTGCTGCACCCCCTGGCTTGAAGTGGTTTCCATTATATACAAGATTTACAGTTTGGTTCAATAGCTCTCCGCACCCCCACTATACGAATTGTTCCAGCAGCCCTGGGGGCAGCCTCCTCTAGTATGCTTATCCTCTCGTATCTTAAAAATTGTTTCTGGAGGGAACTGTACATGGATGCTAATATTAAAAATACAAACTTCAAATCCCATTTTAGTATGAATATAAACTATCATAAATATTAGTCTTTGGGTAGACGCTTGGTTGTAGGGTGGGGAAAGAGCTCAAAGGCCAGGTCTGGGATATTATCTTGTAGGCTTCACAAGCAAGAACCTGACACACTTTGCAAATATTCCATAAGGAAGGGAATATTGTTTTTACTCCATTTTCCTTAACCTCAAGCCATTGGTCTCCAGAGGGTTGTGAAGCCCTGAACCTCCCAGGTGGCCATCGAATTTTGGTTTTAATTCCATGGTGTGAGGGGTCTGCCTCTCTCGTCTCCAATTCCTCCCTCGCACCTCCAATCCTATAGCAACAGTTCTGTATAGATACAGATGTCAGCATTAACATTGTATGTCAATGGAAAATGTGGTAAAATCTCTCAGGACTGAATATTGAGGCAAGGGATGTTGTGGGATTAGTGGTAGAAAGGAGGAAATTAGTAGTAATAAGGCTCCTCAGAAGAACAGTAGGGTGTGTTGTTTTTTTTTAACTTTTCTGGCTTAGGCTGGTGAAGTCTACTAGGGCCAGACTCATTTAGGGCGAGAGTGTGTTTGTATAACCCACTGATAAGCGTAGGTTACATGTTCCCCTTCTGTGCCTGGTCTGCAAAAGATGAGTTTGAACAGCCCCAGATACACAGCCTTCGCTTTTTACCTCAGGCTGAGAAGCTCATGCTTTAATCTCTGAAGGTCCTGGGTTTAAATCCCAGTGTGTTGGCCAAGATGGCAGCAGTGATAGACAGAGTAAGAGACCTGTCCCGTCCAGTTCTGCCGCCTGCCTAAGAATCGGACAGAATTACAACCTCTGCACTCTACGTACCATAGAAGTGGGTGTGTTTCTCTCCCAATAAGGAGCAGTGCATCAAAGGGGGCACGAAGGTGCAGGGCTATTGCTCTGTGCCCCCTTTGCACTGGCCACTCAAACTAGCCGGTCATGCAAGGGAAAGTAAGCGGCAACGAACAAGCATGGTGTAGTAGCTTGGGAGCTCCAAGACGTATTCTGCACTGCTCCTTATTGGGAGCAAGTCTGTGGCACAATCAAGCTTGGGTTTTTTCAGTGTGAGTGTGAGTACAGTGATATTTAGATCTGAACGTGAATTCGTCCCAATATTTATTTCCTCAGAATTTAAGGAGAGAACATGTTTAGAGTATTTATATGCAGCAGCCACGAGTGAAGTAAATTCAGTGGTCTCAACGCTGAGAATCTTGTCTAATATATTAAATTGCTTGCTGTTTTTTACTAGTTCAGTCTCTGTTCAGGAGATGCCCAGGAGTGGAAATGCTCTGGGATAGTGCACAGGTGCTATGGTGGCTTTATATGGCAAATCTGGTTCAGGGCCATATCAGCCTTTGTATAGCAGTAGACATTATCAGTATTTGCTCAAGGACACGAACATTTGACAAATGTATCTAAAATGTGCTTTTAAAACTTACTGTTGTATAGCTCAGAGATCTACAAGCCTTGTATCAGATAGTCCTGTGATAACAGTGGTGTGTGTGTGTGTGTGTGTGTACTTACGTGAGTAGTACCAAAGAAGTCATCGGGATTTTTAGTGTAAAATGTCAACTCAGTGTGAGCAAGAAGCGTGGAATCTGGCTCTTAATTGCTACTTTGTCAACATGGGGTCCGATTTATGTGAATTGTCCAGACTTTGCTACTCTAGAATGACCCTGGCCAGCTGTATTTCTTGAAGGCATGGGATTCAATATGACAGTCTTTGCATGACCAGTGAATGAGACGTCCTGTGAAATACCTTTCCCAACACTTTTTAGTAGTCCTCAAAATCTAGCTATGCTTTACTTTTAAAGTCCACCAGTTGTTACTAAGGACAGATGTGCCACATTTGCAAATTTTCCCTAATGTGCTAGATAGGGAAACAGCAGACTGGAGAGAACCAAGGGGATGGAGCTTTCTACATCCAGAGATTCCACTCACCTTATGATAGCTTTTGATGTATACAAACAAAATTGTAGCTAATACATTATGGGTTTTGGGTTGTTTGTTTTTACTGCATTGACTTTTTTAACATTCTTTTGTTAATACACAATTCAGCAAACCTGAATAAAATGTTTTAAGAATGAAAAATTAGAACACAGTTGACTTTACATGGAGGTTCAGCTTGCCCAGTAGTAGATTTAACTTTTAAAAATAATGCATATGATAGGTTATGGTTTCTTCTGAAAATGGAGGAGGGAGGACACCCCACCCAAATGTGGATTTTTTGATACAGTCCCTAGAATACAGTCTACCACTCCAACTACTGAAACACTGTGGAACTAGAAATTGTACACCTTTCGCCAGCCAGCCATTGGAGGAGCCAGGATTGGTTAATTCACATTCATCCAAAAGGACCTAGGAAATGGAATAAATCATGTTAAACAGTTGTGTGCACAGCTAAAAATCTCCATAGCTTCCCCTCTTATCTATTAGCCTGTGTGCAGTAGTATTTGTGGTTATCTACGCTCAAGAAGGAAAGCAAATGCTCATTAATAAAATAGCTTAGAGCCACTTTAGATGCAACTCATTCTAGCAATGTGAAGTACTGACTTACAACTACAGTATCAGCATTTATGGCACAAAATCAAGATGAAGATTTATTTGCCACATGACACAGAGCTGGAACCACGCTTGTTGCCCATGTCTATCAGTCCCTGAATTATCTGTCTCACCAGTCAGCAACCGCTCATGCTCAACTGTAACTATTTCATTTGTCAGTGTGCTTATAACTCTACATCCCATTTGAATGTTTTGAAAAGCAGCTCTCGAAGAAATTAGGAGACACCCTTTTGAACAATAGTGTTCTGTTTTGCTGGTATGTGTGTTTTAAAAAAAAAATTGGTTGACACTCGTAAAATGCAATACATGGAAATAATCTGAAGTGGTGGTAAAACATCTTTGCAACACACTTGTGCTTCTGTCTTTGTCGATGCATGCCTCTTGACAAAGGAATTTTTAGCCGTTCGTTATGTTTTCATACTGTGGACCAAAAAATCCCAACAGGGTCTCTTTCTACAGGTGCTAAAAGATTCAGCCTCTGCATCTAATGCTATACACAGCCATGTAGGCCATAAGCATCTGTCACATTGGGTGCAATCTACTAAGGCACCTAAGTCCATTTGTAGGCACCAGAACGATCCATGTAACTCCTGCTTGGCTGCTGCCTATCCCAGTAGGCACCTAAACTCAATGGGCATCTATCTGTTGGCCTCTGAGCATGCGCACTGCAGCCTCGGTCCGGGCATCCATGCACCTATCTCCTGCCCAAACCCCAGAGTGAGTCACAAACCAGGGAAGATAAGAATTAGGCAGCCTATGTCCAGGGTGGGGCCTGATCCAGTAGACATTCTCAGTGGATGCTTAGCAGACTGGGACCCTCAGGCAAGATCACTCCAAACAACTGGGGCAGGGGGAGGATCTCCTTTCGTCCAATGATTAGGGTACTCACCAGGATGTGGGAGACCTCCAGTTCCAGTCTTATCTCTGCCCAATGAGTAGAAGGGATTTGAACAGGGATCTGCCATGAGTGCCTTAACTCATAAGCTATGAAATATTCTGATGTGCATCTCCCTCAGTCTCTCCTATTGAAGTTGTTTCCTTTTAATTAAAAAAAATTGAATAATAAGTGAGCCAAAGAGAGCATTAGAATGACTCTAGAGCTAGTAATTAGCATACTCACCCAAGAGGGGGCACATCCCTGTTCAAGTCCCTTCTCCCACTTAGTAGGGCGGGGGGCACTTGAAGTGGGGATTTCCCACATCCTGGGTGAGTATTTGAGCCCCTAACTTCAAGGTTCTAAGGGAGGACCTCCCTGCCCTGGCTAGCTGTTTTGTTTCAGGCCCCACATGCAACTGAGGCAGCCAAACACCTGTCTTCCTCCCGCCCCCCCCCCTCCCGCAGTTCATGGATCACAAGCTGAGCTTGGCACCTCCATGCAGCTCAGACTTAGACACCATGAGAGGGATGGGGCTTAGCACACTGCCCTCTCCTCAGCCTCTCCCATTGACTAGCATAGGCTGCTCCCTGTCTAGCGTCCTGGCTTTCTGGGTTGCAGTTTAAGCACCTGTCTCTCCTCATTCTTTGTGTAGGAGCCTACAGGGCCGGTGCAAGGAAGTTTCGCGCCCTAGGCGAAACTTCCTTGCACCGGCCCTGCACGCCCCCCCCAGCTAGCGCACACACCCCCCGCAGCCAATCCACCCCCCTGCGCCCCCCCCCCCAACCAGCTAACACCCCGTGCCTGGCAGCCTCCCCCCACCCGTGGCGCCCCCCGGCAGCCGCAGCCAGCCGACCGGCTCCCAGCTCAGCAGTGGAGCCGGGCGGCATGCGGCAGCCGCGGCCTGCCGCCCCCCCAGCTCAGCAGCGGAGCTGGGCAGCGTGTGGCAGCTGCGGCCAGCTGCCCCCCTGGCTCCCAGAGCCGGACAGCGTGCGGCAGCCGTGGCCAGTCGCCCCCACGGCTCACGGCTCAGCCGCAGAGCTGGGCAGCGGGCGGCAGCCGCGGCCAGGCACCCCCCGGGACAGCGGGAGGCAGCCTGGCCAGCCGCCCCCTGGCTCCCAGCACCCTAGGCGACTGTCTAGGGTCGCCTAGTGGGCGCGCCGGCCCTGGGAGCCTAGGCACCTAATTCAGGCTTTGTGGCTTGGTGTTCCTGTGATTGTTGTGGGGTTGGTTTTGTTTTTTTTGTTTTTTCTAGGCTCCTAAAAGTTAGGTAACACAACTCTGCACGGCAGTGCCTCTGTTCCTTTGTGGAGCTGGCATCTGGGCCATTGTATTTAATTGTATATGATGTAACCTTAGAGTTTAGATTTTCATTGTGGAAGGAAGGAATAGTGCAGGTTGCATAGTAACTGGTGCCTTCATATCTGCCTATTTTAGAGAGGTATCTGTGGAAATGCTCCACTAAAACCTGAAATATACTCCAAGTCGGGCTTGATTCAGATTCAAGCTGAATGAGCCAGCTGGAAAAATCAGCACAAGAAAACCTACCACCACATTTTCTCCTAGCTTCTATCATTCTGATTCTGGCAGGCAGTGGCTTACTACTAGGGCTGTTAATTAATCACAGTTAACTCACGTGATTAACTTTAAAAAAATTAATCGCAATTAATTGCACTGTTAAACAATAGACTACTAATTGAAATTCATTAAATATTTATGGATGTTTTTCTACATTTTCAAATATATTGATTTCTATTACAACATAGAATACAAAATATAAAGTAAGCACTGTACACTTTTTTTATTACAAATATTTGCACTGTAAAAATGATAAAAGAAATAGTATTTTTCAGTTTACCTCATACAAGCACTGTAGTGCAATCTCTTTATCATGAAAGTGTAAGTTACAAATGTAGAATGTTTTGTTACATAACCGTACTCAAAAATAAAACAATGTTAAACTTTGAAGCCTACAAGTCCATTCAGTCCTACTTCTTGTTCAGCCAATCACTAAGAGAAACACATTTTTTACATTTACAGGAGATACTGCTGCCTGCTTCTTATTTACAATGTTACCTGAAACTGAGAACAGGCGTTCACATGGCACTTTTGTAGCCAGCATTGCAAGGTATTTATGTGCCAGATATGCTAAATATTCATATGCCCCTTCATGCTCCAGCCACCATTCCAGAGGACATGCTTCCATGCTGATGATGCTCATTGGAAAAAAAATGTGTTAATTAAATTTGTGACTGAACTCCTTGGGGGGAGAATTGTATGTCTCCTGTTCTGTTTTACCTGCATTCTGCCATATATTTCATGTTATAGCAGTCTCGGATGATGACCCAGCACATGGTCATTTTAAGAACACTTTCACTGCAGATTTGACAAAATGCAAAGAAGGTACCAATGTGAGCTTTCTAAACATAGCTACAGCACTCGACCCAAGGTTTAAGAATCTGAGGCACAGGAAACGGGAACAAAATGGTATACATTAGCCTAGTGTTTTCGGCAAGCCTATTACACAACCTCTCTATCTGCCAGCATAAGCACCCCTCTACTTGCTGCAGTAATGGATAGTTTGGAAGGTATTTTTAATAGGGACTCAAATTGCAGGCTCAGTGTCATGGGACTGAACCAAATGCTTTAAATATGTTTATAAAATTATGCATGTCCAAAGGTGCTTGCAGGATCAGGGATTTAAGAAAAACAACGACTTATATTGTCACCCAGTAGTAATGTTAACAGAAAACCCCGACAGCGTCACGCTTCAGTGTACCTCACCCCGGTGACCTCCATATCCCTGCATTACCAGTTGTGATTGGTGGCCGATACATGCCAACGGCTGTTTGACAAAGTTTGTGACAATGACTTTTTTTTTTCAGTTCCGGTGGGTGAATGCATTGTAGAGGCACTGACGTACCATTTAAGCACCTACAGCTGGATCCTCCACTCTGAACAGAGAAAGGAGGCTGCAGGGAGTTGCTTTTGGTTCTCTGGTTCAGAGCCACCAGGCCCTGACACAAGTTAGAGATGCACAAGAGCAGCTCTAACTTCAGGAAACTTCCACCAGTGGAAGTTCGGTCATGGTGGAGTTCTGCTCCCCAGGGAGATATGTAGTTGACCCAGAGATGCCAGGGCTGCTTCCACCAGACTTCTGCCTGCAGAGAGATCCCCTGCAAGGAGAGGATTTTCCACTGGCTATTAGTCCGCCACTGTGCAAAGTGACTGTAGCAGACCAGAGAATCCTGCTGTTACAATAAATGTTTTATTTAACCTCCATTTTCCCTCCTTTCTCCCCCCTAAAAAGCACATGTAAGGATTCTGTGACGCTGAGGTCCCTGGGGCAGCGAGAGGAGGAGAGGAAGAAAAGCAGAAGGAGAGGGGCGTAGGCAGGGAAGGACTGGTTACAAGCTTGTCTGCTTTCATAGCTACCACCCATTAGGATTTTTTTAAATGATTTAAATAAAACAGAAGTTGAAGTGGGTTTGTTTTTTAAAATATTTTCTTTTTCTTGTTGTTTTTGCGCCCCCAGACATTTGACATCATAAGTGGAGGAAAATATTTTGTCTGAGTTCTGAACAGGACACAGTTGTGAACTGGTACATGGCTGTGATATCATCCAGACAGCATCTCTGGACCATCTGTGTCCCCTGAGTTCCTACTCAACTGTGTAGGAAACTTTGGCTTAACTTGGTGCTCCAAAGTGTCTAGCACAGCATCAGTCAGAGTGTAACATACTCCTTTCAACCATGAACATGTAAACATGTTTCTGCAAATCTTAGCAACAGACCAGAAGCTTAGGAAATAAATCACACTGAATGTATTAACAGAACAGCAGAAGCAGCCCTTAAAGTGAATGTAGAAAATAAACAACACATGAGATCTACTAATTCCACAGATAGCTTTTGTCCTAGTTGTTGTACCTCATGCACAGACAGAAGTGTCTGCTTGTTTGCTCTTTGGCCAAGCTCCTGTTTGATTCTGTCCTTTTCACTGATTACAAACAAATCCCAGCACCTTATCTCACTAGAAAAAAGAATTGATTACTAAACCCAACCATGCCTGCATTAGCTTTGATCATAGGCATAAGAACCAAAAGTTCCACTAGAGTAAATATGGTAGCAACACTACCTTTCAGATTAATGAGCTGGTAAAAATAAAGAAGTACCACAGATAAAATGCTGCTTTTGGGTGTTGTGATGATAAACTGGCCCCTGTATTTTTAGGTCCTTGTTGAATTGTAGAACAAAATAGTTTTGTTCTTTTTAATTTATCTTAATTAGGTATTCAATTACTTTCTGGTCAAGATATAAGCATTTTTCACATTACTAATATACTCTTACATTATATATGGACTACAATAATTCCCAGCTTGAGGAGACTTTCTTTCAGCACTCCCAATTATTGTCTCAACAGTTTCGAATTGAATCTCCTCTAAGAATCTATTGTCCTACTTAACATTCCATGATCACCATATGAAACATTCTCCTACTACACCTGAACTGGCACATGCTAGCATTATTGAGGACCAGATGTTGTCCCATGACAGGGCCGACTCCAGGCACCAGCCTACCAAATACGTGCTGGGGGTGGCACCTGGAGGGAGGCGGCACTCACGGTTTGTTTTTGGTTTGTTTTTTTAATTTAAAAAAAACATCTTCGGAGCTGGCCCTGGCGGGGGCCACGAGCATGCCACACTCCCCACCGGCCGGGGCGGTGGACGTGCCCCGCTCCCCGCCAGCGCCCCAGCCGGGGCAGCGGGGCCACGGGCTTGCCACGCTCCCTGACAGTGCCCCAGCCGGGAGAGCGGGACGGCAGATGTGCCGCCCTCCCCACCGGCTGGGGGAGCGGGGCCGTGGGCATGCTGCGCTCCCCACCAGCACCCCAGCCGGGACAGCGGAGCCACGGGCATGCCACCCTCCCCGCCAGCCCACTGGGTGTTTTGGTGGGGCAGCGGCGTTGGGGGGGGGGGGGGGAGGGGGGATTGTTTTGGCAGGCTTTGGGGGGAGGCGGTTTTTGTTCGGCGGGGCGGCGCTTGGGGGGGGTGGGGGGGTTTGTTTTTGCTTGGGGCGGCAAAAAAGTTAGGGCCGGCCCTGTTCCTTGAGGACTTTTTCCGTACACCTTATGGTGAAGAATTATTTTTTCACAGAACACACAAACTTATGACTCTTCAGAAAGCCAAGATTATCTTTATCACATAAAAGAAAGAAGACTGCCTAAACTTATAGTAAAAGTGGCCTTGAACAAACCACACACAACCATGCTGCATTCAGAGAGCTATCGACCTTTTAATGGGAAATCTTGTTTTGTGTGATTGATTGATGGTTGTAACTTTAAGTGTTCTGTGTTGTATTTCCTCACCTCAGCTTGTAGTTCTAAACTGACAAATGTTACTTTTACATATTACATTATTCTGTTACTGGCAGTTAACAGATTCAGGGTCCTGGTCCCGCACAGTTACGCACCTGTTTCGCTTCCCACATGAGGTCAATGGCACTAACCATGTGTAAAGTAAACACATGGGTAACTGCAGGATTGGGGCTTAAGATTTCTCTGTATTTCTTTTAAGTTATTATTCATTTTTGCACTCCATTACTCTTTATAAACCAGGAAATTCCTATATAAAATTAGGAGAAAAGGATGATGCTTTGATTGAGCTAAGGTCCTAGCACCTAAGGGTTCCTCTTGTTTAAAGTTTATGAACTGTTGTGACACAAAGTATCCGGCTGTATCACAGGGTAAGTATAGTATGGACATGGGTTTAAGGAGTCTGGGAAAGAAGTCTGTGACATGTAGGTCTTGATCTTGCAAGGGTGCATGTGGTTATTGTGCTCCTGAGCAAGTGCAAGGGGAGGCTATGGATGGGTAAGGTTAAGTACCAGGAAGAGTCCATGATACACCCCTCAAGTCCACGATACGCTCTCCTCTTTCCTGCAAATGAGTGGAGGTATGAAATGAAAGCAGAATGGGAGTTTCTAAGGAGTTAAACTTAGGTATGATCTTCATTATTCTAACATGCTATGTGTTCCCATTTTAGGCCTTATTCTTGCTCATAGGCAGGTGTATTGGGTGGCCAAACAGCTGCAATTTAAAGCAAGTCCCATTTTTCCCCCGGTTGTGCTTGTACCTTTTTACCTTGTGCTTGTACATGCAACCCTCCTCACCTATGCAGTGCAATTCACCTCATACTATAGGAATTTTAAGAAAGAGACTAGAAACTATGCAAATAGTCAGAAATATCTCTTAATTTTTCTCCAATACCTACTAAAATTATCAAAATATACCTTGATTTAAAAATGTTTCATGGAATTTTGTACAAGAAGAAAGCAAGTGACTATGCATGAATAGATGTATTTGTCCTAGGACAACAAACTGGAATATGTTGCTGGCATTATTTTCTTGAATTTTATGGCCTTTCACACTGATTAGTTTAAATTGCCCTCGCTAATTTTGTTCATCAATTTTTATATTCAAAATAATAATTTTATTATGAATTTAGGATCAAACTCAGCTTAACTTCTTTAAGCGGGCAAGATGATGAATTTATCCAAATGGATATCCATAATAAACTGGCTGACTGTTCCTTTAATATAGAAGGCTCCCTCCTGGAGAGTTCATAAAATGTTGATTGAGCACCTTCTATAAAAAAGTTGATGTGTGTCCGTTATAATCAGGGACAAAGAACAGGAGATAGAACCCATGTACTGCATCTTTTAACTGTATTTAAATCCCTTCACCCCAATAAGTGTTTTCATACTGTCTAACTCCTGTGACTCCTGCTAATGAAAAGCAAAGACTCAAGGTAACTTCAAATGTTTTTAACAGAATATAAGGCAGCACTCCTCTTCATGTATTTGGCAGCATAATTTCTTTATTTAAGGCTGTTAATCCCTCCATAATGATGTGATGGCCATTTCCTGTAACTTTACCATTAGAGGTGAATTTGGGGAGGTAATCACACAGTCTGTGCCAGGAAGCTAAAATGTGACATTCAAAACTGCATTGAGAAAGGAAAGCAGCATTTACTACTGTCTTCCACTCATCACCCCTCAGACAGACCCAGTGCTCACTCCATTGTGAGACACAAACCATCAGCAAAGATTTTAATAATGGTTTCTAATACTAGCAGAGAACATGCAGATTTTGGTCTTAGCACAAATATGTGTTTGTCTTCTTTGGTCTAAACCCACTTATTTTAGCCATGCCAGCAGTCCCACTGACATTGTTGACAATGTCTTCTGTGGGCTTGTTTGGTTGGGTAAAGTGAGCGGGATCTGGCCCCTCCTGTGAAAGCTCAAGACAGTAGACTCGCATGGGAAGGACATTAAAAGGCAGCATTCTGAACTAGAAGAAACCCCCCCCTTGTTGCACTTCAGGCTTTTACAGTAGGATCTTCTGTATTTAGAGTTACTAACATGACATTATGCATGGCCTGCAGAGATCTGACACTTTGTAGTACACAAGATGTATACGCCAACAATTTCACAATACCAAGGGCACTTGTTAAAAGTTTAATGATCAACTAGAAATCCTATTAATTAAACATGCTTCATGCTATTAAAGCTCTTGTATCACTTAAACACAGGACTGGTGCCCTGCTTTTAAGAGTGACTATGCTATTGTCCTTTGATTCTTACAATGGTGTGTTGACATATTCATTTGTTTGGTTGTTTAATACCAGTTTTCAAACATATAACTAATACATAACAGTAGCCCTCAGTTTTTATAATATTAGCATGAGTGGTACTTTTTTAAAGCAGCCACTTCTTGTGCACTTGTATGTAACTATCACTTCAATTCTGTTTTAAAATATCTTTTGAAACTTTTGATTCTCAAAAACTAAACAAGAAGAACTTTGTATTCAGCTCAGTGACTGGGGTTTTTGAATGGACCACCAATCTAAAATATTTGTTTTACAAATTAGCACAGCTGTCTTTTCAGCTTTACCCCCAAATTTGTCTAACGGCGTTTTTGTCAAAAATTTAAAATACCCTTTGGATTCTCTTTTTTTTGCCAAAGGAAGCTTGTAGAAGTTGTTACATCTGATCTCTCAAATTCAGGAATATAACTTTCCTCTGAATTCTCAAACATAAGGTAAACAAGTGAAATACACTTACTACTATGTTAATTCATACACCAGGACTGAAATTCCAAAATGTACTTCCAAGCTCTAGTTAGAAGCCGCACAGGTTGACCTAACCTGACATTTTACTCCTGAGGGCATTCTGCACCAAAAAATTACAAATTCTGCAAATGGTATTTGTCAAATAAATGTGGAGGCTTTAGCATGGCATTGGGGAGCACAGGCCACTGGCTGTCCAGAGGTGGGAGATCACTATGCAGCTCCCCACATCCCCCTGAGACATGGACTCAGCGGTGAGGCTGCACCCAACCCTGACACAGCGCAAGGACCGGGCCTGCCCCAGAAACACCTCAGGACTCTGCCCCTCTGTGCCAGGTGGCATAGTGATTTCTCCTCTTCCTCCTGCCACAAATAGTGTCCCCTGCATTTCAGAAAGTTAAGACCTTTCGAAAGAAGTATATGCAACATCTCTGTATTATTTAGCTGTCTTGTTTCCCGGAGAAGATGGGGAGCTGGAGGTTGGCTATGTCTCCTTCCTCTCTTCCTGCAGAGGGGGGGGAGAGGTGGAGAAGGGGTATCCCTGCTTCCCCATTCCACCTGTAGAGGAGATGGAGTCTGGCAAAGAGGAAAGAGGTGTTTTTAGAGAAGGTGAATAAAGGGCTCCCAGATGGGACACCTTTCTTTTCCCCCAACAGCTGCTTTTGCTTTTCCACCTACTGCTGGGAAGGGATAGGAGACCCAGTAACTCCCAGTCAGGCACCAGCTCCTTCTGCTGCTCCCTCTTCACTCTTCTGCCAGGTAAAGAGAGGATTTACTAATCAGAGATGAGGGGGGCTATGGGAGAACTGTGCTTTCTTATGTGAGGGAAAGGCAAGGAAGCTCTCCATCTACTTCTAACAGAAGAAGGGAGCTGTGCTCCCTCATGCCCTCCCATGGATGCAGGGGTTCTTGGTATGTGGTAAGGTGCCCTAGCTTCAATATCTGAAGAGCATGTCACTCTGATTAGCAGTGGAGGAAGGATTTGGGTGGGGCTTTAATTTCCTTTAAAGAGCCAAGCGCCATCACCAGATGATTAGACATTTAGAGATGTTGAGGTTGATCTTCCATGGCCCTACAGCACAAAGGGACCAAAAAGGCGGGGATCTGCCTGCTGGGAAATAGCCTTAGCATCAGAGCATCTCAGAATGGGGTAGGCTCAGAACCTTCTGAACAGTCCCTGGTGTAAGAAGCATGCTAAGGATGGGGGCATAGCTGGAGCATACAGCACGCTGGGTATTCTTTGTGTTCTAAAGAATCCCTAGGGAGCCATTGCAGCCAAGAACAAATCAGAGCTGCTCTGAGTCTACTCAGGTTTGTGCTGGAGATGGGGCAGGGCCCACAACATGGGGAGGTGCAATAGTCGGGTAAGTCACTTTTGCCTTCGACTCCCCAGTCCTAGAGCTGAGCTCAGATTGGTCATTCCAGACAATGTGGGCAGGTGGCGTGGTTTTGGGGTTTTTTTGTTTTTGTTTTTTAAACTGAATTGTGCTTCATTTTGATTCTGTTGACAGAAACAGAGAAATAATAAGACAGCTCCAGCCCTGAAATATTAAGGGCCCAGTCATACCTGGTACTTAGGTAAGTGCGCAGGTGATTAAGGTGCAAAGAACATCTCCTGTTGTGTAGCCCATGCAAAGGCCAGCCACAGGTGCAGTTCCTACACTCAGGTAGCCCAAGAAGGGGACAGGGAAGGTTTATTGGTGTTGCCCCGAGGCAGAGCAGCTCCCCACCATGCCGTTCTCAGGACTGTACCTATCAATCTAACATGCAAAATGTTATTTTCTATTGGAAGGATTTAGAACAGCCCTACAATGGATTTTTTTTAATGGCCCATAATACCCATTCATTCAACTTCTTATAACCATGGGAGGTGAAGTTCACTATCCTGCACGAGGCCCTCTGTGCCATAGAAGTGCCACTTCAGATTTCAGAGCAGGGAACACGAGGATCAGCAGCACAGAGGGAGAAGGTGGGGGGCATATGCACTTCTGCATGCTAGAAAGGAGTGGGATAAACACTAGGCCTCAATAAGCCACCATAGACGGGGGCTGGTGAAGAATAGGCTGTGGGATCCTTGATTATAAAGGTTTAGTGGCCCAAGACCCCTTTGTAGGGGTTCTGAGAAGTTGTGGCCAATAGTCCAACTGCACAGGAGTTTGGGGGTGAATTCCAACTCCATATTCTTCCCCATCCAAAACCCAAAGTACTAAGGAGGAATTTCATCCACAGTTTAAAAAAAGAAAAAATGACGCCTACCAGATTAACATAAAAGACAATTTGGTCTGTCTGACTGACTCCAATTTATGACAATCATGTAACCATCGCCATTTAAATAATGTGGCTTTCTGACAGCTAACTGAATTATAATAAATCTTGACAATTAAAATCTGAATGCAGTTTATGTAACCTTGGTGACCTTTCTTTTTCATTTAACATTGATTAATCAATCCAAAGGGATGTCACTGTTGAATAAAGGACAGGATACAAACGGTAGTGGGTATCCGGTTTGGAAAGAGATATGTGCAATAGCTGTCAGTGTAATGTAATACACATTACTGGAACTGATCAATCATGGGCAGGGCAGGATCTATGGAAAATTTCAATGAAAATGGGAAAAAACATTTTTCACTGAAATTTTCAGTGGAAATTTTTTACTTTTTATTGAAAAATGGAAAACCAATATATTTTTCAGCAGCTGAAAACTGCTGAAAGATTGGGGGGCGGGGGGGGTTGGCCCCACATTTCCAATTTTCCAATGAAAAATCAAAACATTTTGAGGTAAGCAGATGCTTTCTGTGAACATTTTTGTTTAGTCAAAAATCCAATTCTCCTTAAAAAAAACCCGAAGTTAATGGGAAATGTTCAACCAGCCCCATGTTGTAGAGTATAACTATTTCTGTTTGTACTGGGATGGCATAAGTGACAGTTTTGCAGCCCTTGGATGATTATTTGTTTTGATATGAACTGTTTGGACTTCTCACTTTTAATCTAGCTTCTTCCAACTCCTTTTTCTTGACCCACTTCTCCTCAATGTCAAAAGCCAAGCATAGTGGTGGCAGCAGTTGCATTACTGCAGTTTACCAGTGAATGACAACCGTTCTTAGAGAGGTACTTTAATATTTTTTTCCTTTTACATGGAGGGGGCTTAATATCCACAGGTAACTATGCTAAAAGGGCAAGTCCTGGCTCTGCCTCAGAGGCTGAAGAGGTTTCCTTCACAGTGGAATGTGACGGGGCAAGGCCAGATGGCTATAGGAAAGTAGTGAAAAACAGAGATGTTAGCCCCAGGCTAAACAAATCCCTATTACCATGGTAACTAAATGGCAGTTGTTCCAGGTTAATCAAGACGCCTGGGGCCAATTAAGATCCTTCCAGAACACAGGGGAGACAGCTAGGTTGATTGAGACACCTGAAGCCAATGAGGGGCTGGCTGAAACTAGTTTAAAAACCTACTACTTAGTCAGGTGGGTGCGCACGTCAGGAGCTGTGGGAGGAAGTTGCGCTGTTGGAGAGACTGAGCAGTATACACCATATCAGACACAAGGAAGGAGGCCCTGAGTTAAGGGTGAAGTGGAACTTGAGGAAGTGGGGGCTGCTGTGGGAAAGTAGCCCAGGGAATTGTATGTATCCTATTTCTAAAAGATCATCTACCATAGTTTATACTATTAGGGTCCCTGGGCTGGAGCCTGGAATAGAGGGTGGGCCTGGGCTCCCCCCATTTGTCCCCCTCCTCCCCCCCCCCCCCCCAATTAATCACTGAGACTGGGAGACAACAGAGACTGTGTTATGGAGGATAGCTTCTCCTCACCTCCCTGGCTGGCTTATGATGAAAATGGTTCAGTAGGCTGTGACCCTTGCCTCTAGAGAGAGAAGGGCTATGTGGAGGGTCACAGTGAGCCTCTGAGACTAGCAAAATCTGACAGGAAATGTGGGATCCATGGAGACAAGGACAGAGCTTTGTCACAAGAGCTAGTGCAGTTCTGATGCACAATTAGAGGCAGCAGGATTTAGGTGAGCCACGCAAGGGAGTGCATGCTCCCTTTTTACAGAATTCACCTCATCTCCATGGCTTCAGAGATCCCCTTACTAGCAATACAGTGCAGTTCTGCTGTACTGTTGGAGCAGCATATTGTATAGGTCAGTTCCACGAAAGTATGGCAGGATGCAATGGGCAGGGCAAGATAGTATGGGGTCAGAGTTAAAGGAACCAATGTTCTACAGATCTTGGGAAGGAGCCTCCCATAACCAGCCCAGGTTATCTCCCCAATTCTCAGTCCAGCGACTATGGTAAGAAAAAACAGAAAGAACTGAGGTAATTGTGAAGTCTGGGACATAGCCTAACTGTGTTGTATGCTTTAGATACTGCAGAATTCCTTGATTCTTTTTAAGTGGTGATGAGTTTTCTTCCAGTATTTCCAGTCTCTGGGATTGATTATGGTAAATGGGGCTCTGATCCACCAAAAGTTCAGTTCACCCATCTGAAAAAGGACCTTCAGAAGAGTTGCTGAAGCTCCATTCAGCCCATCCCCACCCCACCCCACCCCACCCAGATGGATCTTTATCTTCCTCCCAGTCATGAGTCATTGATCTTCCTCCTCAGTAAGGCAGCCTAGCCCACCCTGGCAGGCTGCAATCCACTGTGTTCTCACTAGTCCCCTATCTAGCATTGCCTTCTGACTGTGAGGACCAGATTTCTGGGGTTCAAAGCAATTCCTTTAATCTGCAGTAGGTCCTAATTGGAAGTGCAAACAGTGCATTTTATTCTCTCCCCGCCCCCTTGAAATCTTTCAAACAGCATGGATGAGCAGTTCAGCTTCCATCTGCTGTAAATCAGCCTAGCTCCATGGATTTGCAGCATCTGAGAATCTGGCCTAATGTGTCACTAATACAGATTATTGGCTTGTTCTCTAATGCCTAGAGTAGCAAACATTGATAACAACTTGCTCCTTTAACTAGTGAGACCATGGGTTAGCAAGTCATCACTTCAGATGCAAACTGTAAAAAGTCACATGTAGACTTGGCATAGCATGCAGCCACTCCAACTGCAGCCAGCAAATTTGCACAGACTCTAGATTATTTAGTTTAAAAATTCAAGAGGAAGTAATTTTTACACTACCGTTCAGAAGCAATTGACCAATACATCACCCATGATGCTGAACTGTACTTGCTTGGGAGACTTATAAACTTGTCAGTCATCACCAAAACATCATAAGGTGTGACTAAAGAAAAGAGCATTCACACTCCTCTTTAGAGGGAGACCAATATAGTATCTCGTTGAACCATTATGTTAGGTCATTCTTTTTCTCCGGTTTTCTAATTAAAAGCACAATTTAGCTCCCACTGAAGTCAATGGAGTTTTTGTCATTGACTTCAGTTAGAGCAACAGCAGATCCTATATGGGAAAAACATAGTTTCTTAGAGGTGAAAGGTAAAGACTTTAAAAGAAAAACCCACTCCGTAAGTTTCCCCCAAAATATAGAGACATTAGCAAAGTTAGAGACCATTACTACCTCCTTAAAGGTTACATTCTGCAAGGGCCTGCCCAGCATCTGAAGGTGCTGAGTATCCTCAACTTCCACCTCCAGGAATTGCTCAGGATCTTGCAGGGTCTGTCCCTATGAACCTGAGAAGTCTGAGCTGTAGAGGTTCTGGTTTCTTTGCTAAAGTGAGTTACAGCTATTACAGTCATACAGTAAGACCAAAAAAGCTATTATTTTCTACCTGCAGTTTTACTTCCTTGTGATTTTACTCCCAACTTTTCTTTTTGAGGCTTACATTTTCTCATTATTTCTCAACCAAAAGGTTTTTTTTAAATGTCAATAAAATGAGTTGAGGATTTTTTTAATGTAATGCTACCGCTGCCCACTAGAGGGGGACAAAGAGCCATACTACCTTAGGACAGGTAACACAGGCATGAAATATACATCTTCAAAAAAAAATAAGATGCTCTTTCTGTTCTTAGAGAACTCAGATATGAGTCTATTTTTAAACCTGAGGCTGGAGGTGAAGTTCATCCATAGTGAGTTTCATATTCAGGGTGATGAGCAAAGGCATATAATGGCACTGTGCCAAGAGGAGCCCCTCCCCCTTTGCTTTTGGGGGCACAGTAATTTGCATCAGTCCTTTATCAGTGTAGCAATACTTAACCCCTCACTTCTGCTCCTTGAGTTTCTGGTGCCACTGATGGAACCTTTCCCCCAACCCCCACTGCAACAATAAAGGAGGTTCTTGAGCTCCAGCTGCAGCCCCCTGTGTTATACGTAATGGTTCAGAAATGAGAATAGATCACAAATAAAGGAACGCAACGGAGCAGGCCTTGAAGATGTAACTGGTGATGTTATTCAGCTTGTTGCAATCAGAAATGTATCTTGATTATTGAGATTGTTGTGGAAATTGATAATTTTATGCAGATGATAATGTATGTTCACGACATACCTCAAAAACCAAAACCTTCATTCTAAAAACCAAGAGATTTACACCACTCCCATTATAACTTTAAATGCCCACTGCCTTATTTCACTGAAATGTAGCTAACATAAAGCCTGACAGCTTACTAGGGTGCAGCCACTGTCATGTCCCCAAAGAGCTGAATTAAGTTAGCCTTCCTTTTGTTTCAAGTATCAGTTTCTCAAATTGCTTGGAAAGGAGATTGTCAGAAAGAAACTACATTTCAAGCAAGGCATTCAGTAAACTAATGTACAGCGGGTCTCCTTCTCCACTATGCTATATTGGTCTTATACCACAGTCATTCCAAACCCAGTGCTTGATGCAATGGAGTGGAAAATAAGTCCCAACATCTAAATACCCTTCCTTAATAGCATCAGAAAGGAGATCCTATGGAAACTATGCATATTGACTGTGGTAGAGTAATATTTTAAGTCCTTGCTGTTACCACCATTTATGAAAATCTCTGCACTTAATAAACATGCAGAGGGCTAAATGATATCTTTTAGGCACAGCCTGTGGTAGGGCATGAGGTGGATGCACAACACCCACCCAGAAATATGGGGCATTTTGCTGCAAGCCAGCAAACACAAGGAGTACAGTGGGAGTGCTACACCCCTTTTGCTCAGGGCAGAACAAGATCTGTGGCTGCTCAAATAGGGTGTGGGAGGAAGGCTCCTCCCACCATCTGCCCTGCCCCCATCTTTGTATGGGTGCAGGGATTGGCACATTCCTCCCATTAATCTACCAAAATTAGACTGTGTCAGATTGCAAAGGCACTATCCTGTCTCTGGCAAATGAGACATTAACAACTTAGGCTTATACAGGTGATCCAAGGGGACCATAAAACATCTGCCAAGGCTCCAGGGACAGGAGGAGAGAAACGCTCTGGGAGAGGGCTGGTGTCTGAAACCAGGGCCAGCGCGCCCACTAGGCGACCCTAGGCGGTCGCCTAGGGCGCCAAGTTTTGGGGGGCGGCGGGTGGCTGCCTCCCAGCTCAGTGGCTGAGCGGGGAGCCACGGGGCAGCTGCCGTGAGCCGCCCCACTGCCCCAGGCTCCCCGCTCAGCTTCCGCGGGTCACAGGTGGTGGTGGGGGCTGAGCGCCCACGGGCGGGGGGAGGCTGAGCATCCGCAGGCAGGGGACCTGGCTGGGGAGGGAGGCTGAGTTCCCACGGGTTGGGGAGCTGGCTGGGGGGGGCGGCATTGTGGGGGGGATGGTGCAGGGCTGGTGCAAGGAAGTTTCGCCTAGGGCGTGAAACTTCCTTGCACCGGCCCTGACCAGGGCTATGTGTCTGGGTTAGAAACCACAAGCTGGGGAACACTTGTTACACTGATGATGTTTTGTTAACAATTACCACAGAGAAGAGATGGAACTGGCTGACTTTGTGGGGGTTTGTGCCATGTTCTTTCATCAGCCTACACATATATACAATAGAAGTGTTGGGAAAGGTGGGACTTTCCGCTTCTTCTGACATCAGGAGGAGTTGATGCTGTTCAGCACATCTGAAAAATCAAGCTTAGTTTGTTCTCAACTAGTGACAGTCCCTAAACCACTTGTGTCAGTGAAAGGGTTAGTTTTTCACTGGTATTTAATGTGTCAGAGGGACATAAAATATCGGGGCGAAGAGTCAAAAGAAATAACATGATATCTTTTCAAGAGGCAAATACGAGAGAGAACCATTCCAAAGGGAAAAGATCAAACACAGTGTACAGTCTTAAAACAAAAACAAAAAAAAGATGCCACCAGACGTTACGGGCACCTTGCTGCTTTTCTCTCAACTGGTGAACTTCCCACTGCTGCAGGACAAACCCCATCCAGCCTGCTCAGTGAAACTTGGTACTTGTACCGTTTGCAATAAACCTCATACTGCCTCCTACAGTAACAAAGCTACCTGTTTGTGAAAAGTCCAAATATGCTAAGAGAGCAGGATAAAAATCTTCAGAGGTTCTGGGCATGAGAGAAAAGGCTTTTTACTCAGCAGGTTGCACTCTTCACTGTTAACAGAATTTTAATATAGAAAACTCATTTTAGATGTCTAATACATGAAAAAGAATGTTCTGGCATAGAAGCTAATTAAACCCCTCTGGTATCTCTTTTCTAAATTTTCTTAACACAGGTTATTCCCAGTGAATCACCTTGTACTGTAATGACTTAAACAAAATATAAAATAAAAGCCCCATTTTATTCTTCAGATAAAGAGAGAACCAGGATCTATAAAGCATGAAAAGATTAAATCTTTGTTGTGTTTATAATCCATTCCTCTGTCTTGTATCAGGCTTCCAAATCTTTTATGCCACTTGATCATTTTCTTTCTATGTAAGGCAATCCTTCCAGATTCCAATTTCCCAAAGGCTGAATTTAAAATCTCACTATGTGCATTGTGTCATCACATTGATTGGGTTCAAGGTTTGTATGTGATAAATAACCCTGCGAATTGGATAGGCAGAGTATCTCCCTGGGATGGGCTCTCTGTTCTAATGCAATGTAAATCATTAGGATACTCTACTGTAAATCTAATTACATTAAAAGCTCATTTCAGTACAATAGTCTTTGTAGTAATGCACCTGAATATTTTGTTCCCTCAAATCCTTAAAGAGAGACAATATTTAAAGTACCTGTAGAACTTTTTAGTAATGGCTGATGAAGCAGTTCGTTTCCCCCATTTCAGATGAGCCACAAGAAATGTGTCTTTCGTAAACTATTCATTACGCAGTGCCCTCTCCCGCGTCCACTGGAGTCGGTTCTTATTGATTCATCTGTCAGAGGTAAATGCAAGATGCACCTCTTTGAAGAGGCTGAACCCCAACAGAGGAGGTTGCACACATGTCCACAATCAAAACTCTCCTTAAAATATGACATCATTCTATCCCCTGTGCAAGGAACAACTAAGAACTAAAGTTGATCTCTCCAACTCATTAATTCATAGAGAGTATCATAGAGCAATCATGTGGTAACAACTTTTGGTCACTACCATCCTGGGCTGGATTTGAAGCAATGACTTAGAGGTAAAAGACTCCATCTTGCATTACCAATCCCATAAGACATGGAGAGTGTGACAATCAGGCTCCAGACACCCCAAGAGGCAAACAAGGGGTCTGAACCCCAAAGAATAAGCAGTTGAATCAACTGGGTGTATACACTGTTATTGTGTATAAATATATGTGAAGTAAGGTATTTTATGAAAGCTTGTAATGGTCTGAACTTGATGGTCTTTAGGAGATATGGATGCAGGTTACGAATGTATGCATATCTGTAAAATATTGCAAATGTAACTACAATGCAACTACAAGCATCACCTCACAACAAGGGGGTAAAGTAATGAAGCAGGGAGGATCACCTTCCAGACTAGTTGTTTACCCAAAACTCACTGAAAGCATCTAACATTGTACATCCTAGAGAGAAACAATGGTGCACCATAAAAATTAATGGAAAGACATTGAAACTGAAAAGAAAACCCCAGTTTTGGAAAACTAAGGCCAGGTCTACACTAAAAAGTTAGGTCGACCCAGCTACATTGCTCAAGGGTGTGAAAAATCCACACTTCTGAGCAACGTAGCTAAGACGACCTAACCCCTGTGTAGACAGCACTAGGCCACCAGAAGAATTCTTCTCTCAGCCTAACTACTGCCTCTTGGGGAGGTGGATTAATTACAGCCATGGGAAAACCCCTCCTATCACTGTAGTAAGTGTCTACACTGAACGGCTACAGCTGCGCAGCTCCTGTGGTTTAAGTGTAGACCTATAGGCTAAGAAAGGAGGGAATTTTCCCAACTCTGTGAAACCATGAATTACCACAAGCTGTAGTATCGACATAGCTTCAGATTATGTTGGCATAATTTATGTCACTGGGGGGTGTGGATAAATTGTCACGGAGTATAGGGGAGTCCGGCCCTGCACCCCTCTTCCCCGGATTCACTGGGAGTCTCAGCCAGCCAGTAGAACAGAAGGTTTATTAGAGATGCCAGGAACACAGTCCAAACAGAGCTTGTCAGTACAACCAGGACCCCTCAGTCGGGCCCTTCCGGGGGGCAGGGAGCTTAGACCCCAGCCTGGGGCTCCCTGCGTTTTACCCCACAGCTCCAAAAGGGGGGCAGGGAGGCCAGACCCTGTCTGCGCTTCCCTCCATGTTCCCCAGCCAGCTCCAAACTCAAACTGTCCAGCCCCACCTCTCTCCTTTGTCTGCTTCCCGGGCCAGGAGGTCACCTGATCCCTTTGTTCCAACACCTTCAGCTCTCACCTTTGCAGGGGAGGGGCCGGGGCCATCAGTTGCTAGGAGACAGAGTGTCGGCCATTCTCTGTGTCCAGGCCCCTGCCCTAGGGCTCTGTAACAATCATGCACCCTTGTCCCACCACCTAGATTCTCAAGCACTGCATAGGGAAACCGAGGCACCCACACAGTACTCAGGGAAAACATTAACAACAGTCCTATTTCGTCACATAAATCGCCCCCCAGAGTGACATAAGGACTGATGTGGACAGCGCCATGTCGGCAGGAGAGCTTCTGTCGCTGACACAGCTTCTGCCACTCGCAGGGGCTGGAACAGCTAAGCCGGCCTCAGAGTTCTCTCCCGTCAGCTTAGAGCAGTTACATCAGAGAGTTTACAGCTGCGTCAGTGCAAACCCTGTTAAAAGGGAAGTGGGTTTGAAGTGACGGCTATCCAGAAACTGAGGGCCAGCATCGAAGCAGGGGGTTGTCCATGATCAACTTGATCCCTTCTAGGACAGAGGGCATGCTGGGCAACCGTTCAGCAGCAATAGGTAATTTGTATTAGAAAAGGGAATTTAGCTAATATAGACGTGTATAGCCTGAGATTGCATCTTTATGTTTATTTTCTGCATAGTTTGTTTGCTTTTCCTTACTATTTCCTCTTTGAAGCTATGATTTTTCTATTAAATACACTTTTTTGGTTTGTTTTTACCCCAAGCAGGTCTCTGGTGTGCAAGCTGTGTGGAGTGTGTGTGCCAAAGTGAACTGATAACTGGGGGCAGGTTTCACTCCTTCGGGAGCGACAAACGAGAGGGGGAAAGTCCAAGTGTCTGGTAGTTAAGAATTCGGGGAGATGGATTTGGGAGGGTTGGGACCAGAAGGGCAAACGGGGTCACCTTGCAAAGAGTAACTAGGCTGGTGGAAGCCAGGGATGAGACCTTTATGCTTGTAGATACTGGCTACTAATGTCAGAGCTCTGACCCATAGCAGCATAGCGTTAAGGTAGCCAAAGTTAGGAGGCAGGCAGTGAAAAAAACCCTCACTGGTCTGGGTGATCCCCAAACATCATAGAGAGAGAAAGGTAAAACTCAGTTATTGATCCACTTTTTCATACCTAGCTATTTTCCTATGTTTAGCGTGATATGTAAAGTCATAGAATCCTAGATATGTAGGGTTGGAATGGACCTCCAGAGGTCATCTAGTCCAGACGCCTGTGCTGAGGTAGGACGAAATACACCTCGACCATTCCTGATGGGCATTTGTCTAACCTGTTCCTAAAAACCTCTGACTGGGATTCCACAGCCTCCCTTGGAAGCAAATTCCAGGGCTTAACTATCCTGATAGCCATGGGCAGCGAGTAGAAGAGGCTTGGGAGGGTTCTTAAAAAATAAAAATAAAATTAAAGTAAAAAGGCTGGCCATTCAGGTGGCAAATGCCAGATTCGGGTCACCTCCCTTTGGAGGCACACCAGCCCACCACCTCTGCACGCTGGGAGCCGTAGCACTGGAAGCTCCCTAGAAATGGGGGGGGGCACCAGCACCCAGACCATGCCCCATCCCCTGCTCTGCCCCCCTCCCCTTAAGGCTGAGCAGCAGGCAGAGGGGGTGGAGAGGAGCAAGCAGCGGGCAGGACCTTGGGAGAAGAGGCAGAGCGAGGGCGGGAAGAGGGGCCTCGGGGAAGAGCACATGCAGGCCATGGGGGAGAGGGCGGGGGGGCAGCGTTGGTGGCCCCCTAACTTCTAGAGAGCTTCCTGGTGCTCCTGGGAGTAGTGTCCCCAAATGAAAGATTCACGCGCCACCTATGCTTATAGCTAGAAAGTTTTTCCTAATATCTAGCCTAAATCTCCCTTCCGGCAGATGAAGCCCATTACTGCTTGACCTACATTCAGTGGACATGGCAAACAATTGATCATCATCCTCTTTATAGCAGCCCTAATATATCTGAAGACTGTTATCAGCATAGGTGGTGGATATAATAGGCCAGGGCAGGCTAAGTCTCTCCTGGAGCAGCCACTGCCACCGGATGCCAGTTGTGGGGTTTGCATAGGGGAAGTTTTTGCTTATTATGATGTGCCATGCAGGGAGATTACTGATGAACCCGAGAAGCTGAGTAGCACATACCACCTCCTCAGCCACCCCAGAACCTGGAGGCGCATATAAAAAACTCAGGTTCTTTGGGAACAGATACAAGCTTTTCCTGTGGGGCAGTTTGGGGTCTGAGGAGGGGAGGCACGGTACGACTGGTGGGTGGGGGGGCCTCCAGCTGGCCCAGGGTTCCTTGGAAGTGTGGGGGCTTCAGACATGGGGGGTGGGGCATGTGGGGCTTCTCCAGGACGGGGGCTCGGGGCTCCAGTGGCAGGGAGAGGGGCCCTTAGTCAGAAGGGGTGAGGCCAGGGGCGCTAGCCTCCCTGAAGGGGGGCTCCACCCATCACCTGTTATCAGGTCCTTCCTGAATCTTCTTTTCTCATGACTAAACATGCCCAGATTTTTTGGCCTTTCCTCATAGGACGGTCTTCTAACCCTTTTATCACTTTTGTTGCTCTCATCTTGACTCTCTCCGATTTCTCCACATCTTTCTTAAAGTGTGGCACTAAGAACTGTACACAGTACTCCAGCTGAGGCCTGTCCAGTGCCAAGTAGATTGGGACAATTACCTCATGTGTCTTACATATAACATGCCTGCTTATACACCCCAACCTGATATTTAGCCTTTTTCACAGCCGCCTCACATTGACTCTCACTCAATTTGTGATCCACCCTAACCCTCAGATACTTTTCGGCAGTACTACCACCTAGCTGCTTATTCCCCATTTTGTAATTGTGAATTTCATTTTTTTTCCCAATCCTAAGTATAGCTCTTTGTATTTGTCTTTATTGAATTTCATCTTGTTCATTTCAGACTAATTCTCCAGTTCAATTCAGGTCATTTTGAATTCTAATCCTTTCCTCCAAAGTGCTAACAACCCTTCCTAGTTTGGTGTTATCTGAAAAGTTTATAAGCAGCTCTCCACTCTATTATCTAAGTTATTAATTAAAATATTGAATAGTACCAGACCCAGGACATACTCTGTGGAACCCTATAGGTACTGGGACATCTTTGCATTACTGAAGCACAATGAAATGCAACACAATTTAAAAATTAAGTCTTAATTCTGAATTTCATACAAGTAGCTTAGGTTATAAAAAATTCAGCCAAGCATTAGAATTCAGAACATATTTTGAAATATCTGAAAAATATCTGAGTTAAAGTAGATAAAATACATTGGAATGCAGTCTCGTGTAAACCAAATAAATGCTATGATTAATCAATTCAACATTTAAAATGATGTAACAGCAAGAAATGGGTAAATCAACTGTTGAATTTGCTGAAACACGGTTTAAAGAGGTTGTATGAACAGCACTTATTTAAGGAGAAGAGCACTGAAACATTATGAACAGCACTTATTGAAGGAGAAGAGCACTGAAACATTATATAGTTGCCTAGCATAGCCCTGTATTTACGAGCCCTGTATTTATCAATGGCTGGAACTCTGAACCAATAGCTAATGCCAGAGGCCAGGTAGGATGGTAAACTGTATAAAGCACTTTTGGGTACCATGGTGATGGACAACCTTATAAAAATCCCAAGCAGCCAGAGCAGAAGCAGAAACTAAAAATTAAAATCCTGTCAACATAGTTCCTTACTACCCATCAGCATTTTCAAGGAAACCTAAGCACAGCTACCACCCCGCAGCTAATGAGCATCTTAGAGCTCTAGATCAAACCAAAGCCCCAGAGGCCCCGAAGAAGGATTTTTAAACTATGTGGGAGAGACATCTATCTCACCAACAGGGCCTGATCCACTAGGCCTGCTCTGAGCAAGCCTAAGACCTGATATCTGTCAGACTCCGCAGAAGGAAGGCTTGATGCAGGCCACTAATAATGGTGGGGAAACATTGTACCCCCACAAAAAATAGCCAAGGCAAAAGGGATACAGAGGGTGAGTGTGAGAACAAGCGTAAGAAAGAGATAGACAGACAGATGCTTTCAGTGGCTAGGCCATGGGCTATCTAAGTGACTAACCTGGCTTGGGTGCCTAACTCCAGGAGCAAGTTTGGGGCTGAGGATCCCAAGCGGAGGAAAGTGCTTATCTCTGATCCATCATCACTAGGTCAGCCTTTTAGGAGACATCTACAGTGCACACTGGGTCTGGGTCTGTGGGACCGGTGCTTGGGGACTTGGTTTTTCCAAGCCCATGCTGGAATGTCCACACTGCATTGTAAACCTGTGTTTAAAATTGCTGGACTCAGGATTTACAGCTGTGCTGACAGCGATACTGAACTATACAGACCTTCTGACTCGGATCTGTGGCTTACCTGCAACCACACTGCAAAATGTCATGGTTTGAACCCGTGTCACAGTGGGACTTGGGCTAGCAGAGTCATAGACCTTGGTGCTGAATGCTAGCAGACTGATTGGTGTGTGGACATAAGTGGGGCTTAGGCTAAAATCTGAGTCAGAGCCCTGGCTTAATGTGCATTGTAGACATACCATTAGGTGTCTACACCTATCTCCTCTCCTTGCCCATTTCTTGGCATTTCACTCTTGGATAGCTTAGGCAGCTTTTTGCTTAGTTGACCGGCTTCTGAACATTTCTTAGACATTTAAGTATCCTCGCGTATGTTGTAGGGATGCTAAGTAGCACTGAATCATAGAAATGAGAACTGGAAGGGACCTCAATAGGTCATCTTAGCCCTGGTCTACACTACGAGTTTAGGTCGAATTTATTAGCGTTATTTCGATTGATCCGTGCACCCGTCCTCACAACGAAGCCCTTACCATCGACTTCTAGGGCTCTTAAAATCGATCTCGCCACTCCACCCCCAACGAGAGAATTAGCGCTTAAAGCGATATTGCCGAATCGATGTAGGCTAGTGAGGACGCAATTCGACAGTATCGGCCTCCTAAATCTATCCCACGGTGCAACAGCTGACCGCTCTAGACAGCGATCTGAGCTCCAATGCTCCTCCCAGGTAGACAGGAAAAGCCCCGCGAACTTTTGAATTTCATTTCCTGTTTGGCCAGCGTGGTGAGCTGCAGGTGAGTGCAGATCTCATCAGCAGAGGTGACCATGATGGAGTCCCAGAACCGAAGACGAGCTCCAGCATGGACCGAGCGTGAGGTACTCGATCTGATCGCTGTTTGGGGAGACGAAACCGTGCTAGCAGAGCTAGGGTCCAAAAGAAGAAACGCCAAGACATACGCCAAAGTCTCCAAGGGCATGCAGGACAGAGGCTACAACAGGGACGCGCAACAGTGCCGCGTGAAAATTAAGGAGCTCAGGCAAGCCTACCAAAAAACCAGAGATGCAAACAACCGCTCTGGGTCAGAGCCCCAGACATGCCGCTTCTATGATGAGCTGCATGCCATTCTAGGAGGTGCAGCCAGCACAGACCCTCCCATGTGGTTTGACTCCGTATGTGGATCATCAGAACCCACAGAGGACCCTGATGATGATAATGATGCTGAAAACAGCACACAGACCCAGCAAGGAAGCGGAGAAGCCCTTTTCCCCGACAGCCAGGAACTCTTTCTCACCCTGGAGCCAGTACCCTACGAACCCTCCCAAGGCGTGCTCGATGCAGGAGAAGGGACCTCTGGTGAGTGTACCTCTGTTTAATTAATAAATGTTTTATAAGCAAGCGTGTTTAATGATTAATTCGTGGTCAGTACAGCCACAGCTACTCGAAAAGTCTGTTAACATGTTCGGGGATGGAGCAGAAATCCTCCGGGGACATCTCCAGGAAGATCTCCTGGATGTGCTCCCAAAGCCTGTGCATGAGGTTTCTGGGGAGGGCAGCCTTATCCTGTGCTCCGTGGTAACACACTCTACCACGCCAGGCAAGCAGCACGTAGTCTGGAATCAGTGCTTTGCAAAGCATGGCGGCGTACGGTCCCGGTTTTTGCTGGCATTCAAGCAACATCCTTTCTTTATCTGTGTGTGTTATCCTCAGAAGAGTGATATCATTCATGGGAACCTGGTTGAAATAGGGGAATTTTAGTACGGTGGGAATCCAGAAGGGCTCCGTCCCTGCTGGGCTGTTTACCTGTGGCTGAACGGAAATCTTCCCCGCTGGGACCCACGCGGTGGGGGGAGGGGGCATAGCGAACATTTTGCTTTGTTGTGTGTGTGTGTGGGGGGGGTGATTAGGTTCTCCCTGCATGTTAACCCGAAAACCGCCGCCCCACCTAACTTTTCAATTGCTAACCTATTTGTTTTAAATTGCCAGCCCACGGGATGTTTGTTATGGGAAATGAGGGGGTTGCTGTTTGAAAACATTCCCGCCTGTTGTGAAGCTTAAAGAAGCCTATAGAGTGTCTTACCATGGCTGTCTGCAAGCCGAATTCTGTTGCCCGCCGGACCTGCTTGTGTGATCTCTCACAGCAAACCGGCAGACCCTCAATATAAGAGGCCCAGTGCAACCTTGGACAAAATGCACATGTGATATGTAATGTTTTGTTCAAACAAAATGTGTCTTTTACATTTGTCTCCCGTTTGCTTCCTCCCACAGCTACAAATGTTTCAACGCCACCCCTTTCATCACCATCCCAGAGGCTAGCGAAGATAAGAAGTAAAAAGAAAAGGAGTCGAGACGATATGTTCTCAGAACTCATGGAATCCTCCCACTCTGAGGCTGCCCAGCAGAATGCATGGAGGCAGACACTGTCTGAATCCAGGAAGGCAGAATTTGATCGCGCGGACAAGTGGCGTGCTGAGGACAATGACTGGCGGGCTGAAGAGAGACAGCGGCGGGATGAAGAGAGTAGGTGGCGTCAGCGTGCAGAGAGAAGGCAGGATGCAATTCTGAGGCTACTGGAGGATCAAACGGAAATCCTCCGGCTTCTGGCTGAGGACAGGCGTAGGGTTCAGGAAAGGCCGCCTGAGCCCAGACCGCCGCTACAGCCCCTGTGTAACCAACAGCCCTCCTTCCCGAGTCCCATAACCTCATCCCCGAGACGCCCAAGAACGCGTTTGGGTGGCCTCCGTGCTCCCAGCCACTCAAGCCAAGAGAACAGTCCAAGCAAGAAAGGGCTGGCATTCAATAAGTTTTAAAGTGCTGTGTGTCCTTGTCCTTCCCTCATCCCCTCCTCCACCACCCATCCTGGTGCTTCCCTTCCTCCACCACCTATCCCGGGAGACTGTGTCAGTTACCACCATAGTCCCCCCTCTGTGTTTTACAAATTAATAAAGAATGCATGATTTTTAAACAAGAATTACTTTATTTCCTCTGCAAGCGGTGATCGAGGGGGGGAGGGCAGGGCGGTTTGGGTAAAGGGAAGTAGAGCGAATGAAGGGGCGGGGCTTTTCATTACTGGGGAAAAACAGAACTTTCACACAGCATCCTGCCCATTCATGAAACTTGTTTTCAAAGCTTCCCTGATGCGCAACGCACCCTGCTGTACTCTTGTAATAGCCCTGGTGTCTGGCTGCGCATAACCAGCGGCCAGGCGATTTGCCTCCACCTCCCACCCTGCCATAAACGTCTCCCCCTTACTCTCACAGATATTGTGGAGCGCACAGCAAGCAGTAATAATAATGGGAATATTGTTTTCGCTGAGATCTAACCTAGTTAATAAACTTCTCCAGCGAGCTTTTAAACGGCCAAATGCACACTCCACCACCATTCTGCACTTGCTCAGCCTATAGTTGAAAAGGTCCTGACTACTGTCCAGGCTACCTGTGTATGGCTTCATGAGCCATGGCATTAAGGGGTAGGCTGGGTCCCCAAGGATAACTATGGGCATCTCAACATCCCCAACGGTTATTTTCTGGTCTGGGAAGAAAGTCCCTTTTTGCAGCAGCTGAAACAGACCAGAGTTCCTGAAGATGCGAGCGTCATGTACCTTTCCCGGCCATCCCACGTTGATGTTGGTGAAACGCCCCTTGTGATCCACCAGTGCTTGCAGCACTATTGAAAAGTAACCCTTTCGGTTTATGTACTCGCTGGCTTGGTGGTCCGGTGCCAAGATAGGGATATGGGTTCCGTCTATCGCCCCTCCACAGTTCGGGAAGCCCATTGCTGCAAAGCCATCCAGTATGAGCTGCACATTTCCCAGACTCACAACCCTTGGTACAAGCAGCTTGGTGATCGCCCTGGCTACTTGCATGACAACAGCCCCCACTGTAGATTTTCCCACTCCGAATTGATTCGCGACTGACCGGTAGCTGTCTGGCGTTGCAAGCTTCCACAGGGCTATCGCCAGTCGCTTCTCTACTGTGAGGGCGGCTCTCATCTTGGTGTTCTGGCGCTTCAGGGCAGGGGAAAGCAACTCACAAAGTTCCATGAAAGTGCCCTTACGCATGCGAAAGTTTCGCAGCCACTGGGAATCATCCCAGACCTGCAGCACTATGTGGTCCCACCAGTCTGTGCTTGTTTCCCGGGCCCAGAATCGGCGTTCCACTGTATCAACGAGCCCCATTACCACCATGATGTCCACCTTGCGGGGGGGCCTTTTGAGGTCTGTCTCCATGTCCTCATCACTCTCCTCAGGCTGATGCTGTCTCGTCCTCGCCTCCTGTTGCTCTAGCAGCTCCCGGTTCTCGGTCTCCATATACTCCTGGACAATGCGCGTGGTGTTCATAACGGCCATAACAGTTGCGGTGATCTGATCGTGCTCCATGCTTCCCCCGGTACGCTGTTTGCAGGACAGCAGAGTGGGAGCAGAAGCGGCGGGTGGATAACAATGGTGGCAGCAATATGGCGCCCGCACGAAAAAAGGCGCGAAAGGATTTTTCGCTCCCCCCTCAGGTGCTTTCACGGAGGGAGGGGGGAGCAAGGGTTAGGCTCATTTCCTTCTAGCTGCAGATAGTACAATATGCCGTGAGCAGGGGTTAGGCGCCTTTCCTTCCAGCTGCAGATGGTACAATAAGCTCTACTGACCCCCTCAAGGATTGAACTCGCAACCCCGGGTTTAGCGGGTCAACGCTCATACCGCTGAGCTATCCCTCTGCCCGTGTTCCAGGCAGTGCTGAATCTCCCTTAAAGAAAACGTAAAAAAGCGCCCCCGGCCAGCCACACCAAAGGCCGCCGGCCAGGAGCACTGTAATGTCAAGCATATTGTACGATCTGCAGCTAGAAGGCAAGGAGCTTCTCCTGTATGGTCCCGCGACCACAACCATTTATGGCATAGTGCACGATCTGCAGCTAGAAGGCAAGGAGCTTATGCTGTGCAGTCCCGCGACTACCAGCCTCAGGCGGAATGGCCCCCTCAAGGATTGAACTCGCAACCCCGGGTTTAGCGGGCCAACGCTCAGAACGCTGAGCTATCCCTCTGCCCGTATTATACCGTGACTGAATCTCCAGTAGACCTAATGTGAAGGCGTACGCTGGAGATGTACGGTAATTGTGAGCTGAGCAGCCTTCTGTAGCCTTCTGTAGCAAACATGGAAAGCACGCAGACAAGGCGCGAAAAAGATTGCTTTCAAGGAGGGAGGGAGGGACGTTTGATGGCCTGATGACATGTACCCAGAACCACCAGCGACATTTTTTTCTGCCCCATCAGGCTTTGGGATCGCAACCCAGAATTCCAATGGGCGGCGGAGACTGCGGGAACTGTGGGATAGCTACCCGCAATGCAATGCTTCGAAGGTCGATTCTAATCTCGCAACTGTGGACACAGACAATCGACCTCATGGTCTTAACGCTCTTTAGTGGGGACACACACAATCGATTCCATTAATTCGGGTTTTAATATATCGACTTCTGTAATTTCGACCTAGTTCTGTAGTGTAGACGTACCCTTAGCCCAGTCTTATGCACTCATGGCAGGACCTAAGTATTATCTAGTATTAACTCAGGGCTGAAAATTCCAGTAGGCAGCAGGCCATCAAGGGGTGAGGCATTGTTCTGCTCAGCTGAGCAAAACCTAAATCCCCTTTAAAATCTGACCCTGATAATCCAAAAAAAGAGCTGGGAAAATAATGAATTTTTCAGTCTATTGGCAATTTTGAAAAGGCGGGGGGAGGGGAATAGCTTCAGCTCGAACAAAGCATTTTGCTTTGATTCTGATCATTTTTAAATGCTTGTGAATTGTTTTTTTAAATTAAACAAATTTGTAAATGAAAAGTCCTTTCAAACAAAAAAAATCAAAACATTCTGTTTAGAAAATATCAAAAGGAAATGTTTTGATTTGGGAGAGGGGGAGATTTTCAGAACAAACCAGTCAGTGAAATCTATATGAATATGCTAAATGTTCTGAAGTTGCCAAATCTGCATTTTTCACCAAATGAAAAATGTTGGCTGAAAAATTTCACCCAACTCTACCCACATTAAGTCAACTGGAACTGTAGGATCTTAGCACGTCTGAAAATCAGGCCTCTACCTGTCTCAAGTTGAGCACCCAAAAAAATTAAAGCATACAAAATTAGTGGACACTTTGGAAAATTCAAACCTTCAATGATCAGTTATTTTAAATATTATTTCTCATACTATAAAAATACAGTTTTCATATCCCTTATATGTATCACATGAATTGCTTGTGGAATTCATTAAAATAATAGATTATATAAATGTATGCCAACAGAAGTATAAACCAGAAACCTTAAAAAAATCCAGAACGTGTTAGATTGATATTTATCTTCCCAAAATTCCCTTCCCAAATAAACCCAGCCTTACAGCACAGGAATAAGTGTAGTATCTCTGCTTTATAAGTAATATGAGTGCCTTCTTCCTTAAAGTAGCTTCTCTTAGCCTAAAGCTTGTTGCTAAAACTATGGGTTGACCTTGCACCATTGAATGCAATGGGTGTTTTGCAATTGACTTCAATGAGAGCAGGTCAGATCCTATGAGAGTAGGCTTCCCTACTAGAAAGATATTATAGAGAGTTACCAGAGTAAATATGTCATGAGTCAAATCAACCAGCTGTCTTGACTGACTGCATCAAATAATTTAACATCATTATATCTATTGGTATAAAACTGAATACTAAAAGGTTTGCTGCCATGTTTCAAAACATAGGACCATGGCAGGCTGATGCAATTGCATTTTAATTTCAACAGCAAAGTTGCTAGCACTAAAAACTGTTGGTATTGAAACATGGAATTAGAATGCAATATAGAAACTTCCAATTTATTCAAAGAGAAAATAGAATTTCATCCTTGTTCTCGTAGAATGTGTTTCTATAAAAGGCTGTGAGGATCTCAGACTTTTTGATCATAAGCCAGTGGTGGGGAGGGATAGCTCAGTGGTTTGAGCATTGGCCTGCTAAACCCAGGGTTGTGAGTTCAATCCTTGAGGGGGCCATTTAGGGATCTGAGGCAAAAAGTTGGGGATTAGTCCTGCTTTGAGCAGGGGGTTGGACTAGATGACCTTCTAAGGTCCCTGCCAACCCTGATATTCTATGATTTAAATAGGCATTAATTTAAAGTATACACATTTTTGAAGATTAAGTCTCTCCCCTGTCTATGCAGCATAGAGGGTTGCCTAAAATAGCAGCAAAGAGAAGCTAGAGCAATCTTTAAGAAATCCCATGTAGTATATTAATACACATGTACAAACTAAAGCAATAGCCATTGTTTTGCCAAAACTATGCAAGCACTTTGCTGAATCCAAAAAGAAGAAAAGCAAGAGAAGCAGAGATTCATATGCAATATACACACTTGTCTCTCTCCTTTACCACTGAAGGAGAGGCTAATTTCTTTGCATTAAATGACTTCACACTTCATTGCCCGAACAGAAAAGGGTTAAACTAATAAGACTATCTAACTGTAACAACAAACCTCTGGAGAGTTCTACTAAAGAATGCCAGCTCAGCCTGTGAGGTGAGGAAAACACTAGCAGTGGCAGATAGACACAGAAGAAATTATGTAGGTGACACCATTAAAGAAGATTGCTCTTTAATGACCATGAGATGGTCGAGTTCAGGATCCTGACACAAGGAAGAAAGGAGAACAGTAGAATACAGAGCCTGGACTTCAGAAAAGCAGACTTTGACTCCCTCAGGGAACTGATGGGCAAGGTCCCCTGGGAGAATAACATGAGGGGGAAAGGAGTCGAGGAAAGCTGGCTGTATTTTAAAGAAACCTTATTGAGGTTGCAGGAACAAACCATCCCGATGTGTAGAAAGAAAAGTAAATATGGCAGGCGACCAGCTTGGCTTAACAGTGAAATCCTTGCTCGTCTTAAACACAAAAAAGCAGCTTACAAGAAGTGGAAGATTGGACAAATGACCAGGGAGGAGTATAAAAATATTGTTCAGGCATGCAGGAGTGAAATTAGGAAGGCCAAATCACACTTGGAGTTGCAGCTAGCTGGAGATGTTAGGAGTAACAAGAAGGGTTTCTTCAGGTATGTTAGCAACAAGAAGAAAGTCAAGGAACGTGTGGGCCCCTTGCTGAATGAGGGAGGGAACCTTGTGACAGAGGATGTGGAGAAAATTAGTGTACTCAATGCTTTTTTTGCCTCTGTCTTCACAGACAAGGGCAGCTCCCAGATGGCTGCACTCCGCAGCACGGTATGGGGAGGAGGTGACCAGCCCTCTGTGGAGAAAGAAGTAGTTCGGGACTATTTAGAAAAGCTGGATGAACACAAGTCCATGGGGCCGGATGCACTGCATCCGAGGGTGCTAAAGGAGTTGGCCGATGTGATTGCAGAGCCATTGGCCATTATTTTTGACAAATCATGGCAATCGGGGGAGGTCCCGGATGACTGGAAAAAAGCTAATGTAGTGCCCATCTTTAAAAAAGGGAAGAAGGAAGATCCGGGGAACTACAGGCCAGTCAGTCTCACCTCAATCCCTGGAAAAATCATGGAACAGGTCCTCAAGGAATCAATTCTGAACCACTTAACGGAGGGGAAAGTGATCAGGAACAGTCAGCATGGATTCACCAAGGGCAAGTCATGCCTGACTAACCTAATTGCCTTCTATGATGAGATAACTGGCTCTGTGGATGAGGGGAAAGCAGTGGATGTGCTATTTCTTGACTTTAGCAAAGCTTTTGATACAGTCTCGCACAACGTTCTTGCCAGCAAGTTAAAGAAGTATGGGCTGGATGAATGGACGGTAAGGTGGATAGAAAACTGGCTGGATGGTCGTGCTCAACGGGTAGTGATCAATGGCTCCATGTCTAGTTGGCAGCCGGTATCAAGTGGAGTGCCCCAAGGGTCGGTGCTGGGGCCGGTTTTGTTCAATATCTTCATCAACGACCTGGAGGATGGTGTGGACTGCACCCTTAGCAAGTTTGCAGATGACACTAAACTGGGAGGAGTGGTTGATACGCTGGAGGGTAGGGACAGGATACAGAGGGACCTAGACAAATTAGAGGATTGGGCCAAAAGAAATCTGATGAGGTTCAACAAGGACAAGTGCAGAGTCCTGCACTTAGGACGGAAGAATCCCATGCACTGCTACAGACTAGGGACCGAATGGCTGGGCAGCAGTTCTGCAGAAAAGGACCTAGGGGTTACAGTGGACGAAAAGCTGAATATGAGTCAACAGTGTGCTCTTGTTGCCAAGAAGGCTAACGGCATTTTGGGCTGTATAAGTAGGGGCATTTCCAGCAGATTGAGGGACGTGATTATTCCCCTCTATTCGGCACTGGTGAGGCCTCATTTGGAGTACTGTGTCCAGTTTTGGGCCCCACACTACAAAAAGGATGTGGATAAATTGGAAAGAGTCCAACGAAGGGCAACAAAAATGATTAGGGGGCTGGAGCACATGACTTATGAGGAGAGGCTGAGGGAACTGAGATTGTTTAGCCTGCAGAAGAGAAGAGTGAGGGGGGATTTGATAGCTGCTTTCAACTACCTAAAAGGGGGTTCCAAAGAGGATGGATCTAGACTGTTCTCAGTGGTAGAAGATGACAGAACAAGGAGTAATGGTCTCAAGTTGCAGAGGGGGAGGTTTAGGTTGGATATTAGGAAAAACTTTTTCACTAGTAGGGTGGTGAAGCACTGGAATGGGTTACCTAGGGAGGTGGTGGAATCTCCTTCCTTAGAGGTTTTTAAGGTCAGGCTTGACAAAGCCCTGGCTGGGATGATCTAGTTGGGGTTGGTCCTGCTTTGAGCAGGGGGTTGGACTAGATGACCTCCTGAGGTCCCTTCCAACCCTGAGATTCTATGATTCTATGATTCTTTAATCAGCTGCCTTGGGCAAATTATATCTTCCTCCATTCTTCACTCTGCTTCTCCTTCACATCCCTCACACTCATGTAAATTTTCAGTTCTACCTATTAATAAACAAGTAATAGTATAAAAGCCCCAAATATCAGAAAATTAGCGGCCTGATCCTGATCAGCTTCACACATGTGTAAATCAAGAACAACACCACTGACAACGGGGGCATCAGATTGGTATAAAACTGGTGTGAAATCAGAATCAAGGCCCTGATCTGTTGTGTGGGATTTTTAAAAATAATGCTTTCCGCCGCCCCCCCTCCCCCACCCCATTGTTTCATCTACAGTTTGAGTCCATATTACCTTCTGAGAACATTACAGTTATAGGCCTGGGCTTCACACAAACTTGTGCCAGTATCACTTTGAGAGTTTTAAGCCAATCTAGTTAAAACCGTGCAAAATCCTGTGTAGACATTTTTAGTTTGGTTTGAGTGGTTCCTTTTAATTTAGCTTTATTCAACTCATTACTGATTTAAGCTGCAACAGACCACATTTACACTGAAATAAGAGTGTCTACACAGGGATTTGCACCAGTTTAAATAAATTGGTTTTAAACTGATTTCAGTTGAACTGGTACAGCTTTCTCATATGGACAAGACCCCTTCTCTCTACCCCATGCCCTCCAAAATCCCATGAAATGCAGAGTTAAGTTTGCACTTCTCCGGCAAGTCTCTCAAACTACATTAACTCTTCCCCTTAATTGACACTAAAAAAATCCATCCATAACAATTTCATTTTACCAGTGACCACCACATTTAGAATGTCTTAATCTTACTTGGGCCTGATCCTGGCAAAGGTGCTGAGCACTTTTTGAGACGAGCTTAGTTCCTTCAATCTTATTGATGTTTAATGGGAGCTGTGGGCTTTCAGAACCTCTCTGGAGGCACTCCGCAGCTTGCAGGACCAGGCCCAAAGTCTCTGAAGGCCGGATTGTCACAGATGCTGAGGACTCACATCTCCCATTGACTTCACTTGGAAATTTTAGTGCTCAGCACATCTGAAAATCAGGGCCTGAATGACCTGTAATGGAAGACAGGGATATATTTGTCTTCCTGGTTCTATGTTTTCACTGTTGAACTGTCAGTGCTCATCTAGAGTTCCTCCCACAGCAGTTTTGTTTTCCCCTGTCTATGTTTACCATCGGAACTGCACTTGCACTTGGAGTCTCAGTGTATTTAATACATTTTTACTCTTCTCTTGTTTTGTTCCTGTGCTCATTTGCACTCTTTTTCAAACGCTTTCTTTTCAGTCTGCAACTGCTTGACGTCTTGATTCTGCTTTGTCACAGCAATCTCCAGCTTTCTTCACTATGGCCTCCAATTCCCTCATCACAGTATAGCATTTTGTGTATCCTTTCACTAGCTAGAGCCTACTCCAGACAATGGTGCCGATATACCTAGAGATTCAACGTTTCTCTTCCAATTCTGCATTCAGGGCACTGCAGTTCTGACATGCTGTAAGGTGCTCCAGTCAAAAAGATTGTGTTCAGATTCAGTGTTCTTTTGTCCTGTAGTCATTGCCTGACCAACCTGGGATTCTCACACCTTGACTGTATGATTTCCTTGCCCATAAAATTGGGCCTACCCATTCCCTGACTGGGGTTTGAACATTCTCATCTGGAAGATGTTTCATGAAAGGGCTTTTCTTGCCACATCTTTGACATTCCTTTCTTACTGTTGGATGGGCTTCTTGAGTCTTGGCCAGCTAGGATTAAAGGCTTGCATGGCTTTAACATACATAAAAGTTTTATTATTTTTTCCATGTTCGGGCCTATGACTGGCACTTTTGTAGCTCCTTATTTGTCCAACAGACTGTCCGGCGTAGGCTTTGAATCACTAAGAGGTATTCTGCAAAGCTTGCTTGATCAATGTTGTATCATTTGCTTGTTGATCTTGCTATACAAGGGCCTGCTCCAAATGCCAAATACAATCAGTGGACATTACATCAGACCCTAGTCAGTAAACTCACATGTGCTATTCGGTGTAATATGTCAAAAAAATTGCTCATTATCCCCTTGTTCTCGTCTCCCTGGCCGGAAGACAAATGTTTAATATCAGATTCTTTTTTGGCAAGAACACAAATGGGATTGTCATCTCTGTTAGGGGATTTGTTGGGCAGTGAATCATAAATGCCTCCTCACCCGCATAATGGCTGGAGTGCATTTGTTGCTTTGGACTTCCAATTTCAATTGCATGCTGTTTAACCATTTCTGAAATTCACTTAGAACATGTGCTGGGAAAATGCAGCCTACGGTGCAGGTCAGCCTTGTGGTAATGAATTTGCTTCAACATACTCGGTGATATATATGAAGATGCAGCTAAACCCCACAATGACTTGTGCTGAAAGCTACCAGCAGAGATGAAGGCCTGTGCTCACTAGAGTATATCAAGTTTAAAAATCTGCCTTAAAGGTTCTGGGGAGCTAGTAGAAATTAAAATGCTGGCATTTTACTTTAAGAACCATGATTTAAATAGACGATGTTATACTTAATAAAATATACTTCATAGCTCCTCTTAGTAAATCACCAAGGATTGGCAGACAGACTACACAAGAGAGGTAGCCTAGGACTGAGCTTGCTAGCAGAGCGAATTACCTCTCACTTCAGGGTCGAGGTTAGAAGCAAGCAGCCCGTATTGCCATTTAGTTCTCATATCTAAGGAGTTTTTAAAATCATCTACCATTTAGAAACAATGGAACTGCTCAGACTCTAAAGACCTGCCATGTAGATTCCATTGCACTTAACATTTGATTCCCAGATAATGTGAATCAAGCCCAAAATTGCAATTAAATCTTTACCAACAATTTTCTAGATTTCCACGAGGAAAATATCCCTGAAGAAAAGCTGAAAGGAAAGCAGATAACTTTGTTTTTCTTTCAAGAGATGCTGTCAGATTCCTCACTTTTAAGAACTGAGAGACAGACAGACACCAATGCAGAGTCAAGTTATGTGTATCTTACTCAGAACATGTATGCAAGTCAAGAGTTTGAAATTAGCTAAACACGATGTAATAACATTAATCAGCAGCCTGCTAAATCTTTGGACTGGTACAATAGCAAATGATATTTCAAGAATGGGGTCTTCACGCTTACCCTGCTGCTGTTATTAAGTACTGATCTATAGCTATGAAAATATATTGTGCTTAAATAAAGTGCAGCAGATTGAAAGGGAAAGTTCACTTTTACTAAAGACATTTTATTAACATTATTTCTTAATAACAATAGGGTTGCTGAATGATGGCCCAATTCTCCAGCCCTTTAATAAGGCAAAACTACTACTCAAATAAATGGGAGTTTCGCCTGAGTAAAGACTGCCAGATCAGGCCCTGCACTCTGAATAGATGCTTCAGGTGTATTTTTGCTAAAGGTGTTAGCAGAAAATAATAAGAATGAGTATACATCTCCTGATCCTTTTCCAATCACTGTAGGTCTCCTCATTGTCTTTCCCCTTTTCTGATCTTTTCACAGAATCATAGCACTAGAAGAGACCTCAATAGGTCATCTAGTCCAGTCCCCTGCACTCAACATAGGACTACGTAAAAACAAGACAATTCCTGACAGGTGTTTATCTAGCTTATTCTTAAAAATCTACAATGACAGAGATTCCACAGCCTCCCTAGACAATTTGTTCCAGTGCTTAACTACTCTGACAGTTAAGAAGTTTTTCCTAATGTCCAACCTAAACCTCCCTTGCTGCAATTTAAGCCCATTGCTCCTTGTCATATCCTCAGAGGTTAAGAAGAACAATTTTTCACCTTCCTCCTTGTAACGACCTTTATTGTACTTGAAAACTGTTATCATGTCCCCCCTCCGTCTTCTCTTCTCAAACTAAACAAACACAGTTTTTTCAATCTTTCCTCATAGATAATGGTTTTTAGACCTTCCATCATTTTGTTGCTCTTCTCCGGACTTTCTTCATTTTGGCCACATCTTTCCTGAAAATGTGGCACCCAGAACTGGACACAGTAGTCCACTTGTGGCCTTAACATCCTGGAGTAGAAAGGAAGAATTACTACTTGTGTCTTGTTTACAGCACTCCTGCTAATACATCCCAGAATGATGTTTGCTTTTTTTGCAACAGTGTTGACTCATATTTAGCTTGTGATCCACTGTCATAGGCGCCGACTCCGTGGGTGCTCCGGGGCTGGAGCACCCACGGGGAAAAATTGGTGGGTGCGCCGCACCCACTGGCAGCTCCCCGCCATCCCCGGGCCTGCGCCTAGCTTACCGGAGCACCAGGCAATGCTGCGGGGCCCCGACCCCGACGCCGGGCAACGTTGTGTCGGCGTCAGGGCCCCGCGACGTCACCCGGCATCGGGGGCGGGGCCCGGCGTCAGCACCCAGCGAGGCTGACGGAAGTCAGCGTCGCTGTCCACTGTGACCCCCAGATCCCTTTCCGCAGTACTCCTTGCTAAGCAGTCATTTCCCATTTTGTATGTATGCACTGATTCTTCCTTTCTAAGTAAAGTACTTTGTATTTGTCCTTATTGAATTTCATCCTATTTACTTCAGATCATTTCATAGAATCATAGAATCTCAGGGTTGGAAGGGACCTTAGTAGGTCATCTAGTCCAACCCCCTGCTCAAAGCAGGACCAATCCTCAATTTTTGCCCCAGATCCCCAAATGGCCCCCTCAAGGATTGAACTCACAACCCTGGGTTTAGCAGGCCAATGCTCAAACCACTGAGCTATCCCTCCCCCCCAATTTCTCTAGATTGTCCAGATCATTTTGAATTTTAATCCTATCCTCCAAAGCACTTGCAACCCCTCCAAGCTTGGTATCATCTGCAAACTTTATATGTGTCTTCTCTATGCCTTTATCTAAATCATTGATGAAGATATTGAACAGAACAGAACCCAGGACCTATCGCTGTGGGACTCCATTCGATATGCCCTTTTAGCTTGACTATGAACTACTGATAACTAGAGCCATGCATGGATACAAAAATTTGGATCCGCATCTGATCCGTAATCCACAAAAATGGTAAACAATACAATCAGATCCACATCCACAGAAGCAGATATCTGCAGATATAATGCGGATATCCGTGGATTTGCAGGGCTCTACTAATAACTACCCTCTGGGAACAGTTTTCCAACCAGTTATGCACCTACCTTATGTACAAATATTTGGGTGCTTAAATATTTGTAAGGCTACCACTAAAATATTTAAACATATAATGGATACACCTTGAGATAAATATATAACTGAAATCATAACAACATCTGCTTTATTTGTTTGCATGATAAACATGAACCCTTTGCTATACACATACGCAAACACATTTGAGAGTTATTTTTGGCCATGTGTTTTGCTGCAGTATTGCAAATACTCTGATTCAGAGACAGTCTTGGGCTATTGTTCCTTTGTGCAATCTTTTGAAAATGTTTACCCATAGTTTGGTATGGTTAATTGGTGTATTAATATAATTGTAACTGCATAATAGGTGATTTCCCCCCTAAAAATGATTCATTTCAATACAAAAGTTAAAAAACATACAACTAGGTAACTAAAGATTTCATGTATCATTCACTCAGCAGGATGAGTTCCACTAGTGAATTGGAAGTATCTGTTTGGAAGTATCCATTTTATGGTGTTTTTAATCCATCCAGTTAGTACTCCCAAGATTCCAGGCTCTTGTGTTAACATTACTTTGTCATTGCCTGATTGAACCTTAAAACATCTCTGTTTCTAACACAGTTCTGAGACATTATGACTGTGTACCCAGTGTTCACGAGGAAATAAGGCTGAAATAATTATGGTATCCAAAAGGACTGTGTGGAAATCAGGATTTCTACTATAAAAGACTGGAAGTCGTTGGATAGTCCATTGTAGGAGCTGGTCAGAAAATATTTTTTTCCTGTAAAAAAAGTTGATGAAAATATTTTGTTTTGTGAAAATGTTTCTACAACATTTTTCATGTTTTCATTTTAAAAAAAACAGCCCCATTTTCAGCAGTCAAAAATAGACAACTTTCAACCAGTCAGGAAAAATGTTTTGGCTTTAATGACATTTTTCACCAGACCCACCAAAAAATTCTATTTTCAGTTGCCAAAGGAATATGTGGTGTTTAGATGAGAAACCCAAAAAGTCCATCAAAAAACTAACACCTCCAGTGGAAATGGCCATTTTGTTGAAAAGCCATTTTTCATTCAAAAAACGTTTTGAATGAAAAATTTTGACCAGTTCTAGTCCACTACCAAACTTAGGCACAGATGGTAACTCAACTTTGGACAGTAGGAGTATGACCAGAATTGTTAGCACAAAAATTAGATACAACAGAGTATTCAATATACTCTTTTTACCATTTAAAATAAAAATAGTTCCTTTGGACAGACCGTACAGGGTGTTGTGTAGAAGGATGGTCCAGTGGTTAGGGCCCTAGCCCTGGCCACAGGAGACTATTGCTGTAACTCTCATCCTTTTTCAACCTATTTCTTTTGCCCCACTTATGCTGTTACTTTCTTGGTCTCACTAGTTGAGTCATGTCTAATATAAGATTAGAAGAGCTCTGGGGCAGAGACTATGTCTTTCTTCTTGTGCTGGGATTATCCCGTAAAATAATAACATATCTAAGCCTACATTTTTCAGGGGAGGACTTATATTTTTTAATTTAAAGTTTCCTACCCTTAGTTTATGGGAACCAAAACAGCCACCAAATGCTTGACCTTTTTGAGATCATGCACCAGAGCACATGCTATGGAAATGTAACATTAGTGCCTATGACCTAATATTCAGAAACAGAATCTCATTGAGACAGTCTTAGTGTAAGCATGATAAACTTGCTGCTTTTCTTTTCTTCCTCTTTTATACAGCATAGAACATTCTCTGTGTGATCTGTATCTTGCACGTTGGCACTATACTGTAACTTGACTAGCTAGTCTACCAACCCAAATATTTTTTTAAATACTTAAATGTGCTGTTTAGTAAAGTGGCCTTGTGTCTAATAAGCTAAATACATTATAATTTCTTGCTCACCAGTTATGAAAAATGGTGTTTGAAAGTAATACTATATTCCACACAGAGGTGTTTTGTTCAATCTGAATTGTGTCATTTGATGCTGATGCTGAAAAGTAAAAAA
Organism: Chelydra serpentina; assembly: GCA_037349315.1. Taxonomy (NCBI): domain Eukaryota; kingdom Metazoa; phylum Chordata; order Testudines; family Chelydridae; genus Chelydra; species Chelydra serpentina. Next base: position 149,665,432 of record JBAIAC010000004.1, on the reverse strand, counting down.
CCTGGACATCAGCAGACTTCTTTCATAATCTCTTGAATCTCTACTTCAGATATTCCTTGTCCAGCTCTCTTGCTTGAATTGCTATTTGCCTCATTGTAAAAGATTGGCTGATTTATTATCAAGGCTAAAATTATCTACCCAATCCTTGCTAAGTGCATTGCTTAATAAAAAAGTTGGAGAAAAAGACCAGCCTTATTTTCCCCCTTCTACTTGGCTATGTGATATCCCTCAGGCCTAAATTGATGCTAAAGTAAATTAAATCACAAAAAGCTATATTAATATAATGTTAAGGGTTTGAGTTAAAGACACAAAAGTGAAGAAATTCAGAGGTGAATCTGAAAATCCATTCTGACAATCTGTCCTTAATGCATCCTGTTGAGCACTGGTTCAGCATACTGTAAAGTTATGTAACATCATCCTCTACAAATTTGAGACCCGTTCGGTACTTATGAACAAGCGTTACATCCCAGGCCAATGTTTCAGTTTTAATTCTGAATGTTTTTCTTTCCTTCCTTTTTCTTTGGTTTACGTGATATCCTCAGAGCATCATTCTACCACATTTCATGTAGACTGAAACTTACAACCAGCCTGTGCCCATCTTCTCAAGGGAGTTGTGCAACCCAGATAAAATGTGGGGATTAAGACAAATAGAGAGAAAGAAGTTAACACAACCAATTTACACAGGTTCTCCTCCAGGAAAAAAAAATCATTATATGCAAAACCATCTGTCAAATATATGGTCAATCATTCACTCAACCATTCACTTCATAATAGATTAGGCTAGAGGCATTCTTTGGAAGCAAACCTTTTGTAAACAAGAGCTCTGCCTACAATACAGATAGAACTATATTAGGTGTAACCAGGCTCTGACGGTGTTACAGCCAAGATAGTTCTGTGCCTCCACACAGTAGCGTTATTCCTTACTCAACCATGTTGATCTGTCCACAGCACCTGTGTATCACAACCATTTTGGTGCCACTACATTCTGGGAAATTCTGGGTAGCTTGCTCATAGTGAGCACTATACAACCTATGCACTAAATGAGGCAAGTGTCCTCTGAAAGAAATAATATGTGATCACATAATTAAAGATTGTCTCATAATGCATATGCGTGAGGAGGCCGATTTAACTTTGCTCAGACAAACTTTATTCTGACATTTCCTAACTTTTGAATGTTTGACTTTGCAATGTTCTTTTAACATAGTTGTTTGTAATTTGTAGTTGTGGGTAATTTCCTAGTTTTTTAAAAAAAAGCAAATTGAAAATTCAGGCATTCCATCATGTGGAGTCATATTGACAGCCACATGAGTCATCAACAGGATTGTAATCTTTAGAGCCACCACTCAGACCTCTGCCACTTGAGCTAATGGAGTAACTGATAGGTTGTCATCCTCTATGTGGGCCAGCACTGGAAGGGGATGAGACGCACAATTTTCCATTGGACATCACAGATATTTGCTGCCAGCAGAGCAATGGTAAAACCTGGGAATTCTGTGTTCTGTCCCAGATTATGAGAGGAATGTACTTTTCTGTCTCCTGTCCCATCCAGCTTGTCATTGTCCCACTCCTGTCTCTTCCCGCTGCCATCCAGCTCCTCAGACCAGTCTCTCCTCCTTCCCCAGCTCCTCATCCCAGCCTCAACCTCCTCCCCTGGCTGATCCCAATCTTCACCCCCTCAGGCCTCTCATCTCAGTTGCCATCTCCCTGTCCAGCCAGTCAGGCTTCCCATCTGAGTCCCAGCCTACCACCCCACTCCCAATCTCAAGTACCCTCCCCTCATCCCATTTTCCACACCAGGCTGCCTCAGTCTCCTTGCCTAGGCAGTCCCAGAGTCTCCCACCTCAGGCTCCTCATCTGATTCCACTATTCCCCCTGCCCCCCAGCACTACCTGTGCTCCCTATAACATGGGTGTGTACGCTGGTATTATAATCCTACCCTTTTTTCAGTGTATATGAATTAAAATGAAGTGCAGCTCAGCAGCCTGTATCACATTAAAAAGCTTTACAAGTGGCAGAATTGGGGTTTTTTCTCTTAAAATAAAAAGATGAAGAGAGAGAATTCTGCTGATTTTTGTACAAAAAGTTGCCCAGGCTAGCACGGAACAGTTCAGAGCTTATTCCTGCTAGACTCCTAAAATGGTGTGACATTCATTTTCTTTGAATAAATAACATTTACTGTTACCTCAGCTTCATAGGGAGCCTGATCCTGCAAACCTTCCCACACCAATAGTCTCACTAAAGCCAAAGAAGTAAGAACTATTCACATTTGTGAGGATTCATTGCAGGGTTGGGTTGGCATTGTAATTTGCGATCATAAAAGTGAGCTAACAGCAGGTGTTGTGTGGACAAGAGGTCATTTTTAATCTAGGTTGAACAGGGGCATTAGAGAAGCATGGCTGTGCATGCCCAGTCACCAACTTTCCAACTCACAGTATTACACCCATTACAATACACTAAGCACACTTAAGAAATGAATTTCAAGTCTAAAGATATTACCCGCTCTAGACATACTCCTCATCTGAGGTGTAAGGATTATCTCTGAAACCTGGAATACCACTAAAACCAGAATGAGCTGGAAAATACCTACAACATTTTATGTACATTCTAATAGCCAGAACACTTCCAACCTAAAGGATTAAAGAAAAACAATCAAATATACTTCCCTGTAGATAAGCATTTAGCTGAATCAAAGGAGGGATGGGTCTTTTGCACAAAATAAGTTTCCTAATTTTGTTTGGCATCTAGATAGTTTTTGTTTGTTTGACAATAATCTGCCATATGGGATCTTTAGCTTTTCAGCTGCAGTTTAATGTATTCTAAGAAGCATGAATCAGAAAGACTGCTTTGTTGTCAAAACTAAAAGCCCATCAGGTGTTTCACAATATGTCGATTCCCCACAAATACTGTCTCTGTGGTTCTTTGGGGGAGGGCGTCAAGAGAAATGAATTACTTTTAAACCTCTTGTACATCTGTGATTGTACAGCATTGTTCCATCACACCATGACAAAAAAACTGGGTAAGCAGACTTCCTTACACGGTATCTGTTTTCCAAGGACATATCCAAACTACCAAGCTTCTACTCTTTTATCAGAATCTTACATCAAAATCACACATTGTTACCTGAGTTTTCTCTGTTTCAGGAAAGCCCTTAAATCCATGATTAAGTCCCATTGATTTCAATTGGTGTTAAGCATGTGTTTAAGTATGTGCTCATGTGTTTTCCTCAATAGGGATGCTTCCCTGCATCAGAGCATTAAAACCTATAGTTGCTTCAAGAGTCATTGTATTTTCCTAGCACCCCCTTAAAAACATTGCCTAATTTCTAAAAGGGTTCAATAGGGTATTGCTTAGAAACTAATGCTCATCGACCATCTGCATCTTGCAGAAGTCAGTTTTTCAGCCTCTGCCCAGCGTTGTGCTGATTTTCACTCTACTAAAGCCAGATGTATTTTTGCTGACTCGACCCTTTAGAGCCTTAAGTCACCAGAGTAAAATATGGCTAAAAAGTGCTAAAGTAAGAGCTTATGTATAATTAAGTTTTTTCAGCTATGTCTCAATGAGTTCAAAATACCCTTTCCATAACGCTGTTCTTATAAGCTGAAGTTTTCACATATCAAAGTGCAACTTTGATAAATGAAGGCAAATTTGTCTGCCACGGCATTTCTTACAAAAGGGCAATTAAACTCTTCTGGTTCTAATTTGATCCTCTTCCCTTCTGACAATATGTTGCTGATCATAGCTTAGCTTAGCGTTGGCACAAAAATAATTGCCACCTGTGTTATTTGTAGCTGTTAACAAATAGGACCCTCTTCTTCCCTCGGTTACACCTACACATCCCCTAGACTTCCATAAGATTGTAGTATGGAAGCCACAAAATATTGTTTCCCTTGAACGCTTGGGAAGGCAGAAGATAAAACAAATGGCTGGTATGTGCCAATCTCCGTGGCTAATGGAACAGAAGGTCAGGCACCCAGGGAAAAATCCCAGTTGTTTCATTTGGTTTCCTCTGTCTGAATAGAACTCACCCCAGGAGCACCCCATTGGTTTTCAAGAGTTGTTGGGTAATGGTACCAGTCAAGCACAGCAGTGTCAGAAACTTTGCAGCAGAGATGGAAGCTGCAATGCCAGTCCAGCAGCTGCCCAAGGCCAGGCTTCATACCAATGTGCAGACATTCTGGGGAAGAGAGTTTAGAGGCTGTATCAAAGAGGCTGAAAATACTTAAAAATTATGGTCTAAAGCAGGGGTTCTCAAACTGGGGGTCGGGACCCCTCAGGGGGTCGGGAGGGCATTACATGGGGGGGGGTCGCGAGCTGTCAACCTCCACCCCAAACCCCGCTTGCCCCCAGCACTTGTAATGGTGTTAAATATATTTAAAAGTGTGTTTAATTTATTATGGGGGGTCACACTCAGAGGCTTGCGATGTGAAAGGGGTTGTCAGTAAAAAAGTTTGAGACCCACTGGTCTAAAGGTCTGTCTGTGAGGACTGTATAGGGCAGATATTTTCCATGCAACATTTTGTAAATTGCTGAAATTTGTATTAATATATGTCAATAAAACCACCCTGTATATTTCATTTTATTTTACCTATACAAACCAGGAAAGATCCAAGGGTCATAGAGCATGTAGATGCATACAGCTTATAGAAAAGAAGGCTACCATATTGGCCTTTGTTTAGTTCAATCAGAGTAAAATCCTGAGTTAAGCATTTTCTTGAGTTTCCAGTGAAATCTATTAAGAATCTTGCTTTGAAAGAACATAAGTAAAGATCTTTCTACTTTTTTCAGATATAACCACCTTTTTTTTCATTACCCTTATTGCTCTGCAGAAGGCCCAAAGTTTATGCCAAACTTCAAGAAACAAATTAGTTCAGGGAAAATCCCTTTCCAATGTTGACAAGTTTCAGAGTGTTAGCTGTGTTAGTATGTATCAGCAAAAAGAACAAAGAGTACTTGTGGCACCTTAGAAACTAACAAATGTATTTGGGCATAAGCTTTTGTGGGCTAAAACCTACTTCATAAATGCATGGAGTGGAAAATACAGTAGAAAGACATAGATATATCGATAGATATATTACGGAAAACATGAAAAGAACTGTAACAAGACAAATCAATTAAGGTGAGCTATTATCAGCAGGAGAAAAAAAAACTTTTGTAGTGATAATCAGGTTGGCCCATTTCAAACAGTTGACAAGAAGGTGTGAGTAACAGTAGGGGGGAAAATTAGCATGGGGAAATAGTTTTAGTTTGTGTAATGACCCATCCACTCCCAGTCTTTATTCAAGCCAAATTTAATGGTGTCCAGTTTTCAAATTAATTCCAGTTCTGCAGTTTCTCGTTGGAGTCTGGTTTTGAAGTTTTTTTGTTGAAGAATTGCAACTTTTAGGTCTGTAATTGTGTCCAGGGAGGTTGAAGTGTTCTCTGACTGGTTTTTGAATGCTATAATTCTTGACGTCTGATTTGTGTCCATTTATTCTTTTGAGTAGAGACTGTCCAGTTTGGGCAATGTACATGGCAGAGGGGCATTGCTGGCACATGATGGCATATATCACATTGGTAGATGTGCAGGTGGACGAGCCCTGGATGGTGGAATTAATTTGAAAACTGGGCACCATTAAATTTGTTTTAGTTTGTGTAATGATCCATCCACTCCCAGTCTTTATTCAAGCCTATTTCCCCAAGCTAACTTTTCCCCCTACTGTTTAGAATCAGGATTCATTTTTATCCAAACCCCCTCTCTCTGAGGGGAGATTCCTATACATGACTCTGTGTCCCGTCTCTGTATCTTAACTCCATTTTCAGCATTGCTGTTCTCTCTAAAGTAAGAAGTATGGCAAATACCTGTATTTGTGCTTAACTCCAAGTAAATGAGGTGATGAAATGGGGATATGCGAGGTGCTGACGCTAAAAGAGGGGTTGGAGCATGCGCAGGATCCGGAGGAGGGGTGGAAGGATGCAGGAGATGCCAGAGCTGAGAGTGGAGGTGAGGTGCTCAACTGGGTTCTCTTTGAGGTAGAAAAAGAAGCAATGAGATCTGCTGCAAGTGGAAACGGAGCACTGCTCAGCCTGGGATGTAGCGTGGGAAAGGAGCTGAAGCTTATGGGAAAGGTATCTGTCAGATCCCACTTGTGCTGCAGAGAAGAGAAATCTGAGTGCGCCCCAACATCCCACCCCAGAAGTGGCCTTTGTACTATCAGCACATAGAAAACTGTGTTGAACTATTTCAGCCACTAAGCAACTGAAAGTGTCCAGTTTCTGCTGCTTAACCTTCATCAACTACTAGAGCTGTGAGAATAACCAATTGTTGTTTGGTTCAGTGCCAAAACAAAATATTTGGGGGGGAGGGCTTTTTGGGTCAACCTGAAATGAATATTTTTTTTAAAAATGTTGATAAACCAAAAAAGTTAAAAACATTTAATTTGGGTCAAACAAAATGTTTTCTTCAACCTGCATGGAAACATTTTGTTTCATTTTCAAGCTTTTTACCTTTTTTTAACAGATTTTTAATGAGTGAAGTAAAATTTAAAATGAAAAGTTTGTTTCAAATTAAAAAGTCAAAATGTTCCATTTCAAAAATACCAAAACAAAACATTTTGACTTCTTCAGAGCTTTTTTGGCCAATTTGACATGAATTTGCAAAATGTTTTGGTTGATACAAATCTGCATTTTTCAGCTAGAAACATTTTGTTTAAAAATTTTTGCCCAGCTCTATCCACTATCTTTGTCTTCTGAAGCATGAATTCATCTGATTTAGACGGCTCGAATTTATACTTTTTCTTCTTCCTGTGAGTTCGCTTCTCTCTTGACTGTAGCCTGCTCTTTGTGGGCAGATTCATGCAGAACCTCCCTCACCAACCATCCCCATTTCCACAGAGCCACATGGAAGTATACGCTTCTCCTGTGTGAAGTTGTGCATTGTCCATGCACAACAGAACTGCCAAAGATAATTCATGCGGATAACAGGCTTCTGGCAGCATCTGTGGTTTCATGTACTTCTACAATGCCAAGTACCCTAGAGAACTTAACACTTCAACTGCACCATTAATCTAAATGGTACTGTCTGAATGTACTGTACATTGTGTATCATTTACCCTCACTTTTCAATTACAAGGCAGTGGCCGACCAATGAGATAGCGCAGCTTATGTGTGCTTTTACAAAAACATTGAAACTATATGCTCAAGGGGAGACTACGAGAGATGCAATAATGTAACCATTTCCAAGTGGTTTCCCAAAAATCCCACTTGACTCTGTAGCAGGTATCACCAAACACCCTCTCTACAATGTCTTCCCATGCATCTCTGGGATATTAATTTCATCAGTATGTTTTAAAACTTTCACGATAATGATACAAAATATTGACCTTATCATGACAACTTTAGTCTCTGAGAATTTCACACTGGCTTTATCTTCTGTCTGTAGTCCCCACAGATACTAGTATATAGTGTTGGGAGTGGTAGTGAGGCGGTGGTGGTTTTATTTTTTGTTTTTGTTTTGGGAAGTAATACAGCCTCCTTCCCCACCAAAGAAAAATCTTTGTGTCTGTTTTCTAAAACTACATAGAATGATGGATTTTAGTGATGTATAATTTAACCGCTCATTTCAAGATTTGCTGTTTATAAACTTATAAACAGTCCTTGAAACCGGTTTCCCGCTTACACTCAGCGCCCTTTACACGGCCACAGCAGCAGGCCTCTGATCTCTTAAATACATCAGAATCTCTCACTTGTTCGCAATGTTTCCCTAAGTAAATCTTAAAATATCTTCACACTCATTCCAATGAACACATTCATGCGTCTTTTAGATCCTATTCATTGCAGAGATACCAGACATGTACCGAAGCTTTCACTGGAATTCAGACTTCATCAGTCATTGCATGCTTTTGCATGCCTGAAAATACATTAAACATTCCTGCCTCATCTTCCCTCCCCAATTCACTGACTCCACAGTCTCTATTAATGGACACCGTACCTTACCAGGAGCCTCTTTTATACAGGCCCTTTATTTGACACTATAGTTAGAAACATTATAGTAATGGATAGCACTGAATGACTAGCTATCTGAAAAGTTACAGGAAAATAGCTGAATTTATTAATCACCACAGAGGATCTCAGCAAGAGTATGCCCCTTTTAAACATTTGAATAGGTGTTGCTCAAAGTGAATGAGGAATTGTAAACAGGAATAGTATGTAGTTCTGATCAAAACAGAAGGGAAAAAGAGGAGATTGGAGTAGCCATAGGTATAGTACCAGCAGTGCTGGCGCTACCATTAGGCGACCCTAGGCGGTCACCTAGGGTGCCAGGATTTGGGGGGCAGCATTTCAGGTCCCTCGGCGGCTGTGGCGGGAGAGGCTGCCACCGAAATGCCGCCAAGGTCCCCGGCGGCCAAAGAAGCTGCCGCCGAGGACCCCAGAGGCCCTTCGATGGCAGCTTCTTTGGCCACCGGGGTCCTCGGCGGCATTTTGGCGGCAGTCTCTCCCGCCGCCACCGCCTAGGGCGGCAAAAAAGCTGGCACCGCCCCTGAGTACCAGTAGGAAGAGCAGAGCAGGCCAATATTAAAAAACAGCTGCAACTGGTTTCCTTCTTCTCTGCACTGCCAGACTATAAAATCTTCTATGCTCACTTAAGGTTCTGGGAAGCTATTTATGTGGCTTTTGAAGGCTGTGGTCTAAGATTGTTCCTTTGCTGATTCAGATACTGATCAGCGTACAAGCTGTTCTCGGCAAACATAAGGGAAAAATATCATCATTTAGGAGTAAATGCATGTACTGTAAAATGTAACATTTCTAGAGTCTACATTAGAACCAGATGTTCCACTCAAAAGTATTTGTGGTCAGAGATTATCGTGAGCAGTTAACTTTTATAAAGGGAAAAACCCAAATTGCAGCACACTGAATATAGGAAAAAAGTTATATGTACTGTAACTAGATTAAAAAAATAGAACTATATCAAATTAATATGGAACACATCGAAGGGACTAAAAACTGGCTAACTGATAGCTCTCAAAATGTAACTGTAAATGGGGAATCAACATCAAGAGGGTCTGTTTCTGCAGGGTTCCTGCAGGAATTGGTTCTTGGCCCTGTCCTATTCAACACTTTTATCAATGAGCTGGAAGAAAATATAAAATGATCACTGATAAAGTTTGCAGATAACACAAAAATTGGGGGAGTGGTAAATAATGAAGAGGACAGGTCACTGATTCAGAGTGATCTCGGTCACTTTGTAAACTGGGTGCAGACAAACAATATACCTTTTAATACAGCTAAATATATACATCTAGGAACAAAGACGGTAGGTCATACTTATAGAATGGGGAGACACTATCCTGGGAAGCAGTGACTCTGAAAAAGACTTGGAGGTCGTAGTGGATAATCAGCAGAACATGAGCTCTCAGTGTGACTCTGGGGCCAAAAGAGCTAATGAGAACCTGGGATGCATAAACAGGGGACTCTTGAGTAGGAGTAGAGAGGTTAGTTTACCTCTGTATTTGGTACTGGCACAACCACTGCTGGAATACTGTGTCCAGTTCTGGTGCCCACAATGCAAGATGGATAAATTGGAGAGGGTTCAGAGAAAATTCAGGAGAATGATTAAAGGATTAGAAAACGTGCTCTATGGAGATAGACTCAAGGACCTCAATCTATCAAGTTAAACAAAGAGAAGGTGAAAGGGGTGATTTCATTATAGTCTGTAAGTATCAGCATAGGTAACAAATATTTAATAATGGGCTCTTCTATCTAGACGGGAAAGATGTAACATGATCCAGTGGTTGGAAGTTGGAGCTAGACAAATTCAGACTGGAAATATGGCATGCGTTGTTAACAGTGAGAGTAATTAGCACATTGGAGCAATTTAGCAAGGGATTCTCCATCACTGACCATTTTTAAATTAAGAACGGATTTTTTTTTTAAGATCTGCTCTAGGAATTATTTTGAGGAAGTTCTGTGGCCTGTGTTATACAGGAAGTCAGACTAGATGATCACAATGATCCATCCCGGCCTTGGAATCTATAAATCTATGAAACATATGACAGATTGAGACTACAAATACAGGTTATTATCCAAGAGGAAAGCTAATAGAACTGGGTCTCAAGATGTAGCTTCTGCTCCCAGATCTACCACAGACTTCCAGTGTGACCTTGGGCAAGTCAGTTAGGACTTGATTCAGCCCTGACTTTAAGGGTATGGCTACGCTGCAGCTGGGAGCAGGCCTCCTAGCCTGGGTAGACAGACACACACTAGAAATAGCAGTGTGGATGTTGCATGGAGTGGCAGCATGGACTAGCCACACAAGTTTGGACCCAATGGGTTGTGCGGGCTTGTATTGAGTTAGCTAGCCATGCCCGCTGCCCATGACGCAACATCCACACTGCTATTTTTAGCATGCTAACTCGAGCACCGTTACCCCATAGCTGTCTACCCAGACGAAGAGGCTTGTTCCCAGATGCAGTGTAGGCATACACTAAGAGGACAGGCACTTTAGTGTTTTATTGAATTGGGGATAATGATACTTCCCTACCTCACAGGGGAGTTGTGAGGATAAATCAATCAATATTTATAAGTGGCTCAGATACTATGCTGATGAATGCTGTAGAAAAACCTACAAATATATGTTTTAAAATGTCAACCATATATTTTAAAAATAGTGGAAATTGGCCAATTTCATGTGTTACATACATTTGTAATGCATTTCATGAAATACACAGCCGATATGCGGATAATATGAATCAGCCAGAAACACACTATGAATGCCAATAAGTCAGAGAAAGTTCACCTCACAGAGGAGCTTGCTTCTGAGGGAAGAAAACGTATTTGTTTCACTTAATTTGGTGGGAGGAGATGGAGTTTTGCGATCCAGACTTCACATGTAAGATTCCTAGACTCCCTGGAAGCACAGGTTCAAATCTCAGTAGGGGCAATGCATCTCTTTTATCTTCTCAGGCAGCTAAGATGAGTTCTGTGCAGCTTTGAGTGTGTAGGTCTTTGGGATAGGATTTTAAAACTGGGGGGCCAGAATGGACTTTAAAGTTCCCATGGTGCTTTTATTTATTTAGTAAGAATATGAGTTTGCTCTGGTGTAGTTGCCAAAGTTCCTCCTGTTCTGACTGTTGTAGATTGTGTAGTTGGTTACATCCCTCCACTCAATAAGGGGCTGCGTTACAGTGGTGTTTGTAAAATGTCTCTGGAGATCTTGACTGGAAAGGTGGTATATAAATGTAACATATCAATTATTTTTATTACTGATATACATTGAATTCCTCTAGAGCTAGCTTCTAGGCAGACCAAATCACCCAACCATTTATCTGCAGGTAGTTGGTGGCAGATACTAAAATATTCACTTTACCAGTAGATTGATATAGACCACCAATGGAATAAGCTGAATTTAGATGATCGGTCAATCTTTACCATGGTGTATTTGAAAACTGTGTTGGAATTTTAGGTTGTCACTTACACTGATAAGTGTAAGTGCTTGTAGGCTAGAGGGATCTGTAGGAATATGTGCCATCAGAGTCAGCCAGCAGACAGATGGCCTAGAGTAAGGTGGGCTGAGTTGTGCCTCGCGGTTCTAGGAAGTAGGCTGTTTTGTGTGTCTCTGTTTTGGGGTTCTTATGTGTTGTTATTTTCAATTCTAAGAAATAAAGTAATGTTACGTTGCAACCTTCCAGCAAAAGTATTTATGTTTTTATCTAACTTCTCTGTGCAGATGCCATGAACATAACCATCTCTAGAGGCTGTTGTGCCAGCCAGATTGATCATGGCTGATGGCTTTTCAGCAGGAATCATGTAATGAAGGTCCCCGATCTGGTTCGATCCTACAACTCCACAAATCTCTGGGGCGGCCCCCGCTAGCATGAGGGCATGCATCCCTGTGCCCATTGATGGAGCATTTGAGAGGATGGTGTGCTGGGGTGTTTTTGTCCACCCTGGCAACATGGCCAAAAAGCATGCAACGCCGCTTTAGAATATAGTGAGCAAGTGAAGGGAGGCCAGATCTTTGTGATATTGTGACATTTTGCACAAAACCAAACCACTATATGCTCAGGATTTGGCCCTGACAGTGCATATGGAATGCCTCTAGCCACTCCAAGTCTGCCTGTCAGAGGGCCCAGGTTTCTGACCCCTATAGCAATACAAGGTGTACACTGATTTGATAGATCCTGAACTTTGTCTCAGTGCAAAGACCTTTTCGCATCCAAAAGTGAGACCTGGACTTCATGCCGAACGCAGTGAGATCTATTCATCGACCTACTGCTGTGATCGTTTGAACTCTTCTTGCAGCCTAGATAGATGAAGTCATCATCACTCTCCATGGCGCTTGACTCCACATAACATTTATTATAATACTAGGACAGCATGGGCCATATTTTTATAGGTCCCCTTCCACATAACAGATGTGTCCAGTAAAATGTACACATGTGCATTAGGTGAGCAAGAGCCCATATTTGCATGAACAAATGGGATGCATGCATATGCAAAGAGGTAACCACTTGCCCAGTTACCCTCAATCTATATGAATAATTGTTATTAGTCAACATGCATGGGGTTTTCCCTATGCAGTGTGTATAGCAAGGGCTTCTAGAGGCTGTGTGCCTGTTCCTGCCCTCCTCAGGTAAAATGTGTCCCACCACTATCACTCAGGCACTACTTCCCACTCCCTAACATGACTGGCTCTAGGAGCTTTAATTAAGCCCTCAGTGTACCTGTGGCCTAGGGACCTATAATCTTTTATCCATGATAAGTGTGAGTTTGCTGCATCCAAAATCATCACAACTCTTAAATTGTATGCTGCACATTTTTTGCTAAGTCTACTTACTATACTGCATTACAAAAATGCATAGGGCCCAATTCTGCTCCCATTGAAGTCAAGTACAAAACTCTCACTGACTTCAATAAGAGCTGTAGCAGGCTCATAGTCAAAAAGGAAAAATAATGTAAATTAAATACCACTTAATTATGATATTTTTTTAGAATGAATGTAAAAGACTAAGATTGGGGGAAGATAGATTGTGTGAGAAGAAAAACTGCTAAGTATGTTTCAAAGCTAAGTTAATCACAACTAATGTTATCTATTTCAAAACTCAGCAGCTTTGCTTATCTCCTTTTAATTAACCTATTTCTGACCTGGACTGTGTGTTTGTTTGCCAGAGGCATACAGTACCTTCTTCCAATTACTATCTCCTCAATAATACCGTTTATGGCAGTGTTTGAGATCAACCCTGCTGGTGTAGCTATTTCCTGTAGCTAGGCTAGTAGGAACATATGGGTGAGGAGAGGAAGAGGATGTGGAAGAATAGTAATGTAATGGATGGCTGGGATGTCAGTTAAAATACTGTACGTTAAACAGACTGATAAAACAAAGTGGCTGATCTGCTTCCACCTTCCTCTTTCTGATGCTAAGATGTCTGAATATGAACCTGAGGGCCAAAGATAGCACAATCTGCCGAACTCCTGTTCATTCTTAGCTTCTGAAGTACAGCTATAACATCCTCTCACACAATGACAAACAGACCACTGCCATGTAACAATCAACCTGCTGCTTAAACAGAGTCCCTTCCTTTATTAAACATTTGGAAATAAAGCTGATAAAATCCAGGAACTCTAGATAATATGAAGACAGCCTGAATGTGCCTCATGCTACAGGATGCAGTTCAAAAATATTTAGTTTGACCACCAAAAACGTTTGTCTTCTGTGATTTTAATAACGTTTTTATTCAAATAGCAATTCTAGCTGGCAAAAGATAGTTACTAATTTACTCGGCCACCAATTCCATGGTTCACAAAATATATATTTTGGGTTTAGGACAAAACTGAGCTTGAGCACCTCTTCTTCTAGTGGAATAAATTCAAACAGAAATGTTACATAAGCAGAATAGTTGAACGAACACAAGAAAATAGAGGAATAAGATGAAATGAAGCAGAAGAAAAATAGATATGATAGGACACGGTTGCAATAATAAAAGATTTAAATCTGAAATTCTTTTACAAATGAAAATCTGGGTGCTAACTATAGGCCACTGACACACTGTATAGAAAGCTTTAATGCTGATACTTTTTTGCCCCAATATTTTTCCTTAAAATGTTCCAAAATACAATATAAAGGAGAGCTTATTCAATACAGGAGATCAGTACAAATACAAGTCAGGCACACAATGTGATAATCAGACACCAATGAATGTAGTAGGGAACAGAAAAGTAGACCAAAAAATAATCTAATTCAATCTTCTATCAGAAAATTGGAACACTGATACAATCAAAATTGTATGCATAATAAAATAGAGCATATTTGAGTTGCCTTTGCTTCCTGGGTTCCTTTGTAGTACTGCATGTGCTATTTCACAGAGATGTAGCTCCATGGAGTCTTTTGTCAAACTCCAATGGCCCCTCCTTTTGTCCAACTATAAGCAGTACAGTGCCTCTGGTCACAAACTATAAACAACGTGAAAGGTATTGATGATACAGCTTTCTGCTCTGCAGCCAAGGAGTATAAGCTCCACTGGGATGACACAATTCAAAGCAGAGGGACAGTGTAGCGGTAGATTTATTGCTAAAAAGTTTGTACCATTGATAATCAGACCATTAGAACCTTTTTCCCTACTTCTGCTCAGACACTGTGGCCCTTTCCAAAGCTTCCTACTCTGAAGAAACGCTAGTGTGAATTGTGATTGTTACATAATGCTAAATTGTACGCCATGCACTGTGGTGTAAATGGAGACATAGAAAACAGATTCCCATAAGGTAGTACCAGGACATCTAAAATATTCACAATTAGACGCTATGCAGGTGTGACAATTTGGGGATGCTGGTTACATACAATTTTTTATTTCTGTCTGAGACTATGAACTCTCTGTATATATTTTTACCAAACTACAAACTCCAATTTGATTGTAAGGCTGGTCTTTGCCTTCCTGTTGTCCTTTATTTCCATCTAGCTGGTGACACAGGGCTAACAATGGAAAGTTGTTAAGCTTTGATGATCGTCCAGTTAAATAGAGTACTCTTGGACAAAAGATGGCTGTCACCCAGGGTAAGCCAGTTTTTCAAGCTTGAACTCTAGAGGGGTGGTAACTAATCAGTTAATAACCTGCTAATGGATTTTGAACCACCTGATGAGGCTGATCAGTGAGTCACCTGAAAAAGGGTGCTGGAGGTTATAAAAGAAAGGGTCTTGCACCAGCCACTTTAGAGAGAGGGAGAAGAGAACAGAAAGAGTCCATGTTCTAGAAGAAAAGATGTCTGCAAGATGGCCAGGGGAAAGGAAGGATCCTGCACTCCTTAGGGAACTCTGACCTATGCCTGAAGATCATTCGACAGTGGTGAGGAAACAGAGGCAGGGAAATGCATATAGATGTGTTTATTATTTTGTCTAGATCTGTATATTTCTTGTACTAGCTAAAGGAAAGACTGATCTTTTTTTGCAACCCAAAGTCAGTGCATCTCTTTGCTTTTACTATCATAGAATCATAGAATATCAGGGTTGGAAGGGACCTTAGGAGGTCATCTAGTCCAACCCCCTGCTCAAAGCAGGACCAATCCCCAATTTTTGCCCCATATCCCTAAATGGCCCCCTTAAGGATTGAATTCATAACCCTGGGTTTAGCAGGCCAATGCTCAAACCACTGAGCTATCCCCCCGCGTGTCCCGTAAAATGTAACTGTAAAACTAGAGTGCCCACAAAGTTGGAGCTCTGTGAGAAGGTATGTTTAAGGTACCGGGGAATCTGGAGGGACAGTATTGGGTCCTGGGGGCTGAGGGCGGCTGGACCATGGGGCCACATTTCCATAAAGGGGTAACAGAGGAAGTCTTTTCCCTGGAAATGGGCTTGAGAGGCCCAGAAGAGAGTCAGTGCTGTGCTGCAGCCAGGGCCAGCGCGCCCACTAGGTGACCCTAGGCAGTCGCCTAGGGCGCCGGGAGCCAGGGGGCGCCTGGCCGTGGCTGCCTCCCGCCCTCCGGGGGGGCGCCCAACCGCGGCTGCCCACCCTCCCGGCTCCGCAGCTGAGCCGAGAGCCGGGGGGGCGCCTGGCCGCGGCTGCCGCCCGCCCTCCCAGGGGGGCGCCTGGCTGCAGCTGCCGCCCAGCTCCAGGAGCCGGGGGGGTGGCTGGCCGCGGCTGCCGCCCGCCGCCCAGTTCCGCAGCTGAGCCAGGAGGGGCGGCTAGCCGCGGCTGCCACCTGTTGCCCAGCTCCGGGAGCTGGGGGGGCGGCTGGCCGTGGCTGCCTCCCGCCCTCCGGGGGGGCGCCCGACCGCAGCTGCCCGCCCTCCTGGCTCCGCGGCTGAGCCGAGAGCCGGGGGGGCGCCTTGCCGCAGCTGCCGCCCACCCTCCCAGGGGGGCGCCCGACCGCAGCTGCCGCCCAGCTCCAGGAGCCGGGGTGGCTGGCCGCGGCTGCCGCACGCCGCCCAGCTCCACGGCTGAACCGGGAGCCGGAGGGGTGGCTGGCTGCGGCTGCTGCCTGGCTCCGCAGCAAAGCCTGGAGCCGGGGGGGCGCCTGGCCGTGGCTGCCGCCCTCCGCCTGGCTGGGCGGCTAGCCGCGGCTGCCGTGAGCCGGGCACCGCGGGCGGGGGCAGGCTGCCGGGCAGGGGGCTGAGCTGCGGGGGGGGGCGGTGTTATTAGCTGGGCAGTGGAGCGCAGGGGGGTGGATTGGCTGCGGGGGGGCAGTGTTGGCTGCGGGGGGATGGTGTTAGCTGGGGCGGGGGACAGAGGGCCGGTGCAAGGAAGTTTCGCCTAGGGCGCGAAACTTCCTTGCACCGGCCCTGGCTGCAGCCTATTCAGACCCAATGAAATTATAGAGCACAGAGGCCCCATGTGAGAGGCCCAGATGTAGCAGCCTGGTGAGTGCCCAGGTATGGGAGCTCTTCCAGGACTGTGTGTAAAACCAGGATTCCCTCCAACTCTCATCCTTTAGTTACTGGTGGAAATTAGGTTACAGGAAATAAGCATATTTAGGGAGAATATCCACAGGGGTCAAGGAACACGTTCAAGTATATCATCAAACCCGAAAGATATTTTTGGCTGGCAAACATTGAGATATCAATTAAATGAAAAGGCTTTAGAAAATTTCAGTGAAATAAAACCATGCTTGACAACAAATAATTATGTTTGAGTTTGTTGTTGTTAATTTGTCATGAGTTTTATTTTACCTTCTAGGACCCGCAACATAAGAAATGTGAATTCCAGTACTGGAGTGAGGGGCAATTTAATGTGACAATGGTAAATAATCACAGAAATAACCACTTTCTTCTAACATGGAGCAAGGAACTTTAGAAGAAAGAAGGAAAAAGTATTTTCTCTCAAGCTACTCTCTGTGTCTGTCTCACTGCTTCATGGTAGAGCTTCTGCCACGAATTTTTACAGCCCTTCCCAACTGGCTTCCTAGGAGAGACTTAAAAAACAGTGCACATATCCTCCCAGGCAATATTGAGTTCTTTTTAGTATGGATTACTTTTGAAGTCTGCATGTCTAGTGGATAGTATCTATAAATATATGTTGGAAGAAGGTGACTTGGGACAGCTGTGAGTTGTATAAAGGGCAATTTCCCCTACTCATTGAGAGCAGCAAAATTGGTCTCAATTTATTTCCCTGCCAAACAGCCAGCCATGTATCCAGATGACTGTAATTTTCCAAAAGGGGGACTGCCAACTGTCCATGATTTTTACAGCTTCAAGAATGACAACATTTAACCAAGGCTCTTTATTTACACACACACACGACCAATCTAGAAAGTAATAATATTTAGCACTTACATAGCATTTTTATGTAGATCTCAAAGCACTTTACAAAATAAAGGTAGCGTCATTATTTATGTGATGGCTGCAGCCTATACGAAGATGGTGGTTTCATTCACATTCCAAGTGGGTGGGATACTTCAGCACAAAGCTGCTATCACAGCTGGCACCTTTATTAGCCATCTTAATGGATGCCAAGGATTAAGGGGGCATGGAGATTTAATTACCCTTTCACAACTAGCGATTGGGCCTCTGGGTCAAGACTGAGAGACCTTATTGGAAAGTGTGGGAAAGATTTTACTGCAGCCACTGTACCTTTACACTTGAGTAACTGATGATAGCTGTAGCTAGCATCCAGGTAAGTGAATGAGAAAATGAGATTCTTAATCAAACCTGTGACTTAACACCAAACACAAGAGCATCCTTAACTTATGAAAGAGCTTGCATTCAGACACCACATCAGAAACATAATTGCAAATAAATGACATTCAAACAAGCAGCAAAGTTCAAAGACCATCTATTAATCCATCACATCAGCTAGCTTCCTGATTTTTGCATAGTTAGTAAGATATAGCATAATTCTACACCTTTACTTACAATACTACTGAACGAAAACATACATTTTCACAAATGTCTCAGATAATTAACTTGTCAATTGTTGAGTGAGATGATGAAATGTGCAAAAAATCTCAATGAATTCACAAAAAAGAACGCTTGACTCTTTAAGCAACACCTGGCCTATTTTTCTCACTCCATTCATATTTTTGCCGAATTACATTGGTGTGTGCTTGTAGTTATTGTCTCTGTCACTGAATTGCAGCAAGGGACACTATAATTTCTTCCACACCTTTTCATGTTACAAAGGGCTTCAAACCATACAGAGAAATGAATAGCTGGAAAAAAGAAAAGGAAAACTGAGAGAACGCCAATCGAAATGTTCCATCCAATACCAATATGTGAGCTGATAGGAGTTGCCTTGCGCAGATGTGGCAGGCTGGTCTACACTAACCCCCCACGTCGAACTAAGATACGCAACTTCAGCTACGTTAATAGCTGAAGTTGAAGTATCTTAGTTCGAACTTACCTGCGGTCCACACGCGGTGCGCAGGCTCCCCCGTCGACGGCGCTTACTCCTCGCGTCGAGCTGGATTACCAGCGTCGACGGGGGAGCACTTCCTGGTTTGATTTATCGCGTCTAGACAAGACGCGATAAATCGAACCCAGAAGATCGATCCGACACCTCCGATCTATCCGGTAAGTGTAGACTAGCCCTCATCAGAAAAGCAGCATTGAGAATATGTTGTATGACTGATCTAGAACAGACCAGGAATAAGCATATTCAAAAGCAAATGTTGGGTTTTGAAATCTAATCAGAATAGTACTGTATGCAGTGAGAGATACACTTGACCCTATCGTGACACATATCAGTTACCTAATGCGTGTGTTTGCAAACAGTTTCAAAGGGAGATTTGTCAAGGATCTGCACAATTTCATAAACTTTTCACTGACTATAAAGAAACCTAAAATATTTAGGGCAAGATGGGGACAGCCCCTCACCCACCAGGTTTAGATTTAGGCCCCAATCCTGTAATCTGATCTGCACAGCCAGGGCCGGAGTAACTTTTTGTGAGCCCAGTACCAAACATATTTCTGGGCCCCCATGAGGAACAATTGTCAAAGACAGGAGATTGACACAGAAATTGTCTTTGACACAGCACACAGCTGCACAGGTTTTATTTACAATATTTACAAGTTTAAGTTGCAGATGGAGTTGGCAGCCACTACGGTACCAGCAATGGTAGCCCTAGAGCAAAAAGAATACACACAAGTATACAGAAAATAAATTATAAAAGACAAAATACAAAATAAAACACATTGGGTAAAAACAGCTAACCAAGCTGGCCAAAACACCACTAAAAGGGAACTGTCATGCTATCTCACCCTTCACATTTCTCATATGAACTACGAGGGCTTGAATTAAATTTTTATATCAAATTGGGTCAGATTTAAAACTGTTTAAAACATTTTAAAAATAAAAAATATGAAAAACTTTAATACATTTTATTGACAGCGTCATTATTCATACTAGTCTTGCTAGTCAGGCAGAGAGGCATAGAGACAGCTGTGCCCCCAAAAGACCGGGCCAACCCTCCAAATCAGACCAGACACGACCCCCCTGGGACTGGATCAGCCCTGCATCCCTGTCCAGTCCAAAGCCCCTAAACTGGACCAGACCCCCTTCTAGCCTGAACCACATCAGACCCCTCTATGAACTGACCCCACTCATAGTCCCAAACCTTCCCTCTGCCTACCAGAACAGGGCTCCTCCTGAACCTATATTCCCAAACTGGACCCCACGGCATCCCCAGCCAGACCGCTCTCGGGCACCCACCCCACTCCAGAGCCACCCCTTGCTCTCTTCTGAACGGAACCGAACCAGGCTGGGCCTCACCTCACTGCAGTTTCGCCTGGTGCAGCTCCCCACTGGGCCCAGAGCATAGGTGGGCCAGGAGAGCTCGGGGGCAGGAGGGCTCAAATTTCCCCCAAGGGTACTGGAGGGGGTGGGGGGAATAGGGCACTAGAGGTTTCAGCTGCTCTGTGGGGTCCAGGCCAAGGGGGGGGTCACCTGGTGAAATGAGCACCCACTGGTCAGGGTGCACTTCCACCAGGCACCGCCTCCTGCCCAGCATGGTCCGAGACTCCCATGACTCCAGTTTGCCCTCTGCATTCAAATCACAGCAGGGCCAGGGCGGTGCACAAGGTTGGGGAGCCACATGTGCAGTGCCCTCCCGCCAGCGCTGCCCCAGGCCGGGCAGGGGCCCAAGCCCCCAGGGACGAGGCAGGGCCTGTGCAATCTGCACTTGGGTGCCACGGGGGAGCCCAGCCGGCAGCGCAGCAGCCAGAAAACCCAGATTGGGGCCTCCCGCTCCGTCAAGTGGTACTAGCCGTTGTGGGGCGGGGAGGCCAGACACACAGCATGCCTCCCGCTCGCTGTCTCTGCGCAGCTCGGTCCTGGCGTGGTGGGGCTGCTGCGCTCCCCTGAACCCTTCAGCTGGCACGAGGCACTGACATGCTCTGCCTTCAGCTGAGGGACAGACATACGGTCTCTCTCCTGCTGCCCTCGCCACCCATCTGACCTGACCTTCCCCTCATATCCCCCAACCAAAGGGAGAGCCACCACGAGTAAGGGGAGGGATTATGGGCCCCTTCCTATGTGTGGGCCACTGTAAATCGGGTACTATGCACAGCCAGACCGCTGAGCCCATTGATTCTGGATGTGCTACACATGGGTGCAGAGTTCTGCCTGATTGGATGAGATCAGCCAGATCAGGGCTGTGAAAGGGTGGCTTGACCTGTAAGGGCCATAGGCCTCAAGCTGGTCAGCACTGTTCAATTAGTCCTGCCCACCACACCTGGGATTAGTGTGGGGCTTAATTAGTAGAAGCAGCTGGGCATGGAGTAGCTGATTCTCATGTAAAGAGCAGCAGGATGCTGGGGGAAAAGGTTGGGGGGGAAAACTCATTAACAGCAATGAACCAACCAACTAACTAAAGCAAAACTGGAATGAGAAATGTCAGTAGGGGAGTGCTAAAACAGGGAATGGCTTCTGGGAGTGAGCAGATTTGACTAGAGAACCCTGAGATATCAGATGGCAATTGAGAGACTGCTGGGAACCAAGTAGGTACTAGCAGGGGACCCTGAGTCTTCAGGAAAAGGCTCCGGGTGGGACGGTTCTGGGGGATACACAGACCCTAGTGAGAAAGATGGGAGTATGGACTTGATAGAGAAGTAAGAAGTTTGTTTTGGGAATGATTTTTGTCATTTTAATAAATCCAGCCCCAAGGAAGGATGTTGCTGGATCAGAGAATAGTTTGTTTTGGTACTTTGATTGAGAGCCCTGGAAAATGGGGAAACTGAGGCAGCACCGCTGCAGAGTGACCTCAGGCCCCAAGAGTGTGACTGGTCTGTTCAGAGGAGCATTAAATTGTAAGTACTTCAAAGCAGGGATAAATTTGAATAGGGTTGCACAGCATCTGTCACCCCTCGGGCTACTATAAAATGTATATAATCCAAATCTTAAAACCTAGGAGAAATAACTTACAATCTGGTGATAGGAAAACAAAAGCTCCCATGGTGGTGAATAAATATAGCAGGACCTTATGCTGGTTTTACATTGGAGTATCTAAATTGCTCCCTGAATTACATACAGTACAGTGCCATAGCTGTTTAATATACCTAATCATTTAATCTAACCTCACAGGCCTAATGAGACATACATAATACTGATACCTTTGCTCATTTGAATACAGTGGAGAAGACAAGGTAAAAATAGCAGGTCTCATGGGTGATTCTAGTGTGTGAGACTTTTTGACTATGGCCTTTTTATTTTTGTCTGTATTATAATATAACACAAATATTTAAAAAATTAAATGAAACATTTTGAAAGGAACTGAAATGGAACATTCAGCGTTGTTAGAACTTTTTTTTTTTCCCCTCCTCTATTTTGTTCTCCAAATTAAATGTCAGTGAAATTGACACTATTTCATTAAACATTTTGACTTCAACAGAGTGGCATATTCCAGCAGAGTATGATTCCATCAAAAGTTTTCCAATTACCCCTACTAAATACCTTTTAAAATCTGGCATAGGCATGTGTAGTGTTATTTGTTTTGAATGATCTGAAGTTTCCTCCTTAATTGCCCACCATAAACAGAGTGCATATGATTCTGGGGTGGGGAAAATGAAACAGATGGCCTGTGAATCAGTCTGATTTACAAAGTAAATTATTAAAAGCCATTTTCTGATTCTCCTTCCATAGCATTTTTTAAATTCATTATCTCTATTTACTTGATCTATAATTTTCTTTGAAATTTTTAACTTCATGTTCAATTCCATACATGTCATAAAAATAATCATTTCCCAAATCCCTTTTGAATATACCAGGAAAGGCTTTGGAATTGCGACTGAATTCCATAACATTGTTGCTTAACAATAGTTCGTTCCCAAGCAATGATATGCAGAGGGTAAATGATGTCATAAAGACCCCAGTTGCGGTTTTGCTTTCGCAGGGGGCACCCACTCTCAGAAAATTTTAAAGAGTATTAAGCCACCTTGTCGGCTCCATTCCACCTGCTTTGTTGTTTGCTTTTACTTTCTTGTGCCTTGCAACACACTAGGCATGTATCCTGCTTTTTTCCACAATCCCTCTGAGTAATGGATTTTATATGCTGTCATCACAGCAGTATCATGAATGGCCCAGGAAGGAGCAGAAGACATCTCTTCTGGGTTTGGTGAGAGATCCCAAGCCTGTTGAAAATACAGATTTTGTATACTATATAAATTGGCTCTCTGCCAAGAACAACTTTTTAGAAAGAAAATGCTGCAAAAATATTACACTGCTGGTGGATGCTCGTATTCAGCCATATATCAGCTAACTACCATATTTGGGGAAAAGTATGCCCCAGTTCTGCAAACACTTATGCATATGCTTAACTTTACTCATTGTGAATGTCAATGGGACTATTGACAGTGTGCAAAGTTAACTGCTGTTTAAATCTTTGCAGGGTCAAGGCCCTGGCTTGTGGAAATAAATACAGAGCACGGATCAGTAACAAACTAAAGAAAAATAATTATTCTACTCAGATTTCAATCTTAAAAGAGCCAACAAAAATCACATTCATATGGCCAAAGGCTTTTCCCAGACAGCAGGAGAAATGTGAAAGTGAACGTAGGAAAGATTCCTTATGCTGAGCCCTCACTAGGTATATTCATAGAGCTGTTTGAAATTTTTCTTTCAAAAAATTTTTCAAAGACAAATGTTATACTGAGAACTTTCTCTTATAAAAAGCTTCTTAAATTTCCAGTATTTTTCGAAACTAAAAATTTATTTTCCCTTTTCTTGACTCTTCCTTTTGCCACTGAGTGAAGTTTTGGGGGTGGGTGGAGAGGTTAGCCCCTTTTTCTTTTTGCCCACTCTAACTTTTCAAAACCTCCTCAACTCTCTGAGAACTGGTAAAATTAAAAATGAAGCTCAGTAACTCCACTGTTCTGTAACTTTTGAAAAGGTTGGAAAGATCTTGAAATTTTACAGAGGAGCAAATAGAAAAAGGAAACTGAAAAAGGAGGAAAAAATGAGGGGGAGGGAACTCCTGGTTTAACATTCATTTTATTGCACTCCTAAGCCAAAAATAGAAAGGGGGGTGAGGTAGAAAGGGGCAAAAATGAAAATTAGAAATTCAAACTCTAATTTTCCAAAGTCTATATTTTTTTTTGAGAAAATTGTTTCATAAGACTTCCCCCGCCCCTGATTTTTCAGCCAGCTCTAACTTTTCCTTTTGCTTCAGATGTCAACAGCAGAGGCCAGGAGGAGGATCTAACATATACCCATGAACTAATGTGATAGCTCTGATTCAGAATAATTTTGTTTTTTCTAGTTTTCATTCCTTCATTACTTAAGGTTTATTTTGATTTGAGTGTTGAAGCATGAAATACTGCTAAACTTCTGTCTCTGAGAGAGTCTTTGGCTGTGTGAGCACTTCCAATGCTCACATTTAACTGATGGAAGAAGAAAGTGAAGCTTTCTGTAAAAGTACATTAAGGGAGGGAGGCTTCATAGGGGTGGTCTATCAGTAACAATGTGCCACCATGAGCAGAACTGAGCTTGACACTAGCTCCTTTTGATTTCAGGTGGGTAGGGCTGGGCCAGGAGCTCTGTGCAGGTAAAGCAATCCACCCTGAGGGGAGAGAGCATTTCAGACTATTCTAGAGCAACTTCTCCTTCCAGTTCAATGGAAATGCGAAAAACCACAGGCAGTTACATCCAGCCTTCCTCAGGCAAATGAATGACAGTCGCATGTCAAACATGGAGGCTTGGGGGGAGTTGGATGCATCAGCTATTTCTTAGATTAAACTTCAAAATTAGTAACTTTTGGTAAAAGTGGACTCTTATGGCAACAACTGTGGGTTCTCTATTGCCGCTCAACAGTATGTGTTCTGAGTATCCTGCTCTTCTAAAGCTCTTAACAATTATTTGTATCATACCCACTCTGCTGTGCATAGAGATATGGGTCAGCATTTCAGCTATGACTCTGCATTCCTGCTTTTCATTTTAACTTGTTTTTCTTTTGTAAGTTCGAAAAAGCTTTAAAACACCTTGTGCTAAGTCCTGAGTAGGCCAGAGGAGCTGGGCCTGATTATTTTTCTGGCCATTGGACATGCATAATGTCACAGGCACAGAAGGGAAGCAGCTGGTATTCCTGACCAGAAGATGAGAGAGTAGCCAGGGATATAGAAGTGGGGGACTGCATCATAACTCTGTGGCCTGCCTATAGATGGAAGAGTAACTTCCATTCACCCTAGGCCCCACAGAATTCCCACCCTAAAGCCCAGTTTATGTGGCCTTTGTACTACAGGGAGTCCTCTCTTATTGTATTCTATTTTTTTCCCCTCTGTGCTGTTTATCTTTAATGTGGCTGTTTTGTGCCAGAAGAGATAGAGCTTAAAACTTGACTCATAATAGCAAGAAAAAAATCCTCAGGTCCCTCCAATGAGTTTGTGGCATGTAAACATAAGATCTTTCTTTCTATGTGTTGTCTCTAACTTATGTGGTCCATGCCACTCTGTGGAATGTGAAATGTCAATCCAAAAGATCCTAGCGTAAGAAGGTGTGGTGGGGCAAGTGCCCCACCCCCTTGCATGAGTGGGCTGCAGCAAGCCAGTGAGCCTGCGTAGAAGGACAGCCAATGGGAGGAGGGCTTATTGGGAGCCAATCAGGGCCAGGCTCAGCCCTATAGAAAGGCTGCTCAGCAGAGGAGCAGGGAGTATTTCCCAGGCCTTCGGAGGGGAAAGTCTGTCTCCTGTTCAGGAGACCAGCACCTTGGACAGCGCAGTGCTGGGCAGATGCAGGGGAGCATAGGAGAGCTCCAGCCTGTTACCTGCCAGGCTGCGGGCCCTGACTGGAAGGGCCTGGAGGGTGCAAAGGGGTCAGTGGGGAAGTGACCCAGGGAGAGTGAGCAGACGAAGGGAGAGAAGGAGGGCAGGGAGGCTGCCCCTAGAGGGTCCCTGGGTCGGGACCCAGAGTAGTGGGTGGGCCTGGGTCCCCCCCTCCCCCCTTATCATGCACCTGGCCGTGAGAGATGGCCATAACAGACTGCACCAGACCCCTGACAGAAGGGGATAGACTTTGGGGTGTGGTTGGCCACTGTGGCGGGGCAAACCAATGGACTGCTGTTAACCCCCCCGCCCCCTCTGCGGAAGGGGGAGAGCGTGGACTAGGGGCCACTGCAGGAGGGCAGTGTCCTGAAGAGGACGCCGCGAGCCAGAAGCAACGCAGGTCCAGACGCCGGCAAGGGAGTGGCGGATGGGACACCACCGGCGGAGGGCGCTCCAGGACTGCTGTGAGCTAATTCCCAGACCGACCAGCAGGGGGTGCCGCGGTGGTGAGTCATAACCCCGTCACAGAAGGGTTCAGCTGAAATGGCAGAAAAGAGACAGGATCTCTAACAAAAGCATCAATGTTTTTCTCTAGATGGGGGTCCTATCAATTTCTCTTCACTTGGATCTTGCCACTAACTTCCATGCTTTTTATGCAGCAGTCCATGTATATCAAATGGCTAATGCACATGCAGTTATTATTTTATTTATT
The DNA here is from genome assembly GCA_037349315.1 of Chelydra serpentina. Taxonomy (NCBI): domain Eukaryota; kingdom Metazoa; phylum Chordata; order Testudines; family Chelydridae; genus Chelydra; species Chelydra serpentina. The sequence continues at coordinate 149,639,072 of JBAIAC010000004.1, read as the reverse complement.
ATTAATCATGTTTATTACAGTAGTGCCTGAGGATCAAATAAGAATGGGGACCCAGTGTGCTAGGCACACCCAAAGTAGTAGACAGTCCCTGAATCCAGGAGTTTACAATCTAACCACGTTATCTACAGAATTCTGTTTTGCTGATGACTGCTTTCGGTTGTCATTTAAGTTTAACCAACACCTTCATGCAATTTTAGGTGTGATTTTTTTATTTTTTTTTTAATTATGACAGTAATTGCCAAAATGAGGGAAATTGTCTAAAATGGTAGAGCATGGACACTTATGTGGCTGTACGGTGACTGGCACAATGGGGCCTGGATGTTGGCTGGACACCTAGGTGCAGTGGTAATACCAAGAATAAGGACAGCAGTGCTTTGGGAAACATGGAACAAATAGATTTTTCTTAATGAATGTCTAGTCTTCTATTTTTATTTGACTAAAATCCACAGATTAATTCCAAAATCTCATCAGAGCATCTTCTATAAAGCTCATCTTAACCTCGCGGTGTGCATCTTTCAATACTGCAGGACTTGGGAAGAATGAACTTTTGCAGAGCCAGTGGGTCTGTTACTGAAGAGATTTTTTGCAAGGCGACACCTGATAGAGATTATGATCTGCAGATTTACAAGTGACTGATTCCCCCAAAATCACTAGCAACTTTAGGAAATGTCAGTGTATGTACATATACACACAATGAAATGTATACTGGCAAACAGAAAAGAATACAAGAAGAAATAATGCTGGAAACATTCATATAAAGGCAAATGGATAGATACAGGGCACCATGAGAGAGTCACAAATGCCTTATTTTAGTTTTTTAATTATTGCTGCCAAATGACTGAGCTTAAGAGCGGACACATTTTCGTGCCTTCATTCCATAGCTAAAACATTGGAGAGGATTTTTCTTCCATGTCCCGCTACTGCCCTCCCACACACTTGGACATATTAGCAGATTGTTGTTGTGGCAGAGTTCCCCTCTCTGCATGGAAGAGTTTCACAGCTTCTCCTAAAGCTACTGGCAAGAAGATCTATTGGCAGGAGTGCTGTAAGGACCATGTGGTTGGCAATCTCTTCCACAGATATGTAGTCTGTCACCTGTCTGTCCCATCCTAATTTTAGTCACCATGGGAAGCAGGATTTTAGGAGTTCACCAGCACTTCACTTGTACAACGTGGCTAGCTAAAATAGAAATGTGTGCCACATTCACCTTCCGTATGCACCACATGTGGTACAGATACCTGTCACAGGACGTTAAGGTAGAGTCTTTAATCTCTCAAACTGTGCTGAGCAAGGAAAGGAGTAGAACTTGCATTTTTTTAAAGCCTATAGTTTAAATTAGTCCTCACTCAGACCATAAAGAAAATGCTTTGAAGGATGATCAATGCATCCAGAAATATTGTTTTGAGAAGGTAGGTTATCTGAAAGTCAATTATTTTCTGAGATTCCGGAATCTAAGGGACTGATCCAAAACCTGACTTTGACAGGTTTGGATTAGGCTCTGAGGCCTAGATTATTTTTTAAGAGGTATTTAAGAGTTGCTCCATTCATCATTGCAAGGCCTCAATTCCATTTTCAAAAGTTACATAGGGCTAGAGCCACAAAGGGCCTTAAGCACTTAACTCTAGGAAATGATTCATTGCTGTGAATCCTGAGTGAAAATAGGCATCTCCCTATGACCCAGAGTTAGGTACCTAACTAACTTTTTAAGGGGCTGGACTTAGGCCCTATCCCTGACATCCCCCACCCTTGGCTAGTTTAGGCAGTTTCCCACTCAGCTTGCTGGTTCTGTAAATCCCTTTCTTAGGTGCCTAACTCTCCCTGTGGATTGTATAGGGAGCATGGGCACCCAACTCAAGGCTGTAGATTACACTGGGTGGCAGAGCACCTAAACATTAGGTGTTGCAATGCAAGTCCCTTTGGGGTTTAGCCTCTAGAGCATACGTTTCAATTAGATTTAGGCTCCTCAGTACCAAAGTCACTTCTGAAAATAGTTCTCAAGTCTTGCAATACAGAGAGGAGCAATGCCTAAATACCTTCTAAAAATCTGGCCATCTATGTATTCATGTATCAGTTTGCCTCTATAATAAACAACTATTCTATTATCTCACAATATTCCAGAGTAATGGAACGTGAGTGACATCACTGAGGGCAGAGGCCTAATTGAGCTGGTATTTATCTATTGCGGCTGCCATCTTGTGATCCAAGATTTCTTCTTAAAATAACAATGTATTTAGTTCTCATGCTTCCAAAGATGACTTTCAAATGGCAAAATTAATGTAAACCACTGCAGTGACATCTGCCTGAGTCTGCAGACAACATAGCTGGCCCCGAGGTGTGAGCTACCATAATTTATCTGAATGGGCTGTTAACCCTGAAACCTAAATATGATCATTTAAATATTTAATATTCTATTACTGTTGACCAAAGCACAAAAAGTATGATCATGTTATGAAACCCACACAGTCTCCATGGAGTGGAATTTCATTCTGTATTGTGAATAGGCAGAGTGTGGGTGAGCACCACCACTTCCCACCCCCCGCCCGCCAAGGCTAAACCCTGTTGTAGGGAACTATAACTTGACACATCACTCAGTTTTCACAGATGTTGCATGCTGAGCCTCACTTTATCTTTATGCTTTCCTTTAATTTCACATTAACAAAAAATGATTTTATACCAGACTTTTCTAATAAGTTTGAAGCAATTAATGGGCCCTATGTATCCATGGTAACTACAAACGAGTGAAATGTGGAAGCTTTCCAGTACTAGAATCTCCTTGCCATCTACGGTGCCCTCCCCCATTAATGATGTCAGAGAAAGATAGTCTGAGTGAATTTTGGAGAAGAAAATAAGTTGTTGGTTTTTTTAAAGCTTAAAACATACATCTGTGCTCAGCATGATAATGCAAACACTCAGCACCTACCTGTGTACTTACCTCAATTTCAGTTTAGTTTTGCAATTTATCTTTAACATGGCAGCTATAGTATGCACCTAGCATCCATGCATAATGTATTTACCTAGTAAAAATATGTTTTTGAAAGGTTACCATTATCACTTATCTAGCTCCTTTGGTGCGCATGGCACTATACACTAGGGGCTAGATCGAAGGGTCATTAAAGACCATGGAAAGACTCCCACTGACTTCAACAGGGTACCTCCTAGTGTGAATTTTACCGTTGACTTCTATGGGACCAACTTCCACAAGACCAGGATTTTCTCCCAGAAAAATTGTTACAAACTAATACAAAAAATAAATTTGCAGGCTCAGGGGATGAGCGGGTACAATCCGGTATGGTACCATAACAAACTCAACCTGTTGTCGACTACAGTGGTCATTCGACTCCTCAGTGAGTGGTTGGTTGCTCAATGCCAGTCTCCAAATAGAGATTATTTTTTAAACTGATATAATCAAATGCATTTGAAGATTTGATATTTTATTTTTTGTTGACATATACATAATAGGGGATGTACTAATGTATTTGTTTCTCCCCCGCCCCCCACACCCCTGCCCCGTCACTTCATTTGATTACCTTCTCCCATGTCTCTCCCCATATATAACCTCCCATTGCAAATTCAGTGAGTCCTTTATCACCTCCAGTATAGGCTAATATGTAGTAGATCCACCTTCCATAGCAATGAGGTGAATCCTAGCACACTTAATAATGCCAAGATCCAAAGCAACCAGGGCCGGCTCTAACTTTTTTTGCTGCCCCAAGTAGCCAAAAAAAAGAGAGGGGAGGGGGGAAAAAAAGCCGTGGACGGAGCTGCAGAAGCAAAAAAAAAAAAAAGCCCAGCCCCCCCCATCCGGCCCCTGAGCTCGCTGGGGAGGCTCCCCTGGCCCCTCCGCAACATGCCTTCACGCGGGCAGCGCTCTGGGCGGCAGGGGTGGCTCTACCAATTTGGCTGCCCCAAACAGCTGCCACGGGACACGGACTGCCACCCCTTCCTGGATGCCGCCCCAAGGTGCCTGGAGCCGGCCCTGAAAGCAACCCAGTGCCAATCGACTCCTGACTCCATTGTACAAATTCAGTGGCTCTACATGACTAGAGGTGGCCTACACTAGAGTGACTGAACTCTCACTGATGAGGTAGAGCCCTTCTTGTTTCCTAGCATAGCCCCCTTCCTAAACTTTTCTTTTGTTCGGCTCAGTGGGGAGGGAATGAAGACAACTAAATACAAGTGTTCAACATCCAATGGAGCACAGTACACTGCAGAGCGACTCATAAAGCTGAAGATCACCACACTGTCCAGAGGTTCTGAGTATTGCACAAGGTCCATGTGAATGTTTTGTTACTGAATATGATGTATATGGCACGGGTATATTAAGAAGCTAGAAATATGAAACTTAAGCAAAATGGGGCCACAGGTTTCATATTCTTTCCAAAAACATTATGGGCTGAGTGTAGCTGTCTGTATCTTGTGGGTTTATAGCTGCTTGTTTTTAGGTTTTGGGGTTGTTTTTTTAAGACCAATATTGAGCTAATATGGTAGCTCATTTTCATCTTTGTTCTTTTAAAGCAGCACTGTGTTCTTTCCGGTGTGTTTCACATGTGTGCAACAGAATGTCAGTGTTTGATCCAAAATATGTTTTATTACTTGCTTCCTTTTCCTTAGTGTATTAGTAGTTTTTCTGGCAAGCACTGACTCCCTTTAAAGGCTATCAGAACAAAGATGCCAGATTCTAATCTTTACTCCAGACATGTATGCTGGCCCTACCGCTCCACGATGAGCATTTGATCTTTATGAGCCTTCACGGAGAGTTAAGGACAGATCCACAAAGGTATTTAGGTGCCTACCTGCCTCTTTAGGCACCTGAGTCCACCATTTAGGTGTCACTGATATTCTCAAAGCCACCACTCAGCTGCCACTCAACCTGATAGGTTCCAAGTCCCCAATGCACCTTCATTTCTGCTGGCCAAGAGGTGCAAAGCCACCTAAGAGCTGCTGCCACCCCGCAGCTAACAAACTGTTCTGAGCCCTCGCTGCAGCCCCAAAGCAGATTTCTCAAACTAGACTTTCCCCTGCCTATCTCAGGGCTGAAAAGGGAGTAGGGGATTTCACAAGGGCCTGCAGACTGGCAAAAATAATAATTCAATAAAAATGAAGTAGACTCACTGAGGAGTTTGCTTTAAGCACTATCTTACCAAAACTGCTGCTTCCAAACTGATAGGCTCCATCACCACTCACACTTCCTTTTTTTTTTTCAGACCACTTTAAGCACCGGCCTATTTCACCTGTTGGGCCTGATCCTGTAGGAGCTCTTGGAGCATGCCTAATGTCTGCTACAGAAGACAGCCAGGTGCAAACAAAGCAGGGATTGTTTTGTGTATGTGCCTAGTGATTGGAGCACTCATGTGGGGTGTAGGAGACCCAGGTTTGAATCCCTGCTCTGCTTGACATGGAGCAGGGGCTTGAACCCAGCTCTCCTATATATTAGGTGAATGCCCTAACCCTGTGGAGTAGAACACTCTGTCTCTCCTGTTGGAGCTGTTCCATTTTGTATTTAAACATTCATCGGCCCAATCAAACTAGCTAAACAGCCCAGTGGTTAGGGCACTTACCTGGCATGTGGGAGAGCCAGGTGCAAATCCTTTCACCAATAAATGTTCGTTTGTTCAAAACGAAGCAGTTCCAACAGGAGTGCTTATGAGGGACCCCCACCAGATACCCAATAACATGGTGGTTAGGCCCTCACCTGGGCTATAGAAGAGCGGGGTTCAAGTCCTCACCACTAGGAATCCTGAACAGGGCGAAGTGTCTCCCTCTGACCCATCAGTCAGGTGTCTAGTGGCCTAAATAAATAGGAATTAGGTGCCTAAGTAACCTCGAGGGTGGGGCCAAAGCTCCACTTCATTCCTCTGGATTGTACTCCTGGCTAGTTTAGGTGGCTCCCTGCTCAGTTTCTGGGCTGTTAAAGACCCCTTCCTGAGGTGCCTAATTCTCCCCATGCATTGTATAGGTGCTCAGGATCACCAACTCGAGCTGAGGATTTCACTAGGTGGCACAGTGCCTAGGGGTTAGGTGTTGAAAGCCTAAGTACCTTTGTGGAGCTGTCACATCCGTTACAGGTAGCAAAGATCTATGAGGCAGGCCAGTCCACCTCGTTGTGCTTGCTCTGTGACCGCCTCCTTTTATAGATCATCTTCATGCCTGTGTATCATGTAGAGAGAATAAGTGGCTGCATAAAATTGCAAAATATCAGGGATGGAAAAAAAGTTTATTGATCTGTGGATTCCAAAAGGCTTAAATTCTATTGGGAGGGGTAATGGTTCTCAAGGTACCCAGAACTGTGAGTCACCTTTTTACTCCCTGCCTCCAGCATGAGTTAGTCTTGCCTGTGCTTAGCTGGGTATCCCCTCCCTGACACCATCAGTCTGTTAGCCACTCAAGCATTCTCTACTGGGCTATGCCAGACCTTACTTTATCTTTCAGTTTAACAGTAGATGCACCCAAGTCCTTGAAGCATTCCCCTGGGATATCCAGCCAGGGCCGGCTTTAGGCCGATTCCCCCGAATTGGGCCCCGCATCTAAGAGGGATCCGCAACGTCCGTGTCAGCGGCACTTCAGCGGCAGCTCAATCGCTGCCACTGTCTTCGGCGGCATTTCAGCGGAGGGTCATTCTTTGAATCGGGCGCTGCACTTCCTAAAGCTGGCCCTGTATTCAGCCCCTGACACTGGCTACTCTCAGAAATACCATGCCTGCTGTTCCCAAAGGATCAGTACTTTGCTTAACACCACAGAACTTAGGCATATTTTTAGTGAAAACAAAAACAAGCTTATTATCAAAGACTAGAGATTCAGGATATAATGAATATGGAATTAAGAAACAAATGGTTACATATAAAATTAAATCATAACACACTTTCTAGAGACTAAACGTAACTAACAGGTTAACCGCCTGTCTAAAGAAGCTTTATCTCCCCCAAAGTCCTCTGCTGTGTTTCAACCAATGTTGGCTGAGATCCCATTTTCATAAATGCAAACACATGGCCCATTTGCTTCTTTGGTGCAGGACTGCCTTCTAGAAATATCCCCAAAGTTCATTGTTGCTGCTCCTAGGCAGGATATCCACCCATGACTTGTCTTTTTTTTTTCTTCCTTCTTTTTTTCCCTGTGTGCTGCTTCCCATCTCTTCATTAACAGTTGACTTCATATGTAAATAGGCATTCATTGGTTAGCCTACCCTGTTAATTTGCATCCCAAAAGAGAGAGTTTTTAACGCCTAGCTGGAAGAAAACCTGTTTTTCACCTTTGCTGCTGAAACATATTAAAACACAAAACATATTTTGCGTGTGTTTATATATACATAATTCCTTATTGTAGCTGTAGATACAGTTCACAACAATCTTAATGACCAGTGTGACACTAGCTTTCATTTGAGACAACATATACCAGAATCAGGATGTTCCTGTAACCCCTTGCCAATTGGCATTAAGAGGTTCTTGGGTCACAGGGGGGTGCTTATTGGAACCAGCATCAGCTATACTATTGCAGAGCCAAGTGTCAACTGGTGCATATACAAGTGGTAGCAGAATATTTCATCTAGTTGTCTAAACAGTGATATGGGGTTGTGCCAAGTATATTTGATTTATTTACTGTGCTACAGAAATCTCTCAGTTTGTGCTTCTGATCAGCAAGTCCTTTTCACAGTGTACAAGGGCACTAACAATTTACAAACCCTGCGTGTCTTAACAGTATATCTTCAAACTTGATATCTGGTGACTTTTTCTGTGAGATTGAGTCATTCTTTAACAGCTTTCTGACTTTCAAATGTGAGTTCAGCAGCTATGAATGTTGCCTGTTACTGTGAATTAAGGCATAATAGCACAAGACTAGCTGATCAGTTCTCTCTCCATGGATAAAGTGTGGGAAAGCTTTTTTTTAATATATCTTTCACCAGATGGCACAGCAGAAGTAATGTTGAATAATAAACACCTATTTCCTAGGTCCAGGTCCCCTGCAATAGTAGGAATTGATTTAGTGAGAGTTACTCCAATGATCCCAGCAAGTGACCTGTGGTCCACACTGCAGAGAGAGGTGAAAACTCCCATAAGGTCACTGCCAATCTGACCTGAGGGAAATTCCGACTATGTTAGACCCTGGGCATGTCCAGTGTCCCATCTTCAGCAATGGCCATATCTGATGCTTCAGAGGTAGGAGACAAAAACAAAGATACTTGGGATGGTGGGGGAATCCCTTCCTAATCCCTGCAGGTGACTGCCTAAAGCACTGAGGCATGAGATTTTAGGAACACAAGACATGAACTGGAAGGAGTGATGGATTGGGTCACAGAGACCCCCTAGGGACTGTCACCTGATGTGCTGAGACTACCTCTGGGCCCATTTCCTCTGCCAGTTTGGGCCTCCAGAACCCTGCCTTGTTGAGCCAGACACCCCAGTCTGCTCCGACACAGACCCAGGGTCTGAACCACACACCCCAAAGCTGCAGACTTAACTGAAAACAGCTTAAGAAGTGTTCCTGTCTCCGGCACCCGGATACCTAGCTCCCAATGGGATCCAAACCCCAAATAAATCTGTTTTACTCTGTATAAAGCTTATACAGCTCATAAATTGTCCACCCTCTATAACACTGAGAGAGAGAGAGATGCACCCGTTTGCTCCCCCCAAGTATTAATTACTTACTCTGGGTTAATTAATAAGCAAAAGTGATTTAATTAAATATAAAAAGTAGGATTTAAGTGGTTCTAAGTAATAACAGACAGAACGAAGTAAGTTACCAAGCAAAATAAAACAAAACACGCAAGTCTCAGCCTAATACGTTAAGAAACTAATTACAGATGAAAGCTGATCCCCAGAGATGTTCCAATAAGCTTCTTTCACAGACTGGACTCCTTCCTAGTCAGGGTCCAGCAATCACTCACATTCCCATAGTTACTGTCCTTTGTTCCAGAATCTTTCAGGCATCTGTTGGGGGTGGAGAGGCCATCTCTTGAGCCAGCTGAAGACAAAATGGAGAGGCTTCCCGGGCCTTTTATATCCTATCTCTTGTGGGCAGAAACCCCTTTGTTCTTCTGTGCAAAGTCACAACAAGATGGAGTTTGTAGCCACCTGGGCAAGTCACATGTCCATGAATGATTCAGCTTTTTGCAGGCCAACGCCATTGTTTACATGTTAGTTTGAACATTCCCAGAAAAGCTCAGATGTGGATTGGCGTCTCCCAAAATCCATTGTCAGTTAAATGTTTCTTGATAGGACTATTCTCAGTAAGTGTCCATTCTCAAGAAGCTGACCAAATGCTTCACTGAGGCTACTTAGAATCAAATACATTGAGATACAAATACTGTATGTAGCCAATATTCATAACTTCAAATACAAAAATGATACACACATATAGACAGCATAATCATTACCAGCAAACTACAATCTTTCCATAGACACCCCACTTGACCTCCTCTGTACAAGACCTGGTGCAACCATAGGACCATGGTTGCAACAATGATCTATACGGTCACAGTTCATGTCAATAACATCACAGAAGGGACTCCCAGAGTTGCTGGGCCCTGTTCCACCCCCATCCCCATCACAAGCATCCCTGTCATACAGTCCCACTCATAAATTTATCAAGCTGTAACTTAAAACTAATGAAGTTGTTTTCCCCCACAACCCCTATTGGACGGCGGTTCCAGAATCTCACTCCTCTGATGGTAAGACTAAACTTATTTATGGCCAGTTTATACCAGTTTGTTTGTGTGCCAACATTGCCCTTTAGCATACAATTCTTCTAGCTTCTTGGTATATTTCTAGAGAGCAATAGTATCCCATTTTTAGTGTATTTTGATAATCAGGACTTATACCCCCCCCACGCCAAACACACACACACAAGTCCTGGACAGGGCTAGGATCCTCTGTAAGTTTCCTCCTGTGGAAGTCTTAGCCTTTGTTTTGCTAGGCTCAACTATTTGACGGTTTTGGCCAGAACTTTCAAAAGTGATTTTTGGCTGCCCAACTTTAGATGATATAAAGGGTCTTGCTCATGGTCATAAATCTGAGGAACAAACAATGGACATACTTTCCCAATCAAGGTGTGTGAAATAATGTCTGCTTTTTTTTTCTCTTCTGGTTTGCATCCGATAAGATGCATATATAACCACTTAGGCTAAGTCTTAGCCAAATCAGTCTCATTCTAGCCCTGGCCAGACACTGGGTAAGTTGCTCATCTTGCACACTCATCGCCTCTTTGACACTGAAGTCTCCCAGAAGTACCCGCCTTAGACACTTCATTACCACTGCATAAAGAAACTCGGTCAGCTCAACTGATTGCTCTGAGATGCAGTGTAAAACTGCAAAAGCATCTATGTGAATTAGAAGCCTAAATCCTATTTTTATAATTTCTTAAGAACGTAGGAGTCTAAACCTCATTGAAAATGGGACTTAGTTTCTAAGTCACATAGCCTTTATAGATGGAAGATAGAAAATTTTACCTACAAACTTTAGTCCCATTTTGATTATGAACATTAGATGGACTTACTCTCTTACATCTGTTTATGGAGTTCGAGATATGACGGTACCAAACCAAATCATGCTCTTCTGTGGATTTCTCCAATCAATGTTTTAGTTTATTTAGTTACTAATGACAACTCCTAGTAGAACATAACTCATATCTCAATACTATTCTTGGGGGTGCTTGGATTTTTAAAAAAAAATGTTTTGAGTAAGCTAGAAAATTTGTGTACTTATCTACCACTTATTCATATCTAGCGATCTTTGCTCAAAAAGTACCCATGAGGTCATGTGGGGGGGAGAGTGAGAGAGAGAGGCAGGTGGATGTCTTCCTTCCTTCATCTATCAAAGGTATTTCAAAAATTCTTTTAATTTAAAAAAAGGAAACAAAATCCATATATAGTAGAGGGTTTTTTTTTTATAATTTCCAATTAAAGAAAAATCCTTACAGAACATTCAATAATTTTTTAAAAGATCAACCCAAACACCACTTTTAAGAACAAAAGGTGAGAACTCATGTACCATACCATTGATATATGTTGCCATGATAAGAAAGCAGGATGAAAAGCAATAATAAAAAGTTGAAGTTATGGTTTTATTTGGCTTCATTCTAAAAGAGACATCTTATAACATACCTGTACAGTAAAAAGGTACTGCTGATCTTTCAGTGCTGAAGTTCCAACATTCTGAGCTTCAGTAAATCTTATTGCCATCTTCAGCTTCAGAGTTCCATTATCCCTTTATCTTCCAGCTGTATGAGAAATGATAAAATCACTATCACACAACCATGCCCTCTGTTTGTGATAAAAAGACATTGTCTTGATGCTAGACATATGTGCTGAGGCATGCTAGCAGACTTCTATTCTGTTGTATCAGAATTTATATACAGCCATATATTTTTGGTAACTGAATTGATAGGTTGAATAGTTTTTGTCAGAATAAACCAACAACACTTAGATTTACAAGTGAAACATGTAGGGTCCTCTGTGACATTTGTTGAAGGCTGACTGAGGATATTTTTGCCTGGCCTGGGATTATATTAAACTCCTATAGCTGTAACATTTGTTGCCCTTTAAAACCTCGCGCATTCATTTCCTGGAAAACTGGATTGTCATTCTCAGCACTACAAAACTCACTTTCTGACTCATACTGCAAACACAAATGAATTCCAGCTCAATTATTATTTCTCAATTATATAGTCCCATGGGTGTGAATAACATATTACAAATATAAAAGAAGTAAATGTCCCTTCCCTGCGGTGCTTGCATACTAGTATCTGAACTGCCTTGGAAATGTTGAAATAGCACAAGCAAAAGGGTTTGGTAGTTTTGGAGGTTTTTTTACTTCCTCTTTTTCAGCAATATAACACCATCCTCATATGTGGGAAAGGAATCCGTTAAATTGTCACTACCACAGTGCAGACAAGTAATGAAATATCAGAGAAAGGGCTACTACTCCTCAAAAAAGAATCTGGTAATTAAAGGCCATTAGGAGCCCCAAAGTGAAGTTTGCAAGGTCAGTCATCTTTTGGATTTAAGCTAAGTCATTTTGCAGGGCCATATTTTTCATATGTAAAATGCTTAGTTACCAAGGGAAAGTGACAAGTTCACTGAAAACAAACTTGAATTCTTCCACCTCAGAGTTTTAAATGAATCCATATACAGTTTGTACATTACATAAGTCAGGCTATATGCAGTATTTAGTTAGAACTAAGGATGATTTTCCAATGCATGAGGGTTAGGAATACTTAATGTTCCAATTGTTCTTTAATTCATTGTTCCAAGACAGCCTATCAATATACCCTTGTTGTAGAATAAATAACCAGTTACCACCAAACCAGTTAGTGGTATCTTCACATTTGCTTCTCAAAATTAGATAAACGGAAATATCTGTATGCTCTCCTACTGCACATCATGTTCATTCAAGAAGATGGAATGTAACAATTCAATTGGTTTAACCTCAAGGTTCTGTAATACAGAAGAATTTTAATAAACTTAAGATGCTGTGAAAGTTCAATTGCTAACTGGGTTGGAAATGGAGGAATATGGCTGGTCAATAATCAGTGCAAGCAAAACATAATTCCCTGGTCGAAGATTAGATGCAAATCTTGAATATTTTTAAAATACATTCTGAATGTAAACTAAGCTTACTTGAATAGCCATGTGTGGAAATGATCTCTAAAATCATAAATTAGATGTAACTGTCATGTTAAACTACCATTATTATTACTAGGTACCACCCAAACTGTCCTTTTATTTCAGGTGTACCTACCTATCCAGCATACTCCAACCACCAACAATAAAATCATCAACACACAAACATCATCAACAATAAAATCGGCGGCAGCCAAACAAATGCTAAGGAAACAAAATACAGTAACTCAATCAACCAAAAAGCATTAAAACCCTTCAACGAAACCCCTCCACAAAAGCCTGGCTTAAGACCTCTGTCTTTGAGTGCTCGCTGAAGGGCAACAAACTAAGGTTCTTTCAGGCCACAAAGGGGATAGAGTAATGGTGACCAGTGAGTTCCAGAGTGGAGGGCCCTCATTAAGACTGCCTTCCCACCACTTCAGAGATGTACCAATCTAGGGAGTGTTTGCTTTTACATCCCAGCGGATCTCATCACAGGGATCAAGTCCTCATTTACAATGGAGTAAATCAGGAGTAACTCTAGTTAAGTCAATGGAATTGCAGTAGTGTAAAATCAGTGTGAGGAAAATTAGACCCTCTGTCTCCAATATGTGCATGACGCAAATCCTAAAGGGCTTTGTATATTAAAACCAACAGCTTGAATGGCATCCAGAAATGACTTAGAAACCTTGGCAGTGTATGGTGTAAGGCACTGCCTGCCAGAAGCATCACTGTGTAAGAGGGCAGCTATGATCTGTACAACTTACCCATTCATAGAATCATAGAATATCAGGGTCGGAAGGGACCCTGGGAGGCCATCCAGTCCAACCCCTCCTCAAAGGAGGACCAATCCCCAATTTTTGCCCCAGATCCCTAAATGGCCCCCTCAAGGACTGAACTCACAACCCTGGGTTTAGCAGGCCAATGCTCAAACCAGTGAGTTATCCCTCCCCCCATCAGAAATGTCATCACTCTGGAGCAGACAAATCTGCACCACTCCATCTCAGAGGCATCAAAGGCCTGGGTAGCAGTGAGGAGGTCCATATCCAGAAATGAAGATTTAAACTTCCTTGCTAAATGTGAATTTTCAAATCCACTCCTGGCCGCCACTCACTGTTGTGGGCACACCCAGAAGCAGCTGAGAATTCAAGAGTCTCTTATGGAAGGAATGGCAGAGCACAGAAGTTGTTCCCATATTACTTAAACTAATTCTTTGGTAAGGTGAAAATAAAGAAACAAAAACCTGTGTCTAATGTGTGGAATACCCCAACGGGGATTTGTGTAGTTCATATAACAGACATGTATAGGAACAATGTTACGGAAAGAGTCAGAAATCCTTGAAAAATTCCTAATGTAGTCATGCGCAGAGAAAAGAGCAATGGGCTTTGTTTTGTTGTTTAGGACTATGATTTGCTACTTCGGGAGGTACACAAACTTTATAACAACAACAAGGGCTGCTTGGGCAACCTGCCAGGAGCCTAATGGTTGACCCTAATTAGCATATTTGTTATTAAATTTGGTTACATCTGTATCATCATTGATATGGAGGGGCCAAATCCTGAGCTGGTGTAAATTGAGGTGGCTCTGAAGTCAATGGAGCTCCACCAATTTACACCAGCTTGGCATCCGGCCTGGTGTTTTTAATAAAAAGGAATTTTGTAGTTTGGCGCCACAATGCAAATAGATGGCATAAGGATTGCAGTGTGTCTCATATAAAGTGCATTCATAAGGAAGAAGGAAGTTCTTTCCCTTTTAACAGTGTGACCTGATGAGATAGCTCCAGGTTATAAAATCTAGCCTTGCCAAAGGCATTGTATTTTCATTCTGATGTAGCTTGCAGTGTGGAGCTACCAGAGCGCTTGTGGAAAAGCTGAGTGAGGTATTTTTTTATCATCTTTGGACAAAAGGCAGGGTGTGGGGGAGGGCAGAAAACCTCTCTAGACTTTTTTTTTTTTAAACTTCTTTAATAAGCCATCCTCAGTTGGCAACTTCAATCTGATCTTGGGGCTCTGTTCATAACCCAAGTCATGATAAGGATGATAGCAGTCCTGGATTTTGAATTAAGTGAGGCAGATAAGATCCTGTAAATATTTAAGAAATTGCAAGATCATGTTATTTTTAACTTCCAATAGGTCCAAATACTGTCAGACTTTGAACTAACAACTGCGATTACTTTGCGGACATCAGAGCTATGTGAACAATACGGAATTTATAATTGATTTAATTATTTTAGTTTCTTTTCCTGCTCAATGAATATCCACAAGCAGATTGCACTTTCCTTGTATGTATTTGTTCTTTGGATTTATTTGACTAATTCCATTCAGAATTTTTGACTTTATGGCCTGATCAGAAATTGAACTTTTTTGCTTGGTGGTTGTGACTGGTGAGAAGAAAAATGGTTTTATTTCTGTCCATGAACTGGGAGACCACGCAAGCACTTTCAGTGTCATTGCTTGCATTGATGAATTTAAAAGTTGGTTCCTACAAATACTCAGACATGTGGCTTTCACATATATTTTCCATGAATTGTTGTGCCAGTAAAACTCTGATTCAAGTATTCAAGGAAACTGACCATAAAATCTTGCAAGCAGGGTTGAAGTGAATTCGTTTAAAAAGATCAGCAAATATTTGTAGATTTTAAACTATTTGCCTAGCTCAACAGACCACACAGCCTGACACAATCTGCACAGTGGGGTCAGCCGTGCTTCAAAAGTTAAAAGTTTAGATCAAGACCCAGCAGAATCATGTACAGTCTAGGGTGACTAGACAGCAAATGTGAAAAATCGGGATGGGGGGGGGGGGGGGTAATAGGAGCCTATATAAGAAAAAGCCCCCAAAATTGGGACTGTCCCTGTAAAATCGGGACATCTGGTCACCCTATTACAGTCAGACCTGCCAAAGTGCAAGAAAGGAAACTAGACAACAGTTTTCATTAATCTATCTTGCAAGTTTTCACCTAGAATCCTCTTTGCATCACTCTTCCTTTGTGCAGGCCGCCACTACTGTGCTAGCAATGCCATTTATCCCAGAAAATGTGGATTCTCTCTGTAAAGCTCTGAAAGCTTGGCAGGGGGAAATGTTGCTGTGGTGGACTTTTTCTCTGAAACTAACCACAACCAATTCTCTTTTTTCTTTCTGTGTCAGAGGGCTTGCATAGAAAAAGATAGTGACTAAACTCCTTGAGAATGAGAAATAATGCCCCCTTTTCTCTTTGCCATCTATAAAACTGTGCCTTTATCAAGATAATTTAAGAGTGGAAAGTGGTGTTTTCTCAGCCCCATTACCTAGTGGGGAGGGCGCGGAGGGGCTGACCAGGTTCCTATAACAACTCCCCATGTATACTGGGTCAAATTGTGTTATACCTGAGATATAGGATCACACTCTGATAAACTTACACATGCCTCCAGCTTCCATCCAGGACACATCACACAATCCATTGTCTACAGCCAAGCTCTAAGATACAACTGCATTTGCTCCAATCCCTCAGACAGAGACAAACACCTACAAGATCTCTATCAAGCATTCTTAAAACTACAATACCCACCTGGTGAAGTGAAGAAACAGATTGACAGAGCCAGAAGAGTACCCAGAAGTCACCTACTACAGGACAGGCCCAAGAAAGAAAGTAATAGAACGCCACTTGTCATCACCTTCAGACCCCAACTAAAACCTCTCCAGTGCATAATCAAAGATCTACAACCTATCCTGAAGGACGATCCCTCATTCTCACAGATCTTGGGAGACAGACCAGTCCTCGCTTACAGACAGCCCCCCAACCTGAAGCAAATGCTCAACGGCAACCACACAACAAAAACACTAACCCAGGAACCTATCCTTGCAACGAAGCTCGGTGCCAACTCTGTCCACATATCTATTCAAGTGACGCCATCGTAGGACCTAATCACGTCAGCCATGCCATCAGGGGCTCGTTCCCCTGCACATCTACCAATGTGATATATGCCATCATGTGCCAGTAATGCCCCTCTGCCATGTACATTGGCCAAACCAGACAGTCTCTATGCAAAAGAATAAATGGACACAAATCTAACATCAGGAATCATAACATTTAAAAACCAGTAGGCGAACACTTCAATCTCTCTCAGTAATACACCTAAAAGTGGCAATTCTTCAACAAAAAAACTTCAAAAACAGACTCCAACGAGAAACTGCTGAACTGGAATTAATTTGCAAACTGGATACCATTAAATTAGGCTTGAATATAGACTGGGAGTGTCTGGTCATTACACAAACTGATATCTATTTCCCCATGCTAAGTTTTCCCTCACTGTTACTCACACATTCTTGTCAACTGTTTGTAATGGGCCATACTGATTATCACTACAAAGGTTTTTTTCTCCTGCTGATAATAGCCCCCCTTAATTGATTAGTCTCTTAGAGTTGGTATAGCAACCCCCATCTTTTCATATTCTGTGTGTGTGTGTATGTGTGTATATAATCAGTTTGTGTAATGACCAGCCACTCCCAGTCTTTATTCAAGCCTAATTTAATGGTATCCAGTTTGCAAATTAATTCCAGTTCAGCAGTTTTATATATATATAAAATCTTCCTACTGTATGTTCCACTCTATGCATCTGATGAAGTGGGCTATAGCCCACGAAAGCTTATACCCAAATACCTTTGTTAGTCTCTAAGGTGCCACAAGTACTCCTTGTTCCTTTTGCAGATACAAACTAACACGGCTACCACTCTGAAACCATTTACTTCAATGTGAATTCTCATGAAGTAAGTAATTTTACACAGTGCATGTCAGAGGATCAGAACTGTCCCTCTATAAATATTTTTCACTAAAAAAGCCTTTTATAATAATCTTATTTTATTATAGGGGGAGTAGTAGTGAGTCACAGATTAAGGTTGTCTAAAACTTCCCATTATAAAAAAAAAGTGTGTGTGTGTGTGTGTGTGTGTGTGTGTGTGTGTGTGTGTGTGTGTGTGTGTGTGTGTGTACAGGGACAGCTGGAAGGGACCCCTGCCGTTAGGTAGCCTAACACTTTCCATTACAAAGGATCATTGCAACCTTGCCTTTGACAAGCTTTCACACCTCCATTGTTTGCACCAGGCCTTTGATGTTTGGCAGGGGGGAATCCCCTCAGGCTATAGAAATGCCTTTTATTAGTCTCATGAAAAGCCAATAATATTTGGCTGAGCTATGAAATGATTAAATATTTTTCCTTCTCTCAGTTGTATTCCTCTGGAAAATTTCCCCCATTTTCAGGCTGGGCTCACACTGCTGCCAAAGCAACAGCTGCTACAGCACACCCTGCACTGGGAACACCAGGAAGCTGCCAGAGCAGCTGTGGGTAGGGAGGAGCTGGGCTGGGCTCCCCCAACCTCCTGTCAGAGTCTGCATGTTGCATCAACAACCAATCCCCTCTGTGAGACACACACATGTGCTAGGAGGTTCCCCCAGTTTCTGGGCAGGAAGAGGTGGGTTTCCACTCCAGCCACCTTCTGGATCCAGCAACCCATCCACCCCCTCCCTTGGAAAATAGCCTTCTGCTGTTAGTGACTTGGGATATCTCTGTATTAGAAACTTTTGCCAACATATGTTACATCGGCATAAAGCTCTTGCAGTTAGTACCTCACTTGTGCGTGTGCATACTTGGCTCCTTGCATTAGCGCTGCGCGTCCTCACCAGGAGTGCTTGTGTTGATGCATAGTGCGGTGTGCCATGGGTATGCATCCCAGCTTGCAACTCACCACTGTCTAGTGCACTATCTTTTGGGAAGTTTCAGTAATGCCTGGTGAGGTAGAAATGAGTCATGCAGGGGCGACTGGGAGCCAAAGCGTCAACTTCCCAGCATGCAACCTTTGCCATCCCATAATGTCATCTATATCCCATAATTGTGCCTTTTTTTAAAAAAATCCCATTAGCCTGCACAGCACTTCTCACTGTCCATAGTCTCTGACAGAAGTATGGAGCATGCGCTATTGTTATGAGCGTTGCAAGCACAGGATACACGATCCTTCGGTATTTGCGGCGCCACAAGAAGAACCAAATCAGCATGGAACACGACGATTTCTTGGAGGACAGATAGCTGTGGGACATAGCGAGCACCAATTCAGGGTTGGTGGTGGTGGTCAGGAAGCAGCTGCAGATGGTGGAGTGCTGCTTCCGGGCCCAAGAAAAAAACACTGACTGGTGGGATCGCATCATAATCAGTGGCATTAGAACAATTTTTATAGTGGGGGGTGCTGAGAGCCATTGAACAAAACTGTAAGCCCTGTATATGATGGAAACCACTTCAAGCCGAGGGTGCTGCTTCGCTCCTTGTTCCTGCACCACTGGTCATATTGCAGGTTTGGGATGATGTGCAGTGGCTGCAGAACTGTCCTGGATCTGTGTGCCAAGTTCACCGCAGCCCTCAAGCGCAGGAAGACCAAAATGAGAGCGGCACTGGCAATGGGAAAGTGAATGGCAATCGCACTGTAGCAACTTGCAACGTCAGATTGCTACTGGTCAATGGGAAATCATTTTAGAGTTGGAAAATCCACTGTGGGGTCCCTTGTCATACAAGTGTGCAGGGCCACTAATCGTCTTCTGCTATGCAGGACTGTGATTCTCAGCAATGTGCAGGACATAGTGGATGGCTTTGCAGCAGTGGGGTTCCCAAACTGCGGTAGGGTGATACATGGCACTTATATCCCTATTTTGGCACCAGACCACTTTGCCACAGAGTACCTCAACAGAAAGGTCTACTTGTCTAGGGTTATGCAAGCAATGGTGAATCACGTTGACTGGTGAAGGAAGGTGCAAGACGCTTGCATCTTTAAGAACACAGGACTGTTCAGAAAACTACAAGCAGAAACATTCTTTCCCAACCAGAGGATTACCATTGGTGATGTTGAAATGCCAATAGTGATTCTGGGTGACCCAGCCACCACTTACTCTCCTGGCTCATGAAGCTGTACCCACGTCAACAGCACCAAAGAAAGATCCAGCTACTAGCTCAGCAGGTGCAGAATGATAGTTGAATGTGCTTTTTGGTCGATTGAAGGGTCAATGGTGATGTTTACTCACAAGATTGGATCTCGAGGGGATGGAACCAATGGTTATAACTGCCTCCTATGTCCTGAGTAATAGCTGTGAAGCAAAGGGGGGACGTTGCTGCTGGAGCAGAGGTGGAGTGGCTGTCTGCTGAGTTTGAACAGCCTGACACAAGGGCTATTGGAGCTCAGCGTAGAGCTATACAGCTCATGGAGGCTCTGAAAGTGCACTGTAACAGTGAGACGCAGTAATGCAGTGTGGTATACTGTGCTCTACCTGGCCTGCTGTTTTGGGGCTTCTTAGGAATTATGTGATGCTTCATGTACATCTATGAATATAATGTTGTCCATGTGCCTATTTTTGTGGTGCTTGCTATACCTGTATGATTATTACACTGTCACTGATCCTGTGAGTTGGTCACGCTGTACAACCCTGTACAACAACAAGGAAATGGCTGCTTTCAGTACCGCTAGGCATTCTGCAGCATATGCTGAGAACTAATAAAGATGAATTATTTTCCAAACAATAGATTTTTTTTTATTGAGTAATGAAAACACTGCAAAAAAAATTATGCACATGTTTAAAGCAAATACATCAAAAACTTCTGGAACAGAGCTTAAGAAGGGGAAAGAACAGGCATGTCCATTTCTGGCTACCCGTACAGCAACCGTGGCTCTCACTAGTCAATGTATGTGAAGCTGTGGTTGTCCTTAACATCCTCCAGCGTGGAGTGGTAAGGGGAGGGATACAGTCCCTGCTGCCAAGGGGAATGTTGATTTGGGGGAGAGGAATTGTAGGGGGGTGCTATAATGGAGTTCTTCCTGGACTGCAAAGGAAGACAAACCTGCAATCATTGAGCCCGTAGGTCTACCCGAGTCTGCAGCAAGTCTGTTTGTGCCAGAAAAGCCCCATTATGTCCTGGTGCATCTCCCTCTTCTTTTCCTGCTGGGACTCCTGGGCTTTTCTCCTGTCTGCTCTTTCCTTCTTCATACAGTCTGCAGTATTCATCCTCCAGCCCCTTTGCCTACAATCGGATGCAGCACTGGCTGGCAGGATCTCATTGAACATGTCATCCCAAGTGCTCTTCTTTCCCCTTGTTATCTGGCTCAGGCGTTCTGCAGGTGGGAGGGGGAAACCCTCAAGGTTGCAACAGCAGCAGCTCCAGATAAAACACACAGAGGCACCACTGTCAGTATAGTCGCAATGGAAAGCGAAATTTAGGGGAGCGAGGGAGTATAGTTCCAGAGCTTAAAGTTGTATACAAGACATGCGCATTGACAATTCTGCTTTGGGGTGTTTGTGCATGGTGCCATTCACAGCACCAGCCATGGTGAGTATGGCCTACCAGAGCTGAGGGAAATAAGGGAATTGCTCAGTTGCGTGACTCTAATTGAGTATAGGGCAATGGTGCTGAAAACTGGCCCCATTTTCCATACGGGGTGGTGATGTTAGCTGATACCTCACTCCTGAGGGGGATACAGGGAGCACAGCTGCAGCTGGTGTCCCCAAGCTGCCCAGGCCTGTATGCCGCTACCCTGTTTACTGCAATGGTCCTGTTGAAGTTATTGCCAACAGGCATGGGGGAAGTGTCCTACCACGGAGGAAGAAATAAGGCACCCCTCCCCCCCAATGAAAACTTTGGGAGAGATTGCAGAGTACCTCCATGAATGTTTCAGTGAGAGATCTCTGGAGGGTCCAAGGAACAGCCCTGTGTACATAAACTATTCTACCTGGTCTCCCTCTCGCCCCCTCACTAACTGACAGGAAAAGCAGATCACACCTCTGCCTCTCATTGTTGTACTGCTACCTCGTCTAGTATGAGTAAATTAAATTGAAAGTCAATAGCTGTGTGCAGCACTGAAATGGGAAATACATTTACACACTTACCTGAGGTTCCTTCCCCTCGCCCATGCTTGACTGCTGGGGCTGAGTGGACTGTGGCAGAATTTCAAACAGCCTCTGGCTCACAGCATAGCTGGACTCCCCAGTCGCATGTTCCCCCCTCCCCCATACTTGTCCTTGCTGTTCAGGGCAGGGGTCTGTGTCCCAGGCTCCTGGGCACTATCCACAGTGGTGTGTGGCGTGCTGGTGAGGGTCTCTGCCAACTATGGCATTCAGCTCTTTGTAAAAGCGGAAGGTCTGCAGCTGAGCACCAGCTTAATTGTTGGCCTTCTGGTGTGCCTGCCCCAGTTCCTTTGCTTTTGCACAGCACTGCTACTGATTCCTGTCATCCCCCTCCTCTGGCATCCCCCATGCAATCTGCTTGTAGATGTCCACGTTCCTACCACTGACTATTAGTTGTGCTTGCACAGCCTCTTCTCCCTACAGGCCCAGGAGATCCAATATCTCCTGTCTATTCTAGGCTGGAGCACATCTACAGCATGTAGCCAGCATTGTCAGCTAGGCAGCTGCACATAACAGTGGAGAGCTGCTAGGTGGGCTCACCAGGATGGACAATAAGAAAAAAGCATTTCAAAAATGTGTGGGGCTTTAAAGGAGGGGATGGGAGATTCTGGTCTCTGTGACCCCCTAGGCAGTGGAGTTGATAACTGTGAGCAGAATGGTCAGTGTCAAGCATTGTGGGACAGCTGCTGGAGGACTGTTATGGTCAACCTAGATAATGCAGTGTCTACACTTGCGCTGCATCAACCTCAGTACCGTAGACACCTCAGAGTTACAGACACCTCGGGAATGGCGGTTGTCCATAACTCTAAAGAAGAGGTTACAGACTTCAGCCACACGGGGGGTTGGTGTTGCTGCTGCAGGGCAGTGGAGGAAAGGGCTCTGAATGGGGGCAGAGTTGGGGCTTCTGACTCTTGGGGGTCCAGACAGGGGGCTCAGGGCTTCTGTCCTGTGGGATCACCGAGGCTCAGCACTTGAGACCTGGGGGGCGTGCTGGGGTTTGTGGGGGGTGGGGCACTGGGGCTCAGGGCTACCCACGGCTCCGCTCCCAGCTTCGATTTGGGGGGGTTCCAAGATTTAGGGCTTTAGCTACGGGGGAGCACTGGGGCTGAAACCAGCACTCCCCTCGTAGTTAAAGTCCCGAGCCCCAGTGCCCTCCATGAGGCTGAAACTGGGAGCAGAGCTGTGGGGCTGAAGTCCCGAGCCCCAGCACTCCCCTGAGATCTAAAGTCCTAAGCCCCGGTGCTCCTGCAGGGCAGAAGCCCTGACCCCCCGGGGCCGCAGCCCCAACTTCCCTGTGCTGAAGCCACAAGGCAATACAGTAGTTGCTTTTTTGTTCTTTGTCTACGCTGCTGCCTGATTATTGACTTCTGGTTCCACAGGGTGTCTGGTGGACCGGTAAGTCCGTAACTCTGGTGTTCGTATCTTTGAGGTTCTACTGTACATCAACCATAGCTCAATGTTGCTTGGGGAGGTGGTGTTACTGTGTCGCCGTAACGGGGCACTTAAGTTGGTGGGAGGCCAATTCAGTGGTAGACATATGCACAATTAGGTAGCTGCAAGGTGTCTTATGTCATTATAACTTTGTAGTGTAGACCAGGCCAAACACAGTTAGTCCTGTAGCTGAAGCAGTAGCAGGCTGTGCTGTAGTGCTAACAGTTCAGGGCTCAAACTTTGCTGTGATGACTCATGATGTAGGGGGAGGGTTGTCACATTTGCACATCATAGAATGTTTTTTTACCTTTTTTCTTTATAAAAACAAAATACAGCTCTCTTTAGATTGCAAAATCAAGCACTGGCATGTTAGGAAAAGTTAGATTTACAGTTTCCTGTGCAACCTTAATTCTGCCCCCCTTGTGCATATGAATTATGATTGTGAACATGAAAAATAATTTTAAAATAGGACCTTCAAGACATTTTCAGCATCTTAGCTTTTTCAGACCCCTTTGGCTAACCAATTGATTTTTGTTGTCCTTCAAATTTTCCATATAGTTAACATGCACTGCCAGTGAATTTGAGCCACTATTTAATACTTGAGTGAATATTTAAAGAAATTCGGTTATAACTAAGCAGAGTTATTAACAATACTTTTTCCTAGCTTCCCCATTATAGGTACAGTTTTCTGTTACTCAGAATGGCCACAATTTTCCATAACTTGCAATGGAACTGAAGCTGCCCAATGGGATTGAAACTGCTCACACCCTCAGTAAAGATCTCCACTACTTAACTAGTTGGGGGTACCCATGGCCATTTCACCAAAGAGACTGATACCAGAGGGGAACGTCACACTGACGTTATCTGGACCGGTGATCTGCTAGGTCGCTCCAATACTTGACTCCAGGAGCCAGCCTTACCCTGCTTTGCTGTGAGAACCCCCACTCCTGGGCTGTTTACGCACAGCCTCTGGCATGTAAGCTGCTCCCAGCTACTTGCAAGCGAATGACACTACCCAATATCTCCGGTCCCAGACACAACCCTAGGAACCTCCGTCTTGCAGTGTCCAGTTATGCCTGCTGGACGCTGCAAGCTTATATGAGTTCATCAATTTAACAAATAAATTGATATGTACCAGGCTTGTTATCCCAAGGGGAGTCTCTGACACACTTCAAACCAAATGCACTGCTTCAGGTAGAATTAACAAACATATTTATTAACTATAAAGATAGATTTTAAGTGATTATAATTGAAAGCATAACAAGTTGGATTTGGTCAAATGAAATAAAAGCAAAATGCATTCTAAGCTGATCTTAACACTTTCAGTCCCTTACAAACTTAGATGTGTCTCACCACAGACTGGCTGGTTGCTCTTCAGCCAGGCTCTCCCCTTTGATCAGTGCTTCAGTCGCTTGGTGGTGGTGTCTGTAGATGTAGGTGGAAGAGCAAGAGAGAGCATGACAAATGTCTCTCCCTTTTATCATGTTCTTTCTTC
Source organism: Chelydra serpentina (assembly GCA_037349315.1). Lineage (NCBI taxonomy): Eukaryota > Metazoa > Chordata > Testudines > Chelydridae > Chelydra > Chelydra serpentina. The sequence continues at coordinate 149,614,646 of JBAIAC010000004.1, read as the reverse complement.
CCTCTTGGCTTTGCCCCTCCCCCCTTCAGAGTCAGGTGATCATTACCTCATCGCAGTCCCATACTGACCAAAGGAAGGGGGTGACTCACCTGAGAGTCCAAAAGATTCTTTTGTTGCTGCCTAGGCCAGCGTCCTTTTTTCCTCTGAGGCTGGGCTGAGTCCCATACATGCCCTAATGAGGTGTGAACTGCCTCTCTACTCTTGGAGAGTTTTTGCCTGGGCTTATTTAAAGCCACGAGGATACATTTTCAGCCTCATAACTACAAATATGAAATTATAACCTATAACATTACTGAACAACAATGCTCAGTGCATCATGAGCTTTCTGAAGACACCCGACATGACAAACTTTGCATTGGATACCACACAATCATTTTACAAGGATGAACATGGAGGGGTAGGGTGTTCTCCTGAGGTACAGAGCATCACACACAGGCTCCTCTCAAGGCAGATAGCACTGACTTTAGTGCACTGGAGATAATCATACCTCTCAACCTTCAAACAGTGTGTGTGACAGAAGCAATTGAAATGTGTGACCCAAGACAAAAGACTAAGCCATCTGTGCTTTGTTGAGCATCATGCCATAATTCAGCGTTCCCCAAACTTGGGCTGCCGCTTGTGCAGGGAAAGCCCCTGGCATGCCCGGCCAGTATGTTTACCTGCTGTGTCCGTAGATTTGGCCGATCGCGGCTCACCCTGGCTGCGGTTCACTGTGCCCGGCCAATGGAGGCTGTGGGGGCATTCCTGCAGCCCCCATTGGCCGGGAACAGTGAACCACGGCCAGTGGGAGTCATGATCAGCCAAATCTGCGGACGCGGCAGGTAAACATACTGGCCGGGCACGCCAGGGGCTTTCCCCGCACAAGCAGTGGCCCAAGTTTGGGGAACGCTGCCATAATTGACAGATTAGAATGTTTTATCCCCATAAACCCCTTTTTAAAGGATATTTTCTTACTGTATGACTAAACAAATTAATTTGTTTTGTGTGGGGGTTTCTTTATTTGTTTTTAGAAAATGTGAAAAATGGAAACTCTGTCCTGTGCCCACACACACACACATCCTCACCAGAGTATGAAAAGGGTCTTCATCTCCTCCAGCCAGAATACTGCTCCAGTTACTGGAATAATTCTTATCCTTTATTTGGACTGGACACATTTGGCTAGTGGTAACTGGTGTTTGTTAGACAGCAGCAGAATACTGGGAATCAGAACTTCTGAGTTATAAATGCTCTGGGAAAGGAGTGGGATCTAATGGTTAGTGCAGGGGAACAAGAAGATGGGACGCTGAGTTATATTTCTGGCTTTGGGAGGGAGTAGGCATTCACTGATGTTCAAACAGAGAGCTTCCTTTTTTCATTTTTTCTCCTTTTCCACCACCTGAGTTTATCCCTCCAAAGCTGTCTTCACTTTTAAAATCACCTTATTACCGATGAGACAGCTAAAATAGCTTCTTACAGTAGGTGTCTCCAGTCAATGACTGATTTGCATTAAGAAAGATATGACAGGCAAGCGTGAAGAGGCAAGAATTATCGTTTAATATTAGAAACATTCCACATTCATTTCAGAAATGATTAGTAAGCAGAGTTCATACATAAATTATTTCTAAAAATGGGAAAAGAGATTAAAATGCTAAACATTTTCATAGCGCAGGAGTAGGCAAGTTCCAGCCCAGAAGCTGCATGTGGCTCAGTCATAAAAATGGTGGGGCTTTGTCCACTCTCTAATGAGAAAGGCAGATAAGTAAGAAAGGTGCATTCCTTGGCTCAGGGCACTTCTATGCAGAGTCAGCCCAAGCCTCCCTTACACTGGCTGCATCACTAGTGGGTCCTGTTGAGCTCAGGAAGTGAGAGGGGAGAGCACTGCAGGAATAGAGCCAGTGATGGGAGGGAGGGAACCCCTTATGTGCTCCTCACCTCCAAGTAAGAGCCAGTCCAGAAAGGACCTGATACCTCTCAGGAAAAGAGAAGCAGAGGAAATGGCATCTTTATGCTGTTATAGAATCTGTAAAAATACAATTTTGTCTGTTAGTCTATAAGGTGCCACAGGACTCTTTGTCGCTTCTACAGATCCAGACTAACACGGCTACCCCTCTGATACTTGTAAAAATACTGTAGTTTGGGTAGTAAGATGAAAGGTATTGGGTCAAATTCAGCCTTGGTGTAAGCAGGTACAACTCCTTTGACTTCAACAGAGTTGCGCTCACACATGCTGTGGCCCAATAACTTTAAGGGAATTCCCCCTTCAAGTATTTTCCAAAGAGGAGGCAAGCTCTTCACTCTGACCAAACAGGCTAACATTGCACATGGTGCTGGGCATTGTGCATGTCTCCTTGGACACTCCTAAGGCACGTGTTTAGGAAATAAATAATAAAATAAAGTTCCAAAATAAATAGATTCAAGAGCACAAAGCAGCCAATCATCATCATTGCCATTAGCAACCCAGAGGCAACTGCACATAACACACCACAACTGTCGGAGGGATGTGCCAAAGGCCCAGATGCCAGGTCCTGAAATGAGTTCCACAGCTTGGCAACTGAGAAAGATTAGCAATGATTCAGTGGGCTGGGGCCTGGCATCAATAAAAGGCCAGTTTTTTAACAATGTACTGTCTCATTTATTTTAATAGGACAACAAAGGACAGACTGATCTCTCCCCTCACTATGCAAGCTGAGAAATACTGATCTGAGAAGCAACAGAAACTAAGGTCCCATTCTATCCTGCAATAGACTCCTGCCCCCATGTGAAGCCTCGTTGAAGTCAATGCAGCTCTGGGCAGACACTGCGGCTGTCCATGCAGGGCTCTTTGCAGGATGAGGGTCTAGGAAGGAAGGAAGGGAAAACAGTCAAGTGACAACAACCGTGGGTATTTTTATTATAAGATCATTAAAGCATTTTTTTTTTACATTATGCATAAGATCTCTACATGCCAATAAGTGACATAGAACTCCTATGTTACAGACACTCATCCAGACAATGTCTTGACCTATGTTTCTATCTCCAGTTTTATTTCCAAGCAGACATTGCCAGGAAATTCTAAAAGAACATACTATTAATCACTGAAAATGTCCACATTTTTATACCAGTTAAACTTTCCAGGCACATTTGCCCTCAGGTAGGAGTCCCTTACTAATCGCTTAGCTCAATGCATCAGAATGTGTTTGTTTGGGAGCATTTAATATGTAGTATACATTTTGATTGGTCAGTCTAGATTGGTAGGGAGCAGAGGTCAGGTCAGCTATGATCTTAAAATGTTAAGGATTTTATCTATAGAGAAGCTAAGTTCATAGCTAATAAATAAAGAGATGCTCTTGCATGAAGATCTCTTTCAAACACGACAACTTGTGTTATCTGACATTTTAATTAGCCTTGCCTCATTGCCTAGGAAACATCCTGTCTGCCTTCATTAGTGGTCCCAGAAGTCTTTGACACTCTTCTGCTTTAAAGCGTTCTAGAAAGACAGCTAGCCTTTATTGAGCTTGACTTTCTTGTTGTGCACTAGAACACACTACTTGACATATTTGCTCCACACCTTGCCTAACTTCCCTCAAACCTAATATGAAGCTTGTTCCTGGCTTCAGTTTGAGGAGCAGCAGATTGTTGTGTAAGCAACCATCTGCATGTACCAGATGAGGTCGTCTTAGTGAATTTTGTGCTTCTAAAAGGTACCATCTGAAATGTTGATGTTATCACCTCTAGGACTCAGCGCTGAGGCCCTAGGTATGCACCTGTTGTGTGTGTGTGTGTATGCCTTAATCCAGCTCTGTCATGGGTGTATGTATCTGAAACCCGCTGATGAAAAACGAAGCCTGAAGAGGCCTATCAGAGCTCAGTCTACTGTGAGTGGCCTCTCATTATAAAGTCTCAGGTGGGCAGAGTTTAGAAGAGTACCACTACTTTTATTTTTCCCAATTTGAGGCCTGATCTTTTCTCCTAAATTTGGCCGAGCTGGAGCTACACTGTACCAATTAGTGAACCCATTAAACAAGGAAAGATTAAAATGGTTCTCTTCCTGTTTTCTTTCCAGTTCAAAAGATAAAACACTGCAGCTATTTAATTAAATACCTCCAATACCCTATCTAGCAGCATAGCATCTGAGCACCTTGCAATCCGTAATGTATTTATCCTCACAAAGCCCCAGTGAGCTAAAGAAGTGCTGTTACCCCATTTTACAGATGGAGAACTTAGGCACAGAGAGACTAGGGACCAGATTTCCAAAGGTATTTAGACACCTAAAGATGCAGATAGGCACCTAGGGGAACTTTTCAAAAGTGTGTAAGCACATTAGACATCTCACTCCTATTGCAATCAGTGCTGCTTAGGCACTTCTGTAAATCCCACTTGGTGCCTATCTGCATCTTTAGGCACCTAAATACCTGTGAAAATCTGTCCCTAGCGCCATGTCTCCACTACAAACTTTAGTCTACACAAGCTATGTCAGCGTACAGCTCCTGCAGTTAGTATATTGCTTGTGCACATGGATTTTTGGCTGCTTGCTTCACATGTCTACCAGGCATGCTTGTGTCGATGCAAAGTGCAGTGTACCCCAGGTAGGTATCCAAGTGTGCCATGCACCACCGTCCAGAGCACTTCTGGGAATTTTGGCAATGTGTTGTGGGGTAGATACGAGCTGCGCAGGGACCTCCGAGAGCTAGGAGTCAAGTTCCCATCATGCATATTCCTCCATCCCCTAATGCCATCCCTGTTCCACAATTTTCTTGCTCATTTTTTAAGATCCTACAAACTCATGTGACACTCAGTGTCTGCCATCTCTGACAGAAGCATGAAGCCTTCACTGCTCTGTACTAATCTCACGAATGTTGCAATTTATGATTGTCCAGTACTATCAGAGCTTCAGGAAGAACTGCAACAGTAGAGGACACGACGATTTCTTTGAGGACCAGTTGCTGAGGAACATAGCAAAAAACAATTCCAGCTTGGTGGTGGTGTTAACGGAGCAGCTGCAGATGGTGGAGTGCTGCTTTTGGGTCTGAGAAACGAGCACTGACTGGTGGGATTGCATTGTAATGCAGGTATCAGAGGGGTAGCCGTGTTAGTCTGGATCTGTAGAAGTGACAACGGGTCCTGTGGCACCTTATAGACTAACAGAGGTATTGAAGTATAAGCTTTCGTGGGTGAATACCCACTTCTTCGGATGCAAGCAGTGGAAATGTCCAGGAAATGCTTCAATACCTCTGTTAGTCTATAAGGTGCCACAGGACCCTTTGTCGCTTCTACATTGTAATGCAGGTTTGGGACAATGAGCAGATGCAAAAAGCAGATGCAAAAAGGGGGAAAGGAGTCGAGGAAAGCTGGCTGTATTTTAAAGAATCCTTATTGAGGTTGCAGAAACAAACCATCCCGATGTGTAGAAAGAAAAGTAAATATGGCAGGCAACCAGCTTGGCTTAACAGTGAAATCCTTGCTCATTTTAAACACAAAAAAGCAGCTTACAAGAAGTGGAAGATTGGACAAATGACTAGGGAGGAGTATAAAAATATTGTTCAGGCATGCAGGAGTGAAATTAGGAAGGCCAAATCACACTTGGAGTTGCAGCTAGCCGGAGATGTTAGGAGTAACAAGAAGGGTTTCTTCAGGTATGTGAGCAACAAGAAGAAAGTCAAGGAAAGTGTGGGCCCCTTGCTGAATGAGGGAGGGAACCTAGTGACAGAGGATGTGGAGAAAGCTAGTGTACTCAATGCTTTTTTTGCCTCTGTCTTCACAGACAAGGTCAGCTCCCAGGTGGCTGCACTCCGCAGCACGGTATGGGGAGGAGGTGACCAGCCCTCTGTGGAGAAAGAAGTAGTTCAGGACTATTTAGAAAAGCTGGACGAGCACAAGTCCATGGGGCCGGATGCACTGCATCCGAGGGTGCTAAAGGAGTTGGCTGATGTGATTGCAGAGCCAATGGCCATTATCTTTGACAAATCATGGCAATCGGGGGAGGTCCCGGATGACTGGAAAAAAGCTAATGTAGTGCCCATCTTTAAAAAAGGGAAGAAGGACGATCCGGGGAACTACAGGCCAGTCAGTCTCACCTCAGTCCCTGGAAAAATCATGGAACAGGTCCTCAAGGAATCAATTCTGAACCACTTAAAGGAGGGGAAAGTGATCAGGAACAGTCAGCATGGATTCACCAAGGGCAAGTCATGCCTGACTAACCTAATTGCCTTCTATGATGAGATAACTGGCTCTGTGGATGAGGGGAAAGCAGTGGATGTGCTATTTCTTGACTTTAGCAAAGCTTTTGATACAGTCTCCCACACTGTTCTTGCCAGCAAGTTAAAGAAGTATGGGCTGGTTGAATGGACGGTAAGGTGGATAGAAAACTGGCTGGATGGTCGTGCTCAACGAGTAGTGATCAATGGCTCCATGTCTAGTTGGCAGCCGGTATCAAGTGGAGTGCCCCAAGGGTCAGTGCTGGGGCCGGTTTTGTTCAATATCTTCATCAACGATCTGGAGGATGGTGTGGACTGCACCCTTAGCAAGTTTGCAGATGACACTAAACTGGGAGGAGTGGTTGATACGCTGGAGGGTAGGGATAGGATACAGAGGGACCTAGACAAATTAGAGGATTGGGCCAAAAGAAATCTGATGAAGATCAACAAGGACAAGTGCAGAGTCCTGCACTTAGGATGGAAGAATCCCATGCACTGCTATAGACTAGGGACTGAATGGCTGGGCAGCAGTTCTGCAGAAAAGGACCCAGGGGTTACAGTGGATGAAAAGCTGAATATGAGTCAACAGTGTGCCCTTGTTGCCAAGAAGGCTAACGGCATTTTGGGTTGTATAAGTAGGGGCATTTCCAGCAGATCGAGGGACGTGATTATTCCCCTCTATTCGGCACTGATGAGGCCTCATTTGGAGTACTGTGTCCAGTTTGGGGCCCCACACTACAAGAAGGATGTGGATAAATTGGAAAGAGTCCAGCAGAGGGCAACAAAAATGATTAGGGGGCTGGAGCACATGACTTATGAGGAGAGGCTGAGGGAACTGGGATTGTTTAGCCTGCAGAAGAGAAGAATGAGGGGGGATTTGATAGCTGCTTTCAACTACCTGAAAGGGGGTTCCAAAGAGGATGGATCTAGACTGTTCTCAGTGGTAGAAGATGACAGAACAAGGAGTAATGGTCTCAAGTTGCAGAGGGGGAGGTTTAGGTTGGATATTAGGAAAAACTTTTTCACTAGTAGGGTGGTGAAGCACTGGAATGGGTTACCTAGGGAGGTGGTGGAATCTCCTTCCTTAGAGGTTTTTAAGGTCAGGCTTGACAAAGCCCTGGCTGGGATGATTTAGTTGGGGTTGGTCCTGCTTTGAGCAGGGGGTTGGACTAGATGACCTCCTGAGGTCCCTCCCAACCCTGAGATTCTATGATTCTATGTTCCTGGATCTGTGAGCTGAGCTCAACCCAGCCCATCAATGCAGGGACACCAGAATGAGAGCTGCATTGACAGTTGAGAAAGAAGAGGCCAGGAGCTCAATTCTTGTAAAAATAATGAGATAGCTAGAGAGTCTTAGTAAAGATAAATTCCTAGACAAAACTAAACCGAACTTAAGGATTGAGAGCCCATTTCAGTTAATTAAAGGTTACATTTTTTACAGTGACATTATAGTTATTTAATAATTTAGAATTAAGAAATAAATGCAAACAAAATCTAAACATTTGAAAATAAAAAAATATTCAGTTTAGACACCCCGTTATATCATTCTCGGAAAGACACTACACAGCAGCCATTAGAACGGGTGGAAACTAGTTATTTAACAATATAGATCAATGTTAGTTTGGGCCTTTGCTACCCGTTTCTTCCTGGGGTTTAATTTTATTTGCTAGAACTAAATGCTACAGTGACTTGCATGCATTTAAACTCATGGAGCTTGGATGGGGTACAAAGCAATGCAGAATTTGGCCCTTGTGCTTGGAAAGGAATTTCTGATTTCTAATCACTTATTTTGCTATGTGTGATCTTGGGCAAATCACTTAACCAGCCTGTGTCTCAGTTTCCCCATCTGCAATCTGGGACTAATACCTATCCACAAGGTGACAGAGGATCAATTAGTTAATGTTAATCACTTGCAATACTGTTAAATTATTTTTACTGAAAGAGGTGAATAAATGTCCCTGTTAAAAATAAGTAAGTTGTAATCTGTATGGCATATTTCCATGTATGCTGAGTAGGTAACTAAGCTCTGGAGAAACAAAATAGAAAACTGATCCTGCTCTACAGACGATGGGGTATAAGTGCCCCGGTACCCAGCAAGTCAAGGAAGGGTTAAACTCAATCTCTGTAGGAAGGGACAAGTACTATGCTTCATAGAACCATAGAAATGTAGGGCTGGAAGAGATCTAGAGGGGTTATCTAGTCCAGCTCCCTATTCCGAGGCAGGACAAAGTAAACCTAGACCGTTCCTGACAGGTGCTTGTCTAACCTATTAAAAACCTTCAATGAGGGGGATTCCACAACCTCCCTCAGAAGCCTATTTCAATGCTTAACTATCTTTATAGTTAGAAAGATGTTCCTACTATCTAACCTAAATCTCCCTTGCTGCAGATTCTTGTCCTACCTTCAGTGGACAGCCTCCTTGTAACAGCCCTTCACGTATTTGAATACTGTTATCAGATCCCCGTTCAGTCTTCTTTTCTCATGCCTAAACATGCCCAGTTTTTTTAACATTTCCTTTTTGGTCAGGTTTTGTAAACCTTTCATCATTTTTGTTGCTTTCTGCTGGACTCTTTCCAATTTGTCCATATTTTCCTAAGGTGTGGCACAGAGAATTGGACATAGGACTCCAGCTGAAGCCTCACACGTGCCAAGCAGGGCAAGACAGACATCCCCCATTTTTATACAGCACTCCTGATAGTAACCCTAGAAGGATATTAGCCTTTTTCACAACTGTATCACATTATTGACAGTCATTCAATTTGTACTCCACTCACAGATCCTTTTCAGCAGTACTACCACCTAGCCAGTTATTCCCCATTTTGTATCATGCATTTGATTTTCCTTCCTAAGCATAGTACTTTGCCCTTGTGTTTAATGAATTTCATCTTGCAGATTTTCAGATCTTCCCCTGGATCTGCCAAGCATGTAGGGAAGATCCTCTAGCCGAGTTCCTTGGGGACCAAATATTAAAGAAGAGGCAGAGTCTTACCAGCCTTTTTACAGTGGGGAGAAGCTGAACCACCCTCTATACCGATGTGGAGAAAGCAGTTTGGGGGGCTGAAGCCAAAGGACAGAACATGACCTAATTAGGTCAGAAAGGTTGATGCACTGTTTATTTTGAATCTGACCAAACCAGGCACTTCCCTGGAAGAAAAGAGATGGCTGTTTATACTTGCAGTGCAGATCTACAGGATCAGCCGAGTTTATTTTTCCCTGCAGACAAGGAACTGTTCTACTTACATTCCTTGGACCAACGAGCCAGATCTGTTTATTTTCACTACTCTGAAGGAAGTGGTTCTGTTTTGCTTTACTATTCTGAATCCAGGGGAGCAGTTTGTATTTCTTACCCAGAAACAAGGGCAAAACTGGTTGTGACCTTTAAGTGCTGCCACAATAGAAATGTTGATAATAATAATGAATGGATTTGTATAAAGCACTGTCAAGTAGGACACTCCAACAAAAACATTTTCCAGAAGGTGTAAGAAATCTGTCACATCTCCCAGCTAGATGGTGTCCAATCTTGGGATGTGGAGCAGGTCAAACCCATGTCACCCACAGCATGTCTCACCTGGACCTTGCTGCTACAGAGCCAAGAGTTTGAAAGCCCTATTTTCAGTGTAGTCCATTGCTGCTCCACAGTCCTTGCATCATCCTGTGATTTGTAAGGGCACGTGAAAGCTACAGCACTGCAAAATGGGGCCCTATATGGAAAGATAAGAGAAAAGTATTCAAGAGTCATCACGTGCAGCATTTATTCAGATCAATGGCGGCCAGTCAAAAATAGGATTAATTTCTTTGTAGCATAGACAGTTCACTGTGACAGGGCACTTATTAGTAGCACCCTGGTCACTGATGTTGCTGCAGCATGAAGAAGGTGGCAGGCCCAGCTAAGAGCAATTAAACACTTTTTGTTGGGGGATTATGAGCACCTGAATGGTAATCACTGGGCTAACGATGTAACTGGGAGAATATAAATGGAAGGACTGGAACCCAGGAGAGTTCAGAAGGAAAACTCAGAGGATGAGCCTGGGTTGATGAGTGAAGGCTGCGGGGAAGCCTTCCCTTGCTGTAAACTTGTATTACACTGATAATTTGTAAGAAAAGAATAAATACCCACCTTGGTGAAAGGATAACAACCTGCTGTCAGGGCCGGCTCTAGGATTTTTGCCGCCCCAAGCAAAAAACTTTTGGCCGTCCCCCATTTTTTCTTGCTCCCCCCACCACCGGCCCCGCCTCAACTCCGGCCCTTCCCAACCCCTTCCCCAAATCCCCAGCCCCGCCTGCTCCTCCGCACGTGCTGCATTTCCCCCACCCCATTGCTTCCTGTGCCCCCCCCCGCAACCCCCCACCCTAGCTCACCTCCGCTCCGCCTGCTCCACTGAACATACCGCCACTCCACTTCTCCCCACTCCCTCGCCTGAGAGGGAGGGGGGAGAAGCGAAGCAGCTGCGCGTTCAGGGGAGCAGGTGGAGCGGAGGTGAGCTAGGGTGGGGGGTGCAGGAAGTAACATGGGGGTAGAGGAACAGGAACCGCTCCCCACCCCAGCTCACCTCCACTCTGCCTGCTCCCCTGAGCGGGCCACGGCTGCTCGGCTTCTCCCCCTCCCTCCCAGGCTTGCCACGCACGAAACAACTGTTTTGCGCGCCACCACCGCTCGGCTTCTCCCCCTCCCTCCCAGCGCGGCAAGCCTGGGAGGGAGGGAGAGAAGCCGAGCGGCTGCGGCCCGCTGAGGGGAGCAGGCAGAGGCAGAGCAGAGGTGAGCTGGAGCGGCGGGGGCACATTTCTAGGGGCGGCATGGCCAATGCCCGAATGCCGCCCCTAGAAATGTGCTGCCCCAAGCACCTGCTTGTTTTGCTGGTGCCTAGAGCCGGACCTGCCTGCTGTGTGCTGTGGTGGTGTGAACTGGCCAGGCAGTGAAGTATATTGAGTAGCAGTGGAGGTGTCCTGTGACATGCACTTAGCCAAAAGTTTCACTGCAACACCACTTCAGTGTTTCCAAACATTTGCTTGAGCTGGCTTCAAATTTAATTATATAACAATGTCAAATCCCTTTTTGCTAGAGATTTATTAACAGGATTTGTTTGCATGCTTTGATCTTTGAATTTTTTTTAATTATCTCGGATGTTCACAAAGCCTTTTGGTAAGATTTTGTGCTGATAAAAAGGTTCAATTATGACAAGATGACTACTTAGTGACAACATATCTATTAGAGAGAGAGAGAGAGAGTTTCTTTGAAGCAAAGATGTTTCAATGGTCTATTACATTTTTTGAATAGTGGCTTATTTATTTTACCTTAAACCTAAACTAAGAGTGTTTTCCAATTACTGGACCTTAAAAATTGTATAGAATCCAGGCAACTGCAAATAACATGTATATTTTAATTATTGACTACATTCAGCAGAAGAAACACTGCAGCTTGCACTGAGCACCAGATAGAATGATGACTGAAATGAAGGACAACAAATGCTGAAGATGTGCAGCAAGAAAGGTACAAGGTTTTCTATATGTTATGGCAAGGCCAAAATAAGCCATTTTAGGGTGTATAACCATAATTTGGAATATTGATCATACTCCTATCATGCTCATCATAACTATATCACTGTTATCTTGTGATTCGCATTAGTTTGTTGACTCCACTTGTTGTGTCTTGTCTTCTAGTTAGATTGTAAGCTGCTCGAGACCCGGTGTATGTTCATACAGTACCTATCAGAGTGAAGCAGGGATCTCTAGGCACTACTTCAATGCAAATAATAATAATAAGACTGCATAATATACACTGTCTTCTCTAGGCTACTGTATCCCATCTCATATAAAACTGAACAAACCTCTCCTTTTAAAGATGCTACTTACTACCAAAAGACTGATCCTCTACAAGTGGAAATTCCTCCCCACAACAAGGAAGATAATCCTCTGGTTCTGTGGTTTTAAGTAAGGCTGCCAGTCTCAAAAGATTACTTTTCAGCGTAATGATGGATTAGATGCTTTCCAAGATAGCTGGTCAGACTTCTTGAAGGTTTAAGTGTAGTTAATACAGGACAAATTATACAATGGTGTTCACTGATAGCATTATAACTTCTGTATGCTTCCCATTTCTTGCAAAATTTCTTGAATTTTGGAACCACCGTAATCATTTCTGATAGTAATTTAATTGATGTTGTTATCAACAAAATCTCTTTTGTTGTTAGAAATTTGTCTATTGATTAAGACTTTTTTTCTTCCCTCTTCTGTTTTCAGTAGTGCTTTTTATTTGTAATCAGCCAGCTTTGTTGACAAGAAAAAAAACAAATGCCTAAGGCAAAATAACTTCCTTCGCAGAATTTTCTCATAGAAAACTGGACAGTCCATAAAAATATACTCCTAGACTTTCCATTTGTTCCAATAGGCTGGCTGCATGGTTTGCCTCTCCCTTCCCATGGGGAAAAAAAGGAGGTTCAGTTCCTGAAGTCTCAGATCTCAGGAAATCTAGCAGAGTCCAACACCATCTGCACGTAGGTTCTAGACATCCATACTGCTTTCCAAGTTCCATGGGCCCCCTTGCTGGCCACTAGCTCTCCTAGCAGCAGCCCCAGGGGGCGTGGTGATCTAATACAGTGAAAGCCAGCATTATCTTACACATTCAGGCCATGAAACACGGAAGTCTATAGCAAAATTCTGAAAAATTAATAGCAAAAATTAAATACAATTCTTGTGAACGGTTGGCTTTTTATTTGTAGTCTAAGCATATTATTGAACCCTCCCACACGTAGATCTGAATTGACCTGTTTCTTTAAAAAGTTGTATTTTTTTGCTTGTTATATTTTTGTTGATAGAAATAGCATTACAAAACAAAAATAGCAAATGCAAATAACAATTGAATAGATTTGATTGTAGGATAGAGCAGAGGGAGACCAATCCAGACCGGTGATAGGCTGTGTCACCACTTGCCCTGCAACTTGGGGTACCTCACAATGCTTTGCTTTAGTGGCTCCCAACCTGGGCACTTCACAAAAAGCCAGACAGCATGTATGTCACACCATGAATGTCTGTGTGTAGCCACAGCCCTGGTCCAGCAATTCTGACCCCAGCAGCCTGTCTGCAAATACCAACCACACTCTGGCATCCAGCAGCCTTGATTACTACATACAGGGTGACCCCAATACATTGTCCTGGACTTTTCCCCAAAACCATGTGTTCTGAACTGTCCAGCTCGTTCCTGGACAGTCCAGATATATTGGGTCCATTGCCACTTTAAGGGGATCAAGATACAACAGCTTGCCACCTTAAATGGAGTTATCCAAACTATTCACAACACTGGATTAGTTTTGATTAAAGAATAAAATAAGTTTATCTAACTACAAAGAGAGGTTTTAAGTTAGTACAAGCATTAAGGCATTAAAGTCAGAAATAGTTCCAAGATCAAACACTTTCTAGTGCTAAACTTAACAAACTAGAGTTGGTTCAAGGTGAAATTCTTATCACAGGTTTTCAGTAACATTGCTAACCAAGTTTCAGGTCAGGATCTGCTCTCAAGGTCCAATAGCTATTTCTTTTGTCCTCTTAGGTGAAAAGAGAGAGATGGGCAAGGAGAGAGAACTTGGGGCAGTTTTGCCCCCTCACTTTTATAGTTCGTTCACCCTTTGAAAAACATTTTCTTGAGCATGACCCCTCGTTAAAGTTCTTTCCAGCTGAGAGTAACGAGACTGGGAGCCGAGTGTAAAAAGGAGGCTTCATGCTGTTTCTTTTCACCTGTGTATGCTGAAATGCAGATTCTTTTCTTCCCTATCTAGCTGTCTGAGGACTTTGTTTACAGCCTATATGCAAATTGAGGTAAGAACACATCCTTTTCTGTAAGACAGGCCTTCTTGATCAGTTCTACCTAATTGTGACTACATGAGTTTGAACATGTACCTTTAACATCATACAAGGGGATTTCATAACTTCACACGTAATGTTGGTACATACATTTCACCATGATATTATTGACCAGTGAGTTATTGGCACAAAATATGCCTTGTGAGGTATCATTTGAAAACAAAGATTACTACAATAGGGTGTGAATATAGAGATGCATTCAGTCTCACATATTGATTGCCATCTTAAATGACAAGCACTTTGGTGCAGGAACCAGCCCTATCTTTGTTTCTACAGCAGAGCGACCCCTATGCACCTACCACAAACAGGTCCCAATTCTGACTGGCGTATCTTTGTAATGCTGGGCCCATACGGCTACATTCCAGATCACTGTGTTGTATAAATTTCATTGCATTTTTTTAAACCAAGGGAAAACTTTGCCAATATATTTTCACTTTCCAAGAAATGATCATTCCATTGAGTGTTTTAAAACCATCTGGGTATGGAAAAACAATCTACCTAAGCAAGAGAAGTGGTTGTATACTTTCTTCCTGCACTCATGTTCTGTCTCTTGAAATTAAAACAGGGCACTTTCTTTTTTTGATACATGTTCATCTGGTTCAAATATTAGACCTGCCAGTATTTTTGAACAGAGTGAAATACTGTTTAAATTGAGACAATATTAGGGAGTGGAGCCAGGGAAGCATAGGTAGCATTTTGAATCAGATTATTTGCATTGCATTCAAAATTAGAGGTTTGTTGTCATCAAAATAATAGATCTTAGTGCTCATGAATGGGAGGCCAAGAGTCCTGCCTAGAGATAAACACAGTACATGCAAGTACTATGCAAACTTTTCCTTATAATACCAGGAATGCATTTTGGTCCTGTCCTACCACACCAGAGCAGAAACTGCTATTTGTATTAAAGTGTGAAGGGGAGAGGCTGGAGCTACAGGGACAGATATAGCCTATGGTCTACCTGAGACTACTAACTCATGTCTAGGGTCACTGGAAATCTATGAAATTTTTACAAATTTCCACAGAATTTTCCCCACAATTCTAAGGATATTTTTTAAATCCATGGGAATACAAGTGAATTCTCTTGGAGCACACATGCAGTTGATTAGCAAATTTATCTCTTTGTATTCATTTCTTTGAGGGGGGGGGAGAAGAAAAAGAAACTAGAATCTTTCCTTCCTCCCTTACAGAAGCAAATTTCTCATAGAAATCTTCCAGTCCCCTATCTCATCCCCTCAAATAATCATCTCTCTCATTCCCAGATTCTGATTTGGAGGAAACAAAAATAATCATATTATTAGGATGAAAGGTACTAATGTCAAGCATGTTATGAATCACTGATGGATAAACACTCAGGGTAAAACATGTACCATACCCAGACTGTTGCTAAGGGAATTGCGTTGGGTAGTGCACCCTTTGTTGGGCAGCCAAACCTTTCCTGAGCTTCATTTGTGTTACAAAGCAGCTGCACAAAAGGAGAGTTGAGGCCCAGGTTTACCATTCCAGATTAGTCGTTTAAAAGGTGCCCAATTTAGGGATGGGGATACCCAGGTGAAAAGTGAGCGGTTAAGGGAGGAACAAGGGACAATGTGTTTAAGTGGAGACATTCCAGGAGAGTCCAAGACACAGTGACCCAAGACAGCTGCCTCAGTGAGAAAAGGAGGAAGTTGCCTGTGTACATTTTGTAAATAAACAAATTACAGGAAGAAAATACCCTAACTTTGCATCACCACCGTCTCCTCCAATGGGAAATTGACTTACAAAAGGCCCCCAAATCTACTCCCACTCAGCAAATGGGCAACAATATATCTGATGGCACATTCAGTAATTTGCACTTTTAAAATCCACCTCCCTGGGACTTGTTCTAATATTTCAATCCTGTTTATTAGTTATAACTTTTCTCACCTTCAAGATCTGTGTCGTTGAAGTCCATGGTAACTAAAGCACCTGGTTTTACATGGTGATGTACATAGAAAAATAGTACTATTTTTCTTTATTTAAAATATTTCTAAAATGTAGCATATGTGGTATACACAGAACATGTAATGGTACTGTGTGGTGTAAAATGTATTGGCCCTTGTTTAAGATGACTTACAAAGTCACTTGTTGCTTTGCTACAATGAGAAATGAAGCCATTGTAAACTCATTGGATCACTAATTATTATTTGCATTACTGTAGGACCTATAGGCTCCAACTGAGCATGAAGCCCCATTGCTGTAGGCACTGTACAAACATAGTGAGAGAGAGAGTCCCTACCCTAAAGAGCTTACAGTCTAAATAGATTAGGCAAAATGGGTGAGGAAACAAGGGCACAGAAAGGTGAAGTGACTTGCCCAAGATCACACAACAGGTCAGTGGCAGAGTCAGGGACTCTCTTCATATAGTCTAATTGTGTTTTTAGATTATGTATATGTTGGAATCCAGGTAACAAAAAAATTATCTTGCAAGCTAGAAGATAGAAGTGTGGTGAGGATTAATGAATGTCAGTACAGTGCTTTGAACATACAAAGAGCTATTATTAAAGATCTTTGGATTTATTTTTTAAATAACTCTTAGAAGGCGAAAAGAGCAAAAAAGTGAAAGAATATAAATGTTCATTGATCTGGGAGGAAATAAGATACGTATGGCCACTTTTTTTTTTAAAGAACATCCCAGGAAATTAGTATAAATATGACATATGAACTTTTTAACAGCAACAGAGGAATCCATTTTTGATATAGCAAAAAGCCCGTACATGAACAGGAAGGGATATAGGACTAGGATTAAACTCATGGTATCCCAATATAATCACAAGCGTGTGGCAACCAATAACACTGCATTCTGCGATTCTTTGGCACTATTTTTTTTTTTCATTTATTTTATTGGGAATGGGTCCAACCTTGGAAAATGTAATGACTATTCAAGCTAGGGGTATCTTTAGAACACTTTCCACTTTACTGTATGCTGCTGCATGTTTTAGTATTTCTTTGCCGTTCTGCTGTTTGTGCTTTAATGACCTTGCTCATGTCCAAACACAAAGCAGCTTTGTGTCAGAACTATCAGCTTTTGCTGTCAGCTTTTTACTTACAGAATGTACCGCCTTGAAAACTGTCTTGTTTCTAGAAGGCTGTTTGGAAAAGAGGCTAGAAAACCTACATCATAATAGAAAGATGAGAATAAGCATAATAGAGCTTTCATGACTCTGAAGACATTTTCAATGAAAGTGCCTGCCTAGGTTTTTAGTACAAAACCTCTTTCAGTGGTGCTATAGTATTAGCAAGATGTCACTAAAAATGTCTTGGGCTTTTGTGGCTGGCTATGCTGCTGTGCATTGTGAGAATAAACACCGGACTCCTCCTTCCTCAGCTAGTGGAGGTCAGAGAAGTGCAGAGATACAATAGCTGGCTTGGATTCCAAAGGTGAATATTCTCAGGGGGCTGTTTCACAGACTTGCCAGCTACTTCGCATTGCCTTCCTATGCTGAAACACACTGCCCATGTAAAAGGCCAGGTTTCATTCAGGCAAGTTTTAGTTGATGGAACATTTAACCTTCTTCAATGGGCAGTGGGTTTTTGTTTTTTTGTTTTTTGGTTTTTTTTCAAACATGGGATCCTATCTGTTTGAGAACAAAGACAAGGCTAATGAAGACTGTCTTGTGTGTATGTTTCAGAGTAGCAGTCGTGTTAGTCTGTGTCAGCAAAAAGAACAAGATTACTTGTGGCACCTTAGAGACTAACAAATTTATTTCAGCATAAGCTTTCGTGGGTTAGAACTCTTAGTCTCTAAGGTGCCACAAGTAATCCTGTTCTTTTTGTGTGTATGTATTCATAATGAGTAGATGAACACCTAGTTCAGAGGACCATCTGAACTCTATCTCAGCACGTTGGAGTTACAAAACTGGACAGGGATTCCATGAGGATGGGTTCTTTTTTGTGAATTTTCCAGCTCCCTCTGCTTCCAGTTGAGCCAAAAATACTGGAAGAGCACATTTCAGCCATTTCATTTCAAGATCCTGCCTGAAGTGCAGCAATGAGCAAAAATAAGAAGCATGGGGAAAAGCTGAAGGATCTTTTTAACTGCCAAAGAATGGGAGGGTTCAAGTTTAGTTTCCAGTGTGATTGAAAGATCAGGAGTTCACCCAAATATACACCATACATTCTCCTAGTAAATATGCTTATAGTCAGAAAACCTAATATATACAAATTAACCAGTGAATTATACCAAATTGAAACTGAGGGGAGAGAGGAGTACTCTAGAGCTGTGTATGTTTATCTACCAGAGATTAGGTAACTGTTTTCTAATAAGATGTAATTTTATGGCATTGTTCGACAGAAAAGTGTTTCAGCGCTTGAAATTAGCAGTGCCACTATGTGACGTATCTAATATTCTACAAAACATCTTGTTCTATCTGACTCATCAATATTCTGATTTTGCTGCTAAGGGAAAAAGTAAACACACTAAGCTAAAGCAAAATCTTGTCCTATAATAAAACATAAATATGGAATACTTATACTGAACCATCAGTTGAGGTTTTAAGATGGTTTCTGTTATAAGCCTGATTTCATCAGCATTCCTCACCTGTCCAGGAAGCACCTATCTACTAAAATTTATCAAGGTGTAGTTCCTAACCAGAAAATAATTATTTCAAAGTTTGAGGTTTATTAGATGAGCCACTTTTGAGTAGTGCAAGGCTGGGGGAAAGTGGTGGCTTTTCACTTTTTGAAAGTTGTTCTAACTCTTTTAGCCCATCATGTCAGACGCTGCCTAGTGGTTGGAGCAAAGGTCTAAGCCAGATGTAGGATCAGGACTGGGCCATGGGTGGTGCTGGAATCAAGATCTGTAGACAAGCAAGAATCAGTACCGTGGCTGAAGTCCCGGTGCAATCTGGGGTCAAAGCCTGGTGGTCAGAGTCCAGAGACAAGCCACGTCAGTACCGTAGCCGAGGTCCAGATACAGGCCAAAGATTGAAGCCAGGTGGTCAGTCTGAGGATCAGGAAGTGGAGGCAAGGCTGGAGCAGGTCAGTAACAGCTGGAGTGAAGCCAGAGAAGGGCAAGGACAAGAGTGGAACAGGGCTCAGGCCAGGCTGAGGCAGCAGCAGGCTGGGAGTCTCAAGATGAGGCTCAGCTCAGGGACAGGTTGCTGCCGCATGCCTGAGGGGTGAATCACTGCAGGCTCTGTTGGAAGAGTAAGTCAGTGCAGCAGGGTAGTTCCTGCATGCCTAAGTGGTGACTCACCTCAGCTCCATTGGGGGAAACCTATTGAGCATCTGGGCATGGGCGGGCATGAACCTTGCCACATCTAGAGTCCCTTCTCCCCAGCCTAAGGGGAGGAGCTACTGGAACCAGACTTCAGGCAATTCCGGGGAGCAACAAATGATAAAACAAGGACGGGAGTGAAGGTCACAGGGTCAAAGCAGGAAGCCAGAGGAGGACACCGAGCAGAAAACCCCAGACAGTGCCCACTGCTCCTCAAAGGTGTCCAAGGAGCCCGTAGACACGGCTCAGAGGAACTCTGCCTGGATACATGACCAAAGGGAGGAGCGGCAATAGGTCCCAAAATTGCAGAGAACCTCCCCATGTAGTATCCTCCTCCTGGTATGGTGGATGACCACCTTGGCCAGCACCAGGAAGAGGCTGACGAGGCCGTCTCGTGACTTCATGGGGCCACAGACAGGGGGTGCAAATATCAGGAGGTGCAGGGAGAAATGCAGCCAGAACCTGAGGAGAAGGTTCTGGAGGAGTCAGAAAAGGAACTTCAACTTGGCACACTCCATGCAAATGTGCACAAGGATTTCCCTCATGCCAAAAAAGGGGCCAGTGTTGAGGAGGGGTGAACTGCTCCAGGTATGTGTCTACTCTGTGCTCACGGCTCTGTGTAGGAGATGCCAACTAATATCCCCGGAGGGCCAGAGGACTCCATTAGAGGGGGGTCAGCTGAGAGGCCAGCCCTGGTATGGCTGTGGGTTTGCCTCGTGTCATAACCGAAAAATGACTTGAAAATTTCCAGAAACTTCTTCACTAATCATAATTGATAACTAGAACAAAGGGACTACATTTACCAATTGGACTATGAAAAGTTTCATTACGAGCGGTGATCTCTACTTTTGTTATAGCTTCCTTGAGAATTCTGGGAAATGTTGTAAGCTCATCTCTACCTAATTTAAGATTTCAGTCATCCACTGTAGCTGGAGACTTCAATTAAATTAATCCTCCTTCCTTGCTCTTTTATCTCTCAAATCGAGAGTAAAGTCTTCATTCTCTAGAGTTCAGAAATCTACCTTTAACTTGTCCACTTCACACGTTGTTTGCAGACCCTAGCACTCAATACAACCAAAAGGGGCTTTACTTCTGCCACTCTCTATATGGAAGGAATGTGGTTTAACCTGTACTTGGCAGCTTCCAATCTCATTCAGTGTCCCTCAGCTGCAATTTTCAGGCTGCTACCTCCACTTTATTTGAGTCCTGTCCTGAAAGGATCACTTCTAGAGTTTGCAGGAGCTAGAATGCCCATGAAATATTTGAGACTTCAAAATGTATGTTTGTTCTGAATTGGAACAAAGCTTTTTAACTTTTTCAGTTAAATGGATTAAAACAAAACAAAACATGGGTTTATCAAAGTTCTGTTTTTGATTAAATTGAAACATTTCATCCTGATTTTGATTTTTTTAATTCAAAACAAAAAAGTTCTTTCCAATGAAAAATGTAAAACATTCCATTCTGACAATGTCAAAACAGATCAATGCTGTAGAACTAAAATGCTTCATTCCATGTTTTTTTCCTAAAATGAAATTTAATCAAAATCAACATGTTCCCATGGAAAGTTTTGATTCTGATTAAATAACATTTTCCAATTGGAAAAAATTCCATTGGAAAATTTTCAGCCTGCTCTAATCAAAATACACACAGTGCATTTTCTGTTCTTTTGCCTGCTCATTTTTAGGTCCTGCGTGTTGCACATACAGAGACAGTTGGTCATCACCAATTAGCTGTTCACTGCCTGAAAAATGTGGGGGCCCTCTGTAAGAGAAGTCCTGGATCCCAAAGATTCAAGGCTCCACTCTTTGGCCCCAGTAAAGAAAGCATTTAAGTATGTGTTTAAATGTTTTGCTGGATCAGAGCTTTTTCTCAGTCCAGACCTTCCTTCCTTTTCTTAATTAATTACCATAGGGCCGAGGAGACCTAGTCATGGACCAGCACCCCATTGTGCTAGGGCACTGTACAAACACAGATCAAAAAGACAGTCCCTGCCCACAAGGGGCTTCTACTTGATACATAATGGACTGTAAGGCTCAGGGAGTCTTATGCTATCATACAAAAAAAATGGGATGTATATACTCAACAGGGCAGGCTTACGTTTCATGTGGCTAGAGTCTTCAGCTGCATTTTTACTGTTTGGTTCACTTTTATTAAACTATCACTTTCTAATAACATTGTTTTAAAAAGCTGAACATTCTCACTGTCAATTCTGTTTTAAAGCATTTATCTGGGAATTTCTTTGTGGGCTACAACTGCCTCTTCTCCCTCCCCGCCTCCCTCCCCTGAGATTGAACTGATTGCGAAATCACTGTTACCTACAAGGTGAAATTATGTTCAGTGATGTATGTGCAAATAAATGTGAGTTTTCAACAAATGTTGAAAGCCTTATCAGACAGCTCATTTTTGATTGCATTTAGATATCTCTGTTAGTTTGGCATTATTCTAGCACCGAACTAAAATTTGCCACCTTGATAACCCAAAGAAAAGAGAACAGGAAAATACTCACTAAAATTTGATGTAAAGTGTACAGAACACTATACAACTACATTGCACTAGCATTAGTTCGTAGTGCTGGCAAAGAGCAAAAGGTGGTGTTGTTTTTTTAAATTTCAGTGGCTGCTGGTGAGCCTAGTCTTGCAAATGTAATTGATTGTATGGCATTTGTCCCTTAGCATCTTTATTCTGCTGAGAGATTAAATTACTGTTTCTTCCTTCTTAAATTAGTGTTTAGAACATATCATCATCATAGTTCAATATATAGCCAGATTCTCCAGTCCATGAAATTCATTTCCCCTATGAAGGGGAAACCTCTGTCTAGGTAAAGCTGCTGAAAGCAGCATAACCACCTCCTACTCCAGCTGTTCCCTTCCCCACGGTGTAAGCAGGAGGAAGGAATGTGTCAGGGGCTTGGTAGAGCTGAGCTCCACTACACCTGACCCTTGGTCCATAATCTCCAGAGTTTATGGCAGCAACAGAAGTAAGAGCAGCAGGAGGCCTCCTACTTCTGCCCCAGTGGAGGCTAGACAGGGATCAGGGAGTCATAGCTGGGTTCCTGTAGTGACTGTTGTTCCCCATAGTGGGGAATTGGGAACACAATCTTTATCTGGATAGAACTTGTAGTCAGATAAAATAGAATAAAGCCATTGTACATTCATGGTCATCCAGACTTTAACAAGAAAGGACGTTTCTTTGCTTAGTGCTCAGTTCTGCTACACTCAGTTGAACAGTACCTTACTATGAACACAGTCCTATAGATTGCAATGGCACTATGCATGTAGTAAAGGCTTAGCCTTGTTCCCATTGAAGTCAATGGAAAAAGTCCCATTGGTTTCCATGATGCAGGATCGGTCTATCAGGTATTACTCGATGTCCGTAACAATGGCAAAACATGACTCTGAATGAGCTATAGCAGTATAGATTCTCAGTCTTTTTGGAAACTCTGAACAGGTAACAACAGAATTAATTGGAGGTCTCTGAATCACAACATTTAAATGAGTGTGATTTTGCCAAGAAGGCACCTTGAGAAAGAACATTAGTACTTTTTCCTTATGATATTTTGGCTGCTTTAAAAATAGCCATTGCTAGTGTCAAAGGACTGCTGCCCTCTTTCCCTCTGCTGAATTACTGGAATTGGTTTATTGCAAAGATAGTTATGAAATTCTCAGGGAGAAAATGGAATAAAACTGCAATAGCCTCTTACACCAACATTGATAGAAACAAGGCGGCAGGTGTCACATTAGATAGACTTAAGCTATGATAACATTCCACTAGGTCACTTCATTAAAAATGTAAACAAATTTAAGCCCATGGGGTTATGTGATTGACCTCAATTTGTTTTTATAACGCTGCCTAAAAATTTCAGAGCATATCTGAGATACATGAATTCAAAAGTAACACTGTACATAAATTCTATTTTTGCTGTACCATAGTCATAAATGAAATAGACCGTAGATTGAAAATCAGAAATCCCATCAAGCTGTTAAACATTTAATTAGAAAATAATCCATTTTATTTTGATCTTGAGAGAGAAGGCATCATTAAGTGAAGAAATACAATTTACCTAGTGTCTTCTGTTCATTTCATGTTGCTATATTTTAACAGGGATCATTTGTGAAGAACACTACCAGTTCTTAAAAACCTTGGATTTTGAACTACAACCCACCAATCTGCTCTTGATTTCCCAGGATGGTAGATAGAGCCCAATCAATTTTCTTAAGGAAAACTCAAAGGCTTTTTTTAAATCTCCAATAATTTCTTAGGCCCGGTCTACATTTGGAAGGGTTTGCTGACATACTATACCAGCAAAGTGCTCCTAGTGTGAACACAGTTTGTCGGCAAAATTGTGCTTTTGCTGGTATAGCTTGTTCCAGCCCCTCCCTGAACAAAATAAGCTTATATCCTTAAACGTGCAGTGTTGTCTGTAGTACTGTGTCTACACTAGGGGCTCTTCCTGGCACAACTATGTTGGTCACAAATCACAACTTACCACTGACAGACAGCAAAAGTTTATAGTGTAGACCTGGACTTGATCGACTTGTCTCTTATGCCGATACATACATAAAGAAAATCTTTTCAGTCATATCAGATAAGAGACTTCATTGTTAAACATTATCAAGATCTTAACTCTGCAACTGACAACCATAGAATAACTCTTAATGTTAATAACAGAAATCAATGTATATTCAAATTGTAGGTAATCCTAATAGCTTCATTAGATGAAAAATATAAAGGGTGAAATCCTGGTCCGATTGAAGTAACTGACAAAATTGCCCTTGACATAGTCCAGCCAGGATTTCAACCCAAGTGTCTCCAAAAGCAGGGAACAGACATTTGGATAGGTTTAGTTTTAAAAGTTGACTGGAAAAAAGTTCTATGCACATTACACAAAAGCAATTTTCAATTGATATGCTTGGATTCAATATTTTATTGCCCATAGATTATCATAACTCTTACAATTGTTAATAGAGTAGCCAAAGTTCCTTCCACTAGCCCTAAATATTTATTCCTAAGGACACATTTTATCACCGCTGAGGGGAAACTCTTCGTGCTCAGAGTGATACGTTATATTCAGGTTTCAGTGTAGTAGCTGTGTTAGTCTGTGTCAGCAAAAAGAAAACAAGAAAAATACCTGTGGCACCTTAGAGACTAACAAATTCATTTCAGCATAAGCTTTCGTGGGTTAAGAACCCACTTCATCGGATGCATGGAATGGAACATACAGTGAACAGATATTTATACATTCAAAGAAACATGAGAAGGTGGAAGTGCCTATACCAACGTTAAGAGGCTAATTAATTGAAAGGCACTGTTATCAGTAGAAACTTTTGAAGTGATAATCAACATGGCCCATTACAGACAGTTGACACAAATGTGTTAAGGGGGGGGAATAAATTCAATTAACGTAATGACCAAGCCATCAACGGTCAATATTCAAGCCTAAGGTAATGGTATCTAGTTTGCATATTAATTCCAATTCCGCAGTTTCTCATTGGAGCCTGTTTTTGAAGTTATTCTGTTGCAAAATTGCTACTTTTATATCTGTCATTGAGTGATTAGGGAGGTTGAAGTGTTCACCTACTGGCTTTTGAATGTGATGATTCCTGATGTCAGATTTGTGTCCGTTTATTCCTTTGGGTAGAGACTGTCCGGTTTGGCCAATGTACACGGCAGAGGGGCATTTCTGGCACATGATGGCATATAGCACATTGGTAGATGTGCAGGTGAACGAGCTCCTGATGGTGTGGCTGATGTGATTAGGTCCTATGATGGTGTCACTTGAATAGATATGTGAACAGAGTTGGCATCGGGCTTTGTTGCAAGGATAGGTTCCTGGGATAGTGTTTTTGTTGTATGGTGTGTGGTTGCTGGTGAGTATTTGCTTCAGGTTGGGGGGCTGTCTGTAAGCGAGGACTGGTCTGTTTCCCAAGATCTGTGAGAGTGAGGGATCATCTTTCAGGATAGGTTGTAGATCTTTGATGTATATTCAGACATAACCAGAGACTTTCTACCTTTAACTTCTCCAATATTTCTGTTAAGCATAAACATGTGATGTGGCATATAATAGGGAAGGCTAATGTTAATACTATTTCACAGATTGCCAAGAAATAAAGTATTAAAACCAATCACAGAGAATTGGAAATGAGATAACTAATTTACAATTAATGAATATGACACACATGCTAAAGGGCCAGCCTAATAAACCTTATGACACCCTTGAATTTGGAAGGCTAGAATTATAAGGCAACATCAGGAATATAATGAACTTTCAACAAAAATGAACTGCCATTTAGAAAACTATTCTACTCTATGGATTCTTTTACTGAAATGTCCTTTTATACATGCATGGACTTATTTTAAGGCTTGTCTTCACTGCCAGGCAGTTCAGACTATGGAGATGTAAATAGCAGTGAACACCAAAGTGCCGTGCTGCAACTCCCCCATGCGGATGCTATGGGTACGAACTAAAAAGTTCCTACTTTACGCTAATGTAACCATCTTCAAAACAGGATTACATTCATGCGAACCAGGAACCTTTTAGTTTGCACCAGCAGCATCTACACAGGAGAGTGCGGCACTTTGGTGTGCACTGCTGTTTACACGCCTGTAGTCCAAACTATAGGGGAGGCTGGATATAGCCTTAGATACACAGTCCATCACAGGATGAAATGTGGTTCCTCTATCTAGAACTCTTGCATTTGGAAGACTAGAATTATGTGGCAATATGGATAGAACTATGTCTGTAATGAGGATCTGGGAAGGTGCAGCTCTCAGTCTGCATACATTCCATTGAAAGAGCAGAACCTGAGGTGTTACACGGAAGTGGCTGAGGTGTTGACTCAGATATAGTTGTTAAACTTTGCATTAAAGCTTGCAATGCTTTACCTAATTAGAAACAATGAACCTTTTTTTGTTTTTAGGTAATATTTTCTTTCTTATAAGTGAAAGGATTATACTAAAAAATCCTTGGGAATCAAACAGGCAACAGACAAACAATTTTAACAAAATATAAATTCAAACAGAATCTAATTGAAATATTATTGTGACAATCAGAGACAAATATCTCATACTAATTTTATCAAAAGTGTCAACACAGTGTTGCAATACTCTTCACGAGGATAATTTCCTTAAAAACATAATTAAACATGATCTGCACTGGAAGAAATTTTAAAAACCTTGAACAGTCTCACACAGCATCTCTTCAACATCAGTAAAACAGACAAACTTCAGCCCTAGTAAATTAGTTACCACAAATGAAATCAATCCTTAGAAAAATGAAAAAGCAGCTGCAGAATACAAATTTTAAAACTACAGAGAAATAGTCTGAAAAATATGAAGGACAGTAAAGCAGCTGCATAATAAAAATATTAGAACCAGGGCAGCCAGTCCCAAGCTTTCAGCCCATGCAAATACAAGCCAAAAAGTAACAATATCATATCCTGGAATCCTAGGTCAAAGTGCCAGCAGATGTTATTGAAAACAACTGGTTTTGGTGCAACTGAAATACTGAAGTTTTAGCACACCAGAGATCCTGTAATGCCACCATTCTATTCCAAGTACAGAGGAATAACACAGTATCTCAGGACTGCATTGTGATAACTGCTGGTACATGTAGAGTTTTAATGCAGACTACTACATGACTTCGATATACTTTTAACTTAAAGATTTGACTACTGCAAAACACTTTACTGAGGACTACCCTTGAAATACAAACACACAAACCTCAGCTGGTGCAGGAAGTAGGGTACAATGAACTACTCTGTACTCTGCCTTTCCTTCCTGTGTGCTTTTATGTATCATTCAAGATATGGTTATCTTAAATCCCTATGTGGTGTGGAACCCAGTTATCTTCTAAATCTCACCTTTTCTCCCCAAGTCCTATCGCAGTGGTTGCAGTGTATTGGATCACTCTTGCTGTAATTTCCTAGGATTGAACCTCCAGACCTTAGTAGACAGTTTTCCTCAGGGGATGTGTCATGGCCCACATTCACAAAAGTACTTAGGAACCTAAGTACGTTTGTGAATCTGGGCCAATGTCTCTAGCAACTGCTCCCTCTGGCCGGGATGGATTAAGGCTCTATAGATCCATGACTCTAGGTCTAGCTCCTGGAATCATGAGCTCATGTCAGTTGCAGCTTTCCTTTTGTATTTTTTTTTTAACAGTTCTAGCCCTCAGGGTTGCAAAGAAAACCTTGAGAAGATGACCAGAGTGTAACAATGCAGTGATGTCTGCCCACAGTCTGGAGACTGCCTGAAACACAGTCTGTGAGAGTGGGGAACTGCCTCATGCAACTCAATCGGCTGTTAAATACAATACCCACTGTTCTGGAGGGTTCTGCTAACACCCGTCTAACAAAGGGCTCTGTGTGTGGCAGGAGACAAGTACAGTGGACCCAATCCACGCACAGTGACTGTTCTAAGGTAAACAGGGAGTGGTTTTGTACACTCTGGATGAAAACTATTATATATGTGTACAGAGCAAAAATGCTGGTACCCTCTGCTAAAATGCAGCTGCACACTTGTGCCTGTATTCTGGCAGGTAAGTGGATGGAGTATCAGTATGCGGAGATGGAATATCTTTGGCTTGTTCTTGACTCCTAGGGCCTGTGAAACAGAGAACTTAGTGGCAGAGAATGTCCTCCTCATGAACCATCCAGTCTGCCGCAGCAAGGCAGAAGCTTTTCTCCATCAGCTGGCTTCTTTCCTTATCTCCGTATACCACACCCGACCCAAGTGCTTGCTAGTACTGATGGAGGCACTCTTTGACGACCTTCTCTTTCCACTAATTGGCTGGCAGGATGGAGACATGAAGCTCTGGAAAACCAATAGGTTGGCAGACAACAGAGGCTTTGAGAAACTGCAAAGACTTACTCCTGCACCCCCGACCCCTGCTGATACCTTCCCTTCCCGGTTCCCCCATGTCAAGTGCCCTGATCTTGTAACCAGTTGTGAAACTTTCCCCTAAATGTACTATGTGAGTTACTGACCTGGGGCCCCACACAAATGACTTTGCACAAGATGATACAAAAACAAGGCTGGCTCTGATAAAAATAATAATCATTATAAAGTGATCTTCCCCAACCCTTCAATGGTGTAGCTGGGGGAAGTGGACAAAAAGTGAAAATATAATCAAAATATCAAACATTTTCTAACTTTTCAAAATTAATAAATATTTGAAACAAAAATAAATCCTAAATAATTATTATAAAAAACAACTAAAAAACAAAAATGAATGCTACCTTTAGAACGGATAGAAAACACTACTTGTAAATGTACTCCATCATTTGCTGAGGCTGCCTCACAAAGGAGACAGATACATGATATGCCCCTCTTCTCAGTCAGCCAGGAAAATCTATCTTTACTAAAGTTAAAGAATTTAAAGACAAGCTCTGCCAGCTTGCCCATAGCATAAATTAAAGAAGATACCTGTGTATATCCAGTTTCTTTGGGCGATTCATTTGCAATTCAGAATGTTGCTTGTCCATTGTGAAGATTTGTCAACGCTGAATTTCTCTGGGACATTGAAGAGAGGCGTGTTCATGAGATCCTGCAACCTTTGTTGCTTTGTTCCTTGTGGCCGCAACCTGTGTTGATGTTTTCCTTCTGTTTCTATTCTTCGTTTACTCCTGACACCATGTAATGTACTTCTGTACCAGATATGGACTAGCTACAGAACTTGTTCATACTCACCAGATGTGTTCATCATAAGATCCTTTAATGGTCTGCCAGTTACAGCTGAGGTTCATTTAAATTGGGTATTTTATACAGAGTGCCACGTACAGGTTGAAAAGTATCATGCAATTTAGCATTCCACTACAGCAGTTCCTAGATAGCACTGAAAACAGCAGGCTACAGATGGCCTGGATTTACACCTTGTGCTATCCAAGTGAAAGTAGTGGGGATGAACAAAATGTAAGTCAGGACAGCATTGGACCCACTGCTTCCATTTATCAAAGATGTAGAGTGAATCCTGAATTTTTTAAATTTTTAACAGTTCTAGCCCTCAGGGTTGCAAAGAAAACCTTGAGAAGATGACCAGAGTGTAACAATGCAGTGATGTCTGCATTTAAAAAGTTTTAAAATGTTTTAAAAAAAGCCCCTGAACGCTTAAGAGTTTAGTTGAAATGTCAGAAATAAATCTAGAGATAACGTAACAAATGTTGATCTTAGTCACATTTGTATAAATCCAGTGTACTTTTTTCAAGTCAATGAAGTTACTCTAGATTTATACCATTGTAACAGAAGTTAGAATCTGGCCCAGTAGGTCCCATTTTGCCCTTTGTTGCATCCATGCAAGACCCTTATAGTCAGGAGTTTGTCACTGAAATCCAATTGATTGCATAAGTATAATCGATGACATAATATTGCCCCTTGAGTAAAGTGCAAGAGACATTAAAATGTGAAGTGGATAATACTAAATCTTAAAACAATAGAGAACAATATTGCAGCCAAGAATCTTTTTGGTACTAGGTGTAAATCAGATGTGATATTAAATCCATATGGCTAGGGTCAGCATGTAAGACCTATTGCATATTGATTGCAGCATTTCAGCGCTGGCCCATTTTTTCATTAGTGTTTTATTGACTTCTATAGCGGTAACAGTCGTGAATATACAGTACTGAAAAATGAACTCCAGCACCAACTGATAATGCAAGTTTTAAAAAAAACCTTACTGCTGTACACTTTTAATAAAAATACACAGCAGAGTTCCCAAACAACAAAACGAAGTTCCCTCACACACACACAAGAAGGAAATTATCAGGGCAAAAAGAAACAGGGCAGATCTAGCAGTAAGCTCATAAAGCTAGTAGTAAAATAATGTAGCTGCGAAGAGGAGAGCAAAATCAATAGCGAAAATGTACATTAAGTATCTTCTCCATGCCGCTGTCTCCAGTGCTGGCAAAAGCAGGGAATCTTTCTGTTTCTGGCTCCATTTTCTGGAATTCAGCTTTCTGTGACTGAACCAGTTGCCCCTAAATCCTGGTGCTACTACAGTAGATTAGGTGGGGGGAGGCAGGGAAAGGTTTTTTAAAAAATCTAAGGGCTCAGTCAAAGGAATTCTGGGTCTAAGAGCAGACATCCCTTGGTGCCACGCTCCCTGAAGCCATAATGCCCTGGTTTCCCCCTTATCATAATGTAATAATATACCAAACCTTCATAAGGCGGCTTCCCATCGTGGGAGAGCCAAAAGCCCAGTAAACTGAAACTGAGAGTCACTGCCCTTTTCTACACCTCAGTTTCCCCACCTGTAAAATGGAGATGCTGATACTGACCACCATGTAAAATGTTCTGTTCATCATCCACTGATGAAGCATTATGTAAGAACTGGGTATTATTATTATATTTGTGATGCTGAAATGAGGTATCACCTAGTGTAGACTATGCAGATCTTCAGGATATCATCCTTCTTTCCTACAGGCTGCTTCTGTCAGCAGTGAAACAGTTAACGAGGTTGATTTTAAATTGACACCACTAGGCTTCAGAGTCAATGCCTCTTGAAATAAAGAGGAACCGTTTGTAGTTCTTGGAGCTAGTGATTCAAGCTAACATCATACGAAGGCAGAAATCTCTGCATTGATCCACATGTGGTTCACATTCTGGAGATTTTCTTCTCAAGCTGAAGCCTTACTTTAAAAAAATAAATAAATGGGAGTAAATTGGAGTCTGGAGCACAAGATGCAGCTATCAAGGGGAAAGTACCAGTGAAGCGAGCCACTGCAGGCTGGCCAGTTTGGCCCAAGAACAATCCGACTAGTTCCACATTCAACAGGAAAGGTGACAGGCTTCTGGCCATATGAAAATAGTAAGAGGCTTTTCTGGCCATGGCCAGCTCCAGGCACCAGCTTTCCAAGCTGGTGCTTGGGGTGGCATCAAGAATGCCGCGCGGGACTCGGACTGCTGCTCCATTCTCATCCGCCGCGGCAGCAATTCGGCGGCGACTGCTTGGGGCAGCAAAATTGTTAGAGCCGCCCCTGTTTCTGGCTACTGATATTTGTGTATCCAGGAGCAGCAAAGAGTCGAGAAGGACCCCAATACTCTGAACCACCTCAATGATCGGAGAGTAGATACAATCAAGCATGAGAGATGTGATTGTTTTGGCTAGTTCTTCAAAACGTATTATTTGTCCCACAATTATCACTTCTACTAAACAATCACTCTACTATATTTTGTGAGTGTGCCCCACTTCGATTAATTAAGGTTGATTGTGTATAACAAATCGCCATTTGATTTATTCATTATACTAATGAGTCTTCCTTTTCAGGAGATTTATTATTTGAAAATGCGAACTTTGATCACTTGTCTTTTAACTGAGCAAGGTAATGTGCTTGAAATTAGGAGATGCTTTAATTCGGAGGAGAAATGACAAAAGAGAACTTTAGAGAAAATAGCTAGAGAAAAATTGGCTGGTTGGCCCTTTTGGAATTCCCTGAGCAAAAAATATGCAAAGAGAATGATACAGCTATTTTCATATAAATTAATTTATCACCTGCTTTACAACCTTGAATATAAATCTCAACTCATTATATATTTGCAATTAGAATACTGCAGCTGTATCCACTTGTTATATAGAGTTTGTAATATTTAGAGGAATACTAAAATAGTCAAACTAATCTGCATTTATCTCCCATGGGCTGCCATCATAGGACTTAACCTAATTTATGACAGCATGTGACAGGGTATATCAGACCCCCCGAGGCCCTCTGCTGGAGGCCTTGTGGCCCTGCCACACCCTTCCCCCAAAAAGGCTGTGTGGGACACCACCAATCAAGATCCAGCAGGTCAGTCCATATCAGAAGAGCTACAGGGCCAGAGTAAGTCCAGTTCCTTGCTAGAGCTGGAGGAGTGTGGCTGACTGAGGGAGCTGCAAGGCATCAGATGAGGTGGTGTTGCCAGAAGCTGGGGAAAGCAAGAAGGAGCCCGGAGCTTGTTGCTGGGTCTCCATCAGAACAAGACCCTGAGGTAAGGGTGAAGATGGCACAGGGAAGTGGCCCAGGGAATTAGAGCAACAGTGCGACTTAGATAACGGGACACAGTGGACAGCTGCTATCTACAGGGTCCCTGGGCTGGGACCTGGAGTAGTGGATGGGCCCGGGTCCTCCACACTCACCATTAGCCACCGAGGGAAGTGGCCTTGACATTGAGGCGCCCCAGAGGGTGAACTGAACTGCAGAAAGGCTGTAAGAGGGTGGAGACTTTGTCACCACAGGGGGAGCCCTGGGACACTGCTCTATCCTGGAGCAGGGAGATGTTACAGAGGTCACTGAGAGAGACCCCCTGTTGGACTTGTATCCTGGAAGAGGTTTTACTTTGCGTTTATCTCACAGACAGACTGTGTAACTTGGCCAGAGGGCTGAGTCAGCGAAGACACCCCACAGAAAGAGAGTGCAGGCACACGCACTCGGCCAAGGGAGCGCTTCCGAGAGGTGAGTGCAACCCCATTACCCAGCAGTTTCATGGAAGACTGTGGTAAGCCACTTTCCAGTCTGGTGTGTGAAAGTTTTGCCAGTTTAAATAATTTGGTGGTTTAAATATTGTACACTAAAGTTAAAGGCGCACCATCAATGTGAAAATTGCATTGCTTCTGAAAATGTTTTACCTAGTATTGTTCTAGAATGAGAAACTGGCATAAGTGCTGACTTGTGGGTGCTCTGGGGCTGGAGTACCCCTGGGGAAAAAATCGTGGGCGCGGAGCACCCACCGGCAGCCACCCTATCAGCTCCTGCTGCACACACATCCCGGTGTCTCCCGCCCACCGGCGGCCCCATGGATCAGCGCCTCCTCCTCCCTCCCCATGCCTCCCACCCACCACAAACAGCTGTTTTGCAGTGTGCAGGGAGGCTGGGAGGGAGGGAGGAGGAGCGGGGATGCGGTGTTCTTGGGGGAGGGGGTGGAACTGGGTGGGAAGGGACAGGGTGGAGTGGGGGCGGGGTGGGGCCTTGGGGGAAAGGGGGGCAGGGCCTGGGGAAGAGCCCGGGGTCAGGTACCCCCCGGCAGTTTGAAAAGTCGGTGCCTGTGGGAACAGGTAAGATTTTTAAATTATGAACAGGTAAGATTAGTAAAACTGGATAGTTAGAGAAAAAAATGTGTTTTTTTTCATTTGTTTGCTTTGTACATATGACAGCATTTTTTGTGTAGTCAGATTTCCTGTACACACAGCTATCCAGGGAAAAACTGGCTAATGGATAGGGCCCTTAATAACATTAACATGGAAGCAGAAAGACCCTTAAAAACATGTACAGATTTTTTAAATATATTATTTAGGACCTATGTCTTACAGGGCACTATCAGAAAATGATTTTTTTTTAAATCTTTTACTCTTTTGATTTTTAGAGTATGGTACTGGTAGCATTCGAGTAAGAAGAAAATGAATCTGATATTGAGCCCCATTCTCATAAGTGATGTCAGTTTTCAGCAGTAGAGTGTCTGCCAGAAGCTTCTGAAATGCTAGTTCAAGTCAAAAACTTTAACATTGTCTCTGACAGCTTACACCCAATGAGATGCTCTCAAGAAGTGAACTTTAAAGGGAAGTCTGAGCAAAATGCATTTAGTTTTCTGACCTCTATTGACATTCTTTACTATTAGAATTCTTTGTAATTCAGGCATGTTCCATTTTGGTTCAGCTTCATACGAGTCTTTAGCAAACAGTTTTTCAATGGCCTCATGCATCAGAGAAATTATTTATTTACTATGTAAAAACAAGGTATCCTGCTGCACTGCTGTAAAGTGGAGAGGGCAATGTGATAGACAAGGTCTGAGATGTAGATTAGGGCAGATTTGTGCAGGGGCTTGAATGTTAGGATATCTTTTGCGAACAAGGGCTGCAAACAGGGGAGTTTGAGAGGAATTGCTCCAGGTAAAGCAGGAGCAAACACAGGACCCTTGGGGTAAGTGGCTGTCTGTAGTGTGTGTTTGGGGGTACTTGTGTCTGTCTGTGTGTTCATTCATTTGTTTGTTTGCAGGACCGTGTGCTGTGGCTGGCAGTTGGAAGCTGTGAGCTTCTACACCAGGGGGCGGGGCTAATCAATCAGGGAGGCCAGGGCTTTATAAAGCAGTGCACAAGCGACCAGGGAGCTTTGCTAACAGGGGCTGCAAACAGGGGAGTTTGAGAGGGAGTTTGGAAGGGGAGCGCGAAGGGGGCAAGCTATCCTTACCATTCCTAATTCTTTTTACCCAAACAAAAGGGAGAGGCAGAGCAACCAGGTGGCTGCAGACGGGGGAGAGAGTATCTGTTGAGGGGACAGTTTGGCACTTTGACCGTGTGCTAGAGTGTTTGATTTCCTGTTTGAATAGTGTGATTTGGGAGTGCTTCATTGCAGGCTCTTCTAAAAAGACTGTCAGTCAGCTGCGCACCAGCGGAGCAGCGCATAGCAGAGAAGCAAACAGGTGGAGTTAGCCTGGGAGTTCGCATGGAGAGAGCCTACTGAGGCATCCCCCTTGCAGGTTTCCCTGAGTAGCTTCTGCCACAAGTGAGGAAACTCTTCGAAGGAAAGAACTATGGATGCTGAGCGATCCGCTGTCGTGACCTGCACAGGATGTGCCATGTTTGTCTTTCTTCCACAGGATAGAAGCGACTTTGTCTGTACAAAGTGCAAGCTGATCTCCATATTGGAGGAGAAGATTCAAGGTCTGGAGAAACGAGTATCAACTCTGCGTTCCATAAAAGAAAATGAGGAGTTCCTGGATAGACGTCAGGATAGGCTTCAGCGGGCACAGTGTTGTGAGGATTCAGAGCAGGCTGCGCAGCGGGGACAGAAGACCAGCGAGGATAATTGGCGGCATGTGACCTCCAGAAGAGGAAAGAGTATGAGACAAGTCCATGTACCAGAAACGCATATTCAGATGAGCAACCGTTTTCATGTTCTCTCCACAGGCACTAGTGCAGAGAGTGGAGTGAATGATGCATCTGAGGGAACAGAGCAGAAGGAGACTCCACTGACTGGAAGGCATGAGATGCACTGTCCTAGGGATGGGGGTTCCACGACCACCACTCCCAAGAGGAGGAGGAGGGTGGTGGTGGTCGGGGACTCTCTCCTCAGGGGGACTGAGTCATCTATCTGCCGCCCTGACCGGGAAAACCGAGAGGTGTGCTGCTTGCCAGGGGCTAGGATTCGTGATGTGACGGAGAGACTGCCGAGACTCATCAAGCCCTCAGATCGCTACCCCTTCCTGCTTCTCCACGTGGGCACCAATGATACTGCCAAGAATGACCTTGAGCGTATTACTGCAGACTACGTGGCTCTGGGAAGAAGGATAAAGGCGTTTGAGGCGCAAGTGGTGTTCTCGTCCATTCTCCCTGTGGCAGGAAAAGGCCGGGGTAGAGACCGTTGAATCGTGGAAGTCAACGAATGGCTACGCAGATGGTGTCGGAGAGAAGGGTTTGGATTCTTTGACCATGGGACGGTGTTCCAAGAAGAAGGAGTGCTAGGCAGAGACGGGCTCCACCTGACGAAGAGAGGGAAGAGCATCTTTGGAAGCAGGCTGGCCAACCTAGTGAGGAGGGCTTTAAACTAGGTTCACCGGGGGAAGGAGACCAAAGCCCCGAGGTAAGTGGGGAAGTGGGATACCGGGAGGAAGCACAAGTAAGTGAGTGCAAGAGGGGAGGGCTCCTGCCCCTTACTGTGACAGCAGGACCATCGGTGAGTTATCTTAAATGCCTATACACAAATGCAAGAAGCCTGGGGAACAAGCAGGGAGAACTGGAAGTCCGGGCACAGTCAAGGAATTATGACGTAATTGGAATAACAGAGACTTGGTGGGATAACTCACACGACTGGAGTACTGTCATGGATGGATATAAACTGTTCAGGAAGGATAGGCAGGGCAGAAAAGGTGGGGGAGTTGCGTTGTATGTAAGAGAGCAGTATGACTGCTCAGAGCTCCAGTATGAAACTGCAGAAAAACCTGAGAGTCTCTGGATTAAATTGAGAAGTGTGAGCAACAAGGGTAATGTCGTGGTGGGAGTCTGCTACAGACCACCAGACCAGGGGGATGAGGTGGACGAGGCTTTCTTCCAGCAACTAACAGAAGTTACTAGATCACAGGCCCTGGTTCTCATGGGTGACTTTAATCACCCCGACATCTGCTGGGAGAGCAATACAGCGGTCCACAGACAATCCAGGAAGTTTTTGGAAAGTGTAGGGGACAATTTCCTGGTGCAAGTGCTGGAGGAACCAACTAGGGGAAAAGCTCTTCTTGACCTGCTGCTCACAAACAGGGAAGAAATAGTAGAGGAAGCAATAGTGGATGGGAACCTGGGAGGCAGTGACCATGAGATGGTCGAGTTCAGGATCCTGACACAAGGAAGAAAGGAGAGCAGTAGAATACAGAGCCTGGACTTCAGAAAAGCAGACTTTGACAACCTCAGGGAACTGATGGGCAAGGTCCCCTGGGAGAATAACATGAGGGGGAAAGGAGTCGAGGAAAGCTGGCTGTATTTTAAAGAAACCTTATTGAGGTTGCAGGAACAAACCATCCCGATGTGTAGAAAGAAAAGTAAATATGGCAGGCGACCAGCTTGGCTTAACAGTGAAATCCTTGCTCGTCTTAAACACAAAAAAGCAGCTTACAAGAAGTGGAAGATTGGACAAATGACCAGGGAGGAGTATAAAAATATTGTTCAGGCATGCAGGAGTGAAATTAGGAAGGCCAAATCACACTTGGAGTTGCAGCTAGCCGGAGATGTTAGGAGTAACAAGAAGGGTTTCTTCAGGTATGTGAGCAACAAGAAGAAGGTCAAGGAAAGTGTGAGCCCCTTGCTGAATGAGGGAGGGAACCTTGTGACAGAGGATGTGGAGAAAGCTAGTGTACTCAATGCTTTTTTTGCCTCTGTCTTCACAGACAAGGGCAGCTCCCAGACGGCTGCACTCCGCAGCACGGTATGGGGAGGAGGTGACCAGCCCTCTGTGGAGAAAGAAGTAGTTCGGGACTATTTATAAAAGCTGGACGAACACAAGTCCATGGGGCCGGATGCACTGCATCCGAGGGTGCTAAAGGAGTTGGCCGATGTGATTGCAGAGCCATTGGCCATTATCTTTGACAAATCATGGCAATCGGGGGAGGTCCCGGATGACTGGAAAAAAGCTAATGTAGTGCCAATCTTTAAAAAAGGGAAGAAGGAAGATCCGGGGAACTACAGGCCAGTCAGTCTCACCTCAATCCCTGGAAAAATCATGGAACAGGTCCTCAAGGAATCAATTCTGAACCACTTAAAGGAGGGGAAAGTGATCAGGAACAGTCAGCATGGATTCACCAAGGGCAAGTCATGCCTGACTAACCTAATTGCCTTCTATGATGAGATAACTGGCTCTGTGGATGAGGGGAAAGCAGTGGATGTGCTATTTCTTGACTTTAGCAAAGCTTTTGATACAGTCTCCCACAGTGTTCTTGCCAGCAAGTTAAAGAAGTATGGGCTGGATGAATGGACGGTAAGGTGGATAGAAAACTGGCTGGATGGTCATGCTCAACGGGTAGTGATCAATGGCTCCATGTCTAGTTGGCAGCCGGTATCAAGTGGAGTGCCCCAAGGGTCGGTGCTGGGGCCGGTTTTGTTCAATATCTTCATCAACGACTTGGAGGATGGTGTGGACTGCACCCTTAGCAAGTTTGCAGATGACACTAAACTGGGAGGAGTGGTTGATATGCTGGAGGGTAGGGATAGGATACAGAGGGACCTAGACAAATTAGAGGATTGGGCCAAAAGAAATCTGATGAGGTTCAACAAGGACAAGTGCAGAGTCCTGCACTTAGGACGGAAGAATCCCATGCACTGCTACAGACTAGGGACCGAATGGCTGGGCAGCAGTTCTGCAGAAAAGGACCTAGGGGTTACAGTGGACGAAAAGCTGAATATGAGTCAACAGTGTGCCCTTGTTGCCAAGAAGGCTAACGGCATTTTGGGCTGTATAAGTAGGGGCATTTCCAGCAGATCGAGGGACGTGATTATTCCCCTCTATTCGGCACTGGTGAGGCCTCATTTGGAGTACTGTGTCCAGTTTTGGGCCCCACACTACAAAAAGGATGTGGATAAATTGGAAAGAGTCCAACGGAGGGCAACAAAAATGATTAGGGGGCTGGAGCACATGACTTATGAGGAGAGGCTGAGGGAACTGGGATTGTTTAGCCTGCAGAAGAGAAGAGTGAGGGGGGATTTGATAGCTGCATTCAACTACCTGAAAGGGGGTTCCAAAGAGGATGGATCTAGACTGTTCTCAGTGGTAGAAGATGACAGAACAAGGAGTAATGGTCTCAAGTTGCAGAGGGGGAGGTTTAGGTTGGATATTAGGAAAAACTTTTTCACTAGTAGGGTGGTGAAGCACTGGAATGGGTTACCTAGGGAGGTGGTGGAATCTCCTTCCTTAGAGGTTTTTAAGGTCAGGCTTGACAAAGCCCTGGCTGGGATGATCTAGTTGGGGTTGGTCCTGCTTTGAGCAGGGGGTTGGACTAGATGACCTCCTGAGGTCCCTTCCAACCCTGAGATTCTATGATTCTATGATTCTATGATCTTAAACTTGATATGCTGAGCAAGAGAACATCAGTAGAGTGATCCAAAGAGGAGAATGACATGGTTTGACTTTGAACAACAAGCTAGGAAGACATTTTAGTGGTAGCACTTTAGTTCATCTTGCGGGAATGGCAATGCTATTACTAAGGATACTAAAGAGGAGAAGGAGATGGTTACAATATGAGCAAATGATGTACTCAGGGGAACATACTGGAAGAGTCTACTTTTTTTATATATTCTGTGGCATTCTTTCTTACCAATTAGTGATCAGCTCTAATTTAATATTTTGATGGACTGCCTTAATATTTAAAATAAAGCAAACAAAAGTATTTACTAAATGGGAATGAAATGACACACCCTAGTTTTCTAAAAATAGGCCTCCTAAGAACTTATAAATATATTTTAAAAGCACTTCAGAAGAAAAAAATGTATAAAGGTACATATTAACAAATTGGGTTTTTTTTAACACTTAAGCAAGTATGTCGGCTGGGATATCTCCTTTACACACATTTGCAAGAGAATTCATGGCATCTTCCCATTCCAGGAAGATTTTTGTAATCAGCATTTTTCTTCTACAGCATTTAAGATTATTATTTATTAATCATTTGCGTTGCAGTAGCACTCAGGGCCCTATAAGGATCAGGGCCCCACTGTGTGAGGTGCTGTACAAACATATGTAAAGACATAATCCATGCCCAGAAGAGTTTACAGTCTCAGAAGTGAATAAAATAGATCATGAATACAGTGGAAACACACTTGGTTTTTATACAGATGTTTTTGCATGGAGTTTACCGTACCCTCATTTAGGCTGGACTGGCACATGTATTTAAGTGATCTCAGCCAAATTCTGCCCTAATACAAGTGTATGCTGAATAAGGTTGTACAAGTGTATGTGAGTACAGAATATAGCTCTCTGACAATAACTATCACTTTTTAAAGACATATTAAAGGTACCTGATGCCTTATGAGAAATGAGCCATGTGGCACTTTCAACAATTTGAGTTTGATTGTTAGAAGGAGATGTACATTTTGTGGCTCAGAAGGGGGAGAAAGGGAAAAGAAAAGATCCCAGAAAGGCACGCTAAAGCCTTCAAATACTGTATCCTGCCAATAAGCCTCTGATTCTTCTGAGTCACTCCCACAGAGCCAAAGCTTGCCTGCCTAACTCATCTAGATACTGCTTTTGCTTTCAGTGGGACTCTTTACCATGACAAATGAGAGCAGGATTTGACTCACAGTCAGTTCTGGATATTTAGATGCGTATCAATTTTTTAACAAGAGCCACTTTTGTTTTCTCCTACCTAGGCTCTCTTCTAGTGTTAGTCTGAAAATACCACCCTGTTGTGTGTGAAGCAATAGTAATTAAGAACACAGAGATGAGTTAGTAAAATAATTATTGCATTTAATAAAATGCTAAATTGAACTATGCATGGTGGGGAAAAACTTCTCTCGGCACCCACAGTATTCCACCCCCTTTATATTTTGACTCAAAAAAAACAAGCATAGGAGGAAGAATGGTGCAGTGGTTAGAGCACTAGTCTAAGGGCTTATCTACACTACCACCTAAGTCAATGTAACTTGCGTCACACAGGGGTGTGAAAAAGCCTCTTCCCCCATTCCCCCAAGCGATGCAAGTTACATCAACTTAAAGCGGTGTCCACACCGCACTATGTTGGTGGGAGATGCTCTCCTGCCAACACAGCTTCTGCCTCTCGTTGAGGTGGAGTAATTATGCCAACAGGAAAGAGCTCTCCTGTTAGCATAGCTGGACCAATGTAGCTGCACCAATTCCCTGCTCTACCATGTACTTCCAGTGGCAAATCACTTAGACTTTCTGTGGCTCAGTTCCCCATCTGTGAAATGGGGATAATGTTTTCTTATGTCATAGGGGTGTTGGGAGGATAAATACTTTTAAAATAGTTATGTGCTTTGAGCTCTAGTGATGAAAAGTGCTATATAAGAGTTAGTTATTAAAGTGGATTATTTTATTCAAGCAAAATCATGCAAAAAATGCAGTGACCATAGCCATCTATCTTGTTTCCCTTCTCCCAACTCCCCGCATGTAAGTTCCCTCTAGTGTTCTCAGGACTGTATTGTATTTATTCTGTCCCACTCTATTTACCTAGCAATAGATATAATCCACCCCTCAATCTCCCATCCCAATGCTCTCTGGCAAGTAGTAACACACACAGCCAACAAAACAAGTTAGAAGCATTACATCACCAGAACAAACTCACATTAACTGATCAGACCCTGAGGGCATGACGCTGCTTCCAGCAGCTTCTGAAAGCTAGCACTTCCAGACTAACCCTTTCATGCGTGCCCTGTACATCACATATATACTGGATTAAAGAGGCTAAATATCCTTTATTTATGTCAGCTTAACAATAACATGAGTTGGAAGATTGTGTTGCTAGTAAGGAACTAAAATACTCCAAAAACAAAATATATGCTGAGAGTAAAGTATCAATGAAAGACCTACCATACCTTGATTAATTGGTTTAATTAATTAGTATATTGCAGTCTTGTTCCAGGCTTAAAAGATTTTAGCTATGAAAATCACAAGAGCAAACTAAATCATCTAGCACTTATGCCATAACACCAGCAAGCAGATTTACTGTAATATAATATAGTTATAGAGCAATTAAATTGTAAGATTAATGTTTGTTGTAAGTAAGTAAGCAGTTTTGCCTTATTCAAAATATTTGATAATTTGCAGTTCTTAACAGTGTTCTTTAAGTCAGTCTGGTACTGAAAGTCAGTCTTTTATGAAAGAGTCTTGCAATCCTGACAGGAGTCTGCAGTGATTCTCACTAGCCCAGTAGGAATTAACCATGATGTGGTGGCTGGGACTCATGCACTCCAGAAGAGAGAATCACTGATATTGATTTCAAGGAATGGGTAACTACTGGAAGGGTGACTATGTGTACAGGATACAAATTGGTGGTCCATGAGAAAGGCACTTTAATCACTGACCAGGGAAATGAACGTTTTGTAATAAGAAATACATCACACTTCAAAGTCAGACACAGACCCTTGACAGTTGAGGAGAGGTGGAGG
The DNA here is from genome assembly GCA_037349315.1 of Chelydra serpentina. Classification (NCBI taxonomy): domain Eukaryota; kingdom Metazoa; phylum Chordata; order Testudines; family Chelydridae; genus Chelydra; species Chelydra serpentina. Next base: position 149,572,852 of record JBAIAC010000004.1, on the reverse strand, counting down.
AGGAGATTTAAACAATTCCCAAGACTGTAACATTGACATTTCCTCTGAAGCTTTGTCCCGGAAGATAAACTGTAGGTCTCTGTGATGACTGATCAATGACTCCACAGAGACAGTGACATGGACTTTATGGCTTATTTCCTTTTAGGTTGTAAATTTAGGGGGCAGGAACGGTCATTTACTATATGTTTATACCCTGCCTAGCACAATGGGCTCCCAGCATGGTTGAGGCCTCTAGGTGCTATTGCAATAGAAATAATACATAATAAACATTATGCTATTGTTGGGACACAGTTAAACTGTGTGAATATTTTGTTGCTAGGATTCATTTCAATGGGGGAGGTATCCACTTCATTATTGGTTCGTCTGGGCTGGGGATAAAACAGTCTGCAAGCTACCATAGGTGCCAGAACTAGAGGTGCTGGGGGTGCTGCCATATCCCCTGGCTTGAAGTAGAAATAACTCAAATGCATGGTTTCTGCCTTCAGCACCCCCACTATAAAAATTGTTCCAGCACCACCGCAAGCTACATAGAGAGCCATGGAGCTATAAGGTCCAGACATGTCCTTTGCAGGTGAAAAATCCCCTATGTTTACACTGAGATATTGGAATGCTGTCTCTTCTCTATCAGGAGGGACATTACAGTCAGGACCGGCTCTAGGCACCAGCAAAGCAAGCATGTGCTTGGGGCGGCACATTTCCAGGGGCGGCAGCTAGCATTCCGGCCATCCCTTTTTTTGGAAAAATCCACCAATGTACGAAAAAAAATAATACATGAAGATAAAAAAGATCTCCAGTAGTGCGATAGGAGCGTGACGTGAAAAATATCGTGTCACGTCGTGACACGGTCACTCATACTGTGAACGTGCGTAAATGTGTTAACGTTCACGGTTATCGATTAATTAAATCAAGAATCACGATTACTTGTGTGTACTGTGCCGCCCTATCGGCGCCATTCGCGCCAATTTCTGTGTCGCGTCAGTGCCAGTGGTTATAAAAAAAAAAAAAGAGGGGCGGCCAAAAAAAAGGGGAGGTGGCCCTGATTACTGTGTTTTAGTTACTTGTTAGTACTGTAAATTCTGAGCTTGATGTCTTCACTTTTAATGAGCATTGCTCCAAATTCCAAAATATATATATTGTAACCACAGGGTTATAACTTCTGTATGTACATGTCTCTTGGTCATGAGATCCTTTGCCTTGTAATTTCAGCTCCTGTGTTTTATTGTACAGTAAATAACTGAGATACTTAGCATCTAGCATTACTGGCTAAGATATGATTTTGCTTTTTAAAATGTGTTGGAGAGACCTTACACTTCAGTGTCTTTGATGTTTACTCTGTTTATGAATTGGTTGCAGTGTTCCATAAAATATAATATTCTGTTTCTGTTGTATCAGTAGAGTTCTCAGGCTCTGTTCCCATCACATCTCATTCAAGAGTTGCTTAGCACTGCCCAATGGAACCCAGATTCTGAGCTATTAGCACCTCTGTCTGGCACAGAGAAAAATGCCACGCCTCTCTCATCTGGAAGGTGGCCCATTAACATGATGTAGTAATGAATAGTTCATCTGAGCATGTTCACAGAGAATTATGATAGAATATCATGTACTCATAAATGGAGAGGAGATGGCCCCCTGAGATTAAGGATTGATTTCATAGAGTTAAATCTTTTCCTGGTGTAATTCCATTGGTTTCAATAATTTGGATCTTTGTGTTAAGACAAATACACATGGTTCTCTTAACCTTATCTTTGCTCTATTAGGGCCAAATTCTACTCTTAAGGTCCAGTTATGTAAGGAAATTGACCCATTTCTTGACAATGGTTGTTAACAATGGAATCCTCCTGGGCCCCTTTCACTGATGCTGAAAATTAGTTAGGCCCTAGTGTAGAATGGACAAAACCATTTTCAGCTCCATTATAGAAAGTATGATTGAGACCTGATGGAATATAGTATCTATCATGCTTTTTATGGTGTGATTTAGTCCAACCCATACTAGCAAATAAGTAATTTTAATACCAGTTGAATTGTTGTCACAACAGAGCATTTTCCTTGTGCAGATGGACCCTCAGTTATGCAGGCGCAAACTCATTGACTTGAGTTGCATTGCACCAGAGTACCTGAGAGAAACTTTTAACCCTTTTTTCTTTTGAAATATCCTGACTGACTATGTCATTCCAGTTCTACCTGTGGGCTATGAACCAGTAGCGCAGCCAGGGGGCACAGGGGGAGCACAGGGGGAGCGGCGCTATAAAAAGTCTCCTCCCCCTGTACTCACCCGGTGGCGCTCCGGGTCTTCGGCGGCGGGTCCTCACTCGCTCCGAGTCTTCGGTGGTACTGGCCACCGAAATGCTGCCGAAGACCTGGAGCGTCGCCGGATGAGTGCAAGAAGCGGCGCTTAAAAAGAAGCGGCGCCTATTTTTAGCTCTGCTAAAAAAAGGCGCCGCTTCCTTCTTAAGGCACTGCTTCTGCTCACTGTGGGAGCAGCCGCTCCCCCTGCTCCCCCCCTGGCTACGCTACTGCTATGAACTTTGTGTGTGTGGGCGGGGTAATTTCACCTCAGCAAACAACAATTTCCTCCTCAAAACACACACACATTCTTTCTGGCAGTCCAGCTATATGCCAAGGTTTTTTATATATATTAAAGAACTGAAAATGGTAACTTGAGCTGAGTGAATACTACAAAATAGTGCTCACAAACAGTTGGATTGAAAATCATGAGTTTGCTTTTATATTCACAGCCTTTTTGGTTCATTTGTTGTAAATATATATACATAAGATGATATTCTTTGCACGAATGTTTAAAAAAGCCCATGTGTTTGTGAGGTCATCTTGAAATCTCAGATTTCTTTCTTGCTGTTTATAAGAGATCCTGTCCTATAATTAGGGAGCAGGAACAATACCATGGGATTTAGATGGCCACTCAGGCATCAGGAATAATGAACAGCAAATATAAGACAACACAGTATTATTCCGTGTAGGGGATTGAGAATATAGTTCTGCTGTGACCTCCCCAATTCTGGGGATGAATATCCCAAATTCACTATTATATTTTGAATTTTCATTTTTTTAAAATTGATTCTCTAACTTTCTGGGACTAGTTTGAATAAAGAAGATGCCTTTTCCTATGCCATCTAAACTAAATAGGAGGCAGAGTAACTCCAGTTTCAAAAAAAGGACCCATCTATGCCAGACCACTGATCTTAATATTTGGTAATCCCATGTATCCCTTAGTTTGCTGTTCTTACTTTTTCATTTGAACTCTGAGTCTTTTTTGTCCCGTTTGAAATTTTTTATCATGTTCAGCATTTTAAGTAGCTTGGAGGAATCTTCAACAGGAGTATATTGAACTGGCAGTTCAACGGAAGGGCTGCAAACATGAATACATGCCCATCCCAAGAACATAAATTAACTTTGTCTTTGTGTGAAAGTACTGTAAATCCCCTTTGGCTGGTGGCCTATTTCTTAGGGAATGTGTATAAACCATGTGTAAAACTCTGTTGCAGTCATAGTAGAACGTGACCCGCAGGAGTGCTGGTAAGAGACTGATCTTTATTTCTTAGGTTCAGTCATATGATGTGGGCTTCAGTCAGGAAAACAAAAGATTACACACTAATCGCATGGCAGGAGTCTGTAACCATTAACTACAGTGACAGCTGTTACAAGCACTACACTGTGCATTCATTTGTTCCTTATTGCCACTACCTGACATGGGGTTGGCTATGTCAAGCTATATTACAAACATTACTTTTCTGTTATATTCCTTTCCTATGCACTCAGTGCTTTATAACCTTTTTCGTCAGCCAGAAGTTCCAAAGCCCTTTATGCCTTCCTTTTCTTTGCTGTTAAGGTATTCTTAGCCTTGGCATACCAGTATTGAAAGTTGCAACCAAGTGAGAGGTTACATGATACCAGTCCTCTCATACTGATATAGAAGAAATTTCATGCAGAAGAAATTGCACCCAAAATAATATGAATGCTGCCCATCTAAACTCATCGTTGCCTGGAATTTATATGCATTTCACAAGAGTTGTAGTAATTTTTGAGTAGGCATTATGCCATCCTAACAGATGGCTATGAGTTCATGCAACTGCCATATTTAATTCTAAATTACAGTGACTGCTAATATAACTTTATATAACAGTGTAAGGGTCACGTGACAAGAAATGGTTGCTTTGGCAACCATCTTTATTCTACATAGCAAATAGGGGGGACTGAAATAATTATGATAAAGTAAATAATATAGGTTATACAGGTGTTTTATAAGGCCAAGTTCCATGTTCCTTGATTATATGACAGCAATCTTGAGGTCTTTTAGTTACATCATCTCTGAGTGCTAAGGTCATTTGAGTTCCAGCTGAAAACACTGATATTATTGTCCATCCTGAGCTTCCATAGAGCCGATGTAAATGCTCTCTGGTTATCACCAGTGGCTTCCAGCAATCTTCCAGTTGGTGCTGAAGGTGTTGTTTTTGACATAGCTAGATCCCAGACCATTTAGGACTTTATAAGTGAGAGACTACACACAAATAATACATTAACAATTATTATTTTGTGAAAACATGATTTGAACAGAAAAATATTATTGATTATACGTCTAGTCCTCTTTCTAAAAAAAAAACAAAAATGCAAAATCCCAATTAGTCATATGTAGACAGTATAGGTGTCACTTGTTGTTGTCTTGGCTCATGATAATCATATCAAGCCATAAAGCTTGAGACTGAATCTGGCAACTCTTACAGGGTCCTGTGTCAGGGCTTGATTCAAGTTGTAGAATCCAAAGAGCTTCTCTTTCCTTACAATATGACATTTAAAAGCATGGGCAGCTGTTAAAGCCTGCTCCTGACTAAACTTGCAGAGTGGATCCCACTCTATTGGTCCCATCTCTATTGCTTTTCATTTCTGCAGTGTACCCTGTCTGCAACCTCATGAATGTTATTTTCCAAGATGTTTGATATTGATCAGAGGATCTTTAACCTTTCAACCATTTATTTCAGCTAATATTTTCCTTAATAGGGTGTCAATATCATTGACTGTTGTCATTCCTACCTGAGTTTCTGACTTTCCAGTTTTGTACAGACCATCAGCTGCCTCAATTCCGTATGTACCAATGTGTGATGGAATCCACTGAAAACTCAATGTATTGCCTCACTTTCCATTCCTCTGAACCTCCTGATGAATGCATTGTTGATAGCGTTCTGGTTTCTTCTAAAGGAACCAAGGATCATGGCCTGTGAGTCAACAAACATCACAACATCTGCCCCTATTTCTGCTCTGTTTATTTCTTGTAGTGCAATGAGAATTGCTTTCATTTCAGTCATGTAACTCAAGCTGCTACATCTCTGACTACTTCTCTTTCTAGTTCTGTCCCTATAAGGCCACTGGATGAAGACACCACAACCACTATTCTTGAAGGATTTGTCTGAGGAACTATCAGTGTACATAGAATCTGTCTGCCTTGTGACTGATACTGTTAGATGTTCTTTTCTGCAATTTTTTTTTTTTTTTTTTTTGGTGTAGCCAAGTCCAAATATTCCTTTGAGCAAAGTTCCAAAAGGGAGAAACATTTACTAAAGTAAATAGGTTAATGTGGAGGAATTACTGGGCATACAAGGTTCTTCATGCACTCTACCCTCTTAACATCATCAAATGCTTCCATTTATTCAGTAGTATTTACACACCTTTTGAAACGAGATGATAATTTCAGCCTTGATTTGATTTTCCATTTCCTGAATAAATCGGAACAATGATGACATTCAGGTAGGGAATAAAGATGATTCATACCAAATTAGCTGTTCTTTTTTTTGTCTCCTAGAGGTCTAAGGCCAGAAGAGACCATTGCGATCATCTAGTCTGGCATGCGTTTTATAGGAGGTCATAGAACTTCCCCCAAATAATTCCTAGAGCAGATCTTTTAGAAAAACAGCCAATCTTTCAATTTAAAAATTATCAGAGACAGACAATCCACCACAAACCTTGATAAATTGTTTCAATGGTTAATTATTCTCACCATTAACAATTTACTCCTTATATCCAGTCTGAATTTTCATAATTTCAACTTCCTGCCATTGGATCCTGCTATACCTTTTTCTGCTAGATTGAATAGCCCATTATTAAATATTTGTTCCCCATGTAGGTATTTGTAGACTAATCAAGTCACCATTTAACTTTCTCTTTGTTAAGCTAAAAAATTGAGCTCCTTGAGTCTATCACTATAAGGCATGTTTTCTAATCCTTTAATCATTCTTGTGGATCTTCTCTGAACCCTCTCCAATTTATCAGCATCTTCCTTGAATTGTGAGCACCAGAACTGCACACAGTATTCTAACAGCAGTCCCACCAGTGCCAAACGCTGAGGTAAAATAACATCTCTACTCCTACTCAAGATTCCCCTGTTATACATCCCAGGATCATATTAGCGCTCTTGGCCACATGGAGAATGCATGTTCGGCTGATTATCTCCCATGACCCCCAAATCTTTGTTCAGAGTCATTGCTCCCTGGGATAGAGTCCCCCACCTTGTAAATATGGCCTGCATTCTTTGTTCCCAGACGTAAGAGTCTAATCAGCTGATATTTACATTTAGCCATATTAAAACACACATTGTTTTCTTACGCCCAATTTACCAAGCAATCTAGATCATTCTGAATCAGTGACCTGTCTTTTTCACTATTTACCACTCCCCCAATTTTTCTGTCATCTGAAAACTTTATAGGTGATTTAATGTTTTCTTCCAGGTCGTTGATAAAGATGTTAAATAGCACCAGGCCAACCACCAATCCCTGTGAGAGCCCACTGGAAACAGGCCCACTTGATAAAGATTCCCTGTTTACAGTTACACTTTCAAGAGGTTCAACATCAGACTTCTGTTAACAGTTTGCTGTTGGAGTAGATTTTGCAGCTCCAGTTATCGTGTGAACTGTGTACTACTGCAAAACATTGATTTCAGCAAGATTACTGTGAGCACTATGTGACTAGACCCAGGTGAGGCATATTCACATACTGGGCAAACTATCAAGCAGTATGCTGTTTTCAGTGTCCTAACACATGAACCCCAATTAGTGCCTGTGATATATCATAGAAGATTCAGTCTCTTTTTTGTTTTGGCTGCTGGTCCAAACCTTAGTTCTGTGTCCAAGGTCACTCCAAGGTATACTGGATTCCCTTCAATGTCAATATCTTCTCCATTGATGTCATTTTTCAGACTGCAGTTGAACGATCTCTCGTGGCTTGTAGTAAAACAGGTGGACTTTGTTTTTGCTGGATTCAGCTGGAATTTATGTTCCTTTGCCGACCTAGTTACATTTCTGAGTCCTCATTCAATTCATTTTTCAATATATCTGTTTCACGACCCATGATACGAAGCGCAGTATCATCTGCAGATGTGTATACGGATGATTTCAAGCAACCTGACAGTCCAGAGGAGTACAGCTGAAAAAGAAGAGGACTTAAAACTGAGCCCTGGGGAGCTCCCACCCTGAATGGCTTTGTCTTTGAAAAAATATCATTTAGGCTTACTGTGTTGTTTTTGCTGTGTTGGTCCCAAGACATGGGAGAGACAAGGTGGGTGAAATAATATTTTATTGGACCAACTTCTCTGGAGTTTGAAAGCTTGTCTGTGGTAGCTTTTGTTGGAAACCATTGATATTAGGCTGACAGAAGACCACCAGTAGGTCTGTAGTTGAATGCAAGGGCCTGTATACCATTTGGGTAGCTTCTATCTTTCTTTTTTTTAGAAGTCCCCATAGAAGCCTTGATTTTACTATCCTTTCTATTATCTTACATAGGTGAACTGGTTAAAAAATACAGGCCAATAGCTTCCCAGAGAAGAGGGATTCTTGCCAGTCTTAAGAAAAGGAACAATACCAGCTGCCTTCCACTGTTTAGATACCTTCCCTATTGTCCATGATTCATTTATGATGTCCAACAACCTCACTTTTGTCATCTTCTCAAACTGGTCTATCATGTAGCCATAAATGAGGTCCAGTCCAGGGGATTTGCTTCATCTGAGCTTCTCTATTGCATCTTCTAGTTCATCTATGAGAGATCTCTCTGAAGCCAGATATTCAACTGGATCTGTACACACTTTTAGATTCTCTGTCTTTCCTCCCAAGTAATCAATTTGTGTGTTTTGCGATGTCTCTATCCTCATCTTTTTATGTGTGCACACTAATCTTGGCGTAATATTCAACCAGCATATTTACAGACTTTGTCATCGAATGTCTCTATAGCTCCATTTTTCAGGAGGTTGGTGTTCTTTAGTATGTAACCTTAGTCTGATTATTCTTGATTCACTTCAATATCAACCATAAATCTTTTCCTCTGGGAGTATCCAGACTTTCACAAGTCTCTTCCCAATGCCTTCTACATTCAGCTATTTTCATGACGACTTCTTTCAAGACTTCATTTCATTTTCATCTGGCCTCTTTTGTCTCCCAGGTTCCATTCAACCACCAATAAAACTTGACTTCTTTCCTTAATAAGATCCATTCCCAGTATCATTCCAATGTGGGACCCATTTCTTCCTCTTGGGATGCTTTTTTTTTTTTTTTTTGCTAATTTCTGCATGGCAGATTCAGAAAATTTAAGATATTTCTGTGACATTTTGGAAACTACCCAGACCAGTAAGATGAACTACAATCATGTATTGAGGGTCCTTAGATGAGACCAAAGACCAGTTTCAGACCTGCAGCCCTGTCCACAAGTATCACAGACGAAGACAATTGTAGATGAATGTGTGCTGCTTTTAGCTTTACGCCTCACGCCTCACACATCTCTTCTTGATTGCAGCAATCCATGATCTTTCAAAATCTTTCAGTCCGAGATGGCAGAGATGGCACCATCAGATTTTGTCATGGGTTTAGAGCTCCCAGGTGTTGACGTCAACATTGCAAGACTGGACATTGGCCTTGAAAGTGTCTTTGTAATATTTTCTTGATCTGCACCTAAAACGAGTTCCAGACTGTAATTCTCTGTCAAAGATGCCCTTCAGTATTCTATATTAAATATACAGACTGCATGGCTGCACTGTCTCAGCTGCGCTCTCACTATAAAAGTTTCAATTCCTGTGAGCTTACAGCAGTCAAGGACATTGGTGTTTGGCATCAAATCTTGCAATTAAATCCCACTATCTTCCATAGATACTGTAGGTGAAATTGGTCCAGGTGGTAATAAGTAATCCACATATCTCAGCTATAGAGGAGTGTGGTGATGACAATGGCCTGGTAAACATCAACTTTGTTTGCAGTCTGACACCATGTTCATTCCAGAGATGATGCTGTTTGGTTTTTTTTAAGGCATCGCTGGCTGCACCAATGTGCTTCGTAATGTCATCATCAAGCATTGCACATCATGAAACCACACTGCCTGCCTGGGCAGCAAAATTTGGCAACAACCTTGAGTGGTATATCATCAAGGGACACAACTGGAGTAGTTGCAGTACATCCCAGTCAAGGCTGGACCATGACTTCTGTCCTCTTTAGGCTGATCATTAAGTTCAAGTGCTTTGCTGCACATGCAAAGCAGTCACTGAGCACTTGAATGCCCCTGAGTTTATGGGCCAATAAAGCAAAATCATCAGCAAACAGTAATTCGTGAATAATTGTCTTTGTAACTTTTGTCTTCTCACACAGGCATTGCAGATTCAAGAAACCTCCGACCATACAGTACTGCATATAAATGCCACATTGTCTGAATGCATGTATTAGAACAGCTGCAACCATGATGCTAAATAATGTCAGAGCAAGAACACAGCCTTCTTTTTACTCCATTGGTGTAAAACAAAAGGGAGCTGAGAAGCAGCTGTAGTCAAGGACACAAACCTGCATTCCTACAGGAAAAGATTTAATAATGTTGACAAACATATCAAGGCAACCGAACTTGCGAAAGACTGTCTGCAGGCCATCTTGATTTACAGAAAAGGAGGAGATTTACAGATGTGGGAGAAGGCATGAACTTTTAAATACAGGTTCACTTATTGCCCATATAGGCACAAGATGTTTAGATTGCTCTGATACTCTTGCACTTTTCCCCCTTCTAATTCCTGGATGATATGAAATAGAAATAGTAATTAACACAAATAAATATCACTAGCATATAATATGAAGAACATTCATTTTATCAGCTGTACTTCTGACACCACATCTCAGATAAGAATCTGAATAGTAGTATCCTGTTGGATGTGGTATTGTGCAGTTACAGGGAGAGAAATACAGCCTTTAGTTTTACCTCTGTCCCAGAGGGAAGTGATAAAAATTGAAATTCTAGGAGGACTAGGAATGAGAGAGCTAGGAAGCTGAGAAATTAAGCTCTTTGCCTCCTCTCCCTTGCAATGACATAATAATCAGTTACTGCTGTTATCCTAAGCGTGTGTTGAGTGGCAGTGTATAGTCCTTGACACTGCACAGTTTGAAACAAACACTGCAATTTACCAGAGGAAAAGATACAAAGGCTAATGAAGTGGAAGGATATTCCCTGCTTCCCATGTATATTTCCCCATACTTTACGTGTCATGTAAATTCTGCAGATAAGAATTTAGCCTTTTTTATATTGCCATAAGAAAGGAAATGTCCATGAACACATTAGAAACTTTGTTATGGTTACTTTACCTCAACAAAGATATAGCAGAAATAGAGGGTTCAGAAATGGGTGACAAAATAGTTAACAACATGGAAAGATTTCTATATGAGGCAAGACTGAAAAGATTAAGACTGTTTAGGTTAGAGAAGAGATGAACAAGAGAACATGTGAGAGATGCATAAAATAATGAAGAGAGAAGATGGATCAGGCACTCCCTATTTACCCTTTCTCATAATACAAGAACAAGGAAACTTTTAATGAAATTCAGACAACATGTTTAAAACTGACAAAAGAAAATTATTTTCTACATAATGTATAATTAACATATGACATGCATTGCCACAACATACTGAGGCCAAGAAATTAGTAGGATTTTGAAAAGATTAGGCATTTATATAGACAGTGAGAGCAGCTATAGTGATAGTAAAGAGAGTCTTAATGCTTAAAGGCGTAAGCTAATCACTATACTAACTGAAAGGGTTTAGGAAGAAATTTACTGCATGGTCAAGTTAGTCCATAATTGTTTACTGCAGAGCATAGGTGCTGGAACTAGGGGTACTGCACCTTCTGGCTTCAAGTAGTTTCCATTAAACACAGGCAGGGTCGGCACTTCCACTAGGCGACCCTAGACGGTCGCCTAGGGCGGCAGGATTTGCGGGGCAGCATTTCGCCGCCCTCAGCGGCATTTCGGCGGCGACTCATTTCCTGGTGGTGATTTGGTGGCAACAAAAGTGGCCACCGAAACGCCGCCGAGAACGCAGCTTCAGAGGATCTGCCGCCAATTACGGCGGAGGAGCGCTGCCGTCTAGGGTGGCAAAAACCCTGGTGCCACTACTGAACACAGGGTTTACAGTTTGGTTCAATGGCTCTCAGCGCCCCACTATAAAAATTGTTCCAGCACCCCTGCTGCAGAGTTTCTTGTACCTTCCTCTGAGGCATCTTGTGCTGGCCTCTGTCAGAGACAGGATACTGGATCAGATGAGCTACTGGTCTGATTTGGTAAAGCAATTCCTATGATCATGGATAGTCACCATAATCACCCCATGAGGAGACACAAGACATGAAGCATATGTATGTTGCTGGAAATATCTAGAGATGACCCCTTACTGTGAACAGAGCTTTTCTTTTGGCCGTATGTAGTTGTTCAGGAGTGATATTTTCAATATTGTACTTTTACTATATTATTTACGTAGTCTTTAAAGGTCTGAATATGTTTTTCCTTTGTTGCTTGCATGAGCTGTTCAATTGCACTATCTGTTAGTGCAGTAAATCTTTCGTCTTTAGACAGGGACTGCTCAGTTACAATTACCGGCTGTCATCTATGGTTCCAGAGAAGGTGCTGCCAGCTGAAGAGAACTGTAAAGCAGCTTGAGTGAATTCCCCAGGTTTTAAGTTTTACAAAGATTAGGACACAGTTATCTCTCCTTCCACATTAGGAGAATGATCATGTGATAGTGACCTACTGTAAGTATGAGTATCAGGCAGTAAGAGCTTTGATGTTTACCAAACGTCTGAGGTTTGTTTGACATTTTTATTGTGTATAAATACTAAATTTCACCTGGCAAATGTATGTAATATATAAACTGATAATCACATATGTGAGGTGTAAAAATGGAATATGCAAATATATTTCATCTGATACTTAGCCACAAAATAATAGGGGGAGAATCTATTAAAATGTTTCAGCTGGGACATGAAGGGCACTTCCCTCTAGGGATTCACACATACACTCTCATTGTAAATACAATGGATAACTTGTGAGATATTTACATTTGAAAGTAGTGACAGCCACTGCATATTTCAGAATTCCTTTTCACAAAGGTGACCTGAGTTAATTTTGTTGCAACTGTATATAATGGCCCCCAAAGCTGTCTGCTTTTTTAATCTAGACAAAATAAAATCTTGCAACATAACCATACTGTTTCCACAAGGGTTGATCTCAGACCAAAGGGCAAATATGAAATAACTGTGGCCAAATGATTAAATTCAGAAAAGAAAACTGCAAGAAAAGAATCCCAATAACTGAACTATTGTTATAATGTTAACAGATGACGTTCATCAAAGTTTATTTCTCTGGTCCATTCTGGCGCTATAGGAACTAACCTTAGCCACACTGGATATCTTTTTCTGCCTTAGTAAGACACAGAAATTTGCTTTGTAAAGTTGTTTTCTCAAATGTTAACTAGTTTCCAGTGAACTGATACAGTCCAAAAATGCTAAATCAATTTTAAAAACATTTAAATCAGTCTCTGCTTAATAGCCTGTTCCTTTTATATGTAGCTAGGTTAATTGACAGTAATAATCGCAGTAATCTTTTTCTTGCTCAGACTACACATATACACACATAATAATCGAGGAACTTGAGTTTTGATGGAAACCTAAAAAAATCTCCAGTTTCCTAATATTATGGTTACCAAACATATCACTGTTGCAGATCATTATAAGATCTATCCATTTTATCTCTCATTTACTTGTGACTGATGGATGAGATGGCTTTGTACCCCTCAGAAACATTCAGATTAAACTCCTACATGCACTTCGGCTTCATAATTTTGTGCTTGTGGCCACGACTGCTGTTAGCTGCAGTTGGGAACAATAGTCTGCCTTCTTAGAAAAATCTATATCCTTGCACATCTTCATTAGAATGAATAATTATCTGCACCAAATAGGGAAAAAAGCATTAAAGATACGCAACCTAGAGCGATGAAAAAGAAAATGAATTAAACAGTAAGAAGACTATTTCTATCCAGCTTAGCTATAACTGTATTGTCTCCAAATAACAAACTGACATTTACAAAGTTGGAGTAGAGCTCAATCTTTAACTTAAACATTGAATACCACGCAATACAAAGTGGAATACATTTAACTTAATTATATATTAAAGAGAATGTTTTCAGAGGAGAAAAGGGAGATTTCTCCAACAGTAGTTTATGTGCATTTTAAGGAACCTTGTGGTAATCTTCTGGAGTTGGGCTAGCAAAATGTTTTCAGCTGGTCCTATATGTCCCACACTTGGGCTAGTCATATATACCACTGCAAAGCAAGTGCAAAAATCTGTCAAAGCAGTAGCATTTTATACCCACTTCCTGCTAGTGTAAATAACTACCTAGATGCAGAATAATGGTGAATGGGGTCTATCATTCTGAAAAGTTGGTGTGTTTTTTTTAATTTAAGAGGGTATGTGGTAGCTTTTGACTTAAATCTATTGTCACATTAGTAGGATACAATGAATAGGTGCTGGGAGTGCTGCCGGACCTCCTGGTTTGAAGTGATTTCCATCATAGAGAGTTTACAGTTTGGTTCAATGGCTCTCAGCACCCCCACTATAAAAATTGTTCCAGCACCCCTGATACAAGGGATAAGGAGACAGCTCCAGCAGCAATTCCTGGAGTCAATTTTGCCTGAGGACACGGATTGCTAGAATGCTTCTGGGGTCACAGAGTCGGTAAAGCATGCAGGAGCAGCAACTGCTACATCTCTTGAAAGGTTGCAGAGTATGCTCCAGCCCCAATACCACCAGCCAGAGCAAAAGGAAAAGTAGGGCTATAGTGGTACTAAAACACACCCCTGCACATATTCACAGAGAGCAAGTAGAAAGATTCAGTCTGCTCCTGTGCCCTGTCTCCTCAGCCCTGCACAAATCTGTAAGGGCAGCCAAAACCTGGCCATCAATATTTAGGAGCTCTATTTTCTAACTAATATTTTTATTATCATGTGATGAATCTGCTAAGCAGGAAACTACCATTCCCCATCAATCTCTCTTCACTAATCTATGGCATCCAGGCACATCCTCTTCCACCAGCTAAGCAGAGGGAGGGGGTAGAAATGCCACGGAAAGACCCTGACCCAGGAAGGAATCTCGACTTTGAGGAAGCTGTGGCAGCATGGCAAGCGAGAAGCTGGAGAAGCTGGATGTAGGGGGAAACTGCCAAGGATCTGTGCACCAAGCAGGCTGCAGTAGAACTCCGGGAACCATGCCTGACCAGGGTGTGACTGTCGGGCATTGTAGGCAGGTTCAGATCTGTGTGGAATTGGTGGGGAAGCAGTAGAGACTGGGCAGAAACAAAGACACACCTCTAACTGAGCCTGGCCTACAAGCCTGCAAGCTCCTATTTGCTTTAATAGAAGACCAGATAGGAGAGGGCACCCAGGCACTAGGCCTGAAGACCCCTAATTCTCTGTTGGGATCCCCCTAGGGACTCAAATAAGAACCGTGGGCAGGGGAGGCTGGGGAAGGCAGTCCCTCCCCAAACAGCCAGGCGTGGCCTCGCCCACACTCCGCCCCCAGGGCCTCGCTTCAGCGAAGCTGCGCTGGGCTCCAGTCCAGGGGGCTGGCGTGCCCTTGTTGCCAAGAAGGCTAACGGCATATTGGGCTGCATTAATAGGAGCACTGCCAGCAGATCGAGGGAAGTGATTATTCCCCTCTATTCGGCACTGGTGAGGCCACACCTGGAGTATTGTGTCCAGTTTTGGTCCCCCCACTACAGAAGGGATGTGGATAAATTGGAGAGAGTCCAGCGGAGGGCAACAAAAATGATCGGGGGGCTGGGGCACATGACTTACAAGGAGAGGCTGAGGGAACTGGGCTTGCTTAGTCTTCAGAAGAGAAGAATGAGGGGGGATTTGATAGCAGCCTTCAACTACCTGAAGGGGGGTTCCAAAGAGGATGGAGCTCGGCTGTTCTCGGTGGTGGCAGATGACAGAACAAGGAGCAATGGTCTCAAGTTGCAGTGCGGGGGGGTGGGGGGGTGTCTGGGTTGGATATTAGGAAACACTATTTTACTAGTAGGGTGGTGAAGCAGTGGAATGGGTTACCTAGGGAGGTGGTGGAATCTCCTTCCTTAGAGGTTTTTAAGGTCAGGCTTGACAAAGCCCTGGCTGGGATGATGTACTTGGGGCTGGTCCTGCTTTGAGCAGGGGGTTGGACTAGATGACCTCCTGAGGTCCCTTCCAACCCTGAGATTCTATGATTCATGCCACCCGCCTTCCTGGGCTTGGGGAGGCTGCGGCAGCACCGCGCACTCTCCCTCCTGGCAATCCGGGACTGGAGAGGCTGCAGCAGCAGTGCCACACGCTCTCCCTGCGGGCGCTGGGGAGGCTGCAGCGCTGCTGCTGCATGCTGTCCCTCCGCCAGCGCTCCAGGGCTGGAGAGGAGGGGGACTGCGTGCACTAGCCAGCCTGGGATGGAGGCCAGCGGCCGCGGTGGGGGGTTCTGGGGTGTGCGGAAGCGGTGGGGCCTCGGGAGGAAGGGCCAGGGCTGGGGGGCACGCCTCCCCCAGCCAGCGGTTCATGTGCCGCCTATGATAAGAACTGCTATTTTGTTTCACTTTCCGTTGTAACAGTTAAGCCTCTGTAGCTGGGGTATTTGCAATCTTTCCCTTTCCTGCCAGCCTTAGTAAAATACCCCTTCACTGTAACCACATATCTTAGTGCAGTGGTCCCCAAACTTTTCAAGGTCATGCCCCCCCTTTACTCCTGTCCACGCCCCCCTCCTGGAGCTGGGGCCGGGAGCGGGGCCACTGCTCTGTGGGGAGAGGCGTAGACAGGGGGAAGGAGGTTGAGGCTGGGCCCACAGCTGGGGCTGGGATCAGAGCCATAACTGGGGACCGAGGCTGTGAGCAGGGCTGGGGCCAAGAGTGGAGCTGCGGCCAGGAGTCAGGGCTGGAGAGGAGCTGAGGGCAGAGCAGGGCTGGATGGCACTCCCTCCCCGCCCCCCCATGGGGGCTGGCCCGGGGCCTGCCATGCCTCCCCAAACGTTCCTCTGGGCCGTGCCCCACAGTTTGGAGACCTCTGTCTTAGTGGTTATTGAGACCCACCAGGACTAGAGGCTTTGGTGCTTGCCTGTGAGTCATGGTCCACCTGGTGCACTAGAACATTAGAGGTTTAATGTACTACAGCACTGAGCAGGTATCATAATGACAATAGTAATCTTTAGATAGCACTTTTCAAAGTGGTGCCCAAACATTAACCATAAACACAGCAGCAGACCTTGTCTTTACAGGGGGGGTGGATGTATTTAATGGCAGGAAAGCTACAGCATAAAAAATGTTTAAAGAGCAAAGGTCCAGTCCTCCTTTCTAGACATGGACAAAAACCCCATTTACTTTCAATAACATTTTACCTTAGCAAAGGTTTGACATCTCTTTATTAAGAAAAGCCTTTTACAGTAGAACTTCTTTATTATGGGCCAATGATCTAGAGATCTGGGTTCAGTTACCAAGCTTATGTCCTAATATCCTGTGGAGGCAGGAAGCGTCACCTTTCAGGCTGACTGAAGCAACAGTATTGATGGATTCAGAAGGCGTTATAGCCAAGCATCCTTGGAATAGCAAAGGTCATAATAATGTAAGGCCATGGTAGTGGAGCACCTTTAGGGAAAACATGGAACCTTTTGTGATGCCAAAATATGGTATCAGTGTTCTCTTTATAATCTTCCTGTTTTTGTTTCTTAAGGGTAATAAAAGCAATGACAGGAATATGTGTTGGTGTGTCTGTATATACCCATATATACATATAAACAGGTGTTGCTATATTGGTATAAAACCTAAGATACACCATTACTATTTTATAGTAATAATAAATATTCCTTTGTAGAAATGTATATCTCAGATTTATAATTGCAACTCTGTAAATAATTCTTTTGCCCCAATTGCAATTTCTGTTCCCAAAAGACATTAACATTGTTTAAGAGCATGGCTCAGGCATTTTTGAAAGTACTGTCATTTTTAATGAAAAAGTAGCTTATTTTTAAGTACATGTATACACATAGAATTCAGTCCCACATGGGGATGTGCAGGGATATTCCTTGCATATCCCCTGTAGCAGCCTGCATGGACACCACCACCAAACAGGCTACTCTGTGTTGTACTGCCAAACCCCTTCACAACTCTCTGACCTGCCACTATCTGCAAAGAAGGAAAAGGGGGCATACAGGAGGTAGAGAGACACAGAAATATTCTGTACATGATTACTTCTGGTCGCTCGCTCTGCCCCACCGTCATTCACTTTCACCTGCCTGGGGCAGGGGGTTGGGGTGAGGGAGGAGGTGTGGACTCTGGGCTGGGCGGTGAGGCTGAGGGGTTCGGAGTGTGGGAGGAGCTGTGGGGTGTGGGCTCTGGGAGGGAGTTTGGGTATGGGAGAGGGCTCAGGACTGGGGCAGGGAGTTAGGGTGCGGGAGGGGGTGAGAGGTGCAGGCTCCAGCCAGGCGGTGCTTACCTTGGGAAGCTCCCAGGAAGTGGCCAGCATGTCCGGCTCCTAGGCTCAGGGGCGGCCAGGCAGCTCTGCGCGCTGCCCCTGCCTGCAGGTACCACCCCCATAGCTCCCATTGGCTGTGGTTCCCGGCCAATGGGAGCTTGCAGAGTCAACGGTCAGGGTGGGGGCAGTGCACAGAGACCCCATGGTCACCCCTGTGCCTAGGAGCCAGAGGGACATGCCGGTCACTTCCGGGAGCCGTGCGGAGCCAGAGCAAGTAGGGAGCCTGCCTTAGCCCCACTGCACCACCGACTGGACTTTTAGCAGCCTATTAAAATCTCCCGAATTGGTTTCAGTAGCCCCTGGGAGATTGATTCCGATTCCAGGAGACTCCTGGCCAATCCGGGAGGGTTGGCATCCCTACTTTGACAGAAATGGAGCTGGTGACTGGTACAGGATGTAACATGGGAGGAATGTACATACCTCCCACTATTTGGGCTACTGAGACCTGTGGGTAGTCCTCCTAGCAAGCAGAGATAAACGTATATCTGTCTGTATTTTTAGCTGGGGGAGGGAGTACAATTTTTCCCATGCTCACAAATAAATATCCAGATTTTTTAAACACAGGATTTAGCCGAAAAGGATTTTTCTAGACATGTGTCAGTTTTGGTTTTGGCAATTAAATGCATGTACACTAATCAGCACGCTTTAATTTAAAAGGTTATTTTACATATTTAGTTACTTATATTTTTAAGTAAGAAATGCATAGGGGATATTCTGATATGAAATTTTAAATTAAATGCTTTTATTGTTATGTAAACAGGATTTCCCACAAAAGTAAATTGGAACGCAACTCTCTTTACTTAAAGTGCAGTTATGGAAAGAAATGACTGCATAAAAATGGCAACTCCTTACTCAATAGATCTGATCATTTTATGTATTTTGGTCATATAGTCCAAATGTACTGACAAATGTGAATACTGACTATTTTTTGCTCCTACTACATAGCCCACACAGTTCTGGGAGAGTGAGCGAAGGTCTCTTTCCCTTCATGAATCATGAGTATTAACAACTGAATTCCAGTTGCAGAATCCTTATTACTGATTATTAGAGCTGAGCAAATAAGTGAACTGAAGAATCTGGAAAAAAAAAAGTGGGCTAGTTCTGAACCAAAATTGAATTTTTAAACCAAAACAAAAAACAAAACAAAACATTTTCCATGGGTCAAAACTAAACATTCCAAATGTCAATTTGAATTGACATTTAAAAATGAAAGTTGAATTGAAATAATATTATCAAAACCGAATGTTGAATCACAATGATATTCTGAATTTTTTTATTAAAAATGTGAATTTGAAATGACATTTTGTTGAGAAAAGTTTCATTTTTTTCAAAACAAACCATTTTGACATTTCCAAAAATTTTGTTTTCATTTTTTTCAGACAAAAATGTTAATTGAATTTGACCCAAACTCACAAATAGTTTCAGTGCCCTAGAAATGTATTTTTTGAAACATTTATTATTCACCAAAAAAATTTACCCAGCTCTATTGCTTATACAAAAGCCAGACAAACAGCCTGATTTTCAGATCTCAAACTGATTTTGCAGGGCTGACATCTGATAAATTGACAACATTGGATTTGGAAATCTCTGAGGGACAATCAACATTTTTACAGTCACTTTTCAGATTAGAACATTAAAGTGACACTGACAGGGTCTCCAGGTCCTTTGGGACCCAAAGTTTTCCCACACAGGTGGACTCCAACAAGCAAAGTTAGCGGTGTCCATCAGATTCAGGTCACTAGAACAGGGCTAAAAAACCAACTGCTAATCCAGCAGAACCTGTAGAATTAAGAGTTAAATTTCCAAATCTCATATCCTTATCAAGTCAGGTGTGTTTGTGAGAGTGAAGCTCATGAGAAGGGGTGGGCAGACAAATGGGAGTCCCTCCCTCCAAGCTGTGGGAAAAGGAGGTGAGTGCCTTGCTAAACCTGATTTAATCAGGACAAGTGAAACTCATTACCTAATCAGGAGCTCATAAAAAAAAAGGTTTGTGTAGAAAGAAAACCTCAGTATAAAGAGCCTTCAAGAAGAAAATCTCCATGGCTCAAAAGAGGTTGGTATGTTCCTGGTATATCCCCAGGCCAGACAACTATATAATCCTTTTTGTTTGTAATTTTCTTTTTGTAGTATCTTTGTCAGGCCTTGCTAACCGTCTGAGTTGAACTGCAACAAATACATAAGATTAATTACAGATAGAGATGCCCCACCCTATGCCACCTTGACAAAATCTCTTATGCAGTATATTGAATAGTTTCTAGGGCTGTAGGCAGCTTGTAACCCAAGATAGTTCTTATGTTTAGAAATCAATCATCTTAATAGTAAAGGGAAAATTGTATACACTACTGTTATAGTTTCATAATTTGTATTTTGTATTACTTCAGCTGTTAAAATCTATAGATGTAAATAAATGCAGTAGGGGGTTGTATTTTTTTTAAACCCCTACCACGGGTATATAAATATGGTAGAGGTAAAGGGGGTATAATGATTCTTAGAAATGTCTGCTCACAGAGAAACTAGGGCTATGTCTACACTGCACACTAAACCTGGGCTCTGTGTCAGGTTTAAGCCCAAGTCCCACTTCATCCACACAGAAAGTTGTCTGACTCAGGCCAGGAACCCCTCTGGATTCAGGCCAACAGATCTTGCTAGAGGAGGTGTATCAGAGCCCAAGTCCTGCTAAGATGCAGCTCCAAGCCAAAGTATTCTGCAGTGTGGAAGCACCCTGGTCACCAGACTTGGGTCTGGAGCAGTGGTTCTCGGCCCATGGGCCACTTGTATCCCTAGAAGCACACAACTGTAGCCCATGTGACATCCTCAGGGCCATGCAGATAGTGTTCATATAGTGTGGATGCGGCTCACATAACACATAGAGAGCTGCATATGTGGCCCATAATGGTAAATATGTTGAGAACCACTGGTCTTTAGAGTACATCAATGCTATCCCACAATCCACTGGGGCTGTGTTTCCCAACACTTCCATCCCAAATCTTCCCAGGAACTGGAAGCAACATCCTGGTTCAAGAACAGCTGCTGGGCATTGAGCAGTTCATGTGGAACTGATGAGTTAAACTGGAAACACAGTCAACGCTCACATGTATTAGCATAGCCAGCACGAAGAAGTTGCCCTGCCTCCAGCACACTGCTTTCTGGCCAGAGGAACACCACAGGATTCTGATTAAGCTCTGGTGTGAGGCAAGGAAGATGTTCCACTTCAGCAAGAGTACAAGAATTCTGGTTAAGCTCTGGTGTGAGGCGAGGAAGATGTTCCACTTCAGCAAGAGTACAAGAAGTAAACGTGTCTACAAAGCTATATCCAAGCAGCGGGTGGCGTTGGGGAGTGACCAGACAGCTGAACAACGGAGAGTGAGAATCAAATGGCTGAGGACAGACTACTGTAAAGTCAAAGATTCTAACGGTGCCTCTGGGAACTGCCCATTTTCCTGCCTTTTTCACAAGGAATGGGAATTGTAGGGAGTCTGAGGCCACAGTGATGCATGACAATTTGCTGGGCAGCAACGGCACCCTTATAACTCCCCAGTCACAGACATCACCAGAGGAGAGCCAGCTGCTTAATGAAGGGCAAGAAGACACCCTGGTGCTGAGGTGAGTAACCAAAGAGGCTATGCTGCTGGAGCAGGTACTACCCATCCTGGGTCTGTACTTGGAGAAGCTGTTTGGGAATGGCCCTGGGGAGCAGCCCACTGCAGAAGTGGTATCTGAGCAAGCACTGGAGCCAGAGCTGAAGCCTGGGAAACTTCTGCCACCATGTTTGTTGTTAATATATGGATGGGAGAGATTTTACATCTTATGACCCTAGTCAATTCTTAATACAAGCTGGGGTTTTGGTGAGCTTCCATTCAGGACAGAACCCATGCCATTCTCCAGTATCACCCCCTCAACACTATGTGAGATTCAAAATGGACACCATGAAATGAGGAAAAAAGTTATACAAGCAACTGTCATGAAATTTTTACTAGTTACTCATTGATTGTTATAAGTATGGGTTCAGGCGTCACAATTAACAGCCTTGTGTACTCCACCCATCTAATACAGTACATCTTATAAATCGGCCATACCTGCACTGTGCCAGACCACCTGTAAAGGGAGTCCCAAGGCTCTCTGGCTCTTGATAAAATAAAGATGATAATGCTTACCTACTTTTCATCTCTACTTTGAAAATTGCTTCACAAGTGCTTATTACAGTATTAACTAAAACACTCAAAGTGGGGGGAAATATTGTTTAAATTTTAAAACAAAGCTAATTAGCATGTTCAGTTTTATAAACCTCTGTAGAAGAACTTGATTAAACAAAATGTTTAACATCCAATGGACCAAAATATGAAGCAGTGAAAAACTGACATAGGTTTTGTTTATTCTTATGCTCAGAATCTTGACTCCTGTAATTAGCATGGTTGCCTTCCAAACTATTATACAGGATTAGACCATCTAGTCCAGGATCCTGGCACTAGGGGGTGACCAGAAAGCAAATGTGAAAAATCGGGGGGGGGGGGAAGTAAAGGTGTCTATATAAGACAAAGCCCAAAATATTGGGGACTGTCTCTATAAAATTGGGACATCTGGTCACCCTAGCTGGCACCAAGAGTAGCCAGTACCAGATGCTTCAGAGGAATAAGCTAGAATCTTCAGAACTGTGCAGTTCTGAAATTGGAGAAGCTTCTTCCTAATTACTGTTAGTTAATGTTTTTGGTTTATGCCTGAAACATGAGGATTTGTATCTCTCTCTTCTTTTAATCTGTAACTGCGCACGTTCTCATTAAAGACATATTCCAATCCTTGCATGTATCTGGCTAAGCTTTGCCTCAACATTGTATTGTAACAATGTATCCCAAAGGTACCATATGCATTGTGTTTAAAAAAAAAATCTGTAGATTTAAAAAAATGTGCCTTTCAGTTTCATTGGATGTCACCTTATTGTTTTATTTAATAAAAAGGATAAATAGAAGCACTTGTGATATGCCTTCTCTATATTATTTATTGTTATATATGCCCTTATGTCCTTTTTTATTCATCTCCTATGTAAACAATCCTAATCTTACACCTCAAATGGAGTCTTTCTATGCCATTTTCATCATCTGTCTTTGATTTCCTTTCTCCGCTCTACCTTTCTCCTGATATGGTGACCCAAAAAGAATGCACTATTTCAGATGAAACCATACCATTGCCTTATTTAATAACTTTATACTTTCAGTATCTCTGTCTCATTCTTTGTACATCCTAACATGATGTTTCATTTTACCATTCCTGCACATTGAACAGAGGTTTATACTCAGTTTTTTTTCTCAGTGATTACAGTCAACTTTGAGACCAGAGAGGTGCATGAGTAGTTCAAACAATTCTGTCCAATATGCAATACATCGAATTTCATCTGCCACTGTACTGCCCAATCACCTAGCTACCTTTGTTATCCCTCTGGATCTCTTCAATCTTCTAGTCTCTTAATTATCCTAAATAATTTTCTCATCTGCAAACATTGATACTTCACTGCTCATCCCCTTCTCCAGCTTCTTAATTATATTAATCACTTGTCCTAGTACTCAACCTTGGGCCATCCCACTACTGATCTTCTGCCCAGTTAAAAGCTAGGCACATTTCTACATTTCATTTTTCTTATTTAATTTCTGATCCATGACAAAACTTTACCTCTTGCCCCCCTGACTACTGAGATGCTTTCATAGCCGCTCAAACCCTTTCAAAGGTTCTAAAGGAGAATCAAAGTTAGTTGGATTTTTATCTCCAATTTGGAAAGACTCACGTTTACTTTTACAGAAACCACACTTCTTTGTCCTTATCAATCATATTCCCCTATGTCATGGTGTCTTTTATCTTTCTGATTGTTTTATCCAGTTTATCTCATTGTGAAGTAAGGCTTAGAGGTCTGTAATCACAAGATTGCCCTGAACACTTGCATCTGCTTGGCTGTCTAATACCCTTGCAATGTCTCTCATTTTACATTTGCATTAACCTTTGCTAGGATGGGGAAGGGCCTAGTGACTAAAGCATAGAATTTGGAGTCAATACTGGATTCTAGTCCCAGTTCAACCATTTACTTGCAGTGTAACCTGGAGTAAATAATTTCGCTTTTCTGCACCTCCCCACCTGTAAAATGTGAATAATACTTAATTATCTCATAAGGGTATTGGGAAGCTTAATTTATTAATGTTTTGTAAAATGCCTTGAGATCCTCACTGAGAAAATGCCATAAATGCCAAATGTCAGTTTTTATAAATATTAATTATCCATTAAATATCCATTAATAGCATAGTTTATCAGTTTCAGTAGGACTGTCCTAATTCTGGGGAGAAATTCCCATGCAGAACCAACTTTGTCAAAGAATCCTTCATATTTACCACATTACTGTTTTCTGCCTCAACTGCCTTCATCTTTTCTTGCTCTGATCTGTTCCTCTGAAAGGGCTTTATAAACACAGGTACAAAAAGGTTTGTCAAGCATGCATCTGTTTATTTAGGAACTTATCTACTTGTCAAATCCAGAGTGTTAGTCCTAGCATGAATGCACTGGTGTATTAACAGTTTAAACTTTCAACATATTTATAGAGAGACAAGGTGGGTGAGGTAATATCTTTTATTGGACCAACTTCTGTTGGTGAGAACAGGGGCACTGGAACAATTTTTATAGAAGGGGTGCTGAGAGCTACTGACTCAAACTGTAAACCATGTATATAATGGAAATCACTTCAAGCGAGGGGGTGCAGCAGCACCCCCAGCACTCCTAGTTCCAGCACCTATGGTGAGAGAGTCAAGCTTTATTCAACCAATTTCTGTTGGTGAGAAAAGATATTACATCATGCACTTTGTCTCTCCAATATCCTGGGACCAACATGGCTGCAACAAAACTGCATACAACTTATTTATAGACTATTCAGAAGAATCTGAATAACTCGTTGAAACATGTTGTGTCACTTGGACACTTTTCTCTCTCTAGGCTTTGGCCCAGATTTTTTTTATATTGGTTTTGGGCTTCCACAGGCATAAACCAGTGCACACAGCCCTGGAGGCAGAAAGTCTGCTAAAGGAGGTTTCAGTCATACAAGGAAACCTCAGCCTTCTTGAGGCGGCATTAGGCATAAGCAGACTAAGCAATTGGTTAGACCCATGAGCAGCTTGAGGGGGTCCCCTATTAATTATTAGTATCTGTTGGGGGGAATATTTATGCTTAGGGCTCCCAATGGGTTAACATCAGTTCCCTCATCTGGGGGCAGAACAGCCTGAAAGTATGCCCATATCTAAAGAAAGGGTATGGGCAGAGCGGCCAATGGATTTGTTAACTTGGTGCACTGACTCTGCAGCCTCCGCTGATTGAACTCCAATGAAGTCCTGGATGGAAACTAAAACCGTTCTCTTTGGTAGATCTCCCAAGAAAAGAAGGCAGTGGGAAAACAGGCTGCGGCCTGTGTTGGGGCTGAATTTTGCCCGTGGAACAGAAATGATCGGTACCTCCCTACACAAGCAGCATTGAATATGTCCCATATCTTCATCAACATTACAAATCTTAACATTGAGGCTTACCGCACAGGAAAACGCAAGTCAATATTTTATAAGAAATAACCTCAGAAATACAACATGAGATGTATGGCCATCTGTAAAGATGCTAAAGGTGCCACATGCCAAGAAAATATCTTCCACATAATTCTCCTTTTGAAGGAGAAGTTAGCAAAGCCTAGTGGAATTGTTTATGCTTACCCTTTTGAACCACAGTTATCTTGCACATTTTGTAGTTGTTAACCATGATCTGTTTACTATCAGTGAACACAAGACCCAAGTCTTATAATGCCTTTGAAACATCTTTCACGGCAATAGGACTTTACAAGTTATGAGCTCCAATCTGCAAGATGCTGAGGATCATAGCCTACTGGAGCTCCCAAGAAGGTGGTAAGCAGGGCACCATTTCAGAAAAATTCAGAGTGGGGCAAATATAGAACATTCTCTGTCCCGAATGGCATCATGAATGATAAAAATCTAGGCAATTATTATTTTCCTAATGTTTGTGTACAAAGTCGGGGGGTGGGGCAGGAACATAGAAGACATAATGGAGCACATAGATCTGTGAAAAGTGGCAGGGAGGGGGCAACAGCCCATGGCAAATTATGCCCCTGATTTCAGTGACTTGGCATTAAGACCATCCCTTCTGCTCAGTAAAGGGAATTGCTTTTCTGCATTAGTACTGCCAACAATGGAAGCTCTAGGGTAGACAGAACACAGGCTTTTTTATTGCAGTGATACTTAGGAGACCTGGGGTCAGTTCCAGCTGCTGCCACAGACTTTCTTTGTGACCTCCCAGCAAGTCACTTAAGGTTATGGTTTTCAAAGGTGACATGATTTTGGAGGGGTGGGGGGTGCTCAGCTTTTGAATGAGCAACTTGAGATGTCTTAGAGGGGCCAGATTTTTCCTAGGATTAATACTCGTCACTTTCTTACAATCAGGCTCCCTCCAGCTTCCCATTAGCGCAAGTTGGGCATCCAAAAAGTAGGCCCACAAAATCACAAACCATTTCTGAAGATCTTGGCCATGTTCTCTCTCTGCCTCTGTTACCCCTGTTATAGGGCTGTATAACAATAATTCCTTGGTCTGTCTTATCTTTTTAGATTGTAAGCTCTCTAGGACAGACTCGTACTATGTGTATAAACAGACCCTACCACCATGGGGCACCTAGGTGCTACCGTAATAAACAAATTACCATAGACAAGGCCTGAAGTCCTTACTCAAGCAAAACTTCGATCTGAAGCAAATGGAAGCTTTACCAGAGTAAAGTCTTCAGGACTGGGGCATGCCATCATACAGTTCTACCACACTGAACTTAATTTCTCAGTCAGCAGTCTGTAGAGACTGCTGTTCCAGAGTTCAAAGGTGTAGTACTGTAGTGTGAATTACAGTTTTGGTAACTTTTAGAAGTTTTTCTTAAAACACTAGTAGCTAACATCAAAATTAATAGAGCAATTCACTACCTTTTGAATCAATCTGAATTCGAACAAGAGCAGTATGCAAAAGAAAGAGAAGTAAATAACTGTAGAAATGCAGGCTTGTGGCTGCTTAATACAGACATCAGCCTATGCCAGTTAATACCCATCAGTCCTCTTCCAACTTGGAATGGTTCACCACCATATTTCTTGACTCCTGTGTATTAGCAGAACCATTTATATTTCCTGCCTGCCAGAAGAGACACACAAAATGATTTAAGGGTGAAAATTTCTACTTGTTTCCACAGACTGAGACTCAAGTCAGAAAAGAGAAGAATAGTATGCTTTTTCATTCAATCTCTCTTTATGGGCCACTGCCAGCACTTGCCCTTTTCTCACAAGTCCAATACACTGTGCCAAAGATTGAAGAATTAAAAGGTTTGGTTCTGCATGCTGAACCAATAGCAAAAGGCCTTGGCAGTATAAAGTGCATCCCCTTTGGGTCCTATTCAGGGCCGGCTTCAGGCACCAGCCTACCAAGCATGTGCTTGGGGCGGCACCTGGAGGGGGGGGCGGCACTCAAGTTTTTAGGGTTTTTTTGTAAATTAAAAAAAAAACCAAAAAACTTCCTCTGGCGCCCCTGCCGGGGCAGCAGGGCGGCCGGCGTGCTCCGCTCCCCGCCGGGGCAACGGGGCCGCCAGCGTCCTCCACTCCCCGCTGGCGCCCCGGCCGGGGCAGCGGGGTGGCCGGCGTGCTCCGCGCCCCGGCCGGGGCAGCGGGGCGGCCGGCGTTCCGCGCTCCCCACTGGCAGGGGGAGCGGGGCAGCGGGCATGCCGCCCTCCCCCCCCCCCCCCGCATTTTGGCGGGGTGGCGTTTTTTGGGGGGGGGTGTTGGCCGGCGTGGGGGAGGGCGGCGCTTGTGGGTTTGTTTGTTTTTTGCTTGGGGCGGCCGAAAAGCTAGGGCCGGTCCTGGTCCTATTTCAAGAGTTCACTTAGCAACTCCTCCATAAACATATGGCATAAAAGGGAGCAAAAGCGGATGAAAGTGGGTCAGGGAACAGAGAAGATGGGGAGTGGCACCTCCTTTGCATGTTCCTATGCTGTCTGTGGGACCTTGCAGCAGCCTGTCTCATCCCATTCTAAGGTTTGGGAGGCTGTAGCATGGAGAAGGAGGGGAAGCAACAACTATCCTTGGCATGCTCACCACAGAACATAGTGGCTATTAGTGCAAGATTTAATGTTGTTTCTACCTGTGCTTCCCTTAGGAGAGGGGCCATAGTATTATGTGGACAGAAGATGAGCCCAATAGGTGTAGGTCATGTTGGTACGGAATAATAGAAATTGGGCAGCGTCATAAAAATGCAGATTGTTGGATACACCGGATGAAGGCCTCACCCCTGCAGACACTTAAGCACATGCTTAACTTTACATATGAGCGTAGTCACAGTGAGTTCCATAGGGTTACTTATGGGCTTGATCCTTCAAGGTGTTGAGTATGTTGGCCCCAAGCCAACAAAGCACATACTTTAAGTACACGAATAGTCCCAATGACTACTCACGTGCTTCAAGTTAAGCACTTTGGTGGACTGGGGCTAGCATGCTTAGCATGTTTCAGGATTGAACCATATGTATTTAAATGTCTGCAGGATTGGGACCCAAATTGTTACTTGGCACTTTTACGGCACTTCCCAGAAATGTTCCTTACCCCTCAAAGAATAGTAGAAATGCTTAAAATTGACCTTGCATCAAATAAAGACCAAAAGGGAATATTTAATTTTTAGTCAAGAACTAATTTAAATCCCTCTTTTTCATATGATTGCTCATGGGACTATTTCTTAAATTAATCTTATGCTATACTTAGGGCTACAATGTCAATTGTAAAAGAAAAATCAATGCACAAAGAGAAAAAGGTGAGGGAAAAATCAGACTGAGTTGTAGCATTATCTCTAGTAAGCAGAGCAAAAGAAGCTACCAGCTTTCTATTATTTGTCACTTGAGGTTAAACCTGAAGAAAAAAAGCAGAAGGAGGTCTTTTGATACAGTCCTTATCATAGAGAAAATTCTGGACTTGCTACAAAATTTTAGCAAATTAGACCCGAGGCATTAAATTTAAAAAGACTCGGTTTCATTTTATTAGAACAAGAGTATAAGTTCTCTAGTGAAATTAGGTACATTTTCACATTTAGGTCTGGAACCTCCTGAGTGTTAAACTTATGAGGCAAATATTTTTATTCTTTTTAAGTTAGAATGTAAATGGCAGTACTAATTATTTACCCATTACACCTGCAACAAATTATTTGTTTAAACATTCATTTTGGAGAATGAGTTTCAGCTCTGAATATTAATGGTAGCTATGTGATTGCAATTATTCATAGATTTCAGACTTGTAGGTACAAGATTTGAGACCACTTTCTTTTCCCTAATATGTCCTTAAGACAGCAGTCTCAAACTGGAAGGCTGGCCATTCCAGATACGCCCTTCCTACTTGCAGGAGCGGTTCAGACAAGAGGTGCAAGCAAGTCTAGGAAAAATGGAAACTTTTTCTTAAGTGAAAAACTCTAATATGACTCAAGAGGAAGACCATTCTCTTGAATACTGTATATTTAATTACATGCAAATGAATCGATGCCTTTCATTACATGATCACATATTGGGTTTTTTCCTCTGCCTCACTCTTCATAGGATGGATGGAACTCAGGGAACAAGGCAGCTGTTCCAATATTTCTCTTTATCTTCATCATTCAGTGTGGCCCCATTCCTTATTCACTGCACATCATCCACGCACTGTACCAAATAATAAATTATTCATTTTCTCATGATCTCTTCTAGGGTGCTCATCACCATAGCACGAGTGCCTCAAATGGTGGATACTGTCTCCACATCTCCCCTATGACATCAGAGTGTTGTTCTCTCTATTTTACTAATGGGGAAACTGAGAAACTTGGCTGAGGCTATTAAATGAATTACTGGCAGACCCAGGATTAGAATTCAGTACCTCCTGATTCCCAAATATGTGCTCATTTCACTAAATCAAACTGCATTAGTGCCAGGGATGCTGAGCATCCACTGATCCTATTGACTTTAATTATAGCACTTGGGCAAATTAGGGACTCAGCATGAGGAACACAGAATTACTAGCCACCTGTCAAAATCTTGATTTAAATGGCTTGTTGAGCATCACATAGAAGTCTGTGGCAGAATAGAATTCAGAGTAGCAGCCGTGCTAGTGTGTATCTGCAAAAAGAACAGGAGTACTTGTGGCACCTTAGAGACTAACAAATTGTGTTCTTCTTTGAGTGTTTGTTAATATATATATAATATGCCACTGTTGGTGCACATATGCCCCAGACACTTGAGTGTGGATTCTTTTGGCCAACAGTGTCTGTTTAAGATCTGTGCCTTGACTGTCCTCATGCCTCCAACCCATGGTGGAGAGGGTGGAATGACCCCAACTGACTCTGTGCTGTAGCTACTTGCGGTGTCCAACCCTTGTCACTCTTTGTGTGGCTTACCCATTGTTTTGTAAATAGATAGGTACTTAGTCATTAGTGTTAGTTCAGAGATTTTCTGTTGGACTGGGGCCAGCATGCTTACCATGTTTCACGATTGAACCCTATGTATCTCTGCTGGATTGGGACCCGACTTGTTACCTGTTGCTTTTAAGCCATTTCCCAGAAATGTTCCTTATCGCTCACAGAATAGTAGAAGTGCTTAAAATTGACCTTGCATCACAAAAAGTGATCACCAGGTTATTCTGGTTTATTTATTTTTTTAAAATTTGGTAGCAGACCTTTTCCTCTGTAACAAGAATAAAACCTGTTTTGTTTTCGTCTGAGAATCTGCCCTTGTGTCAGGACCAGTCAGGACTGAATGGAAACCTCCAGGCTTTAAGAAATGCCTTGTAAATCTTTTTCAAAGAGCTGAAGATGTTCTTTTTGGAGAAGTCAATGCATTCCTCTTCAGCCTCTGGAGTAGCTAGTGCAGAAATTCCTGAGTACTCATAATCAAAACGTGCTCCTGCTGGCTCCTCTGCTCACAGAATCAAGATTACCACTCTTAAGATTTGTCCTCCTTACCTGGTAAAATCTCAGGAGACAGGAAAGAGCACAAAGCCCACAAAAGGAAGATATCTGTCTCCTTCACAGGTCTTTCCTCAAGGAGCCACAAATCCTGTCATATCGCAGCAGAAAATGACCCAAGATAGATCCTTCTGGCAACCATTCAGGCACCAGTCACTGTGCCTCTAGACCAGTTTCCTCAGTATCACAGAAATCCCCTGGTACCAATAGCTGTAGTACCAGAGATAAGTGGTGGAGACTACCCCAGTATTAACACCATCTAATCACTTGACTTGTTTGATACCAAAATCCTACAGGGCTTCAAAGGACCTTTCCTATCGTTTCTTCAGTAGTGGGCTCCCCACTGTTGGCAGTAACGAAGTTACTTCTGGTATGGACTGCTGTTCTTACACTAGTACCAAGCATATCAGCGATGCCAATCAGAGCACAGTCTATTGGTTCTCCCAGTACTCCAGATGGAACTGCTCCACCTCTCCAAGAGGAGTACTCCTTCGTTTTCTTCAGCTCTGATGATTCATTCCTTGGGGTCTAGATATTCAGGGCATTACACACCAGTGAGAGTGTAGAGTAGAGCTAGACGGGAAATGGTTTTTCCATCCCATGAAAATTTTCACCATATTGAAAAACTTTCCCATCCTGAACTGGTACAATGACTATATCTCAAGTTTTCATGAATCAAAAATCTGCGGGGGAGGGAGGGGATTTTGGTTTGGGTCAATTGAAACATTTCATTTTTGGTTATGGCCACTTATTTCAACCATTTATTCCCAACTACAATTATCTTAAATTCTTAAACAAAAAGTCTTTTTGAACAGGAGAACCCAAATTTTTTGTTTAAAAAATGTTGAAATGAAAAGTTTTGACAAATTTAAAAAAACCAACACTTTTTCATGAAAAGTTTTAGTTTAAATGAAAATTCATGATAAATTGATACATTTAGTAAGGGGATTATATGATTGGGTTGCCTGGAATACCAGGGGACTAGATTTGATGACCCAGGTGGTCACATCCAGTCTTGTGAAAGTCAGACTAGAAAGCCAACATCTGCTTCCCAATCCAGGGCTAGATCCACTTCTCTATCAGTTCACAAAAGGGCATTATAGCCAGAATCTGCCCCACTGCCAACTGAAGAGACTAGTCGTGGCTCTGATTAGGAGCCCTAGGCAGAGAATTATCCTGACCCAGTACCTATCTGTTTATCTCCTGGTGAGGCTCTGAAACCCATATTATCTATCTCAATCCAGCTGAGCACAAGACATTCTGGACTTGCTGCATAGGAAGGCTGATCCACTGGCAATTCCAGTGGATGTGAACCAGGAAAAATGGCAAGAGCTTCTGGATATCTTTCACATCTCTGTGCCTGGATATCTTGCAGTGCCCATCACTGAGGAGGTTTTAGACCAGCTAAATTGCTCTGACAGATGTCTGCTTCTCTGCCACAAACATCAAAAATTGCAGATCATTGCTATAAAGTGCTTTTCCAAGGCTTTGAGCAACTTTTTCCACACAACTGAGTCACTGGTTCTCACAGTGGCGAACAAGAGGTGTACATATAGTCAACAGAAAGCTACGCCTCAAGACAAGGAGCTCAAGAAGCTAGATTTATATGACTGGAAAAATCTCTACAGCATCACCAATTACTAGGCCTTACTGATGAAGTACAATTTAAACTGGGACTTCACCTGTACATTCACTGAAAGACTTCCTCAATATATCAGAGAGGAGCTTAAGGCCTTTATTTTCAAAGGTCAACTTGAGGTGCATGATCCCTCCAGGTGGCCCTGGATACTGTTGACACAGTTTCTAGATCCATAGCAAGCTCAATTGCCATAAGGAGACTCTCATGGCTTCAGTCATCAGGAGCTACAAGTTACAATTGAGATTTTTCATCTGAAGGATCTGAACTTTTTATTGTAAAGACAGATGAGGCTTTACACTCTCTGAAAGACTCTCGGACAAGACTGAGGTCCATAGGAGTCTATGCCCCTACACAAAAAGCTGAAACATTTACACCTCAACCACAGCAGAGGCAGTCATTCTATACCCATGTAGACAACCTGAACCACTCAGGAAGCACCAGAAATCTCAGAGGAGGAAATAATCTAGCTTTACACCATGTCTTCACACCAGCCTCATCATCAAGGTAGCATGTAGAAGATTTGACACCTTAGTCAAGAGCAACATGCAAATTCTGTTGATCTTCCTGTTATATCCCTTCCATTAGGGAATCATATATTTCGTTTTTATGGGATTTGGAACACCACCACTATGTAGATGTTGGAAATTACAGAGATGGGCTATCCAAATCCACATCCTCCCTAATACCTTCACACCTTCCCCATCCCTTTTCAGGGACCCCTTTGACAAAACCATGTTACATCAGGAGGTGCAATCGCTTATAAATATTGGAGCAGTGGAAGTAATAACTCAAGAACATGGGGAAGGGTTTCTACTCTCTTTACTTTCTAATCCTCCTGCCCCCAAAAAGGGGGCTAGTGCTCTGTTCTGGATAACTGCACATCTTCATTCACTGGCGCAGGCTCAGGATAGTAACTCTAGCCTCAGTAATTCCAACCCTACATCACTTAATGTCTGATTTCCAACTCATCAGCATTGTGCAACACAAGACTCGCATAACATAATTGATTTCAAATAATGTGGGAAATAATGTGCCTCTTAAAGGTACAGTTCTCCACACCTTTCTTCCCCAGCCTAATAAAACAATTAACAATCAATATTAACATTATATGTATTTGAAATTCTGCGTTACCAACCTGCTAACTAAACAATTGGTCTCTGAGGTGTCCTGTACTGTTACATGAACCTGCAGATCTCCCGAGACATCAGTATTACTGTTGGCAGGAGGCAGTAAGACCATGAGTTGTGCTAGTGTCATATGATGGGACTCAGCCCTTTCAATCTGCTGTGATTATTGTCTCTCTGAGACCTTCTCAGGCAAGATGGCCAACTCAGTGCCCTTTATCTCCCTCTCTGCTGCAATTTGTAGAAGATGTCACCTATTCATCTGCAGTATGTATTTGTCTGAGGTGACAACCTCATGATCATGGGGCAACCTCTTGTGACACCACTGCTATTTGCAACCATTGTTTCCCATAATAGATATGCACGGTGTAATTTTCATTAAGCAGCTCCCAGAACTCCAAATCATATTGAGTTTCTTTTGCCTCATCTGTCTCTTTATACATCTGCAAATCCCATGACTCTGATATCAGTTTCTAACACTGCAGGCATCCTTTTTAAAGTTTTCTGTTGAACAAAATGTCAGCAGGTGATAACCCATGTTTCCTTGGTACCATTCTGTAATTTAAGAGTGCTAAATAAAGATCAGAGTCCAACTCCACAGCCCTTTTCAGTAGGCTTTATTATTTTGATAGTTTTACACCAATGCATTGAATTGGGAATAATAGGGATTGGGTCATTACTTGTCTAAACCCATACTTCATTGAAATACGCTTAAATTTATGCCCACTAAACTGTGGCCCATTGTCAAACATTACCATATCAGGTATACTGAGTCTAGCAAAAATAGATTTTATATGTACAATCGCCTAACTGTAGTTTCTTCTAGTAAGTTTACTTCAGGGAAGCGAGGAAAAAAAAGCCTAGGACAAGAATCATAGAATCATAGAATCTCAGGGTTGGAAGGGACCTCAGGAGGTCATCTAGTCCAACCCCCTGCTCAAAGCAGGACCAACCCCAACTAGATCATCCCAGCCAGGGCTTTGTCAAGCCTGACCTTAAAAACCTCTAAGGAAGGAGATTCCACCACCTCCCTAGGTAACCCATTCCAGTGCTTCACCACCCTACTAGTGAAAAAGTTTTTCCTAATATCCAACCTAAACCTCCCCCTCTGCAACTTGAGACCATTACTCCTTGTTCTGTCATCTTCTACCACTGAGAACAGTCTAGATCCATCCCCTTTGGAACCCCCTTTTAGGTAGTTGAAAGCAGCTATCAAATCCCCCCTCACTCTTCTCTTCTGCAGGCTAAACAATCCCAGTTCCCTCAGCCTCTCCTCATAAGTCATGTGCTCCAGCCCACTAATCATTTTTGTTGCCCTCCGTTGGACTCTTTCCAATTTATCCACATCCTTCTTGTAGTGTGGGGCCCAAAACTGGACACAGTACTCCAAATGAGGCCTCACCAGTGCCGAATAGAGGGGAATAATCACGTCCCTCGATCTGCTGGAAATGCCCCTAAAAGAACATAGCTTTTTTCCAGCCAGCATAAACAAATGTATGCCTACTTTGTTCCTGGGTGTCAATTTTTCCTATACCATCAACATGGGCTCTTTTGCTTGACTTGGCCTATATTTTTGGCATGTGTGACAAGTCTTAACAGCATTCTCAATATGTCACTGTTTATTTGAGGCCCGTATGTTTCAGGCCCTTGTAGATTTTTTGTTTCTCAAATGACCTCCATGTATCCTTTTTAACATATTTTTCTGTCACATCTTATCTTAGGAATCATCATCCTGATGCCTTTAAACAAAATCTCATCTGGGACTGAGAGCTCCTTCTTTAACTGGTGATAGAAACTGGGAATATGCTGTTCCAGCCAGCCTGTGTGCTAATAGCTCTAATTACTTTCTGATGTACACCTCTGTCACATTCTGACCACTGCCTCCCCTTTGCATTTAAGTCAGGACACACTTCTGATGCCATCAGTGTACAAGGACCCATACATTTTGTCTGCTCATGGAGTTTGCACCCTGACACTATACTGCGCAGTTTATGGCTTCCTATCAGTGGCCAACTAGGCCATTAAGATTATTTCTTATCAACAATTCATATACCGATGAAATGTATGAGTTGGAGAGCAAAGTATCAGTGGCACTGTTGTGCTCAGACTGAGTCTGCAAACTATGCATATGCTGGAGAGAAGAAAATTCTGGGGACGTTGGTTCTCCACCATAGTATCTGCAATCAGCAGAAATGCTCTGGTACATGGATCACCTAGTAATCCAAGCATCTTTTGCCCAAAACAGTTGGCTATTTCATGCTGTGAGGCATTTTCTACTATAAGGTCAGTTGGATTCAGATCGGCCCCCTTTCTTGTACGTAAACCATTCCAGAAGGGGACAAATGTAAATTCTTCTCTGCTTGTATTTCAACCAGTGTTATTAAACAAACTTTATTGGTTCTGCTGTTAAGATTGAACCAGCAACTTTTAAGTTTGACCAGGCCTTTCTTAGCTAGTAAAATCTAGTAGGGATGTGTTGATTTCTTTGGTAAGGATTATCAATGTCTGTCTCTAAAAAGTCAAGAAAATGGCTTCACTCAGACAGGGATGAAGTCCATTATTAAGGAAAATATCTTTTTAATGCTGTCTGTCTAATTATCATTCTCACTGTCTGTCTGTATAATACATATCACACGGTAGTAGCTGACCTAGTGACAGAGGACAAATGTCCATACTGATTCTCTGTTAGTTCTGTCTTCTTCTTTTAGTGTCAACTGTCCGTAATGGGCTGTCTTTATTATCACTTCAAAAGTTTTTTTCCCCTGCTAATAGTTCCTCTTAATTAATTAGCCTCTTACAGTTGGTATGGTTACCAGAGCCGGAACTGGGAATTTCTGCGCCCGAGGCAGGGGTGCAGAATTCCGAGGGGCTTACCTGCGGGAGGTCCTCCCCTGCCGCCGAAGCCGCTTCTGCTTGCCTGCGGGAGGTCCACCAGTCTCATTGTAGAAGGTACCCTTCGCCGAATTGCCGCCGAAGCCATGGGATCGGTAGACCTCCCGCAGGCAAGCAGAAGCAGCTTCGGCGGCAGTTCGGCAGAGGGTATTTTTAGCAGCTGCCGAAGCCGCTTCCGCTTACCTGCGGGAGGTCTGTTTGCAGAGGGCCCCCTCTGCCGAATTGCCGCCGAAGCCGTTGGACCAGCGGACCTCCCGCAGGCAAACGGCTTCGGCGGCAGGGTGGAAGTGCTGCTAATAATACCCTCCGCCGAAGACCTCCCGCAGGCAAGTGGAAGCGATTTCGGCGGAGGGTATTATTAGCAGCACTTTTGCCCTGCTGCCGAAGCCGCTTCCACTTACCTGCGGGAGGTCCGCCGGTCACGCGGCTTCGGCGGCAATTCGGCAGAGGGGAGACCTTGTCCTTTTGCGCCCCTGCCAGCAGTGTGCCCCAAGGTGAGTGCCTCAATGGCCTCGCCCTCGTTACAGCCCTGATGGGTACTTCCATCTTTTCATGTTTCTCTGAATGTATAAATATCTTCTTACTGTATGTTCCATTCTATGCATCCGATGAAGTTTATGCTGAAATAAATGTGTTAGTCTCTAAGATGCCACAAGTACTCCTTTTTTATTTGCTGACACAGACTAACACGGCTGCTACTCTGAAACCTCTTCAGCTTTTGATACCATAGATGTTTGGGCCTTGCTTAGATTAGATTATTTCTTTTGAGATAACCCCAAAGGGAGTGGCTTGTTTTGCCATCTCCTGTGTTGACCGACACCTTGGATATATAATTTCACCAGTATGAAGATTATGCACAGTGTGTGCTTTCTCTCTCATTCACAAAATTTTCTTTGGTTAAACCCAGGTGATATGGTCTCTTCTAGTGCATGGCAGAGATTGGCACTGAGGTGAATATGAGATTATTAAAATCAATCCATACAAGACTGCGGTGATGCTGGTAGTTTGGGGAAGCATTTGTAGAATATGTTAAGGATCATATCCACTTTTTGTAAAGATTTTCTGTCTGAGGTACTTCTAGATTATTGTTTTGAGTCACTTCTCACCATTATCCAATACCTCTGTTAGTCTATAAGGTGCCACAGGACTCTTTGTTGCTTCTCACCATTACTTCATCTGTTTATCTAGAATAATTGACAAATTCTGTCCAGTGTGTACTTAACCAGTAATTCATAATTTGCAACCTCTTGACCATATTATTGCAATGAGCTCTGCTTGAGGCCATTTGTGCAGACCACGCAGCGGCTTCAACTAGGGCAGAATTTGGAGGCTCACCTGCTTAGCAGTGTGAAGTTTAGAGAACATAACACCTGTTCATTAAAGGCTTTAC
Organism: Chelydra serpentina; assembly: GCA_037349315.1. Taxonomy (NCBI): domain Eukaryota; kingdom Metazoa; phylum Chordata; order Testudines; family Chelydridae; genus Chelydra; species Chelydra serpentina. Next base: position 149,534,967 of record JBAIAC010000004.1, on the reverse strand, counting down.
TGGCTTCCTCTTTGCTTCCAGATACAAGTCAAGATGTTGATTTTCATCTATAGTTTGGGCCCTAAATACAACTTGTGTATTACCACAATGCTGGTGATACAATGTAGTTGCTTTCACTGTTTTTCTTTTCTTTTAATAGTCTGGAGACAGCAAGCAGGGTGTTCTTGGTGAAGGGTCCTCAGTTCTGCAACCTACAGCAGCTGCCAAATCTGATTTTCAAACTACCATGTGGGATAACTGTATAAAGTTCATCTTACTTAATGTTAAGTTTTAATAACTGCACATTTGTTTAAGAGCTTTTTTAATAAACCTTTTTTTAATAAACAATATTTTCCCTAGGGAAAAAAAATCTCAGAACTCCCTGATAAATGCTTTAGCTTTCTTCTGAAAACGATCTTTTCAAACTCTGGCTAAAAAATACCTGTTAAGCCATTTAGAATATGCTTCTGCACATGGTTTTGTAGAATTCCAAAAGGTTTATGGAACAGAATGTACCAGCCTTTACCTTTTTTTAAATTTGAAGCTCACTCGATACCTGACACCTTACTACTTTATAATGCATCCTAGGTGAAATGGTACAAGAAGAAATGGCATTTAGGCTCCCCCATCAAGAATGATCATCTACAGTGCACGGTTTAAAAAGATAAATCAAGGCTCTGAGGACTAGTGAGGTGGTGGTTGTCTTTTCTCCTTTTATAACTAGAGGGGCTCAACGGTGCCCAGTTTTAGGGGAACGAGGCTCTCTACATCCCATCTGAAACTGCTCGTGTGACTGTGACAGGAAACGATTTTGACCATCCGGGGGAGGGGGCAATAAATGACGCTTTAAATGGCCATTTCCCTGGGCTAAGAGCAAAGCACCTGATAATGCGGGGGGGAGACGAGGCTGCCACCTTAATAGCGATCCCACGTCTCTCTTAGCCGCCTTCGCCTTGCTGTCTGGCAGCGGTCACGGCTAGCGAGAGATTAGGGAGGGTTTCCTCTTTCACCCTCAGTTTGTCCCCGGGCCGCTGCCAGCACTTGCTGCACAGTCCGTCTGGCTCTGCCCGGCTTCCCTGCCCTGCCCGGCCCGGCCCGCTTCCTGGAGGCGCCTGTCAAGCCCCAGCACCGGGCGGGCCGAGGGAGCAGCCGCTCTCAGCGCCGCTGCGCTGCCCGGGACGCTGACCGCACGCGGCCGCTGGCCTCCGACAGCCGCCTTCGCCCTGGGGCGAGGCAGGGAGCGGGGCGCAGCCTCTCTTCCCCCTGCTTCTCCATGGGCCACACACAGCGCGTGCCTCGGAACCCGGGCAGGGAACGACCCCGCCCCGCCCGAGCTTCACGTGGGAGCCTCCTCCCTCCGCCCGGCCCTTCGCTTCCTATGACGTTATGTGGGACCGGGACGCGCCTGCGCACAGGGGCCAATCCCTGTCTCCCGGAGGAGTAGTGGGCGTGGCTCTGCGCGCGGTTGTGGCGAGGGGGGGCGGGCGCGAGGAGCCCGCGTGCGTGCTCGGTGGGGGGCGCGCGCCTGCTCGCTTGCGTGACGGGCTCGGAAAGTGTCGGTGGTGGTGCGCGCGCCCGCCCGCCCGCCGGTAAAGCGCTTCTCGCCGCCGTTACCCCCGGAGTGCGGGTCGGGGTCGCGCCTGCCTCCCCCCCACCTCCCGCGCGCGCGCGCACCGCGAGGAACGAGGCGGCGCTGCCTCCTGCCGCTACACCGGCCCCTGCATGGTGCCCGCTCCGCCCTGCTAGCCGGAGCCGCGGCCGGCAGAGGGAGGGAGGGAGCGAGGCGGGCGGGGTCGCGGAGCCCGAAGCCAGCGTGAGCCGCGCGGGGCGGCCGCGGCCCGCAGGAGGAGCGGGGATTCCCGGCGTGGCCGCGGGAGCCCCCGGGCGGCGGCGGCAGAGGAGGCTGGGATTGAAGGTGGTGCCCGGCGGGGAGCGCGGAGGGGATCGTGCCCGCGGGCCCCCCTCCCCCGGGCCGCCTCTCCGGCGGGCCCCCCCCCCGCCTGGACCATGGCCGACGACGACGTGCTGTTCGAGGACGTGTACGAGCTCTGCGAGGTGATCGGCAAGTAAGTTCCGGGGGGGCGGCGGCGGCGAGCGGCCCGGCCCGGCCCCTGCGCGCGGGGAGAGGGATGCTCCGCTCGGCGCCCACCTGAGCCGCCGTGCCCGTGTGTCACCCGCGCCCTCCGCTGCGTGCGGCGGCAGCCGCGGTGACTCCACGGCGGCTCCCGCCTCTCGGAGCATGGGCGCGGAGGGGAAAAGCTGCCCGGTGTCTCCTCCGGCCCCCGTGGTCCACCAGCTCCACGGCGACCAGCCCGGCTGCGGCCGCCGCTTTCCCCCGCCCGGGTCTGTGGCTGCCGGCTGGCCAGGGGCAGGGGAAGGCTCCTCTGTAGAGCCGCCTCTCCGTGGGGGTATCTGCGCGTTGGGGCGCCAGGTGCCTGCCTGTGCTTTGCGGCATAGTAACCAGCTCGTTAGCGGCAATGCCGGTGATTCTCCGTCTCAGGTAATGCTCAGTTCCCGTGTGGATCCCTGGCGTTGCCCACCGTCTGCTCGGAATAACGACGCAGGAGGAGGACTTGGCCTTTTTTGAGGCTTATTATGCAACTGCTGTTACACCGATGTTCAAGCCGTGCATCACACCCCCCCAAGTTGGGATAGCTGTTAACGTGGCACCGCTGTTTTGGCTCACCAGTGTGGTAGGGTGTATGAAACTGACAGCTCGAGTCCCCCACCTTTTTTTTTTTTCTGTGTTGTGTAATTATACTGGGAAAAATGCAGAGAATCGGTCTGATCAGCACGTTGATGGAAAATTGAAGCTGAAGTTCCCCCTCTTCTGTGACTGTCCAGTATTGAAACCTATTTTATCAGCCTTCTCTCACATTTCATATCTTCAGGGCTTAGATGTTTTGCTTGCAAAATGGACATGAAAGGGAGATGCACCATATTTGAAGATTCTTATAACTTCTTCATTTTATGCATATTTCTCATTCAAAAATTGAGGTTGTAGGTGTTTCAGCAGTGAAGCTGTTTTCAGTTTGTTGATGACAGTGGCTTGTGGAAGCCTGGTGTAAGGATGACTAGTACAATATTCTCTTGATTTTTAGGCAGAGTGGAATTTTATTTTTTTAGTTTATTTTGCACAACATGACTGTTAGATTAAATGTCAGTAATTGTTTGACTTGAAAACCATGGCTAAAATCGTCATCTCTCTTGAATGACTGTGTTTCCTCAGAATTACACCAACATGTCAGTCTTAAGATCAGATTGCTTTATTCATAATTAAATACAAATATTTGGGCACTTTTCATTTTATTGTTTATCATAGAGCACCATTGTCTTAACATCTATTGCTTTTATAAAACACCTTGTCAACTATAAAGCTTTAAAGAGGCTTGTTGGTTAGCACAAGAAATGGTTTAACTGATGGTACTTAATGCTTGTCAAATGGAGAAAAGCTTCTGTGGTTAAGAAATTTGGACAAAACTGGCACTTCCAGTAGGAAGAACAATTTCTGATCATGTGATTTCTTCAGGTGGTGATATTGTGTGTGAATTTTATAGTACCTAGTGTATTTTACTCAGATGTGGTTAGGGTTAGTAAAAAGGGCATAATATATGTGCCTGCGTTTATGAACACTTTTTCAAAGGGGATTGCTGTAAATATTTTGAAGTATAAAATTACTCTTATTTTGTGTGCAAATGCTTCTAAAAAATAGCACAATAAGTTGTAAATTACTTATAGAACTTTAAAGTGACTAGTTCAGTGTTTCTGAATCACGTGGTCTATTAAACTGTTCTTTGTGATGTTAATAGTGTCAGAGTAGTGTTAAGGTGACTCAGCATGTAGCAAAAAATAGGTTGGGTTGTTGAGTCTTAACACTGCTAACTAGTTATGCTTGCTTAGGCTGTGTCTACACTGCCACTTTCAGCGCTAAAACTTTAGTCATTCAGGGGTATGTTTTTTCACACCCCTGGGCGACAAAAGTTTTAGCGCTGAAAAGTGCCAGTACAGACAGCGCTTTATCCCCGGGAGCCATGCTCCTGGCAATAAAGCTACCACCCCTTATTTGGGGTGGTTATTTTTTATCGCCGGGGAAGAGCTCTTCCGGCAATAAAGTGTGACTACATTGCCCATGTGACAGTACTGCCGCCGCACTACCCTTAGTTGCTGCTTTTTGTAGAGGTCAGAAAGATGGCATTCCTCTTAAAGACCATTTTAATAAATAGCTTCATTATTTGTATAATTGGTATTATTGTCACTTGAATAGTATCCCAAAGATACCTGTTGGGGGCTATAGTTGGAGTTCTTACTTTGTACCATCTCAGATCTATGAAGCTCATTCATCTTCGAGCCGTGCGAGGAAGGCTAGTGTAAAACTGATTTGTATTGCTGCATATGCATCTTGCTAAACATCTCTCAGTAAAACATCAATTAAGTGTCTGCGTGTTCCTGTGACTTATTACTGATTGATACAGTAATTTAGCTCTTGCAAAACAGCACACCTGGCCTTGATTTGCATTTTAGACACATTAAGTATTTAAAATGCATATAATTTCTTTTTCCAAATAGATGGTTACCACTGCCATCTTATATACCACTGCCAACTCCCTGAAAACATGTCTTTCTATGGAAAGGAGAATGGTAATATTAGTGTTTTACACATCCTCAGGGGTTGAACAAATATTAGAAGTATATCCTTATATTTCGGTTCTGTTAATCTGCAAACCTAGCCTACTTGGGATTTAATCTCCCAGCTAACACACACAAACACAATTTGCTGTTAGACTTCTTTTAAACTCTGGGTTAACAAAATTTTAATGAACAAGTACACTGGTAAGAATAGTTGATTTTATCTGAACAGACAAATATTTGTAGTTGCTTTTAGCCTGTTGGAATATGTTGCATTGAAATTTCATACTAATTAATTGGTTGAAATGAAGATTGTGTAATAATAAACAGCCAGAGAACAGTTACATAGTGTTTCCCATGCTTAAATTCTGTTAGTAAGCATTGTTCATGTTGGATGGATGTTGGAGGAAAGGAGTGTAAATGTTATACCAATAAAATAAAAACCAGCAGGATCTTATTAAAGGGGATAAGACAAAATATCACATTTATTGTGAATACAAAAAGAATTATAGTAAGCAGTCAGTTATAGCTATAACATTTCTCTCACTCACTCACTCTGCAGCCGCTAGATAGTTACCAGTCCTGAATGTAGCTTGAGTTCATGACTTTGGCTGGGTCTCTGTTGGGCATGCACTGATGCCCTTCCATGTTGGCAGCAGAATGCTACCCTTCAAGTCTTCCATCTCACCCATCTTTTCTTAAAGACTTTTAGTTTGAATCCAGAGTTTATAGGTCTTGCTGTGTCACCCTGCTTCTGGGTTCGGTGTGATTGATCACCCTTGAATTGCAGAGGTGACTTTCAGCCTGGGACCTGGCTTTGATGGTTCCTTCAATTGTACCTTTGTTCTTTTCTCTTTAGGGTGGACTCTTCTTGCTTTGTCAGGGCTGTCGTCTGCATCTTCAGCTGTTGGTGTTTACGCTTTCTTTCATCAGGACAGGCTGGGGCTGGAGGTTGATTCCATTATCCATACATACCTCATTCACACATCTAAACTAATAAGATTACATCAGGTTTTTTCAAAATTAAGGTTACAGCAGGTTTTACAAACGAGTGAGCATTTTAAAATGGAATTTGAGTTACAATATGGATAAGTGTAAGGAATGGCAAACAGTGGGCAGAAGTTACAATGTTGAAACAGTGCAAGTTCCAGTGATTTAAGCAGAAATTGGATTGAAAATGAAATTTACAAGGGCAGCTGGCTGAACAGCTATGGTTCTTAACAAGCAGTTTAATTGTCAGTTGCCAGTTATTGGGGTACCCGGCTTCATGAAACGAATGTAGTTTCATTCATAAAACTTTACTTATGAAGTTATTAAAGAAAAGAAACAATTTCATTCTTCAGCTCTACATTAGGACAGTGGAGGAATAGATACATGCATAAAAGTGTATCTTCCAGAACACACTTGAGAGGAGATTTTCACTTGTATACACCATATAATATACTAATTTATCTCTAAAAATAAAACAAGTATTACAGTCAGAACCATTAAATTTCTATACCTTGTTAAACTTTGTTGCCTTTAACTTAAAATTCAGTGGTGTCCTTTCGGATACTCTCATTGGTCATGTTACTGTGCCAGTCCTAGGTTAAGTCTTGGATTGTTGACAAACTTGCACACATCCAGATGCACTCTGATTAGGGCTTGATTTAGAGTAAAGAATTAGGAAGTTTCTGTATGAGCCTTCACAAATTAACAAGTGTGTTAATCTACCTCAAGTTAGCTGGCAGTGAGATGAGTTATAGACAAATCTTTAAGACTTTATATGTAAAGCTTTACTTGGAAGCAACTCTCCTTTGCTGTTGAGGGGGATATATGCTAAAATATTTAAGTGTTTTTATTCTAATGGCGAGGCAGTGAATTAGATTCATAATTCACATATAATCACTCTGAGTGCATTTTTTTTTAACTTAAAACCTTAATTCTGACCACAGCACATAGTAGTCTGTATGAAAGTGGGTGAAGAGGTTTACCACATGAGGTGTTGCCATGAAAATCATTGAGCTCATTCTGTTCTATATGCAATAGTTTTCCTTAGGCTGAAAATAATGCCTAGTTTCCTTTTAATGCAGAAGAGGGGCCATGGGTACAGAACAAACAAGACCAAAACTTGTATTTTATGTTCAGTATAGTTTTTGTTTTCAATCCTTGCTGTTTAAGGATTTTGTTTCAGCTTTGATTTTCTGGGCCTCTAAAATTCACATTGATTTATAGCACTCATCTAATGCTAACATGGAGACTGTCTGTGATGTTCCCAACAACATAGACTACGGGTTGCTTTCATTGCAGTTACTTATACTGATGTCTATCAGAATGCCTTAGTTGTAAATATTTCAGTCTAATGCCTTACACTGCAGTAAATTCTTGTTAAATGGACATTGTCAAGATTAAAATTGTATTTTTTAAAAAGTCCTCTTGTGTTACTAATGGCTTTAACTGTTCAGATCTGAGAATCTTTAAATAATGCAATTTAACCTCTGTCTTCAATTTCTCATTTGTTTTTACTTGCACAAGGCTGAGAATACTACTGGCTCTCAATATGTTTTCTGCTACTTATACTAGTTTACTTTCACATTTCACACACAAGAATGGTAAAGAAAACAATGAATTGTAATGACACTTTTTAACAAACAATGAAAGGAAAACTATAACCGAACAATAAACAAAGATATTCAACAACCCTCCTCCTCCCAAAAGAAATTTAAGGTGTGAAAAAATCAATTAGCAATTGCATCTTTCTGTCTAAAATACTATTGCACTAATTCTGAGAACTATGGAGATATTTAATGATACTGACTGGCACTGATATGGAAGGGTTGGTAAAAGAAGGCTTGGATTAATGCTACCTTAATACTAGCTCTGAGCAATGGCAAGATAGTTGATGTTTTGGCACAGGTACCAAGCACCATCCCTTGTGAGCTGCTATCAGGTAAAGCATTTACAGTGGTGATCTCTTTAAGTCCCTTCACAGCAGATGCCATCTCCGATCTGGTAAAATCTAGGTCCCAGTCTGTTTTTGAGGCATTGGGTAAGGTGGTTGGGATTTTTGTAGGGGGTGCGGGTGGCTTCATCAGTCTCTCACTTTGTCTTGTGATAGTTTGGAGAAAACGGAGTTCTGCCATGATTGTAGGATTTTTATATTATTTCTGTACTTTTTGTTTCTGCAAAGTGTTACCTATCTTGTGCAACAGAGAAGATGTTTAAGATGAATGAGGGAACTGTTTTTAATGAATAATTGGCTTAAGCATGAGGTCATAATAGCATATTTTCCTTCAACAGAATCCACTTAGCTGAAGATTCCATTTGACTGATACAAGTATTCAGTTAAGTTGTCGTAATGGTTACTGTAAGTTTTAAATTAAAGCCAACTTTTTTCTACTTAGTTTTACTTTTACACCTTGCAATTCAAATCTGTTTCCATTATAATCGGATAATGTTTAGTTGCATTACAGAACTACATTTAAGTATGGTTTTTTAACAGTGTCTGAGAAGAGACAAAGAGAAGGTTGAAGAGTGACTTGATTAGTCTAAGTATTTACGTGGAGAACAATTACTTGATGATGGGCTTTTCAATCTAGCAGAGAAAAGTATAACAGGATCCAATGGCTAGAAGCTGAAGCTAGACAAATTCAGACAGGAAATAAGGCATACATTAAGTGAGAGTTATTAACCATTGGAACCATTTACCAAGCATCTTGGTGGATTCTCCATCATTGGCAATTCTGCAGTCAAAATTAGATCTTTTTAAAAAGAGATGCTATAGGAATTGTGTTGGGGAAGTTCTATGGTCTGTGTTATGCAGGAGGTCAGATTAGATGATCAGAAGTTCCTTCTGGCCTTGGAACCTAGGAATCTATACATTTGAAATATTACTTATTAGTCAGCATCTCTTCCCGGTCATCAGGCTCCTTTGAATGCATTTTTGACAAGATACTGCATTCTGGCTGAAATCCTTATAAAGCATTCCTTTTTCAGACTTTCTCCTTGTTACAGCAAAAGACAAGATAGTATTATAAAAAAGGTGCATTGCATTTTGTCCTTAAACAAAAGCCCCAGAAGTTGTTGATGACTTTTATAGTCTTGTAATATTTCATGTAGATATATCATGGTACGTTAAAGGTAATCAAGCCATATTAATCCTAATATAGTGTTAGCAAAGGTCAGTTCTTAATATCCATTAAGCATGTCAAGTGTAAATTTTGCTCTGAAAAACATTTTTAATATTGTCCTTCATTTAACAACTTATATATATTCAAGCATTACAATTTGTATCTCCTGCTACTGATTAATATTCTCAACCTGTTTAATGTTGTACTATGTACATTGTACATGCTCTGTTACTGATCTAAGGCTATTAATCCAGTTAAGATTACAACTCAATTTCCATTTTAAAATGAATTTTGGTACCCTGTCTAAAACCCACAAACTGGTAGTGTCCTCAAAGATAGGCTAGGTTTGAGGTGAAAATAGGTATTTTGTGCCAAATGTTCAATTCATTTAAAGAATTTTCTTAATCTTGGCTAATCTAAAAATCTTAATCTAAAAATAGAGGTAATCACCAGAGTTAGTGGTCTAACATTGTCAATTTGTAGCAAAAACCTCTCTTCTCTTCCTCTTTCCCACTCAACTACATGAGTTATTGCACAAGGTCAAAGATTAGTTGATTTGATTTTTAGAACATTAACATGAAAATGATTTGTAGACTCTGAAGGCATTAAGACATCAGAAGATTATTGGAGACCTACAATTTAAAATAAATAAAAATAAAGTCTTTCCTTGCAAATATAAATGTCCACCTCTGAACAGATCCCGAAGGAAGCTTGTCACTCGGGAAAGGGAATGGAACTTCCAGAAAATCTTAATGTAAATTTAAAATGTATCGGTAAATCATGTCACACTTTCAAGAGTGACAGTCATCAAAGTTTAAAAAAAAAAAAAATCTTCTAAAACCCTTTTGCAAGTTTGAGAATGGATTACGATGACACTTTTGGACTTATTCATGTGACAGAAAGGAATGCTTCCCTGCTCTGAAACTCAAGTTCAAAATATTTTGCTGGTGAAACAACTATAAAAGTGTAACCCAAATGTGAGTAAGAACCAAAACTCCTCCACCCAAACTAGAACTTTTGTCCAGAGCTTGGTGTAATTCTGGAGGTTATAATGACCCAATAAGGCCTTCACGATGGGATCCCCTGTTTCAGTTTGCCATTATTGTCTGTTTTTTATTCAGTAGTAGATTATGGTGTAGCATGGTTCTCTCTCTCTTTTTCCCAGGCTTAGGATTTCCATTTGATAGTGGCAAGATTTTCACTATTTTGTATTGTGGGCACCTGTATTAGAAAGTCTTTCTCCTGTGGGTTGGTTGTGTAGTTGTTTCTCTGGATTTGAACTTTGCTCTGCTGCTCCACAAAGTCCTCTGTTAATCTTGATATACCCTCCTGCATAACTCCTAGTGTGCATTTCCTGTGGACTGTAAAGGTGGTTTACAGGAGAGGTTGGTTGGGGTGAATCTGAGGGCAGAGGAGAAAGGAAGTCTTGTAGTGGTGGTAGACATTTTACCTCATCTGTAAACCTTGAGAATTACTGTCCTAAGAGGTTCAGCAGGCCCTTTCCCTCCAGGCCTTAAGCTCATGTGGAGACCCTTGCAGCGTTCATCAGGAACCACATGAGATTTAGAAAATCGAGTCTAAATGGTATTGTTGCCACCCTGGAAAGATTTAGTCCTAATGCGAGGAGGAGTTGGCTGACTCCAAAAGTCATCCCCCATTCATTGCTCCCCCATTCTCCCCTTGTAGACCTCATCCTTCCCAGGAAGAGCTCCCCATTTCTACATGTTTCCTAAGGCCTGCAACAGTGGGGTTCCACTCCTGTGATCATTGAAAGCTTACAAGAAAGAGGAGATGAATACACCTTACCACAAATGCCATGTTAGGATTAGTTTAAAATAGGAATCCCAGAAAAATCTAAGGTTCACTCAATTCCACATAGGAATTTAAGAAAAAAAATCCTTGCTGGATATTGTAGGTAGCTGAATTTATTTGCTTTATTTTTTCCCTCAGTATTAAGGTTAATTTTACATCTTAAAATATAGAAGTTCCATTGAAATAGCCAAACTATACTCAGGCTTCCTGTATACCATGAGAACATCAGAAACTCAATTTTTTATCATGTTTGGTTTTCCTAGTGACCACAAAAAATAGAATCTTCCCCATAATCATACAGTAAGATTCTAGTAAGTTAAACCTTAACTCTGAATTTCTTGCTTTTCAACTCTATGTATTTTTTACCACCTGCAACTTTCCTTTAGAATTTTATCTTTTAAGTTAGTACTGATATATAGTTTTACTTTAACAAATGTTTTGTCAGAGAGAATCTGTCGGTGGCAGAGCATGCAGGTCAATGTTAAGAAAACTTTTATAACAGTGAAAAGTGGATTTTAACACACCACACTATCTTAAATACAGTGCTGAGATTTCTCCCTTTAGATAAGTGACCTTTTACTATGTTGTTAGTGTGATATTAGTTTAGTAATCAAAATGTATAGCTTGTGATGTATTATGTTAAAGTCATATAGTAAGTATTGCAAGTACAGCTTTCCTTTTTGGAGGGGAGGGGGGCTTCAACAGTATAGAAATTAGGTTGTTCCTCCTTTGCTGAGTAGGCAGCTCTGTCAGTCAGCTATTAAACTTTGTTGCCTTTTTTCCCCATCAGGTAACCTGTCTTCATTGATTAGTCTCTTGTAGGGCATGTTTGCAGTGCAGAGTTAGCCTGGGTTAACTCTGTGTTGGGGTCAGATGCATCATGCAGCCTCTCAGCTGATTCAGGACAGTGGCTATTTTCTGTAAAAGGGAACTCGGAAGGCATTCCTTATGTGCAGCATGAATAGGATAGGCTGTTTGTGCTCCTCATGCCACAAGATCTCTCTTGTTCCACTTCCAGGGAGTATAAGTATTTGGCAAGTTCTCCAATTTCATTGAGAAAAATTACCTGACCTCTGTGCTCTTACCCTATGTACTTGGGGACCAGACTAGTTTGTCATAAAGTTACTATTAGAGAGAGAATAGAATTAGTACAATTTTTCCATTTGTAGGAAGGAACTGATGATATTTACCTGCTTCAAAATAGTTAGTGTGGCTAAATTAATTCAAATGTATAAACCCATCTGATGACCTCAGAACGAAGAGATTCAGGAAACTAATGGGATATGAAACTTTTTGTCAATGAGAATCCAAAGCAATAAACCAATATTAATAAAATAGCTTTAATTTGATATTATTGTAATGTATTATGTATTGTTTATGTTTATACCTTCTTCCCTTTTCCTTCACTCCTTTTCCCCCTTCAGCTGAATGTATATTTTGGTGTATCTTATCCTTCTTTTTCTTCTTTTCCCACTCCCTGCTTCATCAAACCACACTCACCCCCCCCCCCCCCCCCATAAAAGGCACCTATTCACACTCTTGGGGGTATCTTTCTGATGTTGGGGAAGAGCGTATTTCTTGTCCCTATAAAAGAAGGGACTGCTGTAGAAAGGTCATTTTCTTTTCTCCTTGAGGAGAGAGGCATTGAGCTAGATATTTAGACTTAGGGCACTGATCTGCACTCAGTTAACTGTGCTTAGTTTAGTCTCAGACCAGTCAGTGAGCTGAGTTGCAATCAGCCACTCATCATGTGTTCTAATGGAGACAAAGGGAGGGAGCTGCAGTTGGAAGTGGGGGTGTGGGGGGGGGGCGAGGAGCAGGATTGGTCAGTAGTTGCTCTGAGGGTAGGAACAGGGAGGAGAGGACACTAGAATCCTGAGAAGAGCAGAGGGAGGGAGCTGCAGAAAGGAAAGTAATTGTTTATATTTGTCTCCCACCTGCTGTGACAGGGTGGTATTGTTCATATAAACATGTAATCTTTTTATGAATGCTTATAAACTCTTGTGTACAGTTATATCTATTGGCAGTGAGTTCCACAAGTCAATTATTCACAGTGTTAAAAATGTTTCCTTTTATCAGTTTTAGATGTGTTGCTTTTATTTTGCTTGAATTCTACCTTGTTCTTATATTAAGAGAGGGTAAACAGGAGCTCCCAATTTATCTTCTCTATCCCAATCATTATTTTATGCAACTCTGTTATATCCCTTCTTATCTATGCACACTCTAATCTAAATAATACTAATCTTTCCTCATATGGAAGTTTTTCCCATGACTTTCCCACATAATCCAATGAAGTCACAATCGCTCCCAGGTCTCAGCATTACCTTGATATTGGTGCTGCACATAACAAAATTCATTCCACACATGGATGAAAAAAATTAGAGGGGACATTGCCTGTAACCCTGTCCCCAGCAGCCCATACTTCCTCTTGGGGCATCATATGGGGCAGGAGCTCCCACAGTTCCCAAGAGCAGAGGAGGCAAGCTGGGCCGTGTGCCCTTGCTCCTACCACCTAGCCAGTATGGTGTCACTAGCCTAGTTTTCCCTGCATTTCTCTCTCTCTCTTCCTGCTTCCTCTGCCCCGCATATCCACCTTTTCCTGTGGCCAGCTAATGTATTTAGTTTGGCATTTCAAGTGTTAAGTGTGCTGCAAATTCCCATGATGATGCCTGATGGGAAGGTTGTTAGCTATACATAATAGAATTTTTGTTTGTCCTTTTACAAAAACAAAAAAATCCCTAGGAAGTTGCATACAAAAAAACTACACTAAAAATGTTTAGGTTGTGAAGTCAAGTAACTAAAAGTTGAGAAATACCAGATTTATGGTTGCCCATGTAACCTTAATTTGGTCCTCTTGTGTGTATTCTTTATGATCTTTAATGTCATCACATACTACTTTGGCCACTGGAACCGTGCCTCATTCAGTGCACAGGGTGGAAGCACAAGGAAGCCAAATTAAAATTGCATAGGCAACTGTAAATCTGGCATTTTCTAACTTTCAGGTGCTTGATTTTGGAACCAAAATAACGTTCTTTCAGTATATTTTTTTATGTAGTAAGTTTTATAGACTGCAAAAAAGAGTGCTTTGATTCTTGTAGTTCACTGCAGGTTCTGTGTACAGCAGTTAGATGTACAGAAGGTGCTGGGACTGCCAAGAATCCGTGGTGACAAATGAGAATCTAATTTCTGCAGAAGCAATGATTAGTAATGCTGTTTACTACCACTTCTGCTGTGAGCCCCTGTGTAAAAGGACTGGTAAAGTGGTTACAGTAGGGGTCTTGAAAAACCATCCTGAATGATCATTTTAAGAAACCATTTAAATGTCTTTTCAGGCTATCAGATTTTTTTTTTTAATATGCTACAGTGTTGGGCATCGGTCATTTCTATGGACTAACAACTTAACTGGCAGAAGGGATCATTGTTTTAAGGTTTGGGAAGGTTACTAACCTCTTCAAGGAGGGAAACATCTGTGCTGGGATATCCTGGAGCAAACTGTCACAGAGGCATTATCTGTCCTTTTGCTACTCACTTAGGGACTGTTGTTTTATCTTTCCCCTGATGGGTGGTCCAAGTTCACATCTTGATTCCAGAGAATCTACAACCCCAGGACTCCAGTGATCAGAAACCAATGGTGCTTCCAAAGCCAAAGATTCTTCCTGATGCCAGAGTACCTGCTGCCCTTCTTTGTTCTTCCTGAATGGCAGACTGTCATTGCTTTAATCCAGTGGTCCCCAACCTTTCTGTGGCCAAGAGCAAATTCATCCCTTCATCAGAGTGTGGTGGGCAGCGACGCTTCTCGGCAGCACTTCGGTGACAACGGTTCTCCGCCGGAAGCGCTGTGCAGCGGCTTTTCGGCGGGAGCTTATCCGCCGGAAGTGCTGCGTGGCAGCATTTCGGTGGCGATGCTTCTCTGGCGGATGCTCCTCTCTTCCTTCCGTGGCGCTGCCCCTCACGGCGGGCACCCATAAATGCCTTGGCGGGCACCATGGTGCCCAAGGGCACCACGTTGGGGACCACTGCTTTAATCAGTGAACAAATGTGTGTTATCAGGCATCTTATCTGAGTATTCTTGGGAATTCATTCTGACACCTGCAGTAGTCAGTTTAATGTCTTCCGTTCACTTCCTGTCGTGGAGAAAGTGAAGCCATGATATGGACTCTGGAGAACCTGTTGGCTGGATTCCTTGGACCTCTAGTTCTAGAGGGTTAGCCATATTTAGGAATTTATTCTTTGCTGCTCATGTTCCTCAGACTATCAGGAGGTGCACTTATAATCTTAGATTTTAAGTGCCTCAATTCCTTTATCAGTTTACAAGCACTTCAAATTGGAAAGTAATATTTCCTTGATTCACTTAGTTTGTAGGATGTGCTTCTGCAGGTTTTCATTGTGCTTTCTCATCAGATTCCAACAATTTGCCATAATTCCTCAGCGTTTTCAATAATCTGTATTGCCTCTCAGTTTAGTGTGAGACCTGAAAACCTTTTTCACAGATTCTGCTGACTTCAGCACCTCTAAAAATCAGGTCACTCTGAAGGTACCTAATTAGGAAAATGGGTGTTTAACTTTGTCTACCAACTGTGGAAACTGTGGCCGGTATGACTGACTAACTTCTTTCAAAAAGGAGAAAAGAAAATGTTAATTGTATTAAAGACAACCTAAAAATATTTTCCAAATGTCTTTGTGATATAAAGTCAGAGTTGCAACAGAGTTTTATGGGAAGGGAGGTGGCCTGTATAATCCTAAATAGGAGGGGGAAAGTGATTCATGAAACAACTTCTACCATGTGGTCAGTGGGGCAAGTAGAAATCATTTCTTGCCGGTACTGCACTCTTGGGAGGGACACAAGGGGGGGGGGCATATTACCTCTCCATATGACTTCTCCCCAGTCCGGGGCCCCCACACTCTCCCCGTCCTCTCAGACACTCCCCTTACTTGTCTAAAATTTTACAACTGCACCTGTTAAACAGGTGCAGTTGTAAAATGATGCTTTGGGCCCCTGGTGCCACCTGTACTTCCAGGTGTTAGAGGATCCAGCAGCACCCCTACATTGAAAACTTCTTAAATGAAAGAAGGATAGGAAGGACAATCACCCCACTTTTCGTTAACACACTATCAGTGTTTCCCTTGTGTCCAAACTAAGCTTCTGCCAGCTTACCTTTATCTAAGGGTATATCTTCACTACCAATGTTAAAGCGCTGCTGCGACAGCACTTTAACATGGCTCTGTCCTGGCACCAATGCTGGGAGAAAGCTCTCCCAGCGCTGTAAAAAAACCCCACCTCTGTGAGGGGAGTAGCTACCAGCGCTGGGAGTATGACTCCTAGCGCTTGGTGCATTGTCTACATTGCCACTTCACAGCGCTGAAACTTGCATCGCTCAGGGGTGTGGTTTTTTTCCACACCCATGAGTAGGAAAGTTTCAGTGCTGTAAAGTGGCAGTGTAGACGAGGCCTAAGTATTGCTCTCCGCCAGGCTCTAAGAAAGCAAAGATTGCCATGCCATCTGGGTTTGATGGAAAAGAGACACAGAACTGTGTGTGCCATGTGCATCTTGATAGAACTACAGCTCAAATTGTCTTATTTTCCCCAGCATGACATACAGGAGGGGCAATCAAAATCAGCTTGGTAGAACGTGCATGAGAACTGTCTCTGGACAGATAAGCAATTGATCAAAATCATATTCTCTGATCTCTTGGGGACAAATCCTGTTCCCGTTGAAATCAAAATAAGTTTTGCTATTGAGTTCAATGGGAACAGGCTTTGACATTTGGAGAGGAAAGAACAAAACCACTCAAGCAAGGGCTATGTTGCTTATAGCACAGGTATCAAAGGCTGCTGACTCCTGAGAAAGTCAGCAGATATCTGATCTTTGTCCATTGCAAGGGAGAAATCTGCAATCAATAAAGCTAGAACAGTCTTTGTACCATATCCAACTCATAAGTCCATCTGCAGAGGATTAAGGAAATATGAAGGCTCCAGATTACCTAAAAGTCCTCAATCCCTTGGTTAGAATGCTCCCATCCAGTATATGTTCATAATCCAGAGGAATCAAAAACACGATTTAAACACCTTCCGTCCTCCCCTCTTGAGGACTCTTGACCAACTTAACAGCACAATACATATGCTAACAAACTTAAACAAAGCCTTTGTTTAAGTTTGTTAGCATATGTATTGTGCTGTTAAACCCATATCAAGAATGAATGCCCTCCCTAGCACCCTTTTCCTTTAAGGAGCAGAGTGCAGCTTCACCTCCCCTTGGGGGGTGGGGGAGCTAGCCTCCCCAAGTCTTTCCAGTACCCCATACCCACTAAAAATTCCTTGCTGGTACTGCGTACTGGAGCATACCACCCTACTTGCACTCCTGCATGTGATCCACTATGAGTTTGAAGACCTATTTTTTTCCAGTAATATCTTTTTAAAAGTGGATAGTAGGAGTTTACAGCTACAGTCTCCATTGTTTGGAAGCTATTCTAGCTTGCAAAATACTGCAAATAGAATATGTGTGTATACCATAATCAGGAAGTATTTGGGAAGATCTCTGTGGAACCCTGCCTTCTTTGACTGAAGCTTTAAGGAAAACATACCCCATGAACTTTTTGGCCTTCTGTTTATTTAAAAAATCTTAGAATTTGACACCTAATTAGCATATCGTTAATCTCAAATTATTTGGTACCAGCAAAATTTATGCTAATAGTTCTTCTATTAAGCAACAGTTACTGTTCATGTTAATAGGCTAAATTACTTTCATGGGAGGCAGCTGTCCCAGTAAGCGAGTATAAGCATTTATTACATTTATAGAACACTTCAGTCTTTTGCATACCATGGAATTTCACCGGCCTCTTCATGGCAGCAGGATACCTTAAATTTTGGTACACATCAGCAGAGATGATGGAGGTTTGGCACAACGACATGGACAAAGCCCTACCTGACATTGTCAATTGTATTGTGATTTCTTCAATGCATATACAGAGCCTGAGTTTAAGCTCTGATATAAAAATCCAAATGATAAACTTCAAGCCACTATGCTTCTCCTGAGGATGAAGATCTGGCCAATCCTGATTAAAATGCTAAACTGCCACCTCCAGCAGAGTCTGAAAGATCTATTAATACTGTAGATTCCTCTCGCTTTCTTTAAACATCAGATTCTCTCTGTAGGTTGGTGTTTCACTGGAGCACACAAAGATCCTTTTCTTCAAAGAGAAAAAACTGCCAAATATCAATCTTTGAACCTCTCTCCTATCCCCAATAAATTTGGCTGTAGAGCTCTTTTTAAAAAAATTACACGGATTTTTGTCTAATGAAGAAAGTTAAGATTGTATAAGGTTTCTATTCTACCCTCCCATTTTCAGTTCATTGTTTTTTAAACTTCCTCCTACTTAGCAAAAACTTTCCATGCTTGGTCTCTCCCTGCTGAATTTTATTGTGAGAACTGAGCTCAGTTCAGTTGTTTGGGGTTAGAGTGAAGAAACCAACAACTTGGGAATCACTACCTGCTTCCCTGTTTTTTCTATAGCATACTTAGTTCATATGAAGAACACTATCTTAAGGCTTAATATGGAAGTTGCCTAAAGATTAGGTATTCAAAAGCTCCTGAATACTTAAGCACCCAGTAACCAAAGCTTCAATTGAGTCAAACTCTTAAGTCACTTTTGAAAATGGGACTCAGGCTCCTAAATCACTACGGTGCTTTTGAAAATTATACCCTAGATCAGAAAGCTGGGAGTCAAAACTCCTGTTGTTCTGCCATGAACTTATTTTGTGACCCTGGGAAAATCACTTAAGCATCCTTTGTTTACCCAGCTAGAGGGGAGAGAAATGCCTGTTTCAAAAAAAGTGCTTGGATTCTCTTTATTAACATAGATGTAGTGCTGGAATGTGCATTGATACAAGGGACAGCTGCGTACGCTGGTTGATGGAATGTTGTATTTCTAAATGTGTTTTTGTTGAATGCTATTTTAAACCATTTTATTCCTAATCTGCCTAAGAAAATGTTCCATAAAAGGCATACAGTGAATTCGTTCTGGTTATAGTTATCACTTCCAGTTGTATTGCCCATTTTAAGTAGAAGGAATGTCTGACACCTGTAATCAAAAATGAGCTCTTTGCTCATATCTGTAATAATAAAAGGTTTTGAGGTGAATTTCAAATGTTGTTTAAAATTTCACTTTCTTTCATTTCCTAATTTTGTTTCCTTCTATCCTTCTCCAGTGGTTAGTGGTGGCAGAAAAGTCTTGAGCAGATCTCTAGAGGAAAGGCAGCTGGACCTGAGGCTTCCCTCCCCGTTCTGTTCATCTGTACTTGTGCAAAGAGAAGCAACTTCTGCCTTGCAGGATTTGAGAGAGTATGTATCACAAAAGGAAGTGGGTAAACAGGATTTCACTGGCTCCTTTCTGTCCACTTCTATCAGAAAAGCTGAATGGAGCTTTAAAGTGGCACACATTGCGTTCCTTCCATTACTTTACAAATCCAACTAGGGCTAATAAACTCTTATTACTTTGTTCTCATGGTGAGATGGTTCTAACTATTATAGTCCAGCAGACTACCTTCACTGGTTGTTGGTCTTGCTGTGGTCACATTCTAGAGGCCTCTGGTCCACTTATTCCCAATGGTTTTAAGGACTACTTTTGAAACATTACTAAAATGCCTCCAGATCATAGTAATTTACATACAAAGTGACCCAAGAAGATTGTATTTTTGTGCATCTTTCTCTTCCATTAAAAAACATCTTTTTTTTCTCTTGTGTCTTTAAGTGACCTACAGTGGAAAGCAAGAGAGAGCTTTGTCTTCCTGATTCTGTGTTTTCTTTTTGAACTATCAGTGCACATCTAGAGTTTCTCCCACAGCAGTTTTATTTTCCTCTTGTCTTTGTTTGCCATCAGAACTTCACTTTCAGTAGTCTCAGAGTATTTTAATACCTTTTTACTCTCCCTTGTAAATCCATAGATTTGTTCCTGTGCCAACTTTCATTCTTTTTCAGGCGCTTCCTTTTTAGTCTGCAGCTGCTTGATGTCTTGAATCTGCTTTGTCACAGCAACCTCTAGCTTTCTTCACATTGGCCTCCAGGTTTTTTTTCATAGCATCACTTTTTGTGTATTTAGTCATATGAACATATACCAGTAACATTATCTGGAGTATCTTGAGAGAGCTCTTCTGCTTAGGCTTTCCACTCACTGCTGTTCAGACAGGTTCTAGGCTGTTCTCCATTCAGGGAGATATGTTCAGATTCAGCATCTTTTCTTCCTATTGACATGCAACAGGAATTCTCCCATGGAATCTATGGGTTGCTGCAGAATTGTGCTTCAGAATCAAAGCTTGAATACATTAAAACAAATCTAGGCCTCCTGGCTGCAGGAAACAACTCCTTGAAAATGTCAACAGTATAGACAGTGTTAGCTCTCTTTGTCTGAGGCCGGCCTGTAACAGCACTGAGCTACAAACTGCTCCCTCCCAAGGAATTGGCCATACAATGTGCAGTTTTTCTATCAGAGGGTCAGTGGGGGTAAACAGAATTTCAGTATTTAACTTTTTTGTTCTTTTAGGTTCATTTTACAGTATTATGCCTTTGTGTATGACTCTAAAAACTACAATTGCCCACTAACCAATTGTGATGGGTCCGGCACTGCAGTGCCCCTTTGGGGCAGGGGTGGCTGAGGTGTCGGTGCCTCGCCACTCTTAAGTCCCCACGCCCGTCCCTTTAAGGGTGTCCTGTTGTGGCCTAATGTCCGGTTTCCCCTTGCTCACCCCTTGGTCGGGGTAGCGGGCCCTAACGGCCAGAGTCCGTGTGTCACACCCCGAGTATCGGGGCAGCGTGGCCCAATGGCCAAAGTCCATATCGCTCGCCCTGCATACCAGGGCAGCGTGGCCCAACGGCCAGAGTCCTTACAACTTGCCCCGCGTATCAGGGCTGTGTGGCCAGAGTCCATAGCCTTCCGTCTCCCCGGTGGGGAAGTGCAGCCTAATGGCCGGAGTAGTAGGGGGACCCGGGCCCGCCCTCTCCACCGGGTCCCGACCCAGGGCTCACCTATTAGCGGGGCTCCCCCTTGCGCTTAGCTCGGCGGGGATCCACCCGCAACATGCCAAGCGTCAGTGCGGTTTTAACACTGCCGGCCTCTAAAGTTCCCCTGGGTTGCTTCCTACCCTCAACGTCTGGTTCTCCGGTCCGTCCCCTCCTGTCGCAGCCTCCGTGCGGGGTACAGAGGGTGTCCCGGCTTGGTTGGCCCCTAGAACCTGGGGTGTTGGCTGTCCCACCTCGGGAGCTGGCGGTGTGCTTCCTTCTCCTCCGGTGGTCAGCCCAGACTGAGCTGCTTTGCAGGCTCTTATACCTAGGCTCCAGTTGGAGCATGCCCAGCAGGGCTTCCGGGGCGGGGCTTCCTCTGCCAGGAAGGAAGGGTTAACCCCATGCGGTGCCAGTGCGGGGCCACTCTGCCCCGTCACACCAATGTACATTGGCATTTATCTTTCTCAAATTTTCTCATTCTGCTTCTACAGCGGAGTAAATTTAACAGGAAACTGGTCAACTTCATTGCTCCTGCTCAGAATTCAAAGGGCAGCAGCAAAGATAGCATTCTTCCCCTAATGATGATGCTTCTAGGCTTGTGTGTGGAAGTAGGAAGCTTTACCCTGCTCTTTTTAGTGGGTTGGGATGAGATGTGCCTGGCTTCTTACTTGAGTGAGACCCTACAGGATTGGGTGGAGGGGGAGAGAAGGAGGGCTTCTGCTCTTACACCTGCCTCTGGCTAATAAGTGTCTGTTAAACTTGTGCACAGTATTATTAATGAAAAGTAATGACAATTGCTGAGTTAAGGGGGAAGGTGAATATTGTGGGGGAGAGTAGAGGTAGTTGGGGGAAGAATGATTTAGAAGTTTTATTAGCACTTTACATCTTTACTTGCAGACGTTTTACACTAGCTCACAAATCATTGTTTTAACCCAGTGAAATCTTTTGTTCAAAATTGCGCTCCCAGGTTTTGAAGACACTTATTCTCTTGCTCCTAAAAATATTAAACTTATTGCGTGTTTATGCAGTTAGTGGAACCAGAAAGTAGTTGGCTTGAACCATCATGTAAACTAAATTGTTTTCCACTTTGAGAGAGGTGGCTGTGCCTAAATATCATAGACAGGCTAATGGTAATGAAGTAGTGAGATGCAAGCTCAGAATGCTGCTGCTACTAGTAATGAGTCTTTCACCTCTGCAAATTCTTTAATCTTCACAAGTACTGAATATAATCCCAACATTTAACAGTAACAGCTTCTTAAAACAAGCTCTTACCTGATACTAATTATCACAACCTTCTATATTTCCAAACCATGCTACAAATTTCAGGAAATTGTACACACTGACTTTATATTGTACTTTAGGGCACTGGTTCTCAACCAGGGGTCCGCAGTCACCTGGGAGTCTGTGAGAAGGTTTCAGAGCTTCAACTCTGTGCGGCAGAATTTAGGGTTCAGCCCCGGGAGGCGGGGGTTTGGGAAGGAGTGCCACCTCCACCCCCGACTCACATTAGTGGTTCACCAGTCTCTCTGGGTTGTGGGGCGCAACCAAAAATTGTAATATCAGTGCAGAAGAGAGTTCTCCCCTTGCCATCAGAAGGGGTTGCCTCCTTGCCATTGACTCCACAAGCCGGCAGCAGCTAGCCAAGGAGACACACCTCTGCTCTGCTACGTCAGCACTTCACGGAGCAGGGCCAAATGTAAGGCAGAAATCTGGGGGGGCATGTGAGGTCATGTGCCCTTCTCTACTCCTTCCCTCCTCCCCGCCCCCGACACACACACATCACCACTGGTTGGATTCCGCTGGTTTATCTATTTAAGTTTAGGGGTCACTGTGTTAAAAAAAGGTTGAGAACCACTGCTTTACGGTGTAATTGCTTTACCTGTGTTTGTATCACAATGTTGAAGTGTACCAATTTCTAAGAAAACAAAGGGGGGAGTGAGGAGAAATGAGGAAAAAATGAGGGATTCTAGGTAATGTTGTGACGTTTGTTTGTTTGTTTTTTTTCCTCCCTAAGGGCCAACTGCACTGATCCACAGTATTGCATTTTTACATAGATATGACCAGTGCCCTCATCCACTTGTCCTTGGTCTTTCAGGTTTTGTCCTTGTTTGCCCAGTACAGTCTGATGGTAACACAAGTCACTGGGATAGGGGACTTTTGCCCATGACTGATAGTGCAGGTGGCACAGGTTCCAGATGCTCTTCAGCATCTTTCCTTAGAATTATGGGGCTTTCTCTTTTGGGTACATCTGCATGAAATTATCCATAAACCAGTAATCTTAACAACAACAAAAGGAATTAAAAGGACAGTTTGGTTGACGTAACTAGAGTTAGCTTATGAGAAGTCCAACTAAATAAGGCATTCTTAGATAAGTTACAGAGAGGGGGAAAACATGGCTGTGAGGTTTCAGTAATATTAGCGCAAAACAAATTTTGATTAGGAATACTGTTTGGGAGGAAGGCCACATGCCTATTCACCGTTACATCTGGATGTTTTCCTCTGCTTTACTGACTCTCCAGACTGGTAAACCCAAAGCCCCAGTGACTTCCATTTCCTTGGGATAAGTACAATGTTTTTAACTTTTGCTCTGTGCTATCTCAAGCCTTCTGGCAGAATACTCCAAGGGCTTGTACCCATATAATAGCCCATATTAGGGGCTTTGCCACTTTTTAATTTGTTTGTTCTAAATGGATATAGCAGTACATAAACTGTGTGTAGATCAGTCATGGTCTCAGTCTCTTCTGAATGCAGCTTGAATGTGGATCTTTTAAAAACATTTTAATTTCTTACCATAAAACATAAATTATTGACAGACCCTAAATCAGAGGTGTGATATTGTCTGATTAAAATATAACCAGGCAAATCATTATTGCTACCGCTGTTATATAATTGCAATGAATCTTATACAAAATATAACTCATGGCCGGAAAGTGTTAAACAGCTTGCAGGCTAACTAACCCAAAGCCGACCTTTAAAGACATGTTAGAAATGGTAATTAGGGCTATTCTATGGCTAGGTAGGCTCCAACTTTTGAAATGCAAACCTATATTGTTAGAATTGATACTAATTGTGTGTATCTTAGATACTACCCATGTAAACAGACCGTTCCTGTCACTATAGCTAATGATTCAGAGATCAAAAGGGAATATTAACATGTAGATGAATTTTGGGTGAAATAATGTGGCTAGTGGCGAACATATTAGACACTACTGGTAATACTTAGTCCTGCCATGAGTGCAGGAGGCTGGACTAGATGACCTCTCCCTTCCAGTCCTACAATTCTAGGATTGAAGACAAACATACAATCAGAAGACAGTAGTACAAGTATAAAACAGAAAAAAAGTACATGTACAAAGATGTATTAGGTATGTACTGCAGGTGAAAAGAGATGCACATGTATTCCTGATGGTTCAGTTTTTAATCAAATGCTAAAATACACTTTTTTTGTTTCCCTTTCCATTCTACTGTTAATCACATCACCTACATAAGTTACTCTTCCCAGTTGCCCGGCCCACCAACAAAGGAATATGATAAGCTGGGTAGTGTGATGAACACCCCACAGGCAAATGTTCCAAATTGTTACACCATTTTATATTTGTACATTTCCATATTGTAGCCCAATGTCACAGTCTTCTGGGCTGTATTGGAGAATATCTAGAAAATTCTTTACACCTCACTAAATTGGGTTGTCTGAGTCTGTCAATTGCTTACACTTTTTTTATAAAGATAAACCTTCAAGAGGAGAGAAGAGATGGGTCAGTTTTGATCCAATTTGAAAGTTTCCTTACTTTGCCACTTTTAATTGATTTCTTTGAGAGATTTTCTGTAATTACATTCTGCTGCTCTCCTGTTATTGTTGACAAGGTGTGTTCTCTATCTCCTACATGTTTTTAACCTCTGTCCAAGCCTCTCGCAGGCTGATTTGTACATATCTAGCAGAAAGAAGATCAGAAAACAAAGTATACAGCTAGCTGACAGCTTTGCACAGATGTTTGTAACCTGTTCTGCTTACAGCATGGAAAAGCAGTAGGCATTTACTGTTCTCCCCTACCTGTTCAAAAAGCAGAGGCTATTGAGCACAAATGTGATGCACCTGCTATACTAGAAACTTTTATAACTACTTCATGAAAATGTAGTGACTCAAGCCAATCCTGCTGGTGAGAAATTTTTCCTGTTACATCAGGAATACTAATATGAATATCATGTCCTCCATTCTTATGGATGTGTTGCAAGAGATATTATGCAATATTGACAAGCAAGCAGTCACTGATCTATCATCTCAGATATCAAGCATATGAACAGGCATGTAGGAAGATGTGCAAAAGTCCACTGTCCAAAACTGGGAATCCAATGTGCATTTGACTGTGCAGTTCTTTTCACAGTGGGTTGAGGGTTAAACTTCTTACACATTGCTTTTCAGTGTTTACTTGGTGTACTCAATTTACAAGCTACTTTTAATTTTCAAATGAGCAACATATGCTCTTAGAGTAAATTAAATTGAACTGGTTCTTCAAAATTTAAAGTATAGAGAATTTGTGTAGCTCCTCTGCAATGGGGTATCCATATATTATGGCTGTTAAAAATGTAAATTTTAAAACTTTACAGTTGCAGTGTACTTCAATTGTTCTGTCACAGCCTATAATGTGTCGAGCTTATAAAATGTTCATATAGTACCATATGTGAATCTATACACACAGTTTGTAAGAGAGATTGTAATTTGAGAACAGTAAAAACCTGCTGAAATACATTAGGAGTATCCCCGTAGGATTGGAGATGTTGGCTCTGCTGGGCAAGATGCAGCCTAGGCTGGGTGGGGAATCTCCTTTTCACTGTCCCTCCATTCTCCTCCACCTTCCTCGTCAGGAAGGGAGGCTGGTAGCATTGGAAAAGAACTGGTTCCAGGACAAACAGCCCTCCCACCCTCATCTCAGATGGAAGATTGCACCTGAGTTCGTATAGCCAACACTAACAGCCACACCTCTGAGTGCGGAGCTCAGCTGCATCCTCTCCCGCTGCTTCCCCCTAAATTGCGAATGGAAGGCACTGACCACGCCATGGATGCTGCCAATGTCTGGGTGCAGTAAGGGACTTTAGGCCCCAGCTCCCTTCCCCTGCTGCCACCTCTGTAGTGCACACATGGATCACTACCCATATCCCAGTCTGAGAGCTCCCAGAAAAAATAGACCTATCTGGCCCATGTAAATCCCATGCAGTGGAGAGTAGTAGAGCTTCTGTGAAGCCTGTCCTTGTGTCTCAGGCTAGTACCTTCTTTGAGGGGCCTAGAAAGGTTCCATGTGAGGGAGGAGAGACAAAGAAGCCCAGCCACTTTGGGGACAAGGGAGTATACTCACCACTGGAAATATTTTCAGAGCAATCTGAGCCTTTTTGCTGCCCCCTTGGAAGCAGGGGTATTCCCAAAGGGGAAATGACTAAGCAATGCTGTGTCCCCTGTTCATCGTCAGAATAATGCAGAAAAGACCAAGCCATAGACCTATGCTGACTTTTCTATTCCTCCTCCTTCTCCTGACGTGCGCACACAAAGGAAATGCCTTGTCCTTAGGGGAGGAAAGCCAGCAATCTAAATCAGCATTAGAGAATCAAATAGTAAAATTTATTTAGAACAAAGGATAGCCTGTCAAGGAAAAGTGTGCTGGGTATTGTGAAACTACACTTAGAAGGTCTGCAGCCGCCATTTACAAGCTATAGCTATGTGTTCCTCTTTGTTCATTCTGTGAATGAGAGAGGAAGATTTCCAAACTTAAGAGTAGGAAAGTATTGGGCTATCATTCCCAGCTGCTGCTATAGGACATGATGCCCTACTGTTCAAGTAATTTGCTCCTAGCTTCTGTTGCAGGTTGTCATACCTCACCACCTCCTCCCACAACAGTGGCTGTGGAGTGATGAGATGGACAGCAGCACAGAGGTGGAAGAACCAGCAGGCAGTAAAGGGGTCTCTTGGCTGTGTGTGAGAGCCTCCTTTGCAGCCATTGCATTTTTTTTTATCTGTTGAGCTTCATTTTAATCAGTGTTTTTTCACTTCTACTGTAAATTAAGTGTTTGCCTCTGAATGCAGACTTTTTTGTGGGCATGCAGGCTTATTTGTATCAGCTCTGAGTTATAAAACTTAAAACCAAATTTTCTGTTAAACTGGTATAGTGAAATAAAATATTGTATGCAGAGGTTTATCTATGGGGTTTTTTGACCTTGAGTAATAAATCATTGAGCTCCTTGTCCTGAGAACCAGAAAAAGATTCATTTGCATGAGTTAGGATAAAATTTTACATTTAAAAAAAAAATTTTTTGTGTAAAATTTCAAAAGCCGCACTTAATCTTTTCACAACTTTTTATTCATATATGTAGTTTCTGGAATTATTGAAGGGTGTAATATGTAGTGTAACACTAGAAATAATTAAATACAGGGTAAAAGTTAGCACAACTAAACACTAGAGAAAGCTATAAGAAAACTACAGTTAAATGGTCACTATCCATTTATTTACAAGATTTCAAGTTCATACTTGCTCAGACTTTAGATTTTAGCAACTAAATTCTGTCTGCCCTGGTTACACTTCAGCCTGGGGCTGAGCAGAACTTTCCTTGCAATTGCAGCTCTGGGCTGGATCTCAGTCCAGGCACCTAAACTGGGAGCAGGGAGACAGTCTCCTGTACTAAGCTAGAGTTGCCATCTGTACTTCTGCAGTCATACAGTTATTCTGAGCGTGCTTGCTCAAGGAGAGCTAGTGCAGGCTGGAAGGCATGCTTCCTGCTTGACAGTGTAGGCAGTAGGCTTAGCCTTGGATACATATGCCTAACTACAAAAAACAAATTACTTAACTAAGTTATTCTAACTCAGAAAAATGCAAAACACAAGATGAAGTTGTTCAAAATGGAATTATTGCCCTTTTTTAGCAATGTTAGGTTAATTTTTAAATGTGAACCATATTCAAGCTGTGATACTTTTGTTTAAGGGAGACGCTTAATGACTGTACATCGTTTCTCTGTGTTGCGGGAGGAGGCCTACTCTCCACCTTCCACTCTATTCTGAGTTAATCTCAGTATGTCTTGTCAGTTCAGAGTATAAGCACTTCCAGGCGGAGGCTGTCTTTTAACTTGTTAATGTGATACATATACTGCCATGTATACCGATGGCGTGGTATGTAAATAAAGATATACATAATGTACAATGTTTGTTCTAGAAGATTCCAGCCAAGCAATAAGCTCAATGTTCAGTTCACTTTTTGCCTGAATCCCAACAGGTGGCATTAGCATGTAGATAAGCTCAGTAATCAAGACATTTATGTAGGCTTGCTAACAGACGGCACCATGATGCAGTCAAAAGTGTAGACTACTGCCTATATTAGGATTCTTGCTGGAGTATTTGACTGTGGTCAAATAATAGTCTTGGCAAGCAGGTCAACTGATCGTCAGTTTGTGTGTATACATTATGACAGTCTTTTTTTTCATGATCACATACTGTGTTTTCTCCACAGGAACCTTAACTCATTCAGTGCACAGAAGGGTGTTGCTCGATGTGTGGCCCCATGCTCTATTTATTGCACACTATTCAAACCATGTTCTGAAGACAGAATTATTAATTTCTTGATGTTTTCTCTGCTTATCATTGGAGAGCTTCACAAACATTAATTTTCACAACAGCCCTAGGAAAGGAGGGGGTATTTCCATTTTATAGTTGGGGAACTGAGGGACAGAGACACTACAGTCAAAAGTATCCACTAATTTTGGCTTCCCCAACTTGCGATGTTTAGCACCTGACTTTTTCAGAGCACTAAGCTAACACGCAATATATTCAAGCATAGTTACCATTAACTTCAGTTTTGCAGCTGTGAATGCTCAGTACTGCTGCAAATGAGACTCCCGGGTCACAGGCCCCTTACTTAGAAAATGATGAACGAACAATTAATTGTTGACCATCTGTGAAAAGCTTGGTTTAAGTCATTTGACTAGCATCACATAGGCACTCTGTGGCATAGGCAGGGATAGAATCCAGTTCTCCAGGGCAGTATTCAACTGCCTTAATCATGAAACCTTTATTCTGTTCCTGCCATCCCTTGCCTCATTCACTCAACACCTTCCAACTTCTGCAGCAAATGAGGCAAGGATCCTACAAACAGCCTCCTTGACTACATGACCCTGATTTACTCCCAGACCAGGTCCAGCCTGTGCACTTAATGAGGTTGGGTTTGCATGGAGATACAATTACATGATCACATACTATTTATCATAATGCATATGCACAAGGGTCCAAATTAAGGTTGCACACGTAATCTTAGAGGCAGTTAGAGAGGAAGGATGGTCCATTAGTTAGGATGCTATCCTTGAACTTGGGAGACCTGAATTCAGTTCCGTATCCTGTCACTGAATTGCTGTGTGACCTTGATTAAGCCACTTTGACCCCAGATCCTCTAAGATACTTAGGTACCTAAATGCCTTTCAGGGTTTTGTCTCTAGTCTCTCTGCTTCAGTTCCCATCAGTAAAATTCTATACTGCTGATGTAAGAATAATAATACTTCCCTGTCTCGCAAGGATGTTGTGAAGCTAAATCCATTACAAATTTTGAGATTCTTAGATATTACTCTTATGGAGGTCATACAAGCAAATAAGGATAGATTTGACAAACCGTTGAGGGTCTCCGCTAGCATTCTTCCTTTTAGAACAGTGTTTGAAATTTATTTCCCCTTGCTTCTGTTAAATGTTTTCAAAAGGATTTGTTTTGCAGACATGTCAGATTTGTAGTGAGATGGTCAATGAAGATAACCTACTGTTTCTGGCAGCATACACAGTGGTCATGGTACTGTCTGTACCACATGTATGTCTGAACAGTCCCTTTCCTACAGAGTTTAGTCATGTCACTTTAAAACAAAAATTGCATGCTAGTGCAGCTGGTAAACTTTTTGTTTCTTTGGGTTTAATACTGTTTTGACTTGTTTTTTAGTTTAAAATGTAGAAAGAAACATCCCTTACTACATGAAAAAGTTATTCATTGGTGGACTCTGGTAAAACTGGGCACTGTGCACATTTATGGGCTGGGGCAGAACATGGGGCAGCAGTCTTCTCCTGTGTCTTTATGTGCAGAACAATCCCATGGAGACGACAGTAGTCAAATGGCTCTGTGGCCCTTGCATGCTATTCAGCTGTCTGCTACCCTGCTTTTTGTATGCACACAGGTACAATTTACTTTTATAGTGGGAGACAAGGGTTTTACCCTTCTGACTCCTTTATTCTCTCCTACTCTGTTAGCTCATACCTATATTTAGCTGTTGCCCTATCATTTCCCCTGCCCCACACGTCATCCCACCAATTACCCCATGACTTGATTTACCCATTGAACCCATCCCAGGCCAGAATCCGTTCCTAAAAACCCATCAGTTCCCTCCAACTCAAATCTCACCAGCTCAGAGCCCTTCCTTACTGTACTTAATGTATCCACAGCAAAGAAATCTTTCTTGTTTGAGGATCCCAGTCTCATATATGCACATGCAACCCTCCAAGCTCAGGAAACCCATCCACAGGCTCTAAAGTCTTCCTTCAGTTCAGAAATCTCCTTGCTTCCTGAGTGTGGTCCTGCAGCAAAGTTCTGTTATTTCTCACCTCTATATATTTAAAATCATTATGCTGTTAACAAGCATGTTATCTCTGGAGACATTTGCTGCAGGACCAGAAGACCCTAGTGTCAGTTAGTAGGACTGTAGTTTCTGAAAGTAAAATGGAGTAGTAGAATAGGTTGCAGAATAGCAACTACATTACAGTTGTAACATTATTGGACCCATCCAGGCATTCAGATGGACTACTGTCATCTACAGTATGATTTCTGTAGATATGTATGCTATTAAATCTCTTATTCAGATTTTCTTGACTCTGTTTAAATATCTTGACATTTATATTTATTAGTCTGGATTGCAGTCAGGGTGGATAAAAATCAATGATTATTTTTTAAAAAATAAAGTGTTTTTTTTTAGTTTAAATTGGATTTTTGATAGGTTTTTTCCTCAAAAAACTTTTATCTAAAGATAGTTTTAATTAAGATACATTATAGCTCAAAGATATCTCATCATGGCATAAGGATTATAGATTCTAATTCTATAGTATGAAACAATATATTCATGTAATGTTTAAGAAAAGTTTTTTTGTAAACTAGTTCCAATAGTTCATGGATTAGGGACCCAATCTTATGGGGTTCCAGGGGCTTCTGTATAGATTATTTAGGTTAATCTTTTTATCTACCCAGTGGGACTCAGTGTTCAGAGTCAGGGCCAGCTCCAGGCACCAGCCAACCAAGCACATGCTTGGGGTGGCACCTTCAGGTGGGGCGGCGGCGCTCAGTTTTTTGTGTTTTTTTTAATTAAAAAATCCCCACTCTTCTGAGTCCAGCAGGGGAGCGGAGATGCCGTGCTCCTCGCCGCCCCCCGGCCAGGGCAGTGGGGCCGTGGGGAAGCCGCCCTTGCCGCTGGCGCCCTGGCTGGGGCTGTGGGGAAGCCGCCCTCCCCGCTGGCGCCCCGGCCGGGGCAGCGGGGCCCCGGCGGGAAGCCGCCCTCCCGGCCGGGGCAGCGGGGCCCCGGCGGGAAGCCGCCCTCCCGGCCGGGGCAGCGGGGCCCCGGCGGGAAGCCGCCCTCCCGGCCGGCGTCCCGGGGCCCCGGCGGGAAGCCGCCCTCCCCGCCGGCGCCCCGGCGCCCCGGCGGGAAGCCGCCCTCCCCGCCGGCGCCCCGGCCGGGGCAGCGGGGCCGCCGCGCTCCCCGCCGCCCCCTGGCCGGGAAGCGGCGCCACGGTGATGCCGCCCTCCCTGCCGGTGCTTTGGGTGGGAGAGGCGGTCGTTGGGGGTGGGGGCAGTTGTTGCTGCGGTGCTGGGGGAGGTGTTTTGGTGGACGTTGTGGTGGGGTTGGTTTTTTTGTTTTTGGCGGGGCGGCGTTTGGGTTTTATTTTTTGGGGGTTTTTTTTGTTTTTTGTTTTTTGTTTTTGCTTGGGGCGGCAAAATAGTTAGAGCCGGCCCTGTTCAGACTAGAAGATACCATCAGAGATGCTTAGTTTTACAGTTTGGAGACAAATCCACAGTCTGAGGAGATAACATGCTTGTTAACAGCATAATGATTTTAAATAAAATAAATAAATAATATATAGAGGTGAGAAATAACAGAACTCAACCCTATTGTCCCTCTGCAAATTTGTGTACACAGTCAATCCCTTACCTCTCTAAAAGTGAAAAGTTTCAAAAAGTTCAGTAAGTAGAAGATCTGTTGAGGGTGGAATAGATCTGGACAAGGAGAAGAAGTCTGGAGATAAGTGTGAGAAGCGAGGAACATATGCTTGTTTTGTTAAAAAATTGTTTGCTGTTGAAGAAAAAAATCCAGAATACTTAATGTTGTTGTTTTAGTTAAATACAATAATTTAAATGTCTGTCTAGTGATGTTCTCCTCCTAATACAGCATGGCCAGAAAATCCTCCAAATATTAATGATTAACCTGTCAAATTGGAGTAGTTCACCTCCCAATGACTTTATAAATATCTGCTTAAATTACCTTTGGTAAATGAAATAACCAAACAATCATTCATTTTCTGATATAGCTGTAAAACTAATCTGAAAAGTTTTCAAAATAAATCACTTAAAAAATGTATAGTGCTTACCTTCTAAAAATGAAACCTACATCTATCTCTGAGTTGTGAAGAATATATATTAAGGTTAAAGCTACCCTTGGGTAAGACTATTTTCTTATGAGTGTGTGTGAACATTTGCAAAAGAATGTTACGTTATGCTCACCACATTCTAGTTGACAAGAAAACTAGTGATGCAAACTATAGAGTTTTTCTGAAGGGTAAAAAATCAGTTGCTTAGTCTCCTTCCATGCTAAACGAGTTATGTAACCAAAGTCATAGGCTTGTCTGCTTAGTAGATGGAAAGATTGAGTGTGTATTGTTAATATAATTATGTGTGTACAGTGAAGATCTATACAAAGCATGGTGGAGCAAGTTTTTAAAATTTTTATTAGAGCTGTTGATTAATCGCAGTTAACTGACAGTTTATCTCAAAAAATTAATCGATTAAAAGTAATTGATTAATCACACTGTTAAACACAATAGAATACCAACTGAAATTTATTAAATATTTTTGGATGTTTTTCTACCTTTTCAAATGTATTATTTATTACAACACAGAATACAAAGTGTACAGTGCTCACTTATATTATTTTTTATTACAAATATTTGCACTGTAAAAATGATAAAAAAAATAGTATTTTTCAAATCACCTCATACAAGTACCATAGTGCAATCTCTTTATCGTGAAAGTGTAACTTACAAATATAGATGTATTTATTTTTTGTTCTCAAAAACAAAACAATATAAAACTTTAGAGCCTGCAAGTCCCCTCAGTCCTCCTTCTTGTTCAGCCAATCGCTAAGAGAAACAAGTCTGTTTACATTTATGGGAGATAATGCTGCCCGCTTCTTATATACAGTATTACCTGGAAGTGAGAAGAGGTGTTCACATGTCATTGTTGTAGCCAGCATTGCAAGATATTTACGTGCCAGATATGCTAAACATTCGTATGCCCCTTCATGCTTCGGCTACCATTCTAGAGGACATGCTTCCATGCTGATGATGCTTGTTTAAAAAATAATGCATTCATAAAATTTGTGACTGAACTCCTTTGGGGGAGAATTGTATGTCTCCTGTTTTGTGTTACCTGCACTCTGCCATTATATTTCATGTTATAGCCGTCTCAGATGATTACCCAGCATGTCGTTCATTTTAAGAACATTTTAAGAGCAGATTTGATAAAACGCAAAGAAGGTACCAATGTGAGATTTCTAAAAATAGCTGCAGCACTGGCTTAAGAATTTCAAGTGCCTTTCAAAATTTGAGAGGGACGAGATGTAGATCATATTTTTAGAAGTCTTAAAAGAGCAACACTCCAATGCGGAAACTACAGAACCCGGACCACCAAAAAAGAAAATCGGCCTTCTGCTGGTGGAATCTGACTTAGATGATGAAAACGAACATGCGTCAGTCCGCTCTGCTTTGGACCAACATCAGCATGGACCCATGTCCTCTAAAATGGTGGTAGAAGCATGAAGGGACATATGAATCTTTAGCGCATCTGGTACATAAATATCTTGCAATGCCGGCTACAACAGTGACATGCGAACGCCTGTTCTCACTTTTCAGGTGACATTGTAAGCAAGAAGTGGGCAGCGTCATATCCTTCAAATTGTAACCAAACTTGTTTGTCTGAACTATTGGCTGAAGTAGGACTGAGTGGAAATATTTGTAATAAAAAGTAAATATAACGTGAGCACTGTACACTTTGTGTTCTGTGTTGTAATAGAAATCGATGTATTCAAAAATGTAGAAAACATCCAAAAATATTTAAATACATGTTTAACAGCATGATTAATTGCGATTAATTTTGATTTAACGCTTGACAGCCCTAATTTTTATATAAAAAAAATCTTCAACTCTCTTCTTGCGAATGTGTCTTCTGGAGGGATTTGAATGAGGAGAGAGAGGATAGCGGCCTTTTGGAGCAGCTCAGGAAGTGCTTTCCATGTCTGTAAGGACAGCATAAAAAGGTAGGGAGACCATTGTAGGAAAATGGAGAAATGGGGAATAAAGGTTTGCATTGTTGCTAGAGCTGGGGTAGGAGTGAAGAAATACTATGAGAGATACGCTTCTGTCTTAATTTGAAGAATCAGTTTCCCTTTCTAGGGTGTGTTTAGCAGAGTAGGCTGTGGTTTGACAAATGAGGTGACAGAGGGATAATATGTAGTTCTTGAGGGCGGGGGACACAGGTAAGTGATACTCCATAATTTTTCATAGGACATGTTATTTATAATTCAGCATTGATTGGTATGTCTGTATAAACTTTGGCAGTTTTTAGCCATTTCTGTTTCAAAACTGGTGCAACTCTGGAGACATCATGCAATCCAATGGTCCTAAGTGAACCTCCCCCCTTTTTTGTGTGATTATAGTTGCCAGGCCAAAAGAGTCTGTCGATCCCTTTTATGATTCTGAGTATCATGCTTCAAATGGTGGTCCATTACATTACATTCTATTCCCCTGCTTTGTATACTGTTATAGTTGAAGTCAGTGTGGAGCTATTTTATGTCACTTTTAAAAACAAACAAACAGGAAATGGATTTAATTAGGTTGGCGCTTTATAATTTTTTTAAAAAAAGTTTGTGCTATAGCAACTTAAAGTTATGATGATCTAGATTATTTTTAAAATGCCATTAGGGGGTGTGGGTTTTTTTGTTTTTTGTTTTTTTTAAGAAAACCCAAAATGTTGAAAATAAAGACCCTGATTCAGCAAGACACTTAAGCAGGTACATAACTGAGCTGCCATGAGTAGTCCCATTGACTTAATTGGAACTACTCATGCTCTTAAAGTTAAGCATGTATTCAGGAGTTTGCATCGTCAGGATGGAAAATTGTGGGTTTTTTAATTATCATAGTGACTTTAGATCTATGTCATTTCAGTTTTGAAGCCTTCCTGAAGTCTTCACCCTTCCTTCTGTCCTCTTCCTGAATGTTGCTTTAATGGATCCCTTTAAACTATCTTGCTGGCCTATCACTAGCAGTTTCCCACATGGAATCTGTCAATCCAGGGACAGCTGTGCCACCAAGGAGCATTGCGCCGCTCCTTTTCAGAGGCCCTTATAGTTCTTCTTCATTATCAGCAACAAAAAAGTTTAAATGTGCTGCAACTGCCCTTGGCCTCCAACTTTCCCGCCTCTATTCCAGAATCTTTTGGTCACTACCTGCAGCTGGGCCCTTCCCACACTTACCTCTTTCTTAACCACAAGCTGTAGGAAGAAATGGCTCTTTGGAAGCCCCTACGTCTTTGGAAGCCCCTCTACAAGTTTCTTCTGAAATATAGTCCTGATTGGTTTATCGCATGTCCCAAACTTAAACTTATCCAGTGGATAACCAATTCAGTGAGGTGGTAGGACTTCTCCTATTTCTGAGTGGAAGGATCCATCAAAAAATGTCTGTCACGTTAATCTTTCTAGTTAAAATGTTGGAAATGGGATGCTCAGCTCTAAGTGACTGGGTTTCTTTGCCCAGAAAAAAGCTGAAAATCAGAGTTGAATATAATGCTCCAGTTTTTCAGTTATGAGATCTTATGTGCTAGTTGTCACATGCAAGTTTAAAAATTTATTCCTGGGGGAATTCTGTGCATCTGCAGATGCGCAGAAATCTTCTGTCCCACATAATTTTGTATTTTTCCACATAAAATACATTTTGCCCAAGAAGTGCTGCAGTTCTGCCTTTTGTCCACCAGAAGATGCTGTGGCACCAGAACAGCCAGTGTGCATGAATGCAGCCGGCTGTTCTGGTGCCAGAGTGGCCTCTGGTGGTCAAAAGGCAGAAATGCAGCACTTCTGGGGCAGAATGTATTTAGGGCGGGGATGGGGTGGCGGGGGGAAAGAGGGAATTCTATGCCCAGTGCTGCAGAATTCTGCCATGAGTAGAAGTTCATCATAGTACCTTGCTGTGGAGCCAGGTTTGGACAGAGTGGGGCACACACGGCTGCTGGGGGGAGGGAGAGGTCACAGACTGGGACTCAATGGCTGGGGGGAACAGACTGAGGCATGGACTCAGGAGCTAGTAGGGTGACAATGTTGAGGGCCTGCAGAGACCCATGGGGAGGGGGAGTGCCGGGAACAGGGGCAGATGTGCCTGACTGAATGGGAGAGGCTTCGAGTCAGCCAAGGTGTGCATGGGAGAGGCTTCCCAACTCCCTAACAATTCCCCCTCTTCTCCCTCCTCCCCCCCAAAACACCTCCCACCCACACCCAACACCCTGCTGATTCACTCCTAGGCTCCTTCCCTCAGCTCCTCTGTTACCCCTGACTCCCCCAAGCCTTTGCAGTACTTCTGACAGGTGCAGGAAATACAGTTCTGTATTGTAATTTTAAATGAATTATCAAAGTTCTGCATTAATATGCCTAGTAAGGAATCTATTTGTCAAATTTTTTTTACCAGAATCTCTTGTTTTTTGGGGGGTCTATATTGTTACAGACACACTCGCTGACAGATATTTTAAAATAAATTACCAAAATAATTGAAACTGGCATGATTATATTTTGGTTTTTTGACAAATTAAATTTGTAGAATTTTCAAATATTGTATGCAGAATGTTTAATGTTTTGGTACAGAATTCCCCCAGGAGTAAAATTATATATGCACACTGAAGTGTGACTTTAAAAAATAAAAAGACAGTTGTTTTCTATTACTTTAAGGTAGCAGAAATCTTCAAGTACTTTAAATATAGTTGACTCGTACATACTTTGGGATTTCAATAACTATAGAGAAGATTTACCAGTAAGAACAGGAAATAGTTCCTCACTAAAACCTGAAAACCCCAGTGTACTTATCTGCAACTATAGAATTCCACTGAGCTATGTCTTTAGGATACATACTGGTTTGAACCATTTTTAGTTTTGACGAAAGTTCTACACATACTGAAACTGTCTAAAAGTAAAAGTTTCACTCCTGACAGCATGGGGCACATGGGGCTGCTGGGAGGGGGGGGTCACAGACAGGCTCATAAGGGCTAGTTAGGGAGGACAGACTAGGGCAAGGGGCTGAATTGGCATGGAGGTGCAGGGGCACATGGGGATGTGGGGGTGTAGGGCCACAGGGGAAAGGGGGGGGACTGAGTGGGGGGCACAGACACATGGGAATGGAGTGCAGGGACACATGGAGATGAGGGGAGGGGAGTGGCTGAGGGGGTGCAGGGACACATGGGGACAGGCACACATGTGCCTGACTAAATGGGAGAGGCTATGGGTCAGCCAGGGTCTGCATGAGGGAAGCTCCGTAACAATCCCTCCCCGCCTCTCCCCCCCTCCCCATCTGTTCCATACTTTTCCCACCCACACCCAACAACCCTTTT
Source organism: Chelydra serpentina (assembly GCA_037349315.1). NCBI lineage: Eukaryota > Metazoa > Chordata > Testudines > Chelydridae > Chelydra > Chelydra serpentina. The sequence continues at coordinate 149,497,540 of JBAIAC010000004.1, read as the reverse complement.
CCCACACTTCAACAACCCACACCCAGGCTCCTTCCCAGCAATTACTTCTCTCTCCCTCAGCTCTTCTGTTACTCTGACTTCTTCTGAGAGGTATGGGAAATACGGTTCTGTCTTGTAGTTTAAATGAATTATTATTCAAAGTTCTGTATTAATATGCCTAGTAAGGAGTCTATTTGTCAAAAAACATTTCCTGAATCTATTTTGTTGTCTGTATTGTTACAGACATACTTGCTGACAGGCATTTTGAAATAAATTACCAAAATAATTGAAACTGGTGCGATTATATTGTGTTTTAAAATACCGTGTGCAGAATTTTGAATTTTTTGATGCAAATTTCCCCCAGGAGTAAAGTTTACTGTCTTTTATTGGAATTGTGACATATTTAAACACCTACAAAATCTAGTTAATGTCACATGACTCACTAGCAGTTATGTGCTAGTAAACTTAAGTGTAGACCTGTCTAGTGGTTGTACATGCTACTCTCTCCTCTGCCCTGAAAATGGATGCGAAAATGAATGTCAGTCACAGGTGTGTTACTCTGTATCAGGCAAAGATTAGCATTCCTGGGATGTTCAGTTCTCAACTTTGCTGTATGTTGCTTGTGGGAAACTTTAATTTGCTGGGTAACTTTAAATGAGAAAACAACCATATGATTGAAATTCCTATCTAGGTTCCATAAGCCTCTGGGACACTTAGTTGAAATCCATTCCTTTTTCTGAAGGTAAGGTTTTCTTGTGAATTAAGTATTTCACTTTTTTAATCTTTATGAAGTTTATGCAGGCATCTGGGACTCAAATAGTTGTAAATTAATCTAGATTTTGCGGTTCCTGAAAGGAAGTAGTTTCCTAGCAGACTGTTGTCTACCTGAGGATATATACCAAGGCTGTCCTTGAAACTGACAAAGCGCTTTTCGCTAGTTGCCTGTACTCTGCGAAGTTGTTTCTTACATAATATAATTTATCTCCCATTGTTGCCCGCTTTGCCCCCAAGCTCAGTCCATTCTTCCTACTGTTGTTCCCTTTGCCATCTCCTGCTCCCACTCTTGCTTTCATGCCTTTTTTCCATGTAGCTTCCTTTGCTTAGAATGACACTTCTGTACACCAAGAATCTTCACTATCCTTCTTCACAACCCATGTGAGAGCCTGCTGCTTTTGATCATCTCCTAGATGAAATCTAGACCAAAATTTAGTTTATTTAAGTCTAATTTCAAAAGTTAACTCCTGAATTTGTAATAATGCTATGGAATGTGTATATTGACTTTTATTTTAAGATGGTTATGGTTTGTTTGCCACGATTGAGTGGCTTATCTTTGAGGCATGTTAATGTTTTAAATTAATACTTTTCAGTTATTTTCTGTAAAAACACCAGAGGCCTTCAAGAGCTGAATTACCAACGAACTAGTATGTTAGAGGCATTTCAAAGTTCTAATGATAAACTGAAGCTAAGTTATTTTTAAGTTATTAAAGGTTTAATAAACAAATCCCCAAATAACCCTTAAATAGGCTAATACGACTTATCTGGACCTTGCCACGTTTTCTGCTATAAATATATCTAAAGCCAGTTCTTGGCACAGGATGCTTTAACAGGCTTTTGGGTGGTTTTATAACTAGAGCTGAGAGTGCCTGGGAGAACCCCACTTGGTGAGTAAGCTCACTTTTTAAATGGAGTTTTTTAAATACTGAAAATTATAGGAACAGAAATAAAATCATGTTGGGAGGTAAATGGGTAGATCAGTCCTAGAGCATGATTCTAAACTTTAGATCTAATTTCTTCAAAAGAAAAAACACATATTAAAGCTGCTTCTCTCTTCTCTTTCTAATGATTTAGCTATGTAAATCTATCAAATGTCCCAAGCACATGTTTTCGTATACCAACTGTAACACATTTGTGCATTGTAATTAAAAATTATTGTAATTTTCTTGAAAATACAAAGAGATGTAGAGGGGGAAAATGGGAGTTTATGCAGCATAAAGGGTAACATGCCCTAAATTAACCACTGAGGCAGAGCAAACAAAACATTAACCCTCTTCATGCCTGCATTTTGCACAATTGATTTGTGGATGCAAATTGTAATACTTGTGTCCCTCCCTACCTTGCCTTATCAAGGGCACAAATTGAGTAGATAAAGGTACAAGTCCTCAAATTTGTTAATGCAAAATGGGAATCCAGGTATCAGCCTGACTGAAAGTTAACTCCTAAATATCTAAACAGACAAACATTAATATATTCACCAAAGATCAAAAAGTATTTCCCTTTTATAAGAAGTTAGAATTTAAAATGCATACTATTTCAGCGGAACTTGCGATGCAGCGTAGTGGTCCCTCTTGTACCTCTGTAATATGTTAAATGATCTTGTTAGACCTCTCCTAAATGACTAGTTTTGTATAAAAGACCAATGGAATACTTCACTTTAGATGGATTTATTCTGTATTAAAATAAGGAAGTCTGTGTGGGAAAGAGGTTCAATACCAGCAGAATTGCTCTACTGCTATGCTTTAAATGTAGAAGGAACAATATATACTAAAGGGTAATCTTTCATATATGTAGACTCAGCTATCCTGTGGAATGTATTTGTTTTGCATGCTTTGTCTTACAGAGCAGCGTGGCCTCAGTTTTCTGCTTCATTCATCCATTGTGCCATGCAAAGAGCTACAGAAAGATGATATAACTTTTGTGAAAATTGACCTTTTTATCACTTAAATTGGCCTAAAATGCTAAAATATTATTCACGTGTCATACCTAACAGTTAGTAGTATTGACAACTATCAGTTTAATACTACAGAACCTATTCTACAAGTTGCTTTTTCTATAGTTAGTTTACTGAAATTAGTCATAGCTACTACTGGCTGAGGATTTTATTTTAGAAACTCTTTCTATCAGAGAAGTGTGGCAACTTTTCTACTTCCGAATTTTAGTACCCTTAAATGCCTTCACACAAATTACTTGTTTTTTAAAAAAGTCAAAAATACAGATAGGGAAAATAGAAGCAATCCGTTTTTAACCATATTACTGTTTGTCTGGCAGGATGTGACAATTTGGGAAGCAATGACTGCTTTTCATTCCACTTATCTATCTGTAGTGAGCATAGGAAATGTGAGACTGTTTTGAACAGGTGTGAATGGAAGTGGTTGCAGCTCCCAGTTCTTGGCTTGCACTAGAAGCTATTATAGTCTGTAAACAGTCTTCTGAAGTTAATCATCTCCCGGGCATTAAATATTTGTACTGTTGAAACAAAGCATCTTATGTATAATCAGTTCTAAATTTAAGAAAGTACTGCATTTGCAAAATTAAATACATTCTAGATTTATAGAAATTGTATTTTTTGAATTGAGAACGTATTTTGTTAATAGGACATTCACTAACTTTAATTTTTTTATTTTTTATTGATTTGAAATTCTGACATCTAGGTTCAGATCTAATTTGGAGTGAATGTAGACAGTGTAGCTATAGTTTTGTAATACATACTTTGAGTACACAAATGTAATTCATGGAGTGCATCATTTTGTCCCTTGGAGAATATGCTGTTAAACTTGCATGTGTATTAAATATAACTTTTGAATTTGCCTCAGAATGCTACAGAAGATTGATTAAATTCACTGTTGATATAAGTGGGTGCAGTCTAATTGTCAGTGGAATTGCATCTGCTTATGCTAGCCGTAAATTCATCTGTTTGTGTTTAAGTGAGCCATGTTGGCTACACTTTAATATCTGAGCTTCATTACAATATAAATATATACCATTGTCGTCTATTGTACTGTATATTAAAATGTAGTAGACTGAAACTTTGATAATATGTATTAAATGGGGTGAATGCATTTTAAGTCACTTATCATAGAGTATAATATATATATTTTTACCAACCTACCCCAGGGGTAGTGTAAGAAAAAATCCATTAAGAGTTTCTGGTGATTAATTTGAGAGCTTGACTTTTTCCTCGTTGCAATAATTTGAAGGAAAAGTAACATATGTTGATGCTACAATGCTACCTAGGGTTTTATTATGCCAACATACCATACTTTAGTAATACTGATTACTAGCAGAAGTAAATAGACATTACAGTTATCTAGTTACTTTGTTTTTAAATGGTAGTAAACAAATTAAAAAAAAAAAAGCTTTATTAGCAAGCTAATGTTCTGAAAAGCTGTCTTTATCCTGAATATATCAACATTTTATAGTACAGTGTTTACAGTAACTTTAGCAGTTTCATTTCTTTTGTTTAAGGATCTCTAAAGCCAGTGTTGTGGCCTGGACAGATGCTCCTAATGATTGACCAGAACATTTTCACTTAAGTGGAAACAGAAATGAAATGTTTTCCCATCCAGTCACCAGTGAACAGTAATTCTTTAATGCAAAACAACTATACTACTGTTTGATTACAAGCACAATGGTGTAAGTTAGACACAGTGACAACTTTAATGCTAAAGTTCTTTTTTTCTTGTTTGTAACTGTAATTTTTAAATGAAATTTTTGTATTCCTTATGGATCTACCAATCCAGTTCAAAAACGTAAACATGGTTATAACTACACAGCCAAACATCTAATAATCATAGTGCACGTGCTGTGAAAAGCTACCAAAATAGCTCTTCTTACGTGCTGTACTTATTGTTGTGATGTGGCTGCAATCTTAGAATATAAGTATACCTTTCAATGGCCCACGCATAATTACTCCAATACCAATCTAAAATGCTTACACCACAAAATAAAAATGAAATGTTTTTTATTGGCATGCAGTCAAGTCACATGGAATTTTATACGGTTCCTTGTAACATTGCCTTGCTTATATTAAACATGAGCTAAATATTTGTTAAACAGATTTTCACCTGTAGACTATGCCGAACGTTGCCCTGAATGTCTATACTCCAAGAATGGACCAAACTGCATCCAGTCCTGCAATAGTTCAAGAGATTATGAGATACAGTAACACCTCACTTAACGTTGTAGTTATGTTCCTGAAAAATGTGACTTTAAGCGAAATGATGTTAAACTAATCCCCAATTTCACCATAAGAATGAATGTAAATGAAGGAGTTAGTTCCAGGGAAATTTTTCATTTGTTCACTCTAATTTAAGGTTTTGCATGACAGTAATACATTTTAACATTTTTAGAAGGTCTCTTTCTATAAGTCTATAATATATAACTAAACTCTTGTAGTATGTAAAGTAAATAAGGTTTTAAAAATGTTTAAGAAGCTTCATTTAAAATTAAAATGCAGAGCCCCCCAGACCAGTGGCCAGGACCCAGGCAATGTGAGTGCCACTGAAAATCAGCTCGCGTGCCGCCTTTGGCACGCGTGCCATAGGTTGCCTCCCCCCACACACACACTATACGTTTTAAACAAACAATTGAATACTGGTACACACCGATGATGATAGTGAAGCTTGGTTGAGGTGGAGCAGTCAGAGGGTGGGATATTTCCCAGGGAATGTCTTACTTCTAAATGAACTAAGCAGTTGGCTGAGCCCTCAGCGTTAACTCTCGCACTCTACAAGCCAGCAGGAAAGGAGGAAGGGCAGATGTGTTTCAGAGACAGAGATGCGCATTTCTCCTTTAAGTATCAAGAGTGGGGTCAGAAATACACTGCCTTGTTAATTAGATCAGCAAGCCCCGCAGCTGCAGCTTCTGCCTAAGGCAGCAGCTCCCTTCCTCGTGTGTCCCCCCTGCTCTATGGAAGATGGGGTAAGCGAGATGCAGGAGCCAGGGGGACATTAGCCCCACTCTTCTTCCCTTCCCCCCCACACAGCAAGCAGGCACCCAGACAGTAGCTCCCCTCTTCTTTCCCTCCCCCCCTCACAGCAAGCAGGCAGGAGTCTCGGGGAGCAGCACATGGCAGTGTGGGAAGGGACAGTTGAACTGCCATTGATAGCTTGCAAACGACATTAGAAAGGAGCATTTCACAACTTTAAACGAGCATGTTCCCTAATTGATCAGCAACTTAACAACGAAACAATGTTAACCGGTGCGACTTTAAGTGAGGAGTTACTGTAATATAGAGTGGACATGATGACCATAAGGAATATGTCCAGAGAGTTGTATGTTTTTATTGATGTTTAAATGGCATCTAAAAATTAACTAGTTGATTATAATGCAAAACCTGTGAGATGCATTATTTTTTCATGGCTGTAAAGGACTGTTTATTCTTCTGTGTTGAATAACCGATATCTAAATTTGATCTCAAGTCTGATTCATCTCTTGGGACTGAGCAAAGCCTTCCCAACATATTTGTGTCACTGACAGAGGTTCTTGGTGAACTGAAGGTAAGGGTACATTTACCCCATTTGTTTGTGTACTCTGTCTCTGTTATCAAGTAGACTGCCTCGGATCTGGTCAATTGTACCTGTGAAGTTCTGTAGATAGTGAAAAATCTTCACAAAGACAGATACTTGATTTTGTTTCCAAGATGCAACTATTAGGATTTCCCACTCTGTTCACTGCTTGGAATAGTTCTTTTGGTCTGTAGTTAACAGATACTGTTCTAGTGGAAAAAATAATTTCTTACTTTAACCTGTCACAGCATAGAAATTTGAATCCCACACACTTTAGAGCCTGTCTTCAATCAACAGGATTCTAACCTCTTGCCCTATTGCATCATCTCTCTCAAGTTATCTCTATACCATGATACTTGATGGATGATGGGGATGGGGCATGTAGGCCCAGTGATATGATGATTGTAAATAAACAAAAAAGTTGTAGTGGGTCTACAGGCATTTGGGACACGGGGCCACTATATGGACAGCATTTTCTGTCTGAGTTCCAGAACTCAGTGTCTATTAGTAGCCAAGAGTGGTCTGTTTAAACAGGTCCACAGCTACAATGGGAGTGAGGATAGGTTCTTTGTGTGGTGTGTGTGATGTTTTTGAAGTACAGATCTAACAATGACAGAGGCGATCACCATACTCTATAACTTAGTCCTACATCAAAGATCAAATTCATTGTGTGTTCACTTAAGTGAAATGGAACAGAAACCAGTTGGGGCAATCCTGTGGTTCTTATGGAGAGCATAAAATCCAAAGTCAAAGAGCAAATCTGCATAAATATTAAATAGCACTGGATATGGTGTTATGAACTGTATCATAGGCTGGGGGTTGGTGGGTGCAAAGTCACAGTGCCACTCAATCAGATTTGGTTTGGCCACCCCTCCATTATGACAAAAGGGCGGTCAGACCAAATGTAAGTGGTGCTGTGACCCCGTATGCCATGTTTAATGCCCCTCACATTTGAAGGGGGTGGGTATATAGGGGCTCATGGACCAGTGGGTCTGGCTAGCGGAGGTTGTGGTGGTGTGCTCCTAAGAGGCGAAGAGAAGGATCAGGTCAAGGTGGGAGGGGGACAAATCTATGTCCCTCCCTCCCACACTTTAAACGGTGCTCTGTACTCCTGGAATGGCATATTCATGCAAACTGTATTGATCAGGTTTTAGTTAGGTCATGCAGTCAGTTATAGTTTATAACTTTTTACCAGTTAATTTTAATATTATTATACGTTTAGGAGTTGCATTAAATTCTGCTTTTGTATTAAAGACATCAGTGCTAATCACTTCTCTAATGCTGGAATTGATAGGGTTATCGTACAGGTATACAAATGTTTGACTGGGTTTTACCACTTTAGTTTGTGGTTTATTTGTTCTTTTGCACTTAATGAGGTGAAATGCATTTTAACGGAGATACTTTAAAATAGAATGTGTTTCAAGGTTTTCTCAATCCAGTTAATGTTGATGTTTTGAGTGTAAAACTTCTCTTAATGTGAGTCACCTTAGTTTTACTAAAGATACTTAAAATATGCTCTATTAATAAACTAATGATTAAGCTGCTTAATGCAATTATAGGGCAGTTATGACATCTTATCAGTACAAACTCTGTTCAGTTTTGGAACTGCTGGTTTTGACGTTCATGTTACATGAAATTTAATGCTGCTCAGGCATATGATTTGCTGACTTGTTTCTCTCCTGTTCTAAGAATTGTTAGCAGTAGTACACTGCTGATTTTGACTTGGATTCACTGACATCGTTTTAAACTGGGGAAAAGTGTGCATTTCCTTTGCTTGCTTTCCCAGTTTGTTGCACTGATATTTGAAAACATTAAAAGTTCTGTGCTATTTTTCTCCCTTTATTTAGCTAGCTAGAAGATAAAGAATCTGAACTACAGTAGTCAACTTCTTTCAGGGCCTTCTGAGGATTTGAAAAAAGAAAAGAAAAAGGCAGATAGTTCTATAAAATGAATGGTGATGTCTGGAGCGTCCACTTTAAACTTTCATTTCTGATCTTAAATTTCCATGGCGCATTGTTTAAGTGAAGTCCCCTAACAATTGATGTTACAATGCGCCGTGGAAATTTCATTCCACTACTGCTGTATTTCTTACTAAAAATGCATCACCATTCACTTGGAGTGCAAAGCTACTGCTGCCAGACTTTAAAATGTCGTAATGTGCAGTTCTATCAAGGTTTCCTCAGAGGGATCTCCACAGATGGCTTTGTCAGGTTCTGACCACCTGCTCCATGGGAATTTACTTTATATGTCTAATAGAGTGAGAGTATGAGCATGGTAGTGACCTTATTTTGTCAATTCTTTAATGCCAATAGTATGTTGAATACAAGCAACTCTCATGTAACAACTCAATTGCCTCTCAACTTCACTGTAAAAGAAGAAAATCTAATAAGTTAAATGGTTAAGTAGCATCAAGTAAGTTAATTAGCAGAGTCCCAGTAGTATAAATTAAAGAATCCCTCTATTGCAATTTGCTAAGCTGTAAATTCCTGTAGTCAAAATGCTTAATAATGTAGCCTATATATCTAAATACACAAACTTATAAAGGTATGTTTTTATAAACTAACCTATACATTAAGTTATTAATTTATAATTAAAGTAAATCCATTTTTTAATTTATAATTAAATGTGACAGGCCTTAAGTATGGATGATAAGCACTTGAAAGCCTACATTCTAGTATTTATTCACAAAATCTTCTATCCTATCTCCTGCAATGTTTACATCTTTTAAGCGCTATTACAGGCATGGCAGGCCTCAAGTTAAGGCTTTTTTTATGTAGTGCACAGCAAGATACTTTGAATGCAGTCTTGTCATTATTGATTTCCTATAGACATATCAACAGTAACTATTTTCTTTTAGTTACACCTTCTTTCATATATGACCATGATTCATATAATTTTTAAAAAATATTACAGAATTTGAGGTTGAAGGATAGGCTGGAGCTTTGTATTTCTCTAACTTAACTTTTTGTTTTATTTGCTGCATAAAGTTTTCAGTGAAATATGCCATATTACATTACATATATTTACATAATGAACAAAAAGGATCTTTTTTATTAACACACATTAAACAGCAGTGACTAACTTTTTTGGAGAAAGGAAGTCTTTTAAAAGAACACCGAACACTACTTATTACCCGCTCAGTTAAGCTGTGTGAACTCAGAGGCTGCCTTTGTACACCTTAAAGAAACAAAAACATGCCCAATTTTAAAATATACTTTGCTCATCACCCTTTTAATTTATGTAAGGTTCTTGTGTAAATTGTAACGATCCATATAAATATATCAATTTTCATTTTCAGAGTTGTGTCTCAGAATCCCAGCTTCCCGCTTGGAGTTGTTGGGCTTGAGGAGACAAGTACTGTATGTTGTCTTTTCTTCCTGAATCTGTAATATTACTTTTAAACAATTACATCTTTTTGTTTTGGTAGCAAATTCAGCAAAATCGCTCAGGGCTTAGACACAAGACCTAAAATCAAGTGTCCTGTTAAAAACAATGTCTTGACCACAATTGATGATCTTGATTAGATTGATACTCTAAAATGGTGAGTTTTCAGTCTATATTTTTTTAAGTTAGGGGTTTTGCTGGCTTGTACAAAAATGTGTGTTCAACTGCATGATTTATTTACATGTGCAGTAACTGAGTATATTTTCAAACTGTTTTTCTCCACATTGAAAATTGTGTAGAAGCGTAAATAAAAACTCATATATGCAGTCTCAGTAACTGCACCTAACTTTGATAATTAGGCCTTAATAGCTCTTGCTTTTAGATGTAGGTCTGCTTACTTTCAGCCATCTAAGAATTTATACTACATCCGTCACCATGGTATCTGAGTATTTATAAATTCTAACATGTATCTTAAGGAGATTTTTTTTTTACTTCCTCTCTCTCATGCTCTAGGTAGTATTTTCGTTAAGGTGAGAACACTAAGGTGAAGCAAGTTCTTAATTTTTTGCACTGAAAGTGAGTGAGGTTCATGGTCTTTCTGGCTTATTGAGGAAGAGTGATAATGTTTCCCAATAAGCCATGTTGTTGGCAAAGTTGTGTGCTGCGCTCTGAACCTGTTGGAGTTTTTTGGAGTCACTTTCATTCCTTGGCATAACACATAACTTTGCAGTAGCTAGATCTTTGAGAGGAAAGAGTGCAATCTCATGGCCAGCTGAAGATAAGACCATAGCAAGAAATGTCTTCTAACATCCTTTGTGTTCAGGAGTAGTGAGAACTCCAGCCCCTAGGTCTGAGGAAGGCAATATATTTAAGATGAAGTATAGGCCTCTGTTAGTTGAGATTGTGAGGTTTTCTCTTCTGTCTGTCAGGAAATGTTAGATAATTAAAATAAACCTAAAAATTCAATGGAAGTAGCAGTGCAAGGCCCAAGTTAAATACTGTTTCTACTCTGTGTGAGAAAAGGAGAACTTCCCATTGCTTTCCAAGGATGCTACCCACTACCTTGAGTATCAGTAGTGAGTGACTCTGGAGGGAAAGTCACTAATTTTGGTTTCAGTATAGTAGCCGTGTTAGTCTGTGTCAGCAAAACGAAAATAAGAAAGAAAAACTTGTAGCACCTTAGAGACTAACAAATTTATTTCAGCATAAGTTTTCGTGGGTTAGTACCCACTTCATCGGATTTTGGGCATTTGAGACTGGAGAGAGAGAGAAACTGGGGATAATAGGTGAGAACAAGCTTTTCGAGTTTCTGTGTATGCCCTATATTGGATCCTGGGAATCATTTCAGTCTGCTTGAACTGGAGAAAACAAATGAGGAATTAAGGGCAAATTTGCATTGGAATAAATTTCTTAGAGGCCTGCACTATTTTCTGACATTTGAATTGGGTTGTGGTCCAACTGCAGATTCATCTGATCAAAAAGGAAAAAGCCAGTTGAAAATTAATCAAAAGTGAGAAGCAAAAGGAAAAAAAAGTAGAAAAGAGAACTCAGCAAATACTAGAGTACATGTCTTAGGGCATATCTACACAGACATTTAGCTCATGGTAAGCAGGGGTGTGACTCTGTACCACGTTAGCTTGCTGCAAACTGTTTCTATGGGACTCTGCTGAAATTCATTTACAGTTTGTTAGTTTGCTTTCATCTAGTTTAGTGGTTTCCAAACTGCGATTTGTGAACCCTTGGGGGTTTGCGAAATGTATCAGGGGGTTCTCAGAAAAAATTCTGTAATGGTGGACAGTGCTGTCCCTAGGAACCCCGGGCGTGGGGGGCAGGAGCTGGGACCCAGGAGTGCGGTGCTGCAACCGGAGTCTCGGAACCAGTGCCGCGGGCAGTCCGAGCCCCGTGGAGCACAGGGCCGGCAGTTGGGACCCTGTCTCTGGCAGACAGGGGAAGTTGGGCAGCATGAGGGGCAGAGTGGGAGTGGGAGCCGCGCTGTACCTAGGGGGTCGTCCAGGCTAATTTGTCCCTGGCTCCGCATCCCCCTGATGGCAGAAGAAAGTGTTTGCGTGCTAAATCAGCCAGAGCCAAGGTCTTTGTAGTCAGTGTGGTGGTAACAACCCTCAGTTAGTTCATACTCAGTCATTCTCTGTAGTGTGCCGTTTTGCTCCAATGAGACATGAGTGAATCTTCTCATTTACTAGTTTGTTCGTTTGTTAGCGTTCTCAGTGTTTGGTTTTTGTTTGAACTGTTGTACACCCAATATGGACAAATGGCTTTAAACAGAATGTGTAAAGACACGAGAAAACAAACGTTTGACATCAGCTAGTGTTTCATCAAGTCCAAAGTGTGGAAAATCTAAGTCAAATGATTGATAGTCCTGGAAAGTTGCTTATGAAGAAAAGAAAATATGACGAATATATAAAATAAACATTGGTGATCAAGAGTGTCCAAAGCCACAGTGCGTAATTTGTGGTGGTGATCTAGCAAACAGCAGCCTCAAACCTTCTCTACTTTGGCGCCACTTAGAAACTAGGCACCCCTCACAACTCGACAAGCCTGTTGATTTTTTTCAAGCGAAAATTCACCGAGTGGAAAAGTGACGTTACCAGTTTTGTATCCAAAGCAAGTACTGATAACAAAAATACACTTGAAGCGTCGTACCGAGTGAGCTACCGAGTAGCAAAAACATCAGGCGCCCATACTGTAGCAGAGAGCTTGATTGGTCCATGTATAAAAGACACCGTTCATTGCATGCTCGGAGAAGAGGCTGCAAAAAGGGTTGACCAATAATACGTTGTCACAAAGAATTAATTTATGCTCAGGTAAGGGAGCAAATCCCTGGAAATATTTATTTTTAGGAGGGGGTTCACGAGATTTGATATTTTCGTGAAAGAGGGTCGTGGGTTGTTAAAGTTTGGGAACCACTGTTCTAGTTCTATTTCAAAGAGGATTAGATCAGAGCAAACTAAGAAGGTGTTAATGTATGTCAGCAAGGTGCAGCACGTGGAGAGTTGGTCCCGTGGCAAGATAGCATGGGGTAGATTCACACCCGAGCTTGCCACAAGCTAAATGATCATGTAGACGAGCCCTCCATGGACAGCAACAGGGTCTGTGTGTAAGAACATTTAAGAACTTTTGGAACAAAGTTAACTATGTTTAAGCCTACAAGATAAAATCTATGTCAACAAGAAAAGCAAGTGACAAAATAAATAAGCATTCTAAGCAAACTTGTTATAGCACATATTAGTAAATTGGGAGCAAGTCTGCTTTGTGAAAATATTAGTTCTTTGTGGAGAAGTGGAGATATCCAGAGACCTGTCCAGCTTATTGGTCACCAGCACTTTATTCAGAACCAAAGGACAATGATAAAGCAATTGTTGGAAATTCAGTTTCATGTTACTATCAGTGCCTTTCTATTGCCACCTGCTGGATAATACTTTGATATAGAAAGATTCTACTTCTCTCTGTGTATTTTCTTAGCTAGTCCATAATAAAATAATGTTTCAGGTAATGTCTGTATATAAGCAAGGCTTTCTAATTCCTAATGGTGTCTGTCTTTGGGGTGGGAGGAATAACTATTTTACGATGTTTCATTGCAATGAGCCCTGCCATTTTACTGAGGTCCTGGGGTTTGTTGAAAGGTTATAAAACGTTTCGGAATTCACTGATCTAAGGCAAGTGTAAATGAATAGCCTCTCCTTTGAGAATAGATGTATGAAAAACTCTACAGTATCTTCTACATATTCTTCCCCCAAAGCATTGTAAATCCTTGTCCTTTTGCAGTGAGGGTTTTCTCTTTATAAACTGAAGTAATCAAACTTCTTATATTAAAATACATTGTGTATAAAAAGTGAAAGTATCCGAGGTGACTTGTAGAGCTAGCGAAAATTTTCTGATGACACATTTTTCTGCCACAAAATGCAGAGTTGTCAAAATTGAAACAGTTCATGGGAAACCTTGGATAGCAATGAGTAGATTTCCAACAGAAACCTCCCTGGTTTCCTGCTTGCTTGCCTTCCCCAGACTCTCAGATTTCTCTTCAGCAGACGGGGTTATCCATCAGAGCTTTGTGGATCCGTGACAGCCTGCCGGGCAGGTTACTGAGGAGCTTGGGAATTGGGGGTAATACAAATGTGAAATTGGTCAATTAACCTGTTGCTCAAATCCCATTTTTTGATAGACAGACATTGCCATTAAACTCCCTGTAAAAGTAGTCACTAGCTAAACATTTTAGGTCATTTAACAGAATAGCAGTAAATGTGTATAAAGGAAGTAGAAGAGAGCATTGGCTGAGTTACCTCTGATGTCAAAATTCCACCGTTTGAAAATGTGCTTCTGCTGCGACAGGAAGGGAGACAACCCAATTTTCTGCAGATACTAGCCACAAGATACATCCTACTTGCTGCCAGTGGGTACATGATTTAAATTAGGAAGGAGGGGATGATTTAAACCTGTTAGCAGTTTCAATCATTACTTGAGTTTGGAAAGGTAAAACAGAGATGAAGGGCAGGTCTATACTTAAAACACTACATTGGCACAGCTTCACCGCTGCCACGCTTTAATGAAGACACTCTAAGCCAATTGGGGAGAATTCTCCCATCAGCGTAGTTAATCCTCCTCCCCAAGAGGTGGCACCTATGTTGATGGGAGAAGCTCTCCCATCGACGTGGCGCTGTCTACACGGGGTGGGGGGGGGTGTGCTAGGTCGGTATGACTGTCACTAAGGGGTGTGGATTTTTCACACCCGTGAGCGACATAGTTATACCAATATAGGTTTGTAATGTAGAGCAGACCAAAGTTTGAGTACTAATGTCCCATTAAGATAAATTGAGAGAGTTTAAACATGGCTTGAAGACCAATCTTGGCCCCATCTTCTGTGGCTGTGGAGGAGCCTACTGTAGTGGATACAGAGGGTAGGGTAGGGCAGGATTTTGGGCATCATTCAAGGGATGCATATCTGCAGTCTAAGGGTACGTCTATACTACCCGCCTGATTTGGCGGGTAGTAATCGATCTTCTGGGATCGATTTATTGCGTCTTGTCTAGATGCAATAAATCGATCCCAGAAGCGCTCGCCGTCGACTGTGGAACTCCTGCTCGCTGAGAGGAGGAAGTGCTGTCGACGGGGGAGCCTGCCTGCCGCATGTGGACCCGCGGTAAGTGCTTTGAAGATCGAACTAAGATACTTAGACTTCAGCTACGTTATTCATGTAGCTGAAGTTGCGTATCTTAATTTTACACGGGGGGTTAGTGTGTACCAGCCCTAAGCTATGCAGGAGCAGTAGAAATACTACTATACAAGTTTTCTCTACATTTTATTTGCCTCCCTTCTTTCCTCCCTAATGTAGATTACCCACTGTCACTTGTGTTCACACCAGTTCTTAGGCTGAAAAAGCCACCGTGGAGCTGCTCTGCTTCTGCTGCCGAGAAGGAAGGAGGATTCTTTCATGTCTGCTTCCTCCTCCCCTCACAAACTCCAGAATTTCTTGGGCCAGGATTTGGGCCTTAAGCAGCTCACTGCTTTTTACTGTTAAGTCTGCACATTCAGAAAGAGAATACTCCATTGATTTTCATTCTAATCATATTTTGAAATTTGTTTGCATATGTAAGTGCTAGTAACTTTTTTACATGACAGCTTAACCTCTGCATAAACTGTGTGGGCATATCCCAATTCTCCAGGAAAAGTGTCCTATTCTGCATTGGCACGTGAATGAATGAGTTGTACCAAGAATGGGCATAGTTTACTAGGCAGTTGAATACAGGAGAGAGAATAGATTTTGATTTGTGACATTCCAGCTGTTCACTGCAGCGTTCCAGATAGGCACAAACCTGATTATCAGTGACATCAGCAC
This sequence comes from Chelydra serpentina, assembly GCA_037349315.1. Lineage (NCBI taxonomy): Eukaryota > Metazoa > Chordata > Testudines > Chelydridae > Chelydra > Chelydra serpentina. The sequence goes on along the minus strand of JBAIAC010000004.1, from coordinate 149,482,042 downwards.
AGCTCTGAGGATAGGATTTAAAATGTGGCTGGCTTGTTCTGCTGTATAGTGGAAAAAATACACTATGATGTTATGCATAAACAGTGCAAGGCAGTTTTTAATTTCTTGCAGTGGAGTAGTGGACTGTTTTAAATGTCTACAAATAATTAAATTGTTTTAATTCAATTTAAAAGACACTTCGAATTTTGGCGCTTCAGCAATGTTACTTCTAAGTTAACTGCGTCAGTTTAAATGTGACTGTAAAATGAAGGATACATTTTAGAATGAAGAAAGCATTCAAATTAAGTAAATTGAACTGTTTGAATTCCATCAAGATGTGAACTTTTGTGCGTGTGTTTGATTTTAAGAGATGTGGCTTTTTTACAGAGAGCGTTTATTTAGTAAGTTGTTAGAAGTAATTTTAGAAATTGAGGAATAACGTTTAACTTCTAAAAAAAAAAAATTGAAGTGACAAAACCAATTGTATTTCTCCTCCCTTGTGTTACAGAAGTGATTACTATGTTAATCTAACATATCATTTTGCATGCTAATTAATAACATATTTAACTGTCAAGAAAAACCTTTTTTGGTATTTCTACTTTGCAAAAGCACTTTTAGGTTATTAGAAAAGTTTACATGTCAGAGCCTGGTGTGGTGGCACGTGCCTGAAATCCCAGCTGCTTGGGAGGCTGCGGTTGGTGGATTGCTCAGGAGTTCTAGGCTGTTGTGCGCTATGTCAGTCGGGTGTCTGGTGCTACTGACAGCTTGGCCAGCGGGTAGTTGGAGGACTGGCTAGAACAATGCGTCTGATGTGTTGTGATCGGCGCTCTCTCTGTGAGGGCTGATGGACTGATCAGTGACAGTGACATGTCAGCAAAACGAAAATAAGAAAGAAAAACTTGTAGCACCTTAGAGACTAACAAATTTATTTCAGCATAAGCTTTCGTGGGTTAGAACCCACTTCATCGATTTTCTAGTAGGGTTTATACTGAAGTTGAAAAAAAGAGACATAGTAATGTAGATAAGTCAAAATTAAAACTCCTATAGGTAGTGCAGAGCGTCCAAATCCTAAATATTTTTATTTTTCACTCTACTACTGATTAGCCAAACACTACCATCCTTTTTTAAAAAAAAGCAAACACCTACATGATATTATGCGCCCATTGTGCTACTTTTAGCACCTTTTGTTTGAGATTTGAAAAGGAAATTTTAAGAAGTTTGTGCCCTCCATGATTTTAATGCTTTGCAAATCGCCTGTCATAAACAAGTGAAAAACGAATGCTGTTGGGAGCAGGGGAGGCTGTTACTTTTGTGACAAAGAAGAAATACATAATGCTATCATAAGACTGCTGGATTGAGCAACATCATTAGCCAGTTTTCAGTCTGTAGGTGTAAAGTAGTCTATGTTCACAGTTTATTGAGCTACTGTTATTGACTCACTGTTATAGTGCTAATTGTTAAGAATGAAATATGAATGTAAGAATTACCCAGAGCTCTGTTTATTATGACTATCTAATTTCTTTTCAAGGAACCAAGAGGCTGCACTACATTGATGTGCTATTCCTACAGCTATTTGTGGAAACAGTAAAGAAGTGTTTTAAAAGGTTTTGATATTGTTTACATTGGTTTCTGATTTTCACATTTCTAGTCTGTTCTCAGTCACTAAAAATACATAAGGAACAGGGTAATTAGTTGCACGAAAATCTTAAGCAAAGACAATTTTATCTTTGATAGTAGAGCAGACCTTATAAAAAAGCAGTAGTGGTATTCCACACATATAAAAACTTAATTTCAGTGTCCGTTGACCCACACGGTTGTCCTACGTTGACTCGTCTCATGCTCCAGGTGCGGTTATAAGAGGCTGTGTGGGGTGACGCTCTCAGTTCACTCTTACTGCATGGTCGGAATTGGAATCCTCTTTGCATGATTGTAGTCTTTGAGAACGACAGTCCATTTGTATATAATTAGTTCTGCTTATTTCTTCTTAGTCCTGTAAATAGTGTAGATAGTAACCCTGTACAGGGCCTCCCTATGTTCCAGCGTTTAAAAACTGCACCTTGTACCCTTGCTCTTTCTCTGTGAGCGACAAGCACGCTCATTGTCTCTACTGCCTAGGCGAGGTGCCCCTTTCAGCGCATTGCCACATCTGCAAGTCCTTTCCGTCAAGGACCTGTGAAGCCCACCTCCTGCACCTCTGCAAGTTCCTCGTGGAGGGAGGGACTGATCCTAGACCGTCAGTACCGGTGGTGCACTGCGCTTCACCAGCGGTGAGCACTCTGTCCTCTACCTCCTGCCTGGATCTGCTGGCACCCCTGAGACATGAGAAGGCAAAGGAGGAGGGCCGCAAGCACTCCCATGAACACCATAGCAGGTCCCTGTTGCAAATCGCTGTGACACATCCAGTTCCCTCTCCGAGCTTGGCTCGGTTGGGTGAGGACCCTGCTGTGCCACCTCCTAAAGCAGCGGGTGAAGCTAAGTGGAAGAGTGATGCACCAGTGCCACTGTTTCCTGCGATGATTGAGCATCTGAACAGCCCGCCAGTGTGTGCCTCTCAGCCACAGCAGGATTTCCCGAGTTCTGCTCTGCGTTACCCCCCCATCGTTTCTGCTGCCAGCAGGATGTGCCCTGGATACTGGGACGGACGGAAATGCGGGTCCCCACCGCTCACCTAGACCTGCTGTACCCACCCTTGCCACGTCTCTTGGCTCCGTGACCTCCTACACTGGCATATGTGCTGATTCTTCTCAGCCGAGACCCACTTCTGCTGGTTGTGGCACCGCCCACACTGATGCCTCTGCCACTTCTAGAGGCCTCTTCCAACTCAGAAGGCTTCTCAGTGAAAGAGCCATAGTTTGTACTTCTGAGCATGTCTGCCTCACCAGGCAAGCTACACTCTGATCCTGCCAGGGTGATATTGATATCCTTGGGGCCCACAGAGGTACCATCAAGACCCAGCCTCTTAGCAGCAATGGCTTGTGTGGGGCCCTTTATCTCTGGCTGTACACACCGTTGGTGGCCTGACACCATCTTATCCCAGCCCCTCCACCGGAACCTATCTGCTTAGATCTGGAAGAGGATCCGGAGCTAGACCCAGCACCTCTGGTACCACCAGTCCCGATGGCAGCCTCCTCCTTTCTGGAAGAGGTCCTGATCTTTCTAATCCTCTTGTCTCCTGATAACCCCTACCAGTACCAGGAGTTCCTGGTGGCCCTTGACTTGGGCTTTAAGCCCTTCTGGAGGAGGTCCAGGACCAACCTCACCAGCTGATAGACATTCTGCAGTCTCTGGGACAGGCACATGTTGCTCTGCCTGTTGATGAGGCCATTACACAACGCACTTGTGGCATACACCGTCGTCCTATGCCCCTGTGCCTGAGACAGTGGAATGCAGATACTTTGTGCCGGCTACAGAGGCTGACTTTCTGTTTTCCCACTCTCTCCGATTTTTCCAGGGAGGTCCAATCCAATCGCCAGGACCTCCCCTTTGACAAGGAAAAGTTGTTCTCCGCTAAAATGGATGATGCTCTCAACTCCCTAAGACTCAAACCCGGGCCCACCCCCTTCATTGGCAAGGGCTTCTACTTCCCGTACTTCCTTATCACGAAGAAGGGAGGGGGCCTCTGCCCTATCCTCAATCTCCGCTTACTCAGCACCTTCATCAGAAAGGCCAAGACGCTCAAAGGGGGTGCAGTTCTCAGCCCTCAACGTGAAAGATGCGTTCTTTCATATCAGCATCCACCCGGCCCACTGCAAATTCCTCCATTTTCACATTGGGGACAACTACTATCAAATCAGGGTGGTTCTCTAGGCCTAGGGTCTTCACCAAGGTCTTTGCAGACATAGCAGCCCACCTTCGCTGGCTGGGACACTTGTGTTCCCTTACCTAGACGATTGACTGCTGATGGCACCGTTCCTTGCTGAGACAACGACAGCCATCACAGTCCTCTGATTTCTTCTCACCTTGCTGGGCATCTGTGTCAATGAAGAGAAAGTTGTGCTTCTCCTGATGCAAATGATCCACTTCATTGGAGCATATCTGGAGTCTGTTGCGGTGCGAACCTTCCTCCTGGCAGACTGCTTTGCTGCTTTCATGACTCTCGTGATGACCCTGTACTGCAACCCACGCAAGATGGTACGCTGTTGTCTCTGCCTTGTCGGCCACATGATGACCTGCAACTTTGTGATGCCACATGCTTACTTCCATATGCGCTGCCTACAGCTATAGCTCCTCTCAGTTTGCAGGTGCCACATAGCCCACCTGGACTCACCCTTGACTGTCCTGAGTTGGGTCTGTGCCTCCCTCAGCTGGTCGTCTGATGCTACCAAGGTGCTCTGAGGCATCCCGTTTACCACCCCTATCCCCACAGCCACCCTTTTCTCGGACACCTCCCTTGTGGGGCGCACACTTGGACGGGTGTCCCACACAGAGGAAGTGGACTTCCAGGGAAGCGCGCATGCACATAAATATACTGGAGCTGCGCGTGGTCCACCTGACTTGCCTCATGTTCCTGACTCTGCTTCACGATCAACATGTCCAGATCCTCTCGGACACCACCACCACAATGGCATACATAAACAGACAGGATGGCAGCAGATCCCAGTCACTCTGCACAGAGGCCATCTTCTCTGGAACTGGTGTATCCGCCACAACATCGTACCTTCTGGTGGCATAGAACTCCCGGGCAGATGCACTCAGCTGGACCTGGTACCTCAACCACGAGTGGGAACTCCATGACCCCACTGTCTGCTCCCTCTGCTGTGCCTAAGGCACCTCTCATTGGGACTTCTTTGCCATTCAAGCAAACCTCAAGTTCCCCCTCCACTATTCCAGAGAGGTCAGGGGACTCCAGAGAGGTCAGGGACTTAATCATTTATACACCTACCGACACCCTTCTTCTTCCATGGCGTGGCGGTCTCTGGTACGTCTTTCTTCTCATTCCCTTCCTTCCACAGGTTCTCTGCAAGATCTGCCAAGACTTGAGAGACAGTCATATTGATAGCCCCATTCTACCCCAACAGTTCTGGTGTCCTGATCTACTCAGACTGTCTGCCCGCCTGTTAATCAGCCTCCTCACACTGCCAGATGTACTCACCCAAGACAACAACAGGATTTGCCACCCCAATCTCGGCCTGCTCCAAAAGATGGCCTGGTTTTTGGATGGGCTTGCATGTAGACAATGTCTGTTCAGCCCATCCACCATATACTTACACACAGTAGTCTGGAATCCATGAGGGCGTGCTACGTGACGAAGTGGAAGCATTTCACTTCCTGGGCGCAATGCTGCCACCTTCCCCTCGAGGCCATCTCCGTGCCTGTCATCCTGGAGCTCAAGAACTCGGGCCTCTCACTCAGCTCGAGCCACGTCCACCGTGCGACACTTGCCTTCCTCCCTCCAATGAAAGATGTTTGGTTTTTACCCACTCTACCGCTGCCAGGTCTCTGAGGACCGTGACAAACTACTTCCTACCAGTCCTTACCCCAAGACCCCTGCCCACCCAGGACATTAACCTTGTGCTGTCTGCCCTCACCCGGCCTCCCTTCGAGCCACTGGCCACATGTTCCCTTGCCCACTTATCCATGAAGGTCCTCTTCCTTGTGGCCATCACTTCTGCCTGGCAGGCCAGCAAATTGGCAGCCATGATGGTTGGCACAATGTATATTTTTTTTCCATAAAGACAAAGTCTACCTGCGCCCTCACCCTAAGGTCCTTTCGAATTTCGTCTCTGCATTCCATCTCAACCAGTCCATCCATCTCCTGGTCTTCCATCCTAAGCTGCACACATGACACTGAACTCCCTGGACATCCACAGGGCTCTGGTGTTCTACTTGGGCAGGACCTGAGCATTCTATGCTTCCCCATGTCTCTTTGTGGCCATTGCAGAATGGTCAGTGGGGCAGGCAGTCTCCTCACAGTGCATATCCAAATGGATTTCTAAGTGCATTATGTAATGCTATTGCACACCAATGCCACACGCCCTGGCAGGATTACAGCCCACTCCGCTAGGGGGCATGCAGCTACTTCCGCAGATGTGGCAGACCTCTCTGGCACGAGATCTGCTGTGCAGCGACCTGGCACTCCGTCCACACCTTCACAGCACACTATGCCGTCAACCAGTGGGCAGCTGCAGTGGTGACTCTGGGCCAGGCCATCCTGCAGCAGGCCTTACCTATCGTGTCCTCGCATCCACCGCCAAGCTGATTACTTCTCTGAACTCATCCGTGTTTGGAATACATATAGGGATCATCACTTGAAGAAGAGGAGGCGGTTACTCGAAGAACTGGAAGTTCTTTGAGATGTGTGGTCCCTATTTGTATTTCAATACGTGCCCACCATCCCCTCTGCTGCGGACTCTATATGCAGCGGTAAGAGAGACTGAGGGCACGTCACCCCTCATGGCCTCTTTATAACCTTGCCTGGAGCACATGGTGACGTAGGATGACCATGCGGGTCAACAGACACGGCTGCTGAAAAGGTCCATCTCTGGCGCATGGCACACACATGCACTTGCATTTGGAATACAAATAGGGACTGCGCATCTTGAAGAACCCCTTCTTATGGGGCCAAGTGGAAATGGTTTTCAATATGGGTTTCTCACCAAAATTTTCACTTTGTGGAGTCCTCTGTTCCTGTCATTTTGAATTATCTGTTATCACTGAAGCATTCAGGGCTCTTGAATAGTTCTGTTAAAGTTCACCTAGCAGCAATATCTGCCATCCTCCAGTACAGTGTTGTGACGGGTTGGCTCCCCCTTTCTGGGATGCCGCCTGATGTGCTGAGGTCCTACTCAGTCCTCTGGCCCAGCCAGCCTGGGTTTCCCTTACATTGGGTTGCTGTGCCAGGCTCTTGAGCCCCTTTTCAGCACACACCCAGGCAAGACCACACCCAACTGCAGACACAGACTGCAGTCAGATCTGTGTGAGAGGATTCACCCAGCACTCATGTGCACACCCACAGTGGAGAGAGAAACCCCAAATAATATTGTCTTGCGCTGTATAGAAAAATCTCCACAGCGGAAGCTCCTAAAAATTTGCCATCTCCCTCAATGTGGAGAGAGATATGCACAACTTCTTGCCCTCCACCCCCACAGATATGAATGAGACAATCTGGGTTATATTATAAACAAGAAATACGTTTATTAACTGCAAAAGGTAGATTTTAAGTGATTAAGGGATAGCAAACAGAACAAAGCAGATTACCGAGCAAATAAAACAAAACACACACATTAAGCTTAAGATCTTAAAGAAACTGGTTTCAAGAAATAATTTCTCACCCTAAATGTTTTAGGCAAGTTGCTGAGTTTTTGTAGCTTAGAGTTCGTTATTTTTCTTTACAGACTAGACTCCTGTCTTAGTCTGTACTCAGCCCTTACCTTTCCCGCAGCTCAGTTCCTTTGTCTCCTCAGGTACTTTCAGCAGTCTTTCTTCTTGGGCAGGAAGGCAATGAAGAAGAGTCCTGTTTACCTTACTCTCCAGCCTTAAATAAGATGTACATAAGGTGGGAATCTTTTGTTTCCCAGTCTTGACCCCTCCCTCCCCCCCTCCTTTTAGTGGGAAATTACTAGAAGTCCAAGATAGTGGTTAGTACTACCTGACCTAGTGGTGTCACAGCTATGTCCCAGGACACCTTTCAGGAAGGAGAGAGATTAGTATCTTTAAAGTCTTATTGTTTCTTTGTAATGGCTGTCAAGACTGATGGCCTGTTGTCTGGTGGGTGTCTCCCAAATACACACACAGCTGTAATTGTTACATAGTCAATATTCCTAATTTGGATATAGAAATGATACATGCATACAAATTGTATAGACACATTCAATAAATCATAACCTTTCCAATGATATCACACATGACCCATCTTGCGTAAAACACATCTTAGTTATGCCACATTCATATCATAACAATATTTCTATGAAGAATATGGGGTACAACATCACAAGTGTCACTTAATTTCTCCCCTCCCCCCCCCCCCAATCCTATGGTAATCAAACTATTGAAGGGGCTAAAGCATGTTTTTCCAATTGTAGGGTTTTTTTGCCCCTCCACGTGACCTTAAATGCAGTCCCATCTCTGGTGCCTCTGTTTGAACCTGTCCTTCTGTTCTTTGTAACATTTGTCAAAACTGCATTCTTGGTGGCTATTTCCTTTGTTCTTAGAGTGAACAAAATCCAAAGATCACCTTATATCACCCTCTGTAAGGCTAGAGTTATATTTGTCATATTCCTAAAGTGTTCTTGGACTTCCACTTGAATTGATTTATTCACTTACCAGTTATTTCTGAGAGTTAAAATGTCTGGTGTATGCAGCATAGCCTCTGCAGGGCGCAAATAAAGCGCTGTCGTGTATTACTCCAATTTAGCAAAAACATTCCACAAATCACCAAGACTATTTGTTTGTATCTTTTTTTGGTAGTTAATCCAGGGAACAGGCTGTTTAAACACAAAAGGGAGACAGAGTACAATAGAATATCTTTTGAATTAATTAAACTAGCTCCATAGTCTTGGCAGGCCATGTTCTACAAGAGCTCAGGCAGTCTCCTCAGCCTTATGAAATCTGTAGAGCTGCTACCTGGGTTTCCATACATACCTTTACAAACCATTATTCTCTGGTGTCAGCCTCTAGATCTGAAGCACAGTTTGGCAGGGCAGTCTTGCGTTCCTTATTTAAATAAGACTCCTGGCACCTATCACCTTGGAGAGACAGGGGCTTGCCAGTTGCCTAGAGTGGGATCCATGTTGACAGATGTTTGAAGAATTTACTTACGGTAATTAGTTCTTCAAGACATTTTGTCCATATGGGTGCCACAACCCACCCTCCTTCCCCAGTATTACGGAGTCTTTTAGCCTTGGGGATTCTGTATTAACGAAGAAACTGAGTTGTATTGGGCTGGCCTGCCCGTTATATCACTGGGGGAAGAGCTCTAGGGCATGCAGAGTGTATACGTGGCCCCAATCGATACTGCTGGCCAAAAGAATCAGATCTTGCATGCATGGGGCACATACACAGCAAGAGTGGGATTCTTGTGGACAAAACATCACAAAGAACCACAGATACTGTAAGATAAGTAACCGTTTTTTCACTAGTACGAAGTTTACTTTTGGTACCCCATCAGGACCAAACTAATGCATTGGTTATGCTGGGTGAGTTATCAGAAACATGACTATTCGTAATATTCTTGACAGAAGGGTAAATCAACATTGTGACAGTTGGTTCATGCTCTGCTCATTCTCTCTGAAGCAGTGAGGACAGCAAATGCGTTTTTTGTACAAACTACAAAGCAATCCAGATGCAATCCAAACATTGGCATGTGCAATAAGAAATAGTGTACAGTGTACTCTGTATTGAGTTGTCATATAGCGCTGAACATTATAAATATCTTAATACCAACTCTTCCACAAATGTGACCGTGTCAGCTTCAGTAACTACAGTTTATAATTCCTATGCCAAACGAAACATTCTGTTAAACATATAACCACCATAAATTACTTGGGTACTGAAAATCGTTGCTCACTCTTTTGTCATGGCACAGTATAATATACTGTAGTATGGTACTGACTGTATTAAATAGTACTGTAGAATGGTGCTGGAAAAATCCACTCAACAGTGGCAAGAAGGAAGCTTTCTCTGGCAAGTAGGATGACCTAAGCTGCTGACATCTGCAGAATTTAAGTTTTCATTTTTAAAAAAAAATTCTAGTCTATGTGGTGATAAACTTTTTTTAATGTAAACCAGTGCAGTATTGTGGCCTGCAGTCAGTTAGCTCTATTGCCTCTGCTGCTGTTCACAGCTTTCCTAAACTGTGGCAGAGTTAAGTTAAGTCATTGTTCAATTTAAGTGTGGCTATAAAGAAGCCTCTGGGTAGCAGTGATATTGACAAGATTCATGTCAGTTTTTTCACTTGGTTGCTGCTTGTGAAAGTCATGAGCTACAGAGGCATACTATGGATATATTCATTGGAAAGAGAAGACCGTCTAAAACATCATTTATCACGTAAACTGATTTTTCAGATTACCTGTTAATGGCATGCTCTCATGGCATGCCATGGAATCCAGTTTACATTTGCTAAGTGAAGGTTTCTACCAACAAATTGTACCACATGCTAACCCAAAATATTTAGGGAAATGGTTAGGGACAGTAATCTTTAACAAAGACAGTGTTTAGACATTATTTTCAGCAAGAATGAAATAGTTTATATGTAGGACCCTACCAAATTCCACGACCATGAAAAACGCATCACGGACAGTGAAATCTGGTCTCTCCCCATGAATTTGGTCTTTTGTGTGCTTTTCCCCTATACTATATAGATTTCACAGGAAGACCAGCGTTTCTCAAACTGGGGGTCTTGACCCAAAAGGGAGCTGCAGGGGAGTCGCAGTATTGCCACCCTTACTTCTGTGTTGCCTTCAGAGCTCGGTGGCTAGAGCACAGTGGCTGTTGGCCAGGCGCCCAGCTCTGAAGGCAGCACCTCACCAGTAGCCGCGCAGAAGTAAGGATGGCAATACCATACCATGCCATCCTTACTTCTGTGCTGCTGCTGGAGAGTGGCAGTTGCTAACTGAGGGCGTAGCAGTAAGGGTGGCAATACCATACATGCCATCCTTACTTCTGCACTGCTACTGGCAGCGTCTCTGCCTTCAGAGTTGGGTTGCCAGCCAGCAGCTGTCACTCTCCAGCTCTGAAGGCAGCGCCGCCGCCAGCAGCAGCAGCAGAGAAATAAGGGTAGCAGTACCGCAACCCCCTCTACAATAACCTTGTGAAGATCCCCCCACAACTCCTTTTTCGGTCAATTACAACACTGTAATTTCAGATTCAAATAGCTGAAATCATGAAATTTATGATTTTGTAAATCCTATGGCAATGAAATTGACCAAAATGGACCTGAATTTAGTAGGGCCGTATTTATAAGGAGCTGTTGAATTTTAGAGTCCTGACTTATGGGTTCCTCCCAGACTGTTGGTATTGGCTCATGTTAGAAATAGGGATGTAAATATTTTTAAAAGTATCCATTTAACATATTAAAATTATATTGGTTAACCGTTTAATCGTTAACAAATTTACAATCTACCCCTGGCTTGGGGGAGAGGGTGCACCCTGCTATTTCTCCTCGGAGGTGGAGTACGTTGGGCAGGGGGATTATTTGTGTGTGCATGGCTGGACGGTACGTGCCTTGCTCTGAACCCACCCCTCACTCTTAGTTATTAGGTGTTACCTAGTGCAGCTAGTTTGGCGGATTGCTGTCGAGAGAGCACAGTGCCAGGGCAGATCCAAGTATTCTGGCAGATCCAGTGGCTCCCAGGCAGACCCACTGCTGCAGCTAGCTGCAAGAAAAGTAGAGCCAGTGGGGTTGCCGGGCTGCCCCCAGCGGTGCTCTCTCCAGCAGGCTGATCCAACCGTGCCCTGAGCTACGAGAGCGCTGCAAGCTCCAGTGCCCGCCCAGGTATTGCTGTGGCGTTTTTAATGTGCACATTAGGTATTACAATTGTAAAATAATTTCGTGACCATCTATTTTAAACGTTAACTGTAATAACGGTAAGACTAATACTTATCGGTTAACCATTTAACTGTTTAATATTTACGTCCCGAGTTAGAAATTGAGTAAGGCTTAAATCCAGCACTAATAGTCAATTGCAAAGCTTATTTTGCCTTCCAAGTACTAATTAAGAACTAATCTACCTGCATTTTCATACTAAGTAGTAGTCATGTGGAGAAGATGAACAAAAGGAAGTGGAGGGATAGCTCAATGGTTTGAGCATTGGCCTGCTAAACCCAGGCTTGTGAGTTCAATCCTTGAGGGGTCCATTTAGGGATCTGGGGCAAAAATTGGGGATTGGTCCTGCTTGGGGGTTGGACTAGATGACCTCCTAAGGTCCCTTCCAACCCTGATATTCTATGATTCTATGATTTCTTCATGCAGTACACAAGTCAGCCTGTGGAACTCTTTGCCAGTGGCTGTTGTGAAGGCCAAGACTATAACAGGGTTGAAAAAAACTAGATAAGTACATGGAGGATAGATCCATCAATGTTTGCCAGAAACTGGGAATGGGCTACGGGAGGAATCACTTGATGATTACCTGTTCTGCTCATTCCCTCTGAAGCACCTGGCATTGGCCACTGTGGGAAGACAGGATGCTGAGCTAGATTGACCCAGTACAGCTGTTCTTATGTAAAATATTGCATTTCCATTTCGTTCTAATGTGACTATTTTTATGCCTGCTGTGAATTATGAATACTGGAGCTTTTACTGTTTAACCATGTTAAGTTATCCAGTCACAAGTTTCATATGCTTTGCCACCTGGGCGTGCCTCAACATGTTTAAAAAGACATGTAAAAATTGCTGAATTTACTTTAAGCTAATTGTTGCACCATCTCTGTCATATCTCTTTGCCTGGAAAAATATGTCAAGTTTTCAGGAGCCATAGCTGGTACCCTGCAGTTTTCAGTTCATCAGTAGTACAGTACACTAAAATTAAGCCTAAACAATGGACCAATGAACTTCAATAATGTCGTGAACTAAAAATTTACTGTAAAGGTATATTGAAACAATTTTAGCTGTTTTTATCAGGAAGCCCCTCAAAGTTGCACAATGAGTTACTAAAGGAGCCTGTTCAGTGCTTGGATAGAAGCATGGGTGGCGGTGGTTTGGGATGTTCAGGGTGTGAAAAAATGAAACAATTGTCAGACGTATGACAAACCTTGGGACCATGAAATGAAATGAATGGAGATGCCAATCTCCTAGAACCGGAACAACCTGAAAGGTCATCAAGTCCAGTCCCCTGCCTTCACTAGCAGGACCAAGTACTGTCCCTGACAGATTTTTGCCCCAGATCCCTAAATGGCCCCCTCAAGGATTGAACTCACAACCCTGGGTTTAGCAGGCCAATGCTCAAACCACTGTGCTATCCCTCCCCCTGACCATGCTGAGGAGAGGTATGTTAAGAATACAATACTAAATAAAATCATTACTTTAACAGATGAGGGCAAAATCTTTGACTTATTTGCATATGGATATCCATATTCCCTGTAATTTCTAACATTTATTCAGGTTATGTAAAAAAAGAAAGGGGCACCTATCCAGGGCTCTATGTGCATAAATTACAAAACAAATTAAATTACATAGTCAACAGGACATAACTCATCTCCTCCAACAAATCTAAGTTCATCCAAAAGCCCACTTCCTCAGCAGCCCCCATGAATGAAGTGCCTTGCAACGTGCCATGAAGGTCAACGAATCTGTGCTGTTTTCAACTGAGGTTGGGAAGAGTTTGTTCAAAAGCTGAGAGCCTCTAACTGTACTTCCAGCCCTGCTCCCGCTCTTTTAAATCAAAAAGAATTCAGCTCGAGTATATCTACTGATTTCAGTTGTGACAATATGAGATGAGGTGGTTTTTTTGAATAGGAAGGTCCAAAGCAAATTGATTATTCTGTCAACCTTGGTAGCTCATGGAAAAAGAATAAAAGTTCTTAATACAGCTCTCACTTACAGAAATGTAACATGATGAAGCTTTCTTAGATTTGTAATTGACAGATGTGATCCAATTTGTTCAAAGTGTCTGGTGTTTTTTAAGGATTAAGAATAGTAAATAACTACCTGGCTGTGTCTGAAAGGAAAAAAATCTTTAAATAATGTTTTGACAATAGTCAGTTCAGTCTGAACAAAAAGAAGCAACTCACCAAAAATACATTCCTTTTCTGTTTTCTGTTCTTAGATCCATTTGTGTGAGGCCTGATGAGTTGTACTAATTTACTCTGAGTAGCAGTACACCTGTTAAATGGTAGTTTTTGGCACCTTCCAGGTCTGTTGACATGTTTAAATAGTTACTGGCAGATCGCCTATCCCAGGATAGGCATGTCAGTGCTGCCTCCCTCTCCTCCTACCTCCATTATCCCATTTTTATTCTGTTCTTTACCTTTTCTTTTATCCTTTACCGTCTCTATGAAAAGTGCATTGTGGGATGATGCAATATGACACTGGAGTTACTCCTCTGCTCATTCTCCTTTTTCTCCTTCCTTTTGTGGGCTCCAAATGGGGAGACGTGGGGTTATATTGGATGTAAATGATCCAGTCAGCATTCTCCCCTTCTTTCTCAAAGAGAATTAGACATCATCCCTTCATGTTTCCTCTTTCCTTAGCAATGGAATTGTGATATCTTTTCCCCTATTGTACTTCAGGGTGGGAAATTGGGGACGATTGTGAAATAAGAAGTCATCCTTTGAACAGCACAGGAGATCATCAGATCGCCAGTTTTTGACTTCACCTCTGGAGATCACTGGGTCACTTAAAAAATTTCAGAGCTATGGGATTTTAAGTTTTCAAGGGCAATAGTCTCTCAAAATAGTAGATAATTGGTAAAGGCTTTTGTTGGAAATTAATTCAGACAAATTGTAATGTAGCTGCTTTTGCGTAGGAAAGAAAAACTCTGTTCAAGAGGCAGCTATGTCACCAACGGGTGGGCTTTGATGTCTGGTAGACATGGAAGATTTTGCTTGTCAGATGCTTACCTACCTCAATTCATGAGTACTAAATGAATGGATCATGGCAGGAATGGAAGGTCCTCACCTGAGAGGTATGAGCATAGAGTCCTGGTGATTTGGAGGTGATAGAGAGTATTATTGAGAAGTATATAGTGATAGTACCAAGAAACAGGGACAAGTTCAATAATGCTGTAAGGTTTTGTGTTGCTTTGATTTTAAACTTTCCCTTTCACTGTCTTGAAGAAGCAAAAAATAGTTGTATTGGTTTTTTGTTGTTGTCTGTGATCCTAAAGCTTTAGATAATTGATGGAGGAGAGAAAAGAAAAAGGGGAAAAAATGAGAAGGGCAACCCGACAAAGGTTTAGTCAATGACAGACTATAGCAGAAAGTGTAAAAAAAATCCATAATTGTAAGTGCTCTGCTACCGATCATACATTGCACTTACGTAACACCAAATTTTCAAAGTGCATTACAGATGTGAATCCACGCCGTTCTGTTTGGGAGACAAAGATGGTTATGCTTAGAACACATTGAGATCTATGAATGAAAAGTGCTAGCCAGGTATAACTTGTTATAACAAACAAGTAAACCTGAGATTTAGTAGTCTACTGAAAGTCAGCACACCAAATCAGTAACAAATTTGAGATTAGAATTTGAGTTCCTGGCTTTGTCTCATGCTCAAGCTATTAGGCTAGACATTTTTGTCCCTGGATGATAACAGACGTGTAACTTTCTGCATATGGAAAATGTGTCCCACGGACATCTGGACTCCATACTGTGGCTAGATAATAAGTATCTTTATAAACTCTCACTATGATAGTTTTGTTCTGTTTGTCGTCTGCTTCATCGCCATATCCATTAGTCACTCATTTTGCAAAAACTCAGTTTGGTGTAACTTCATCTCCTGATTCTAATAGCACTGTGACCAAGAACTATCTACCTGGCCTGGTTGGGCCATGCAATATAGTAACCATGTCTCTTACTGTTAGAGGGAAGATCTGAACAACGAAAGACTAATACAGTATTCTAGTTCGCAGATAATCTTCTTCTCAATAGAACTCTTGAGAGAGAAGTTTTTTTTTTCCCCCTTCCAGAGAACACACATCTGGATTTCTGAAATCTATGCAGATGATTTTGACAGGAACATAGCATTTGAACATACATTTGTGGGCCAGATTATCTCCTTTTTTGGGGATTGGCATCCATTCACTCTCATATGATTGCATTTGAGATAAATGGGCAAGGACTGGGGTCCATCCTAGATATGTTTCAGGAAAGCTAATCTGTTTAGTTGGAATGGAGGTTTGTTTTTATTTTGGTATGGTAGAGTCTAGAGGGAATCGGGGATCAGGACTCCACTGAGCTAGGCAACAGTCCACGCCCCAGAGACTTTACAATCTAACTAAAGGCTAGTATTTCCATTTCAGTACCTTAACTCATGTTACACTTCTTTTTTGCGAGATTTGTTGATTACTGGGAGATATGATCAAAATGAGGACTTTTTCCCACCAGGCTTATTTCAGCCTCTCTGATCATATAGTGAGGTAATAATACTGATTTATGTTTCAATGACTCTTATGGGAAAAGGCTGTCCTAATTGGGAAATTAACAGTGAAACGGCATCATGAGCAAAAATTCTCAGACAAAACCACCTGGGGACTAAGTGAATCTTTTTGTATAAATAAGTATAATTATATATATTAATTTCTCCTGCATTGAAGTTCCTTTTTGTATCTAGTATTGTAAGAGCTAAAGCCAGCCCTTTGATTTCAGTTTTCCATTTTGCTACTTTGTTTTTTCTGTCAATCAAGGTCTGTCTTTTGGCCGTATGCTCAGCCAGATGTGCCATTTAAGTTACAAGCATCATCTGTGGCTCATCTTTCAGTTCCATGCAGTTCTCTTGAACTGTGTGTTCCTTTTTCACCCAAAGAGACATAAAAATGTTAGATGTCCAAGTACTTGACAAAGATCCTTTTTATCTGCTGGTACTGTTGGTGGAGTTTGTGCTCAACATGAACTGACTTTTTCATCTGAAGCAAGAAATACAATAATTTTATGTTTGATCAGAGCTTAATGATAAGACACGGAACACCTCAGGTTTATTGAAAGTGCAATTAGTTTCTCTTCTTAGGACTTCAACTTTGCAGAGAGAGCAGATGTTCATAGGGATAGTAACTTAACTCCATATTAGCGTAGCGTTTTCATGTCTCAACAAGCAGAATAAATTCAGAGTTTTCAGTGAAGATCCCTCTTTTTAGAAAAGTGTATTGTATTGCTTTTTGAAATCAGTGCAGGAATATGCTGCAGAAAAGCAATTTTGTTCTTACCAATACAATTTTTTCTTCACTTTCCATTGTATCATACTGAAAGACCATACTTTTGTGTGATCTTGTTTTGGTGAGTTGATGTTGATGATTTGTGGCATTAATTTACTTTTTTCCTGATTTGAATTTCCATCAAAAGGTATCTGAGGAGTCTCCAAGATGTATGTGAATGGATGTTGAAAATGCTATATTTCAGTTAAGATACCACAAGTCTCAAGTGTAGTTATTAAAAGTGTGAAATTACATTCCTTCATAGTTATTTATATAAAGCAGCTCCAGTCTTAGGGTGAAATTTTGTTCCCATTGAAATCTGAGAGTTTTGCCACAGATTTCAGTAGGGCCAAGATTTCACCCTTAATGTTTTTGTGTAAATAGTGGGCTACTTTCCCTCTAATCCCTGCTAAATCTGATACCCATATACTTAAGACCTTTATCTAGTTTAATCCTTTTTGTCTAATTTGCCTGACTTTATAGAAAGGACATTGAAAGTCTACAGCAGGGGAACAGTGCTTTCTAAGAACACACGTAAATGGAAGAAAATGGCTTTACTTCTCAAAAATTGTAGACCAGTGATAAGTCGTCTGCTTCAGAGATAAAATGTGCTATTTAGTATGTATTTTGATGTGCTGAATTCAAATATGACAATTAAAACAACTGATTGGCTATTGTTTCTAAGATATTTAAGTTTTTACATTTTATGTCTATGTATATTGTGTAGATAGTAGAGTTTTAATCATAAATTGTAAACCTAGGTCTTTTCATGTGTTTATGGTTGCTTTACATGATACTATTTCACCTGTCCTGTTTATGTAACACTTTAAAAATCAGCAAAGGGGTTATATAAATATAATGTATTATGAAACAAGGCAAAAAACTGTTATGTACATAGTTTAGTCCTATTCAGTGTCTACTCGGCGCTTCTTGGCTTGTCTCTTGTATTCATTAAATGGAGCATCTCTTGTCACTGTCCAGAAATAGTCTGCAAGCATTGATGGGCTCCATTTGCCCTGATAGCATTTTCCATTGTTGCAATGTCCTGGTGAAATCGCTCGCCGTGCTCGTTGCTCACTGCTCCGCAGTTCGGTGGAAAAAAATCTAGATGAGAGTGCAAAAAATGCATCTTTAGTGACATGTTGCAATCAAGGCTTTTTTATGCCTTGAGGAGGTTTTCCACCAACAACCTGTAGTTGTCTGCCTTGTTGTTTCCAAGAAAATGTATTGCCACTAACTGGAAGGCTTTCCGTGCCTTTTTTTCCTTGCCACGCACTGCATGGTCAAATGCATCATCTCGAAGAAGTTCACGAATCTGAGGACCAACAAAGACACCTTCCTTTATCTTCACTTCACTTAACCTTGGAAATTTTCCACGGAGGTACTTGAAAGCTGCTTTTGTTTTGTCAATGGCCTTGACAAAGTTCTTCATCAGACCCAGCTTGATGTGTAAGGGTGGTAACAAAATCTTCCTTGATTCAACAAGTGGTGGATGCTGAACACTTTTCCTCCCAGGCTCCAATGACTGTCGGAGTGGCCAATCTTTCTTGATGTAGTGGGAATTTCTTGCACGACTATCCCATTTGCAGAGAAAACAGCAGTACTTTGTGTATCTAGTCTGCAGACCAAGCAAGAGAGCAACAACCTTCAAATCGCCACAAAGCTGCCACTGATGTTGGTCATAGTTTATGCACCTCCAAAGTTGTTTCATGTTGTCATAGGTTTCCTTCATATGGACTGCATGACCAACTGGAATTGATGGCCAAACATTGCCATTATGCAGTCAAACAGCTTTAAGACTCGTCTTGGATGAATCAATGAACAGTCTCCACTCATCTGGATCGTGAACGATGTTGAGGGCTGCCATCACACCATCGATGTTGTTGCAGGCTACAAGATCACCTTCCATGAAGAAGAATGGGACAAGATCCTTTTGACGGTCACGGAACATGGAAACCCTAACATCACCTGCCAGGAGATTCCACTGCTGTAGTCTGGAGCCCAAAAGCTCTGCCTTACTCTTGGGTAGTTCCAAATCCCTGACAAGGTCATTCAGTTCACCTTGTGTTATGAGGTGTGGTTCAGAGG
Organism: Chelydra serpentina; assembly: GCA_037349315.1. Lineage (NCBI taxonomy): Eukaryota > Metazoa > Chordata > Testudines > Chelydridae > Chelydra > Chelydra serpentina. The sequence goes on along the minus strand of JBAIAC010000004.1, from coordinate 149,463,194 downwards.
AGGAGAATGGGAGAAAATGTGGGTCCTGTGACATTGATGGTTCAGGACCAGAAGTTTCATCCTCTTCCTCGTCTGACTCAAGTGAGAATGATTCTGGTGCATCAGGAACCGGCAGTCTTTCTCCGTGGGGTACTGGGCGTATAGCTGATGGAATGTTTGGATAATGCACAGTCCACTTTTTCTTCTTTGACACACCTTTCCCAACTGGAGGCACCATGCAGAAGTAACAATTGCTGGTATGATCTGTTGGCTCTCTCCAAATCATTGGCACTTCAAAAGGCATAGATTTCCTTTTCCTGTTCAACCACTGGCAAAGCTTTGTTGCACAAGTGTTGCAGCATATGTGTGGGGCCCACCTCTTGTCCTGATCTCCAATTTTGCAGCCAAAAGAAAGGTGATAGGCTTTCTTAACCATAGTGGTTTTACTGCGCTTTTGTGATGCAAAAGTCACTTCACCACAAACATAGCAGGAGTTATCTGCACTGTTCACACAAGGACGAGGCATCTCTGCTCACTTTGGCGACACAGAAATGTGTCCCTTTGCAAAATCAAACACTGACAAATAAGAGAGCACGACACTGTATGATTTCTAGAGCTGATATAGGGCAATTTGTTCAGCAGAGTGATGTAAGCTTCGTTATGATTGCATCATCCATGACTTCTAGGAATAACATGATGCAATTCATATCATGGATGATGCAATACCAGCTTCAGATTGCATCATTCATTGTTTTGCCTAAAAAGCAAGTACTGTCCAAACCCAGTCATAGATTTAGTCAAAGATGTATTTTAGTCATTTCTGGTTTAAATTGAGATCCCTTCCCTTTATAACTCACTTATCCTCCGCCATTCCCAAGTCAAGGGTCGTATATACTGACCCAATAGCATGTCTTGAAAACTAGAGCCAATCAACAATTTTAAGCATCATTTTCGTTCTCAGTGATCCAGAATTAGTAAAGTTTGACTACGTTTATTTCAGAAGCATTTTGGCTGTAGAGCAGTTAGAAAGACTAGAACTTCTAATAGTGAGCTGTCATCTTGTTAACTGAGAATTATTATTCTACTACGGGGATGAGTTGAGATGAGGGTTTTTTTTCTGATTCCAGTATTGCATCACGACCATGAAGTGAATGGAAATGAAATTGTTTTGACTTTAGACTGGGGAACTGGGAAGGGATAGGCATCTGTGTTAATTTTTGTTGCAAATTCAACTGTTTGTTCCTCTCACTTGCGTGTTCCTTTTTCACCCAAAGAGACACACAAATGTTGGATATCCAAGTACTTGACAAAGATATCTGCTGGTACTGTTGGACCACTATTTGGAAATAGATTGCCAGTGTGCAGTTGCTTTCCACTAAAACTGTACTGTCAAACTATTTATTTAACATTGTGGACCACTTTTTAAAATGAAACAGCCCAAGAGGTGTTCTAGTTCCCAATCCTATAGTGTATCTTCTCTGTGCCAACTGAACTGCTTTTTTGCATGCAAAACACAATGGTGAGAAGAAGAAAACACTCTGGTTGCCTGGTTCTGTTCTCCCCTCCCCCCAACCTCTCTCTGTATTTATTTCCTCTCCCAGGAATTAGCACAATTTATATACATTAAACTGTGTAAGTGTCTTTGCAGTTTGGTTTTATCTTCTAGCTTTTTCTACTGTTCCAATTTTGCTATTATCTAAAACCATAGTCACAGTTCAAGTTACAGTAAAATACTCAACCAACAGCTGTGTAAGATGGAAGGGGGATTGTAAGAGGTTTCTTTTGTGTCCAGTTGAAACCATGAGTTCTGGATTTATTTCTTGCTAGTAGAAAGCATGGTTGGAGACAGGATTTTTCACCACTTTGGAAGATGCAGTCTTAATTTGAGAATTGCTCCATTAGCTGGATTCTTTACACTTCCCTATTTTATTTATAGACTTTTCTTACTTGAATTGCATACTTCTTTTTGATTGTATTTATAAGTCACTTGATTGGATAGAAATTAATTTACTGCATTTGTATTCTGGACTTGTAGAACCAGCTTGTTGGAGTTAAAATGATCTTGTACACAGACTTCCTTAAAGTAAGCCATGATTTTTTTCTAGTTTACTTCCCTAAATCAAAAGGCATTAACTTCAATTCAGAAGTTTCAGTTTTGCTGTGATGGTTATTTGCTCAGTTATTTCTTTTTTCATTTGTATTCATGGTTCATTACTATAAAAATATCATTTTTTCTACCTTTGATTCCTCTTAATCTTAGAGTATTATTTGCTTAGCTGGTGTAGTTTTGACTCTTTAATATTTAGAGGTAGATGTCCACGCAGGACAGTAGAGACATTTCTGGGATGAAATTTGCTCTACATGATACTACAAAATTCCATACAACTATTACATGTACATCCACAGTACCATTAGAATGGTGTAAAAATGACTGTGTGTCTGCAAATTTAAGCAGTTAACTGCTTTCAATGTTTAAACATATGCGTTGGGTAGACCACTTGCATTCCACATTTTAGAGCAATGAAATTTAAGATAGCAGAGGCCAAAATACAAAACCTCAGAAGTTCGTTTTTAGAAGAAAGCATAACTGAACTTTAAATACTGCATATCCTTTTTTTAAAAAATGTAACCTCTTTTTTCTTTTTTATGCAATCTTTTGAAGGTGCAAATAAAATGCATCCTTCTGTGTGTGGATCTATCGGATAGGTTCACATTATGGAATTTCTTTTCTTTTTTTTATGCAGATGACATTAATTGTAAACTCTTAAAATAATGTGAAGCACTCATAATTCAGCATAAATGCCAAAGTTAAGTTTTGCCAGAACATTCATACCACTACTCCCCGAACACTTACATTATGCTAAATCTGTTGCTGGATGATCACCTACTATTACTTTCATAAAACTACTGCCCACAGAAATCAGTGGAAAAACTACCATTAACTTAAGTGAATTTTGAATCATGTCCTCAGTGTGCAGGTTGATCAGTGTACACTGAATGAGGCAGACTTGTGTAGTGAATAGGGTCATGTGCCTTGTTAGGGTCAAATCCATTGACAATTACCGCTTCAGCTGAAGTTAGTGTACTTAGTCTGAATTTACACTGGAGTAACTGAACACAGATTTAGACTGTCATTTTAGTAGTGAATGAGAGACAGCAGTCCACTCTTCGAACAGCGAGTATAAAAATAAATGTTGCTCAGATGCATCGTTTCACTGTCCAGGCTGTCCACAGAATAAGGCAGGGGTTTTGTGGAAATATGTTGTTACAAGATTGCATTGTTAAGTACATGTACAAGGGCCACAGATGAAGGGTGTGGGTGTGCTTACATTTAGAGTTTCCTGACTCTCGAATGCATAACTTTTCAACCTTAATTTTCTTCTGACATTTTTGAATTAATATACCAAAGTATTGATTATTGTGAGTAACTTACTAGCCTGGTTCATTTCCTGCCCTCATTTTGTATATTACTTTCTTCTATTGTTAGATACTTTTAATAATTTTTAATCTTTTTCTTGGTTTTCTACCTGTCTGATTGTGACTGTTTTTCTTTGAATTCACAACTGTAATATATAAAAAGAAGGAATAGGCTGATGTGACTGTCTACATAGCATAGGGTTCAATATTAAAATGTTCTGGGATGACACACTGAGCAGTGATAGATCTAAATCCTATTAGGGTTAATTTGGTAGCAATGAAAACCTAATCATTTTTACCCTCTTATGACCTACTGACCACATTTTGCATAGTTGGCCGATTGGATAGAGATCAGCAGATGACAAAGTCCAACATTCTTGCTCCACATTCAGTTTTCATTTCTTGACTTTTTCTTATATTTATAAGGTCACTGCTTAGACAAAAAGGAGAAGGTGACAGCAAAAGAGTGGAACCTTTGTTTATTTTATTTGGTGTTTCAGTGTACATTTGCTTGAAAATATTAGTTCTATCTATGAATTGAAAATAATCCAGCATAGCCAAGAGTGTTATGTTATTCCAATGTGGTGTGCGTGACTCTACACCAGGCCCGCACAACTCGTAAAGCGGCGAGGGCCATATTACTCCAAAGAAAACAGCTGAGGGCCGAAACCCACCGGCCCCGCGGAAACATCCCCCCACCCACCCCCACAGCGCCGCCCGCCCTGTGGAAACAACCCCTCCTTCCCCAGTGCTGGGGTGTGGAAGCCTGTAGAGGGGGAAAGAAACAGCACGCATAGGGTGACCAGATCACAGCAGTAAAATAGGACCCGCCCCCTCCCCACTCGGCCCCACCATCACACCCCTCTTCATCCCCCCAGGGGTCACTATATTACTGCACACAACAATCAATCAATGCAGTTGTAGATAAATCTCTGCATTATGCATTTTTGTATAATTTGTATATGACTTTGTATTGAACCTTGGTAATATGTTATAGCGGGCCCCTAAGGTAGTATAATTAAGGTAAAAGAAAAATGTCTTTTTGCTAGAAGTAGAAAAAGATCTCCCCCCCCCCCCCCCCCCACTTTGTAATCAATTGCCCTGTTGAATGAATGAGATGTGAATGAGGAAGGCGTGGAAGGCAGGCACCTCCAGACAGCTGCAACCCTTGGAGAGGGGATGGGAACCAGACCAAGGACAATCAAACTTGTCAAGTGGGCTGACTAGAGAAGAGCAGATATACTGACGGCCTCGGGGGTTAGAAGCAAGCACCTTCCTTTGGGAACACCCTCTTTGCAGCATTGGGACAACCCCCAGCCCAGAGACAAGCAGCAAAAAGACCAAAGGACACAGTCCCAGATCTTGGGCCGCACAATGAGCCCACCTACTCACCCCCCACCGCGGGCCGCACAGTGAGCCCCCACGGGCTGCATGTTGTGCAGGCCTGCTCTACACCTTCAAGCCATTCAGAAGTTGCAACTAATGAAGAACGTAGCAGTCTGTTGGCTAAATGCTGGTTTGTGTATGGAGCAAGTTACATTGGTGCTTTGCAATCTGCTCTGACTACTTCTGGATTTGGTGTATAGAATCCTAAATGATTTGGTCTGAGGGCTGCCTTTTCTGTACATGTGCTACTGTGGCAGATGAGGCCATTTAAACTAAATGTGAGTAGGCTGGCAGAAGGGTGTCTTCAGCAAATGGTCTGTAGCTGTGGCACTCTGGAACTAGTATAGCACTTCAGTTAACCAGAACTTGGATATGATGATATTTAGGACATGTTGTCGCAAGATTCCTCTGGTTTTATTATTGTTTTCTCATCTGGAGTTTCCACCAATTCAGGATTGTACCTTTACTGTACATTTTCTAAGGTTTCAGATTTAGACTGGATATATAACCCCTAAGGTATTGAGTACCTCAGGGAGGGAATTTAGCATCTTAGTACATGTCACTGTCAGGAAGCTTTTCCTGATATTCATCCTAAATGTTCTATATACCTAGTTCATTCATGAAGAGTAAAATTTTCTTTTAAAAAAGTGTCTTTTTCCTTAGTATTTTAATAATTGAATTAGTACTTTCCCCCCAAACTTGTTTATTCTTTCATGATGGCTTCTCTCTGCTAGTAATCCTTTTTTACTCTATCTTCACACTAATTTGCTTACAAGATACTTTTTCTTTTCGTTCTCCCATCCTTGTTCACTGCACCTTTGTCTTGCTCACTTTGTGGCACTGGCTCCTCAGGGAAAGGGACAGCTGACTTGAGTAAATGTTAAAAGGTGCCTGGGACCGGTAAAGGGTCATTCCTCTGGTAACCACAACAGTAATGTGTTCTGAACCTTTGGCTTTGGCTACACTTGCAGATGTACAGCGCTGTGAGTTATACCCGCCTTCGTACAGCTGAGTAGGGAAAGCGCTGCAGTCTGTCCATACTGGCAGCTGCTAGCGCACTGTTGTGGCCACATTTGCGGCACTTGCACTGGCATTGGGAGCGGTGCATTATGGGCAGGTATCCCACAGAGCACCTCTTCCCATTCTGGCGTTGTGGGAAGGGGGAGTGGGGCACGGGGCATTCTGGGTCTTGTTCCAATGTCCCGTGATGCATCGCTTCGCATCCCAGCAATCCCTGTGTTTCCGTCCACATTTGGCGCCATCTTTCAACAGTTTCTGTGCAGCATGATCTGTGTTCCGTTTTGGTCAGCGGGAAATGGAGCCTGAACTGCTGAGGAAAATACTGACGAGTCTTGCCAGCACGTCACGTTTGGCAGTCGAGCTATTCCTTAAGATCCAAAGTGACAGCGAGGAGTCTGACGATGATATCTAGTCGCGTAACGCGTACGACATGAACTTGCTTGTGACATTCACGGACATGCTGTGCACCGTGGAACGCCACATTTGGGCTCTGGGAGCCAGCACTGAGTGGTGGGATCACATTGTCATGCAAGTCTGGGATGACGAGCAGTGGCTGCAGAACTTTCGGATGAGAAAAGCCACTTTCATGGGACTGTGTGAGGAGCTCGCCCCCGCCCTGCGGTGCAAGGACATGAGATTGAGAGCTGCCCTGACGGTGGAGAAGCATGTGGCTATTGCAATCTGGAAGCTGGCAACTCCAGACTGCTATCGATCGATCGCAAACCGGTTTGGAGTGGGAAAGTCGACCATTGGAATCGTGTTGATGCAAGTTTGCAGGGCCATTAATCGCATCCTGCTCAGAAGAACCGTGTCTCCGGGTAACGTGCAGGACATTGTGGCTGGCTTTGAACAAATGGGTTTCCCTAACTGCAGAGGGGCGATAGATGGGGCGCATATTCCTATTCTGGCACCACCCCACCTAGCATCCGAGTACATTAATCGGAAGGGGTATTTCTCCATGGTTCTCCAGGTGCTTGTGGATCACCGTGGGCATTTAATTGACATTAACGCAGGCTGGCCCGGAAAGGTGCATGATGCACATATCTTTCGGAACACTGCCCTGTTCAGGAAGCTGCAGGCCGGGACTTTTTCCCCAGAGCAGAAGATCATGGTAGGGGAAGTCAAAATGCCCATTGTGATCCTTGGAGACCCCACTTACCCTTTAATGCCGTTGTCATGAAACCCTACACAGGGAGCCTTGACAGCATCAAGGAACGGTTGAACTACAGGCTGAGCCGGTGCTGAATGACTGTGGAGTGTGCTTTTGGCCGTTTAAAGGGCCGCTGGCGATCTCTGTATGGGAAGCTGGACTTGGCTGAACACAGCATCCCCGCAATTATATCCGCGGGCTGTACCCTCCATAATATTTGTGAAGGGAAGGGTGAAATCTTCACTCAGGCATTGACCTCCGAGGTTCAACACCTGGAGGCTGAATTTGCACAGCCAGAGAGCAGGGCTATTAGAGGGGCCCAGCGCAGGGCTGCAAGGATTAGGGATGCCTTGAGGGAGCAATTTGAGGCTGAAAACCACCAGTAATGTCTGGTGCCCTGCACAGGAGTGAAGTGCAGTGGTTCCAATGTTATTAGGAATCTGTGTTTGCTAAGCTGACTTGCCGTGCCTGTTGCTTTCCTGAGCTAAGGTATCTTTTACTTTATGCAATAATACAAAATGTTTTCAAAGCCAAAGAATCCATTTATTGAAAAGAAAATTCATGTATTAAAAAGAAACACAACTGCTTGGGAAACAGGGCAAGGTGGTGGGGTGGGGAACGGTTTAATCACAGATTTTAGTATGTCCTGCTCTCATACTCAGCCTTCCTGTCTGGAGTGCTGTGCAATGAGTGCTGCACTTCAGGATGGTTATAATTCGGGATGAGGGTTGAGTGCAGTGGGTAAGGGCCATAGTTTTCAGGGCTGGGTGGTGAAACTACAGGTGTTGCAGGCAGCTAGTGGCGATAGGAACCCAGATATTGGGGTAAGTGGGTTGGAGGTGACATGGGGGCACAAGGGAAAGAGTTTGGGGACAATGGCTGCAGGGGTGGGCGGATGCGGTAGTGCTCCACCTGCATGGCTATGAGCGCCTGGATAGAGTCCGCTTGGCGCTCCATGATGCTTATCAGCCAATCCGTGCTTTGCTGCCGGAGCTGTGTGTTTTGCCGCCGGTGTGCTGCGTTTTCCTGGCGGATCCTCTCCCTCCACTCCTGAGCTTTTTGATTCTCTTTAAGAGATTGACGCATAACTTCTTGCAGCATGTTGTCTTTGGTTTTTCGGGGCCTCTTCCTGAGTCTTTGCAGTCTCTCAGCCGGTGATAACATAGATGGCTGAGATTTCAAGGTTGCATCTGTAAAGGCAAAATGCAACACTTAACAGAGGCAGCATTGTTTTATGCCAGACAGAGCAATGATTCCCCCACACTTAAGGAGGGCGCACACAGTCTCCAAAACAGCACAATTTTCCCGTTCCAAACAGAGCGCACAGAACCCACGGGAGCCCCAAAATGGTGAGTAAGCACAGGGTTAAGGGGGACTGATTGTTTCACGGCTGTTCTCTTCCGGGTTTCTGCACCTTGGGGAGAGCCAGTAGCTGCAGGGGGCACCTACACTGAACACTGTCCCCACATTTTCCACAGGAGTTCGTCCTGGAAGATACCTCGCTGCTGAGTGTGACCTGGGACGCAAGGGAGGGTCTTCTACTGCAATGCGGCTTCTGCCCTGACCCATATGCAGCTTGCCTGTGTGCAGCAATGGTCCCTCCACCCCTCGTAGCACAGTGGCGCAGACACGTTAGCCTGACTGGGACAAGGACCATGGTGGCTCTCCCAATCAACCTGCGCAAGCGCATTGCCCATGTTCTGGATGAGACTTTCAAAGACATTAGAGGCCGATTACCATGATGTGATAGACCACATCAATGCACTATTCCGTATCTAGACATGCATGCAGCCCTTACCCTCCTCGCCCAAAGAGCCCGCACTGAAAAAATTCCTTCCAGGAAAAAAAAGCCGCTTACCACGAACCTGCTCTTCTCTTTGTCCTCCACCAAGTACCGGCCGCTGCGACTGGCTACCTTCCTCCTGGCTCGAAAAGAGGGTGCCAGAACTCACTCCGACTTTCCTCCTCCTCCTCTTCCGTGTCCAAAGTGGTGCTCGGAGTGGAGGTGGGATCACCCCCAAGTATCGCGTCCAGCTCTTTGTAGAATCAGCAGGTTGCGGGGGCACCGCCGGAGTGGCCATTTGCCTTGCGGGGTTTGCGGTAGGCACTCCACAGCTTCTTCACTTTTATCCTGCACTGCAGTGTGTCCTGGACATGGGCCCTTTCCATCATGTCCCTTGATATCTGCCCGAAGGTATCGTAATTCCTATGGCTGGAGCACAGCTGGGACTGGACAGCTTCCTCACCGCAAACACTGATGAGGTCCAACAACTTGGCATTGCTCCATACTGGGGCTCGCTTGGCACGTGGAGGCATGGTCACCTGGAAAGATGTGCTGAGAGCACTCCACGCCTGGCTGAGCAAACAGGAAGGTGATATTTAAAATTCCAAGGGAATTTAAAGGGCGGGTCGGATGGTTGGTCACCTGAGGCCTGGGCAGTAGAGTTCAAACTGATGACCAGAGTGGCTAGAACAGGCATTGTGGGATACTTCCGAATACTTCTGGAGGCCAATCAGAGTGCATTGGGTGGCCACACTGGCGCTGCAGCGCACCAAACTTTATTCCTCTTGGGGAGGTGGAGTACTAGCAGTGCTGTAGCCACGGAGACACAGCGTTGTACATGCCTTGCCAGTGTGGGCAGGGAGTGAGGTACAGCGCTCTGGGTGGCTTTATTGCGCTGTAACTCCTAAGTGTAGCCAAGGCCTTTGACATATTCAGAGCATCATAGCACAAAAACAAGTCTGTCCAACCATGTGTCATTGTCAGGCACTAGTGGACACTTAAGTGAGCTCACTTCAAGTGAGCAAAGTCTCTCCTCCCTTCCCTGCTCCCACCCCCAAACTGCATTCTTTGCTCTGAGGTAGTCACTCCTCACACCTTGAATCTCTTTCAGTGTATGGGATGGACCCCCATTCGCCATGAACTAACTTAACGGGGATTGGTGAAGAATATAACTTTTTCCCTTCCTCGTCCTTTCCAGTTTCAGTGGCTTCTACCCATGTGGTGAAGACACCTCCTGCATCAGCAAATCAACTTTCAGTCTCCCTCTCTAGGACTGCTTAGAAATTGGCTGCAGCTGCAGTGACTCTTAGGGTATTTCTTCACTAGCAACATTAAAATGCTGCCGCGGCAGCACTTTCACATGGCTGAGTAGTCGCGGCATCAGCACTTGGGGAGAGTTCTCCCAGCGGTGTAAAAAACCACCCCCATGAGGGGAGTAGCTGGTGCACTGTCTACACGGCCACTTTACAGTGCTGAAACTTGCAGCGCTCGGGGGAGGGTTTTTTTTCACACCCCTGAGCGAGAAAGTTGCAGCGCTTTAAAGTGGCAGTGTAGACAAGGCCTAACGTTTAAAAGCTGTTCGGACTTGCCTCCCCTCTTGCTAGTGGTATGTATTTTGCCGCATAGACTTCTAGTGCCTTACCCTGCATCTGTGTCAATACGGTATCGGAGACACTGTTAGAACAGGATATGCTCAGTTAGGAATGTGAAACTACTATCACTACTATCCCACCTTGTAAATAAAGGAAGTAACTAGTGCATTTCTAGCAAAAGGCTGTCATTTTCCCACTTATTTTTGGTGAGGATGTTGTCCTTGGAACAGCTAACAAACTGAACTTGTGCAGTAAGGTCACATGTTAAGTGACTCCATAGTGAGAATTCAGAGAGCTGTTTGGGGGTTACTTTCATTTAAGGTCACACTCTACCACCCAACAATGACCTTTCAGGGGGCTTAAAAAATAGTACATAAAGGAGGATGTGAAAGAATAGTTTCCTTCATACCTGTCCTTGGACTAGCTATCAGCTATATGTAAACAGTGATACTTATACTTCAGTAGCTTGCGAACACAAACTTGAAATGATATAACCCTTTTGCTGCATTCTAACTTCTGTATTTTATAGCATGTGGCTCTTCTCTGAAGGCTTTTCTGTAGTGAATGCCTGATTGTTCTACAAGATGATACTACTTAGCAAAACAGAGTCAATGTTAACCATTCATTTTAGATTTTAATTCCTTCTAGATCCACAGCTTTACAGATCAACTTCGTTGTATCTTTAATACCATGAAACTGAAGAGCAGAATTATGATTGAAAACCTCATTTGCCTTTCTCCTGTACTGAATGGATAATTGTTTGTAAATGGTTATTTCCTTTTATTTTGTGCCCACTGTGCTAAACGGATTAGGCAGAAGACCAGAGATTGGACAATGTGGGTGTACAGGCAGTCTTCAGACTTACGACACAATTGGTTCCTGAAAAATGCGTCGTAAGTCAAAACGTAACTTGGAACCACAGTCCATTTCATTGCGGGACCGAGCATTGTCAAATCCAAACCAGTGGTTGTAAGTCGAATCGGTGTCAATTCAGAAACGTCGTAATTCAGACGTCGTAATTCGGTGTCAATTCAGAAACGTCATCTTAAGTTGAATGTCGTAAAGTCGAGAACTGCCTGTACAGCAGTTCTTCAAAAAGAGCCATATTTTTGAAGGTTAACGTACCCACCCTATACACTGCCATATCTCATATCATTTGAAAGCTTATTTTATGTATGGTATGATGTGTAGCTGTCAAGTGGTGCCATAAGCCTGTAGGTGAAGTGAAACAAAGGTACCCAGAATGAAAGTGTCATTTTTTGCAGAGTTCCAGAAACACTGCAGCATGACTGACTACAATTTTTACTATTTAAGTTAATTTCAGAAATCTTAATGTGGTTCATTGGTCATTGCTCCCAGTGACCGTGTATTAAAGATTTTTATTGGTTTTGCATGGGCAAGTATTTTCCCCCCCCCCCAGAAATGATGAAGCTGTTTAGCATGTGGCAAAATGGTGACTATGGACATTTTGCAATATACTAAAATGAAATGTTGTCACAATGCATATTCTTAATTATCAAAGTGTCTCACAAGTTAATAGTTTTCTATACTTTCCGTTGAAATTTTCTGACCAGTCTCTCACTGAAGATTGTGCACCAGTAGCACTAAATTGTGTGCCCATAGTTTGAGCCGTAGATATAAATGTATGTGAGTTCCTACTGTAGTGCTTCTCCATTTGTAAGTTTTTCTACATACAGTGTAGCATCTAGTCTGCCTGATAGAAGGTTTTAATTTGTAATTGCCTGTGCATTCATTACTAGCCTTTGAAATATTCTAGAAGCTAGCTTTTTAATTTAGTGACACTTATGCACAGGTCAGTGTTAGAAAAGGCAATACACAGCTTCATACTGGGCTTCAGTAAAAGTACTCTCCAAACAAAAATTGCAATTTTGATACTAACGTATCTAATTTAGCACAAGTCTGGATACTTGTACAAAATGAAAAATGGTGGTGGTAATGCTAACAATATGCTTCAAGAATTTTACCTTTCCAGGAAGTTACAGTATATGAAGACATGGAGAAATCAATAAAGATGCGACGCCTGATTTACATTTTTGATTAGCTTATTAGTGACCTCTCTTAATATAACACAAACAGTTTTATTAGTTTTCTTCATGCGTTGCAGAAAAAAATTTTTTTTAGCCTTTGGGCTAAGCCTCGCAATTTTCAGGCAAAAAACCCTTCTGCTAACCAAAGTTACAAGGATGGGGGGGTAAGCCCTAAATAAAAGGGTTTACTGCAGAACCTCATTAAAAACGTAATTATGGAAAAGCTATTTCACAGTCTAACCTACCCTTATGTATAGCTTTCCTACTACTAAAAACATTTGACGTCACTTAACTAGATTTTGTTAGCTTTGTAAATATTGAAATTCAAATAGATGACAACTTGATTTTTTAAGTTTGCTCTGACCAGGCTGATGCTACAGTACAGGTTAGGTGCTTCACAATCTTGTATCCTCACAAAACTCCTGAGAGGTAGGGAAGCTGAATTATCCCCATTTATAGATAGGGAACCGAGGGATTAATTGACATGCCCAAGATCACTTAGTCTGTGGTGGAACAGGGAATTGAATAGAACCCAAATATCCAGTGTTCCTAGTTAGTGCTTTAACAACTGGACCTTTTATGTTGGTTATAAAATGGGAATTGTGATTAGCATTAATAGGTTTAACAATGAATTTCATGAAATCTATGTATATATTGAAATGTAATGTAATATACTAGGATATTAAATGGCCCTATATATAGTTTAGTAATTAATTATAGTTGTAGAACGAAAGGAAGTCGTCTGCTGTGATAATACTGAGTCTTGCATGCTTTGACTTGATTTGAATCATAATTTGTAACGCTATAATTGTTAGGGTTTAAAAAATGGAATATTCACAGACAATTTACCGATTGCTTCTCCATTCCTATTCTACTGATGTTCAGATTTAAATGTTAACTATAACTAAAATTAAGGCAAAGTTTTAATTTTTTAAATAATATATTATGTGGACACTGACAGCTGATAATACTAACTGTGGAGGTTACTTTAGCTACCAGTAGCAAGTAAAGCTTCTATTATGGAGGATGGAAGGAATTAAATAGTTCTTTTCATTAGTCCCTATAAAAATCCCTGTGGACGCTCTCATTCCTATCCCTCAGGTTAGCATATGAGCATCATATTATCCCACTGTCTTATCATTATCAGTACTTCTGTATTTTCCTCCCCTTTCTCCTGTTCTCTCCTAAAACACTCCTTTTGGCTTTGTGCACTTTATATGCTGCAAAGCAAAATATACAAGAATGATGATCTCTGGAGAACAGGCAGGTAATGTGTTATAGACCAGAGGTGATATCCTGGCTCCACTGAAGTCAAAGAGAGTTTTGTGATTGACTTGAAGGGGCCCAGACTTCATCCCAGGATTCTAGTAAATTTTCACTTTCTGCCTGCACAAGAACAGACTTATAAAGGGCGTAGACAGGACAATGCAGAAAGAAGTAGAAAAGGCACAGAAATTGGATTTGGTCATATTACGTTAGTAAAAAAGCCCCCTGGAAAGCTGTTGGGCAAGTATTGATCTTAGAAAATGTGAGGTAACAAAGGCAATGTAGTTGTTTGGGCTGAGATTGAGACTGGGAGTGAGGAACTCCTGTGCTGTAAATTCTGGATCTGCCACTGACTTGCTGAGTGTAACTTAACCCCTCTGTTTCCCCGGCATTAAAATAAAGATGCATCACAGGGGTGCTGTAAGCATTAACTAGTGAATGTTAACAAAAAGCACTAAAGCATATGAGGTTATTACAGTATTTCCTAAGTTGATTGGCTCTTGAGAACATTTGTGGATAATACATTTTAACTCATTGGCTGCATGAGCCTTCAAATCCACACGCATGCTCTAAATGAAAAGGTACAATATGTTTGTTGTCAGAAATAAGAGGTATTTTAATCTTAAATTGCAAGGGTAGTAGAACAGAAATCCTGGTAAGCCTGTCATCTGAACAAACTCTTCTTTCTGCTTTCAGACAAAATAAAATCACAGTTGATGTTACCACAGATAAAAGGAGCATGTTTTAACATATTTTTGTGTGTGTTATAGGCTTGCATCCATACATAAGTACATGTAAACTGTGTGATTAATACATTTTTATAGTATTTGACAGTTTTAGCTTAGTATTCTTTGAAAAAAATTGTGCTATGGTCCACATATCTGCGATGGATATTTCAGCCTGCTTTGAGGCAAAAATAGACATGTCAATTACTGGCAGAAAGGGAGTGCCCCAACCTCTTGAGTCAGGCCAGTTTTGTTCTGCCTCAGCAGCAATATGAAGGCATAAGGAGACCTCTCTGCTGCAAAGCTGTTGGAAGAAAATCCTAAAATGTTTCAAATTTGTAACTAAAAATTTCTCAGTAAGTTGACTGTCTTTTAGCCATGTCCCAAGGATGTATGTATTGTTTGGGGAGTTTTTTTCCCTGAGCGCTGTTTCCCATTTACAAGGACTACAGTAGCAGCTCCTCCTGCAGCCTCTGAATGAAGCAAGACCAAAACAGCATAAATTTGTTTTTATTTGTTGTTGTTTTGGTCTGCCACCAAATCTCTTATTGGGGAGCTTGGCCTTCACTGTGGGCAAAATGCGGTTTTGTCTTCAGCAGGCGTCTCCTCCTCTATCCATGCCCTCCATAGCTGAAAAAGAAGCAGGGAGCATATAAAGCTGGCTCCAGTGGCATCTCCAGGAAGGGTGCGATGCTAGGACAGTATTCTGGAAAGAAGACTATGCCTATGTTTTTAGAGTGCACACCAGCAGTCACAACTACTGACTGTGGCACTCAGTTGTTTCATCTGCCTTCACTTCCCCTTGCGCTGCAGCTGGAAGGGGTTGGATGTAGCGTGAACACTGCAGTCCATGGAATCTCTTGTGGGGAATCAGACACCAGGGCATCAAGCTTCTTAGGGGTCTTATTCCCCTGCTTGTGTACACATACTTGCATTAGCTCTCATGGAGCTAGCATGAGTATAAACAGTAGTGGAGCTGAGATAGCATGGGTAGCAGCAGTGGAGACATGGCTGTGCTCAGTACATGCCCATTCATTTCAGGTGGGTTTGTATTCGGTGCGACTCAGCTGTGCCTCTCCTGCCGCTACTTGTGTTACTGAAGCTACACTGCTATTTATGCTTGTGCTAGCTTGATAAGAAGTAGCTCGAGTATGTGAGCAGGGAAATCACACAGCTAGCTCATAGTCTAAGCCAGGGGTCGGCAGCCTACAGCACACGTGCCAATTTTTGATGGTGCACGGTGGCGGGCTGAGCTGCTCACCCCGCCGCAGCTCTGGAGTTCCGGCTGCTGGCTCCTTGCCAGCCAGGGTCCCGCCGCCGGCCCTACTCAGCACCCGCTGCTGGCCTGGGTGAAGGAACCCAGGCTGGCAGCGGGCTGAGACCCCGGCTGGCAGGAGCCCGCGGCGGGAACCCCAGAGCGTTAAAATGTATTGCTGTCACAGGAAGCCTTAAATTAGCCCAGGGCTACACTAGGGGAGGGGGTCGAACTATGATACGCAGCTTCAGCTACGTGAATAACGTAGCTGGAGTCGGCGTATCGTAATCGGCTTACCTGGCCATGAGGACGGCGACGAGTCAATCGCTGCCGCTCCCCTGTCGACTCCGCTTCCACCTTTCGATGAGGTGGATTTCCGGAGCCGACGGGGAGCGCGATCGGGGATCGATTAATCGCGTCTAAACGAGACGTGAAAAATCGATCCCCAAAAGATCGATTGCTACCCGCCGATCCGGGGGGTAGTGAAGACAAGCCCTTAGAGTGAATAAATGAAGACTTGGCACACCACTTCTGAAAGGTTGCCGACCCCTGGTCTAGGCATAGCCTTTGAGGGCAGGAAGAGAGCTACATGTCTGAACTCTTGTGTATGGTGCTTTAGATGCTAAAAGTACATGCCGAGGCAGTTCAGCTCCCAGCTCTTAAAACTCCAGTTGGGAAACTTTTCAGAAAGCCAAGTGACAAAGTAGTCATGGAGTCATCACAGAGGTAGAATAAAATCCTTTCCCCAGCCAGACACCGTAGAAGGGAATGCAGGTTACTTGGCAACTTGGAGTAGTACAGTAAGAAGATATTTATACATTCAGAGAAACATGAAAAGGTGGAAGTACCTATACCAACTGTAAGAGGCTAATTAAGAGGAACTATTATCAACAGGGGAAAAAAACTTTGGAAGTGATAATCAAGATAATCTTCCTACTCTGAAACCTGTCACTTTGCAAGTGGCAGCTAAAACTCCCAGGAAGGCAGGAACCAAGGTGATGTCAGTAGATGCTGCTCAGTGCAATCTGTGACTTTCTCCTCTACTTGTTGTAGACCTTGCCATACTGATACGAGGCTCTATTACTTTGGGAGCAAATGATTCCTCTCCCGACACGCAGTTTGAGAACCCCTGCATTAAGACTTAGGAGAAATCAAAGCTAATACACATATACGTCATGGCCTTTAGAATATCTTTTTAAAAATTAAAAGCAAACCTATAAAAACAATTCTTTGATATCTCCTTTTTTTCTATGTTATCTGAGTGATTTAAAGTTGCCTAAGGAATTTGGACACACAGGACTCATTTAAAATTATTTATCTTTCTATTACTCTCTTTCTTTTCATCATCTCAACTAGGAGCAAAACTGCAAGCAGTCTGAAAAGTGTCTTGTATATTTTTTACTTTTATTGCACTAATATTGGTCTGAAAAGATATTTCCTATACCCACGTGGAGCAGAGAGATCTAATGAACTGCTACCATACTCTTCAGTTTTAGCCCTGGTGTACACTACGACTTTAGGTCAAATTTAGCAGAGTTAGATCGATTTAGCCCTGCACCCGTCCACATGACACAGCCATTTTTTTCGACTTAAAGGGCTCTTAAAATCTATTTCTCTACTCCTCCCTGACGAGGGGAATAGCGCTGAAATCGACATCGCCGGGTCAAATTTGGGGTAGTGTGGACGCAGTTTGATGATATTGGCTTCCGGGAGCTATCCCAGAGCGCACCATTGTGACCGCTCAGGACAGCTCTTTCAACTCAGATGAACTAGTCAGGTAGACAGGAAAAGCCCCGGGAACTTTTGAATTTCATTTCCTGTTTGGCCAACTTGGCAAGCTCATCAGCACAGGTGACCACGCAGTCTGAGCATCGCAAAAGAGCTCCAGCATGGTCAGAACGGGAGGTACTGGATCTGATCGCTGTATGGGGAGATGAATCATCGCTATCAGAACTCCGTTCCAAAAGACACAATGCCAGTATATATGCTAAAATCTAAAAGTGCAATGCGAGGTGTTTATTTACAATGCTCACAACTGCAGCTGTGCTCTGAGCGGACTACCGCTTGCAGAGCTATCTCATGCATGGGCAATCGAGGAAAAAGAGTGCGAAAGGATTGTCTGCCGTTGCTTTCATGGCGGGAGCGGGGAAAAGAGGGGTGACTGATGACATGTACTCCAAACTACTCGCGGCTACCTTTTCCGTAATCTCATTTATTTTTAATTAATAAAGAAAGAATGCATGGTTTCAAAACAATAGTTGCTTTATTTTGAAGGCGGGAGGGTGGTTGGCTTACAGGGAATTAAAATTTAAAAAGGGGACGGGTTTGCATCGAGAAACTGGTTTTCAAAGTCTCTGTGATGCGCAGCGCATCTTGCTGTGCTCTTCTAACCCCCTGGTGTTGGTCCGCTCAAAATCGGACACCAAGCGATTTGCCTCAACCTCCCACCCCACCATAAACGTCTCCCCCTTACTCTCTCAGATATTATGTAGCACACAGCAAACAGCAATAACAGTGTGAATGCTAGTTGCGCTGAGATCTGATCAACAGTGGCAGCGAGCTTGTAAATGTCCAAAGGCACATTGCAACACCATTCTGCACTTGCTAAGCCTATAGTTCAACTGCTCCTTACTATTGTCCAGGGTTCATGAGCTATGGGAGCAAGGGGTAGGCTGGGGTAGGTGTGACTGCGCGGTGTTACCGGCTGTGGGAGCAGCCAGGTCGCTGGAGATCAGGATGGCAGAGTTGCAGAGGAAGTGGCGGAGCGAGCAAAACACTATTACTGTTCCAGATGGCTATAAGTCCTACTGATGAGGACGGCTGCAAGACTTCTCCGGCGACACAGGAGAGGAATATGATGCGCCTAAAATCTAAACAGGCCTGCACATGTCCCAGAGTCACTACCCTTGAGACTTGCCTGCAACAGCAGTGGTGATGGAGAGCTGAGCGCGCCTCCTTGCAGTGCTATGGCATCTGCGCAGTTAACCCAGGAAAAAAGCCGCGAAAGGATTGGCTGCCGTTGCTTTCACAGAGGGAGGGAAGGTTGACTGACAACATTTACCCCAAAACACCCGCGACAAATTTTTTGCCCCATCAGGCATTGGGAGCTCAACCCAGGTTTCCAGTGGGCAGCGGGGACTGCGGGAACTGTGGGATAGCTACCCACAGTGCACCGCTCCTAAAGTCTACGCTTGCCACAGTACTGTGGACGCACGCCACTGACTTAATGGGCTTAGTGGGGATGCAGCAATCGACTGTATAAAATCTGTTCTGAAAAATCGACTTCTGTAAATTCGGCCTAATTTCGTAGCGTAGACATACCCTTAGTGGCACTTTCATCTCAAAGCTGAATGTTGCTCAGCTGGTGTCAGTAGTTCATATCTATCAGTAGTTCAGTGTTTCCAAGGTATGAACTGTGTGTAAACTATGTCATGATTTATGCCTGAGTTTGAAACAGCTTGAAACAAAGACTCAGATATAGACCCAACGATAACACTTCAATCTCAACATTTAACTTGATTATTTTAGCAGATGGATCAAGAAGAGGGGTGGGGGAAATGAAGCCCTTTGGGGTGGGAATTGAGAGTGTCTCTAGGGAAGGAAATGTAGAAGGAACAACAGAGGAAACACTCAAAAACAGGAGAGGGAGAGAGAGAAGATATGGAATAGAGAGAAATATAAGGTAGAAGTAACAGTTGCCTAAAGGGGGGAGCATATTTTCTTAAAGTACTGAATTTGATGACAAGGTACTTAATAAATGAAAGTGTAGTTCATGTATAGAGACTGTATTCTCCCTGATTTCTGTGCAAACCTCCCACTGATGTCAGTGGATTGAGGTTAATGTGAAGTCCTAGCTTATGGTACGTAGTTAAACATGGCATCTGCTCCTCTTTTTTTTTTCTGAATGAGTAGGGCACCTCTACTTAAGAATATTGCTGATTTTAGAGGGGTCCTTCTAATTGTGAAATCCCATAGACTGGCTAAAAAGAAAATATTCTGAGTCCCAGTTCATATCAAGTTGAGGACTGCTGGGGTGTGAAAAAAATCAATGTAAAATGAATTGGGGAAATTGAAATTCCGAGTCATGAAGCTAGGATATATGCCAGTGCATTGTAATATCAACAGTCAGAAGTTTTCATCGGCCTGTCAGGTTTAATTTATATTTACAGGAAAAATGCTGTCAAAAGTAAGCAAAAGCTTCTGCACAATTTTTTACTGCTTTATCTCTGCACTATCGATCCCCACCTTTTTGCCACCACTCCTCAATTTCCCAGTGGGAATTAGCAGTGGGCTGACCTTCAGGTGCACATAGTTGTCAAGTGGAAGAGTCAAACCTTTTTGATAAATACCCCAAGGTGTTCTCAGTAAATGCAGGAAGCAGTATGTATGATGCATTATGTGTGTGCAATTGGAAAGCAAGGATGGATTTGTTTCTGAGAGATTTAATTTCCCTAAGGCACATAGAGCAATACTAGTTAATTCCCTGTTTGAGAGATGCTTATTGTTTGGCATTTCTCATAGATATTCTGCCTATTGGTAAATTTTGTCCCTATCTTACTACATGCTTCCGCTAAAAGGAACTAAAGTAAATTTCATTACTGTTATGTTATCTTGTAAAATGATAAACTGTTGTGACACCATAAGTTATTTCTAATATAAATAACTTTTTGTGCTGAAGCTGTTTGGTGGAATTGTAATTATGGAATCCACTTATCTCATTTTTACATCTGAGTGCTTTTCCAGGAGGTAGCTTTTGTTGTGTTTTTTCTGTTCATTTTATACATTTCCATTTTGGACAGAGAGGAATAGATTATCACACAGGACCTTGCAAGTGTGTGGTTGATGGTGTCTTACACCATACTTCCTCAGACACGCTGTGGTTTGAGAGAATTGCGTCTTTAGAAAGAGATTGGTTTGAAGCTGTCAAAAGGACAACTAGTGTATGTATTGTGATACAGCATAGCCAGAAGGCAGCAGGAGAGTGATCTAGGATGAGGAGAAGCCTTATTCCCTGTAGATTAATTAAAAGTACCTGAAACCAATAAGAGCACCTGAAGCCAGTCACCTGATAAAATCCCCCTGCTTCAATCAGCCAGAGGAGGAGTTGGAGCAGAGTGAGGAGGAGTTGGAGCAGAGTGGATTGGTGGTGGAACAAAGAGCAGTCCGGAGGAAAGCGGAGGAGAGTTTTTGAGAAGTGCTGCGGTGGGCTAAGACCACCAAGATCCTAGGTAAAGGGACACCTGGTTTGTACAGAGGGAAGGCAGGAAGCCCACAAGCTGAAGGTCAGAAGAGGGAAGTAGCCCAGGGGAAAGTATCACTGGTACATTGGTTCACCTGCTATCATAGGGCCCCTGGGCTGGGACCCGGAGTAGAGGGCGGGCCCGGGTCCCTCCCTCTCCACTCCCCTTCCCTGGGATACTAGTAGGATAACTGTTACCCCAGTTCAGGGGCAAGAAATGGCACCCTGAAACCCCCCCACAAGAAGAGAAAGTGCGGGACCCATCATAGTAGTGCCGGCAATTTGCCACAGTATGTTGGTATAACGATAGTATTACAGAGGCATTGTTTGAAGACATTACTGCTGTTTTAAAATTGCAATAAAACGTACGGAATTGTAATCAATAGATGAGCTAGTGTCGCCATGAGTGTAGATAGACTAAAGAATCTGTAATGCCTGCAGGGGAGCTCAATTAAATGTTCTGGATATGCTTATCAGGCAGACTGTGTTGTAAGAAAAGATGTCATGCCTCTGCCAAGTAGTGGTAAATTTTGAGGCCTTGCAAGTTGGTTTCCCATGGGAGGAGAAATCAGTGATGCAGACTCCCTGGGTATTTTTTTTTTTCACATGTAACTTGCTTTTACATTCATCAGTCATTGAATGGGGTGGTCACAAACAGGCAGACAATATGCTTCCAGGAATCTTAGCCCAAATGCCAGTGCCAGTTACCCGAGGAGTAACTCTTCCCCAAGAATTGTCTCTAGTTAGATTAAGGTCATGAGCACTTTTCCTTGCAGCAGTTCCGATCACAAAACTAAAAATGCAGCATTCCTTCAAAGACTAAACAGTGCTTGTATGCTAAGAAGAAAACATCTTGTAAAACCGTGTGTAATGATGCCATCAGGTGACTCCTTCCATAAGAATACATTTGTTTTCCTCTGTTATTTCCCCTCACTGCACCAGTTTTCCATATCTCTTGACAGAGAATGAAGTTTGTTTAAAAAAAAAAAAAGAGATTCATGAACATTAAGGCAGGGACTGGAAGAAAGACCATGACATTCTATTGGAAAGAATAGCTTTATCTTTGAGAGAAAATCAAGGTGTGGCCAGCGTAGTTGAGATTTTTCCCTAGCCCAAAAAAGCACTTTTTTCCTGGAGGAAACGGTTTTTATGGAGAAAAAAATTCTCACAAAGGTTTCATTACATTAAAGCCTGGCACACACTGTGATTCACGTTGTAAGCTTGTTTAATCTGCAAACAAAAAAAAGGGCTTGTTGTCCAAACTAAAAAGCTAACAGTTCTGTCATTAAAACACAAGAATACATTGTGAATGATGGGTCACTGGGAACAGATACAGATATCTGGATTTTTTTAACCATGGCTGCAACTTTATTTATTCTATAACAGGCTAATGGCTTGTAGCAACCTGTCTTGGCAGCATTGAAAAGAGGGAGAAGACTCACTCTCACCTTCTAGTAGCTATGATAGAGTTCCCAGACTACTGACTCTGTACTTGTGTCTGCCCTTCGATAAATATGCTTTTAAAGTACATCTGTATTTGTTCAGTCCCAGCCTACTACAAAGGTTTGACCAAACCAGTACGAAGTGATTTAAAAATTTTAAAAAATACATGGTTGATGCTGAGCAAACTGGAGAGAAATGCAGAAATTGAAAAACTGGAAAAATTCATAATGTAACTTCATTTAACTATTTATTTATTTATTTATTTATTTAACATAATTTAACTATTTATACCTGCCTCTGGACATTTCCACTGCATGCATCACCCACGAAAGCTTATGCTCCAGTACGTCTGTTAGTCTGTAAGGTGCCACAGGACTCTTTATCGCTTCTACAGATCCAGATTAACACAGCTACCCCTCTGATACTCGACATAATTTAACTTGTTTATCTTCCATGATTTTACTGTCACATTTTTGAGACATCTTTGAGTCTCTCGCTATAAGGCATGTTTTCCATTCTTTTATTGTTCTCATGGCTCTTCTCTGGACCCTCTCCAGTTATCATCGGTGTTGTCCTTGAATTGTGGACATGAGAACTGGACACAGTATTCCAACAGTGGTCATATTAGTGCCAAATATGGAGCTAATGTAACCTCTCTACTTCTTGAAATTCCCCTGTTTATATATCTAAGGATTTCATGATTAGCCCTTTTGGCCATAATGTCACATGGGAGCTCACATTCAGCTGATTCTCCAAATTGGGTTTTTTTCCCCAGTCACTGCTTCTGAGGATAGAGTTCCTCATCCTGTATGTATGACCTACATTCTTTGTTCCCAGATGTAGAAATGTACATTAGTCTGTACTGAAACACATTATTTGCTTGTGCCCAGTTTACCAATCAATCCATATCGCTCTATCAGTGACCTGGTCTCTTTATTTCTGTATCTGTTGGAGGCGGAGATGAAAGCCTTATGGCATGTTTGAGCAGGTTATCAGCAGTGTTTAGGGAACTTGAAAGTGACAAGGAAGTCAGAGGTGTCTAATATTAACTTATTTCCGTGTTGTCAGGTGTTAAATTGGTGGGACATATTCTGATGCAACTGTAACAAACGATTTTTTTTTGTGAGTTTTGCCTAGCTTTTTTAGGTAGAGGTGGTGTACCTCACACAGTAGGTCTATGCGGCCAACTAGGGGAGAATAGGAGATGACAAATAAAATGTGAAATACCTGTATCTTTGTGTCATGCTATAACTTAAAGATAGTCTTGTAGCTTAAGAACTATTACAATGTTAAAAATATTTTCTCATTGTGTGAGCAAAGTAAGCTAATTCTTCTTAAAAATCAAAATCTGGCACATGCAACCAGAACAAACTCTCTCCCTTTGAGTCAACAGGAGAGTTTAAACCTTGGACTTTCAGACCTCCAGTTCAGAAGAGGACCCAGTGCACACTTTGTGAATGTGTGACATAACTGTTTGCTAGACATCAATGGTAGTATGGAAGCCAGCAATTTGGGATTCTATCCTTGACTCTAGGACAAGTGTTGTTTAGTGATTAAAGACCGAGGAACCCAAAAAGTGGTGTGGTTGAATAGCTAAGATTTCGGATCAAGATACACAAAACTTGATAGAATGATGGGTTGAGACCACAGACTGTCCTTCTCACCAATATTATGATTGTTTCTTTGTATCCCTCACGGGTCTGTCTATCCATTTGTTGTCTCTCATCTTATACTTTTAGATGGGGCAGGGAGTTTTTGTTCTGTTTGTACAGTGCCTACCACAAAGTGGTGCTGGTCCATGACTGGGACTCATAGACACTACTGTCATGTTAGTCCTGGGTTCTGTTCTTGACTTTGCCTACAGTGATTTTGTATAACCTCTTTGTAAAATGAAGTGACAACTCATACTTGACTGTGTTCTAGGGTTGGGGATTGATGTTAGTAGTCAGTAATAAGTTGGTGAGCTGCACGGGAGTGTAAACCACAGTCAGTAGACATGAGATTTAAATTCATGAGTCATGGTCTCCTTTCCCAGCTTGAAGAACTTTCATAGAATCATAGAATATCAGGGTTGGAAGGGACCTTAGGAGGTCATCTAGTCCAACCCCCTGCTCAAAGCAGGACCAATCCCCAATTTTTGCCCTAGATCCCTAAATGGCCCCCTCAAGGATTGAATTCACAACTCTGGGTTTAGCAGGCCAATGCTCAAACCACTGAGCTTTCCCTTTCCCCCTAAAGCTTTCCCTTTCCCCCTAAAGCTTTCCCTTTCCCTAGAGTTAGAGGTATTTGGTGGGGAAGTTACCCAAATGGCTGTGTTACACTGTCACTGCTAAATACAGCAGGCTCAAATTGATGCATTTCCTTTCAGTTCAACTTGGGGAAGTTAAACATTAAGCCACACACAAGTATTGCCTATTTATAACTCAGCACATGGAGCAAAGGACAGATTCCAGAGTGCTTAATTTTCTTGCAAATGGTAGCTCTCTCTCCCTCCCCTCTCCACCTGCCAAAAAGTGTGAGAGTCTAGTGGAAAACTTCAAAAAGGTTAATCTTGTAACTCTTATCCATTCTGTATCAGTCTAATTATCAAATCACAATGAAAAATTCAGTAGTACTCAAAGAATACTTTGTTGTTTTTATTGCCATTTTAATGAGGCTTTTTTTTTTTTTTTAAAGCTCCCCTTAAATTGAAAACTTCGGATTCAGAGTTTGTGACCAACACCTCCATAATAAATTAAATGTGTGCATTTGTTGTGATGTCTCAGTGCATTCAGGTTGTTTGAGGACACACACACACACACTGTGTAAGATCAAGTTCTGAAAGAATTGTGTTTATGCATAGTGGGCACCATTAGGTTCTTGACATTTCTCTCATGCAGTAGTTAAATTTACTGAGCCATCTGTAGTATTCCCTATCCTAAGTATAGGAAATACTGTAAATACCATAAGTATGTTAAAAATAGCAGTGCAGTAAACATCAAGATTTTAATGATGTTCTCAGTACCCTTTTTCATTATGAGAACTGACTACCGTGATGGAGCATTTGTGACCCACTTGTTTCTAATTCCATTGAAGCCATTTTTATCTTACAAAAGTGCCTTTTTGGAGATTAGATAATGAGTTTAGGGCTAATGCGCTTCAGAACTTCTTTTGTTTACATTCTTCCTTCCATTTCCTTCATTACAGAGTAATAGTTATTATAGTTCCATGGTTTGCAACATGAATTTCTTCCAACTTCCAAATTGATTTGTCAGATTTGTGTCCATTTATTCTTTTGCGTAGAGAGTGTCCGGTTTGGCCAATGTACATGGCAGAGGGGCATTGCTGGCACATGATAGCATATATCATATTGGTAGATGTGCAGGTGAACGAGCCCCTGATGGTGCGGCTGGTGTGGTTAGGTCCTATGATGGTGTCCCTTGAATAGGTATGCGGACAGAGTTGGCACCAGGGTTTGTTGCAGGGTTTGGTTCCTAGGTTAGTGTTTTTGTTGTGTGGTGTGTAGTTGCTGGTGAGTATTTGCTTCAGGTTGGGGGGATGCCTGTAAGCGAGGACTGGTCTGTCTCCCAAGATCTGTGAGAGTAAGGGATCATCCTTCAGGATAGATTGTAGATCCTTGATGATGCGCTGGAGAGTTTTTAGTTGGGGGCTGTAGGTGACGGCTAGTGGCGTTCTGTTACTTTCTTTGTTGGGCCTGTCTTGTAGTAGGTGACTTCTGGGTACCCTTTTGGCTCTGTCAATCAGTTTCTTCACTTCAGCAGGTGGGTATTGTAGTTTTAAGAATACTTGATAGAGATCCTGTAGGTATTTGTCTTTGTCTGAGGGATTGGAGCAAATGCGGTTGTATCTTAGAGCTTGGCTGTAGACAATGGATCGTGTGATGTGGTCTGGATGAAAGCTGAAGGCGTCTGGGTAAGTATAGCGGTCTGTAGGTTTCTGGTATAGGGTGGTGTTTGTGACCATCACTTATTAGCACTGTAGTGTCTAGGAAGTGGATCTCTTGTGTGGACTGGTCTAGGCTGAGGTTGATGGTAGGGTGGAAATCGTTGAAATCTTGGTGGAATTCCTCAAGGGCCTCCTTCCCATGGGTCCAGATGATGAAGATGTCATCAATGTAGCACAAGTAGAGTAGGAGAGTTAGGGGATGAGAGCTGAGGAAGCGTTGTTCTAAGTCAGCCATAAAAATGTTGGCATATTGTGGGGCCATGCGGGTACCCATAGCAGTCTTTCCTGAGTAGAACTTCATCCACTGAATTAAAACAAAACAAAAAAAACCTAATGAATGTTTGGTATCATCCAACCTATTTGCCTTAAAATGGTATATTCAAAAGGTAATTATCCTGAATTCCCATTGGTGCTGCTGGAGCATTAGGTAGCCAAAAGAAATGGCTTCCTATGGAATATGCACATGTGGACAAATCTGAGGCCTCTGTAGAAAAATACAGAAAATCTATATAATTCCTGTACATCCTTCAATGTTGGAATATAATAAACTAGGTAGCCATTTAATTAAACCATAAGCTTTGCAGAGACCGTCTTTTTTTAGTTTAGACGATTGGGACCACTAGGTGTTACTGTAGTATGAATAATAAATAACCATTTTGGAATTCCTCAACACATCCTTTTTTCTAAAGAAGCCTAGTTCTAAAAGCTAGATTTCCATTCTTCATTGAAGACAGTTTAATTATGAAACTAGAACATTATTATTCTCCAAGTGCTTTCCTTTATGGAATAATACTACAGGTGTATTTAGCCTTCTGGAGAAATGCTGACTACAGGTGTAAAAGTAGTTCTTGTACCCTGATACATAAATTTAGCTCTGGTTGTCAAGTGTGAAAGAGAAACAATTCTAGGCTAGCATATTTAGTTATTAAAGAAGGCTTCACTAGTAAAAGGTACAGGACTGTTAAATTTAAGTTCCATAATGTATTAATTAAGGAATGTGTCTTGCTGGTCAACTGCATTGGTACAGTTTCTGTCTAAGGATTTATGAGTGAAATATTTTTACCACTGTATACTTAGGCTTTTTCATTTACTAATTTTTGAAAATATCCATGTTGATTGTGGCTAAAATGGTCCCTTAATAAATATTGAAAAGTAACAGGACATTCCAAATATGAATACCTATGCACACAGCTTGGATATTAGTGAGAAAAAAATTACCTGTTTGAGCTTTGATCATGCAAACACTTTTGCACATGCTTAACTTTACATTACACACAGTGGGCCTTACATGTGTAAGGTAAAACACATGCATATGTGTTTGCAGGATCGAGATTTTAGCTTGTAATTGGTTAAAAAAAGAGGCAGTCACACTGTTTTGTATCTCTAGCTATTCATCTGGTGGACACCGCAATTTGGAGGGGGGTTTTACTAGTGGATAATATAATTTAGGGTTTAGTTATCTTTTTAGTGTGTTTAATTTGTCCAAGACTAAGAATATCCTCTCTGATTCCCGTTACAATATTTAGTAGGCTTCAAGTTAGACTCTATATGCTCCCTCCTCTTCCTTTTTTAGGGTACTATTACTGTTTTAAATAAGACTATAAGGATGGGTAAAATGGATAAAATGTAATTTTTAGACTCTTACAATAGTAATCTGGATTCAAAAATGGAATCAGGATTAAAAGAATAATTAAATTCCAAAAATCACCCTGTATAGGAACATCAAACTAAAATTAAAGCCATTAGTAAATAAACCTATTTAAACTGAAACTATTTTTCTCTTATTTTCTCCACCCTTGCCCCTAAAAAGTCTCTATTGAGAACTAGAAAGGCTGTCACTTTGTAGTCTCAGCAGTCAGAGATCTATAACCTGACTTGCAGTTTGCTGTCTAGAAGGGAAAACTCATCCTTTAAATTAAGCACTCTGCCTTTTATTCCAATCAACAGAAAAACATGAATCTTCCATGCACAACTTCCATCCATATGCTTTAAGAGAAACTTATTGAATGTGTAGAAGCGACAAAGAGTCCTGTGGCACCTTATAGACTAACAGACGTATTGGAGCATAAGCTTTCGTGGGTGAATACCCACTTCTTCAGATGCATGCAGTGGAAATGTCCAGGGGCAGATATAAATATGCAGGGAAGAGTCAGGCTAGAGATAACGAGGTTAGTTCAATCAGGGAGAATGAGGCCCTCTTTTAGCAGTTGAGGTGTGAACACCAAGGGAGGAGAAACTGCTTTTGTAGTTGGCTAGTCATTCATAGTTTTTGTTTAATCCTGAGCTGATGGTGTCAAATTTGCAAATGAACTGAAGCTCGGCAGTTTCTCTTTGAAGTCTGGTCCTGAAGTTTTTTTGTTGCAGGATGGCTGCCTTCAAATCTGCTATTGTGTGTCCAGGGAGATTGAAGTGTTCTCCTACTGGTTTTTGTATATTGCCATTCCTAATATCTGACTTGTGTCCATTTATCCTTTTGCGTAAGGACTGTCCAGTTTGGCTGATGTACATAGCAGAGGGGCATTGCTGGCACATGATGGAGTATATTACATTGGTGGATGTGCAGGTGAATGAACCGGTGATGGTGTGGCTGAGCTGGTTAGGTCCTGTGATGGTGTCCCTGGTGTAGATATGTGGGCAGAGTTGGCATCGAGGTTTGTTGCATGGATTGGTTCCTAAGTTAGAATTACTATGGTGCGGTGTGTAGTTGCTGGTACGAATATGCTTCAGGTTGGTGGGTTGTCTGTGGGCGAGGACTGGCCTGCCTCCCAAGGCCTGTAAAAGTGAGGGATAGTTGTTCAGGATGGATTGTAGATCACTGATGATCCGTTGGAGAGGTTTTAGCTGAGGACTGTACTTAATGGCCAGTGGAGTTCTGTTGGTTTCTTTCTTCGGTTTGTCTTGCAGCAAGAGGCTTCTGGGTACACGTCTGGCCCTGCTGATCTGTTTCCTTTTTTCCTCATGTGGGTATCGTAGTTTTGAGAATCCTTGGTGAAGATCTTGTAGGTGTTGGTCTCTGTCAGAGGGGTTGGAGCAAATACGATTGTACCTCAGTGCTTGGCTGTAGACAATGGATCGTGTGGTGTGTCCGGGATGGAAGCTGGAGGCATGTAGGTAGGCCTAGTGGTCGGTGGGTTTTCGGTATAGGGTGGTGTTAATGTGACCATCGCTTATTTGCACTGTGGTGTCTAGGAAGTGGACTTCCCATGTAGACTGGTCCAGGCTGAGGTTGATGGTGGGGTGGAAGCTGTTGAAATCGTTGTGGAATTGTTCCAGAGTTTCCTTCCCATGGGTCCAGATGATGATGTCATCAATGTAGCATAGGTAGAGAAGGGGCATGAGTGGACGAGAGCTGAGGAAGCGTTGTTCCAGGTCAGCCATAAAAATGTTGGCATATTGTGGGGCCATGCGGGTGCCCATAGCGGTGCCACTGGTCTGGAGGTATATATTGTCACCAAATTTGAAATAATTGTGCGTGAGGATAAAGTCACAGAGCTCAGCAACCAGTTGTGCTGTGGCATCATCAGGGATACTGTTCCTGCCAGCTTGTATCCCATCTGTGTGTGGGATGTTTGTGTAGAGAGCCTCTACATCCATGGTGGCTAGGATGGTGCTTTCTGGAAGATCACCGATGCATTGTAGTTTTCTCAGGAAATCAGTGGTGTCACGGAGATAGCTGGGAGTGCTGGTGGCGTAGGGTCTGAGTAGAGAGTCCACATATCCGGACAGTTCTTCAGTGAGAGTGCCAATGCCCGAGATGATGGGGCGTCTAGGATTTCCAGGTTTGTGGATCTTGGGTAGTAGATCGAATAACCCCGGTCGGGGCTCTAAGGGTATGTTGATTTGTTCCTGTGTTAGCGTAGGATGTTTGTGTAGAGAGCCTCTACATCCATGGTGGCTAGGATGGTGCTTTCTGGAAGATCACCGATGCATTGTAGTTTTCTCAGGAAATCAGTGGTGTCACGGAGATAGCTGGGAGTGCTGGTGGCGTAGGGTCTGAGTAGAGAGTCCACATATCCGGACAGTTCTTCAGTGAGAGTGCCAATGCCCGAGATGATGGGGCGTCTAGGATTTCCAGGTTTGTGGATCTTGGGTAGTAGATCGAATAACCCCGGTCGGGGCTCTAAGGGTATGTTGATTTGTTCCTGTGTTAGCGTAGGGAATGTCCTGAGTAGATGTTGCAGTTTCTTAGCGTATTCCTCAGTGGGATCTGAGGAGCGTGGCCTGTAGAATTTGGTATTGGAGAGTTGTCTGATTATTTCCTTGTCAACTGCTACGTTAGCCTAATTTTCTCTAGTGCATGCCAATTTAACTTTACAAGTTGCCCTTTATTGTCACTGTTAAAGAAGCAACAACAGCAAAAATTAAAATATACCTTCTTTGTGACTACTGCCTTCCTATGTTCCTATAATCTTATCTGAAAACATTTTCTCTCATGTCTGTACCTAGTAAGTTACCTAGTTAAATAACAGTAGTGGGTAATTGCATTATCTAACATTAAAGCATTGTGGGATGCAATTTATATGAAAATATTACAAATTAAAGTTGAATTTTGTTGCATAGCATATTAGCGCTAAGATCGTTAAAGTTAAATCCTACTATTAACAGATGACTTCCAAAATTGTGTGTGTTGGGTTATGATACTTAAGGAACAATTTTCAAATAAATCTTTGTAGAAGCGAGGTAAATATAAACCATATATTGTTGTGTTTATTTGTAGCCATGTCAGTTCCCGGATATTAGACAGACAAGGTGGGTGTGATATCGTTTATTGGAGCAATTTCCGTTGGTGAGACAGATTTTCAAGCCACACACAGCTCTGTATAGCTGAAAAGGTTGTCTCTCTCACCAACAGAAGTTGGTCCAATAAAAGATATTACCTCATCCACCTTGTGTCTCATCCGTATATTGTGGCATTTCTTGGTGATACAATCATTCTGGACTTAGGTTTTGGGAAAAAATTAAGGCACATACAGCTATTTTGAACTGCAAACCGTTTTTGCAGGCTTAAATGTAGTATTTTTAGGTGTATAAACTAGATAACCTAATAAATCTTTTATTCTTCTTCGAGTGGTTGCTCATATCTATTCCAGTTAGGTGTGTGCGTGCGCGTGTGCACGGACGTCGGAAACTTTTTCCCCTAGCAGCTACCCGTTGGGCCGGCTGGGGAGCCCCTTGGAGTGATGCCAATATAGTGCCCTATATAGTACCCTGCTGGCCCGACCCCCCTCCAGTTCCTTCTTACCGCCTGTGACGGTCGTTGGAACAGTGGTCTCTTGTTCGCAAGTGCTCCACTACTCCCTAGCTATCCGTGTTAACAGTCATTGTAATTAGTGTTAATAGTTTTTCATTGTACAGTAATTAGTTAGATAGTTGTAGTAGTTAGTAGTTCTTGTTCTACGCTTTTCGCGGGCTCCTCCCGAGCCCTCCGGGCATAGGGCATGCCTTCTCACGGCTTCAAGTCGTGTGGATCCTGCAATAGGCCCATGCCCACCGGGAACCCCTACGACGCTTGTCTTCGGTGTCTGGGTGAGTCCCACACAGCTGACAAGTGCAAGCTGTGTAAATCCTTCAAGCCCCGAACCAGGAAGGAGAGAGAAATCCGCCTGAGACAGTTATTAATGGAGGCGGCACTCTGCCCCTCTCAAGGTGCGGGCTCCAGCGTCTCGGTGTGCAGTGCGCCTCCGGCTGTGGCACCGCGGAAAGACTCCCGCCCACCTCGGGGCCGGGCGGCATCGGGGACCCGGGGCTGCTCTCGGCACCACTCCTTTTCCCCATCGGGACGGAAAGAGCTTCCCAAGTCTTCGGACGCTGGTGCGGTACCGACCTCCGCCGCACCGGAACAGATAGATGTCAGCCCGCGCCCACAGGCATCACCGTGTCTTGAGGTCGTCATGGCACCCTTGACACCGGACACCTTCGAGGCTGCGAGGGGGCTCATTGAGATGACGGCGTCCCCCGTCCCTGCGCCGACCCCGGCACGACCCCCTGTCATCTCTAGGGGCAAGCCGGCGCTTCTTGGACCGTCGGCTCACCTACAGCCTCCTACACGCCGCTTGGAGTCCCGGCGTCGTTCGGAGTCCCGGCACCGTGCGGTGTATCGGTCTGACTCATGACGCCGATCCGACTCGCGGCGACGGACTCGCAGCCCGGACCCTCGGAGCCGATCACGCTCGAGGTCGTCCTCGCTTGCTAGATCCTGGTCCCGCTCGGTGTCCAGGATGAGCGCAACGCCATCCCGGCACCGCTCTCCTCCTCCGGCTCGACCCTCTGCGGAGACACCACGCTGGAGCTCACCTCGACGCCTGGAGTCGCCGCACCGTCGGGACTCACCGCGTCGAGGAACATCCCCTCGACGCCGAGCCTCGCTGCAACGTGAGCTCCCACCCCGGCGTCGAGACTTGCCGTACCGAGAATCCCCACCACGCCGGGACTCTCCACGACATTCGCGGGATTCGTCTCGTCGGCGCGCGTCCCCACGGCACCGCGATGCCCCATCGAGGTATCGGGACTCACTGCGCCGACAGGAGTCCCCACGGCACCGGGACTCACCGCGCCGAGGAGCGTCTCCATGGCACCGATCCCCAACGCGACACAGTGAGTCACCATGTCGCGCAGCGTCGCAACGGTCCCGATCCCCACGGTCCCGATCTCCACCCCGGCACCGTGAGTCACCCCGGCACCGTGAGTCACCCCGTCGAGCGGCGTCACCCCGGCACCGTGAGTCACCCCGTCGAGCGGCGTCACCCCGGCACCGTGAGTCCCCACGTCATAGGGATGACAGAGTTAACTACCGTTCTCGGTCCCGGTCGAGGTCGCGTGACTCGCGCACCTCCCGCTTCAGACCATCCAGGGACCACCCTACCTCACGCACCGCCCCACCTTGGCCATCCAGAGACCAATCGTCGGCCAGCTCAGGTGGACCGTCTAAGACGCCTGAGGGGATCCAGGTAGCTCCAGTGCAAGACTCGGGGTCAGCGGGTTGGCAGCCCCAGTGGCCATTCTGGACACCCTGGGCATACCATCAGGCCCAGGGTGCACCACTGCCTACCTATCCAGTGGTGCGTACACATCCTCCGGTGGCCACCGTCAGCCGCCCACCTGTGGACCAAGCTACTTCTGGAGACCCTGCACCGGTGCCAGGGGAGGCGCCTGCCTCTACCCTACAGGTTCCCCCCGCTGTTCAACAGGATACCCTGCCAGACCCACCCCTTCCTCTCTCAACCTCTTCATCATCCCCCGATGAAACAGTGGCGGGCACATCATCTGCTTCACCCCCACCTATGGATTTTAAGGTCCTGAAGGAGCTACTCCGGAGGGTGGCTCTCAGCATGAACCTTCCCATAGAGGAGGTTGTGGAGGAACAGGATGACCCGATGGTGGACGAGGTCTTGAAGCCAGAAGGTCCTTCCAGGGTAGCATTGCCAATGAATAAGACCATCTGCGGCAATGCTACTGCACTCTGGCAAACCCCTTCCTCTATCCCTCCAACAGCTAGAGGAGTAGAGAGGAAATACTTTGTGCCGAACAAGGGGTTCGAGTACCTCTTTACCCACCCCATGCCTTGCTCCTTGGTGGCGGATGCGGTCAACGCAAAGGAGAGGCATGGTCAGCAAGGTCCCGCCCCTAAGTCCAAGGACTCTAAACGTCTAGACCTTTTTGGCAGGAAGACATACTCTACTGCGGGCCTATCACTCCGAATCGCCAACCAACTGGCGATTCTCAGCAGGTATGCCCATAACTCCTGGTCAGCGATTGCGAAGTTTCAAGACCAACTTCCCCCTGAGTCCAAGACAGAGCTCAAAGCCATGGTTGACGAGGGCAAGTTGGTGAGCCGCACCTCCCTGCAAGGCGCCCTAGACTCTGCAGATGCGGCAGCCCGTACGTTAGCAACGGAAATTTCCATGCGACGGAGCACCTGGCTTCAGTCTTCTGGGCTACCAGCTGAGGTCCAGAATACAATTCAGGATTTACCTTTCGATGGTAAAGGCCTCTTTGCGGACCAGACTGACTCCCGGCTGCATAACCTCAAGGACACTAGAAACACCATCAAGTCCTTGGGGATGCACACCGTGGCCACAGTCAGGAAACCATTTAAACCCCCGCATTTTCAGCAGCGGTTCTTCCCACCCAGACCCAGGCAGGACTTCTCTACGCGGAGAACCAGCTTTACTCGACGCAAGCCTTCCCGCCCCCCTGAGGGTCAAAACAGAGGTCAGCAAAAGGCATCACAGGGCGCGAAGCGCCCATTTTGATGGGACTTTCGGGGACGGCTTACTACCCTTCCTGGATCGTCTGTCCCGATTCTACCATGCCTGGTCCCGTATTGCATCAGACCGGTGGGTCTTACGGACGGTAGAGGCGGGATATGCTATCCACTTCCACTCTACCCCTCCTTCCCACCCCCCCTCTCCATCCCTCTTCAGGGACCCTTCTCACGAGCAACTCCTCTATCGAGAGGTACAAGAGCTCCTCGAACTAGGAGCTGTGGAGGAGGTGCCTCACGAATTCAGGGGAAAGGGTTTCTACTCCCGCTACTTCCTTGTCCCCAAGGCCAAGGGGGGTCTACGACCCATTCTGGACCTAAGGAACCTCAACAAGTACATCGTCAACCTGAAGTTCCGCATGGTCTCCCTGGCCACCATCATACCCTCTCTGGACCCCGGGGACTAGTTTGCCGCCCTCGATATGAAAGATGCCTATTTCCACATCTCTATCTCACCGGCCCACAGACGTTTCCTCCGGTTCGTCGTGCGCCAGACACACTACCAGTTTACAGCACTACCTTTCGGCCTCTGCACGGCCCCACGTGTCTTCACGAAATGTATGGCAGTGGTGGCTGCATTTCTTCGTCGCCAACACGTGCACGTCTTTCCGTACCTCGACCACTGGCTACTTCGAGGCCGGTCATACCAACAGGTGCAAGCCCACGTACAGACGGTCATGGATACCTTTTCTCATCTAGGTATCATCGTGAACACCTCCAAATCGGTACTGACTTCCACTCAGTCCATCCAATTCATCGGAGCGATCCTCGATGCAACCAGAGCGCGGGCGTTCCTCCCAGACGACCGCCGTCTCGCCATAGTGGACTTGATCACCACGCTCCGCCGGTTTCCCACCACTACCGCCAGGCAATGCCTCAAGTTGCTGGGCCATATGGCGTCCTGCACGTACGTGGTCCAACATGCCAGATTACGACTTCGTCCCCTGCAGGCGTGGCTGGCTTCAGTCTACCGACCAATCCGAGACGACTTGGACATGGTCGTCATAGTCCCGGCTCACACGCTGGAATCCCTGCAGTGGTGGCTGGACCCACAGACATTAGGCGAAGGAGTCCCTTTTCAACCCCTCCTTCCTTCCCTGACTCTAGTGACGGACGCATCAGCGCTGGGTTGGGGCGCCCATCTCGGCCAATTAACAACGCAGGGCATGTGGCAGCACCACGAGCTCGATCTCCACATCAACATCAAGGAGCTCAGGGCTATTCGTCTGGCGTGCCAAGCATTCCTGCCTCATCTACAGAACCGCTGCGTGGAGGTTCTGACGGACAATACAACGGCCATGTTCTACCTAAACAAGCAAGGCGGAGCTCAGTCGTCAGCGTTGTGCCGCGAAGCCCTTCTCCTGTGGGACCTTTGCCTAGCTCACTCCGTCTCTCTCCAGGCATCTTACCTCCCTGGAGTCCAGAATGTCTTGGCAGACCAACTGAGCAGACGCTTCCTGGTCCACGAATGGTCCATTCGCCCAGACGTGATACACTCCATTTTCCGCACCTGGGGTTTTCCCCAGCTCGACCTGTTTGCGTCCAGAACCAACAGGAAGTGCCCGGCCTTTTGCTCCTTCAGAGGCCACGGCTCGGGCTCCCTTGCGGACGCCTTCACAATCTCGTGGTCACGTCACCTGCTCTACGCGTTCCCGCCTTTCCCACTGATCCACAAGGTAATCCTCAAGATTCGCAGGGACAAGGCGGATGTCATTCTGGTAGCCCCTGCCTGGGCACGGCAGTGCTGGTACCCGACCCTGATGGACCTGTTGATACAGCCCCCCATTCCTCTCCCGATCAGCCACGACCTCATCTCTCAAGATCACGGTCGTCTTCTCCATCCAGACCCTCACTCCTTGCATCTAACAGCATGGAGAATTCATGGCTGAACCGGTCAGAGATGGCCTGCTCGGATCCGGTGAGACGTGTACTCCTTGAGAGCCGTAAGCCTTCTACGAGGCTCACGTACGAGGCAAAGTGGAAAAGATTCTCCGCCTGGTGTACCCAACGACACACATCTCCACACCTTGCCCCCGTACCGGCTATTTTGGATTACGTGCTACACCTCAAAGACAACCGTCTTGCACTTGGTTCCCTCAAAGTTCATCTTGCTGACATTTCTGCTTTCCATACAGCAGCAGAGGGCCACTCAATATTCACGCACCCCATGGTGCGTCGTTTCCTCAAGGGCCTGGAAAAGGTGCACCCCTCAGTGAAGTCGCCTGTTCCGGCATGGGACCTCAACCTCGTCCTCTCTCGACTCACAGGTCCACCATTTGAGCCATTGGCCTCCTGCTCCCTTCTCTATCTTTCATGGAAGGTCACTTTTCTCGTGGCTATCACATCAGCCAGAAGGGTATCCGAACTGAAGGCTCTCCTATGCGACCCTCCGTATACCATTTTTCATAAGGACAAGGTCCAGCTTCGTCCTCACCCGTCCTTCCTTCCGAAGGTGGTCTCGCGCTTTCATATGTCACAGGACATCTTCCTGCCTGTCTTCTTTCCCAAGCCGCCTGCCAACTCTAAAGAGCAACGGCTGCACTCGCTAGATGTCAGGAGAGCGCTCACCTTCTACATAGAACGCACAAGGCCGTTCCGCAAGACCTCTCAGCTCTTTGTCGCAGAACGTGTGAAGGGAGCACCGGTCTCTTCGCAGCGTATATCATCATGGATTACAGCCTGCATACGTGCCTGCTACGACCTGGCAAAGGTGCCTCCACCACTTGTCACGGCCCATTCTACCAGGGCGCAGGCGTCCTCAGCGGCTTTCCTGGCGAACATCCCTCTTCGGGAGATCTGCAGGGCCGCAACCTGGGCATCGGTGCACACCTTTACGTCGCACTACGCCATCACCCGTCATTCCCGTGATGATGCTGCCTTCGGTAGGGCTATCCTTCAAGCTGCTTTACCGTAACTCCGAACCCGCCTCCAAGGTAAGGCTTGGGATTCACCTAACTGGAATAAATATGAGCAACCACTCGAAGAAGAAGAAAAGGTTACTCATCTTTGTAACCGGTGTTCTTCGAGATGTGTTGCTCATATCTATTCCACACCCACCCTCCTTCCCCACTGTCGGAGTAGCCGGCAAGAAGGAACTGGAGGGGGGTCGGGCCGGCAGGGTACTATATAGGGCACCATATTGGCGCCACTCCAGGGGGCTCCCCAGCCGGCCCAACGGGTAGCTGCTAGGGGAAAAAGTTTCCAACGTCCGTGCACGCGCGCACACACCTAACTGGAATAGATATGAGCAACACATCTCGAAGAACACCGGTTACAAAGGTGAGTAACCTTTTCTTATATGTAGCTTCTTTGATTCCATGATGTCTCTTTAAGGAATAAAGATCAGAGAAAATTTGAGAGATATTTCTATTACTCTAGAGTTTTAAATATAGAGGAGTAGTGGAAATTTCCCATGTCTCCTGTGTTAGTTTAAAATTCACTGGCTGGTGATGTATGTGGAAAGATTAACTTACATTTTTGGTAGGTTTGACTATTTTAAACTATCCTTTCCAAGTGTTTCTTAATAGGCATTTAAAAAATAATTGAGTTGAATGCATTTTTTATTCTTTCTCTTTATATTAAACAGTACTTTTAGTCAGTCATATCCTGGATTCCTCAGTCAGAGTTTATTCATGTTTTGTTACCCAGGCAAATTCCCACTGAAATCAATAGAATGAGTACGGACTGCAGGATTTGAGCCTATTAATATATATTTCACAACATTTTCTAGAATTAAATGTGGTAATATAAATATAAAGGTATTTTGCAGTGTTTTTCTTACTGTATTTTGTATCATAAACAAATTACACTTACATTTTAGCAATAGCATGATAATTTTGTACAGGTTCTATTAGTTGTATCCTTTACAAGCAAACTGTATGAAATAAATTATTTATGAACTTTTAAAAATGAAAATATAAAGTTTGTAAAATGCAGTTTACATTAAACTCTAGTAGCAATTACATTTTGTGGTGGGCAACATGGGTGAGAGGTCCACACCTTCCGCACGGTATTATAGGTCCAAAAATGTAACCTCACATGTGTTAGGAAATAATGGAACTGTACAGCTAAACACACAAAGAACGGAATAGTTTGTAATTCTTTTAATGCAGAAAATCTAACTGCCTTTCTTGTTTATTTTTAGGGGTCCATTCAGTGTTGTGCGGCGATGTATCAACAGAGAAACTGGGCAACAGTTTGCTGTCAAGATTGTCGATGTAGCAAAATTCACCTCAAGTCCTGGATTAAGTACAGAAGGTAAGGGAGGATTTTAAAGTAAATTCTTGCTGTTTATTTGTAAAGCAGTTTTTTTTTCTGTGACTGACTTCCAGTACCTAATTGCTAACTTTGAAGATCCTGTTTGTTCAATGTTCCACATAAGTCTGAACCAAAGACTTCCTGCATCTGAAACTTGGAAATGAATACATCCTGCTAAATCTTCTCAGGTTTTAGTAGTTTTCATGGTTGTCTGTTAGGACTATGTACTAGGAATGAAGTTGTCTCAGACCTCTTCAGTCCTGCCTAGAATCCTTTTGGAGAGGAAGTACTTTTGGTTAGCAGGAGAAGATGTACAGAAAGGAAATAAACTAATAAAAATTTGTCTATCTATATATTCTTTTCAGCAGTCTGGATTTAGGAAGTAATTCCTTACAACCCATTAATTTGTCTGTGCTGAAAAATCCTCAGCATAAAAGGGGCAAAAGTTATACCAAACTGATGTTTATACATAAAAGATTGCCACCAACCCATACAAAATTTTTAAAAACAAAATTCTTACCTCACCCAATCTGGTTTAGGGCAAACCGCTAAGCCTTTTCTGAATTAAATTTGAAAATGATGTAACTTTTATTTTGGGTGGATGAGTAGTTCAGTTTCTTCACACAGCCAAGGAAGATGATACTGTTTTTTGAATGATTGTCCATGTGTACTCCATTTCTGGTGCTCATGTGCATGAGATTGGATTCTATTGGACGACGGTGTCCCTGGATGGTCTTGTGCACCACCATCCTACCCTCCAGGCACTTTCAAGGACGTAAAGGGTGGAGCAAGCCCACCTATGTCTGTGGCTGTAAAATGGAACATCTACGGTGTCTGCTTCTCTGTACACTGCAACTTTTCTGATTGTTGTGTGTGTATGTAGTGATATAGTCAGAGTAGTGTTCTCCTTTTTATGCTAGTTTGGGGATAACACTAATAAAGGGGTATTCTTTTTAGGGACGTCCTGGTACCGGGATTTTGCCGCTTTGGCTGAAACCTGGAGTTCAGAACATCCCCCTCCTTAATGTAGCTGTTCTGTTCAATGAAGGGCACTCAAGGTGCCTTTTCCCTTTCAGAATGGGGCCTGTCCCTTGTAGTTGCTCAATCTGTCGCTTTTTCTCCAAGAGGATGCAGACGGTGAGAGAGGCCAATCTTAAACTTTTTCTCCTGGCGCACTCAGTGAGAGCCTCCTCGGGACCAGAGGAAGGGACCTACCAGGCCTGAGCCAGCTTCCTCTGTCATTGTTCCTGTGAGCTACAGCTCAGTTCCCAGCTCCTGGGCTCACTCTTGAAGAAACCTTCATATACTTCATTCATATATAAACCTTCATGTACTTCATTTTACTTCTTCCTAGGAAGGGTAACCTAGGCCTGTGCTTACTGTGAGCATGATGTTCCTTCCCATTCCTTTCAGATGACTGGGTGGAGGAAGACAGCTACGTTGTCAGTCTCTAGCTCAAATACCCAATGTACAGACTCTGGACTCTCCATGACTCCCTGAGTGTTCATCTCACAGCCATTTCAACTCTCTACCCTCCAGTTATGGATATTCCACATTTTCACACCATGTGGTAGCTAGATATCTTAAAGACCCTATGAGAATAGTGTCACCCTCCTTGGGATCTAAATGTTGTACTGGCAAGGTTAATGAGCTTGATGTACTCTTTCTTCTTTCCATCAAAGCAGCCTTTCTGTTAGCAGTACCATTGGCCACAAAGGTGACTGAGATTCTAGGGCTAATTACTCCTGGGGAAATTCTGCACCACTGCCCAATGCAGAATTCCATGTTTTCCCTGAAGAATTGGGGCTGCAGAGCTGCTGGATGCAACTAGGGGCCTGTGGACTCTGCAAAACCCAGCTAACAGTGAGTGGAACACCCAGCCCGGCGGGGATGGAGGCTGCACGCTCCTGCTGTCTGCCTTGATTTTCATTCTCCCGGGGATGGGAGAGGCCATGGGAGACCCAGCTCTGGCAGAGGGTGTGGAAGGGGAGGGCTGCATCACATCATGTCCCATGGTGGAACAATAAAGAAGCTGGGGAAGTAAAGGCTCTTGGAGGTACAGGTGTCTGGGCTGAGGGTTGGGGGAGAGGATGTGGGCTCTGGGGGTGCTCGCTGAGGCTGGGGTCTGAGGGCCCCACACAGCCCCC
The DNA here is from genome assembly GCA_037349315.1 of Chelydra serpentina. Taxonomy (NCBI): domain Eukaryota; kingdom Metazoa; phylum Chordata; order Testudines; family Chelydridae; genus Chelydra; species Chelydra serpentina. The sequence goes on along the minus strand of JBAIAC010000004.1, from coordinate 149,422,279 downwards.
TCCACCTCCTCCCAACTGGAATTAATTTGTTATAAGGGATTCTTTAACAATCTACTCCTCGGGGAATCTTTTTGTTGTTGTCTGTATTGTTGACATACTTGTTGACAGATATTTTGAAATAAATTACCAAAATAACTGAAACTGGAGTGATTATATTGTGTTATTTTGACAAATAAAATATGCAGAATTTCAATTTTTTTTGGTGCAGAATTCCCCCAGGGTGTACCAAAGTTCACATGCAAACTCCTGGAGGATATGATCTTAATATTCTCTATTAAGAAAGCTGAGATACAATACTGCAGTGTTTCAAATAGATTGTTAATTTTAAAACTTTACTAAAAGAAAAGACAGCAAATTGTGAACTTACTATTGTACTTACTATAAGAGGCTTTAACCTGGAGTGAATTTTTACAAGAGAATTATAATCCTAAAGAACTCACTCACTCTCTCTCTCACACACTCTCTCTCTCTCTCTCTCTCTCTCTCTCTCTCTCTCTCTCTCACTTTAGCAGTGCAAATGGCTTTGCTCTAACAAAAACAATCAAGCTTTGAAAAAATTCGATTGTCTCTGAATAGCAGTTGTTACTATTATAAATTGCTGTGGCATATTGCCTGAGTGACTGCTGGCTTGTAAGGAAAAACCTATTTACTGCAATGTTCTTTCCGAAAGTACACTCCATATGTGTGGCACTTATGTACATGGATATAAAAAATTACTTGGTGGCTATGCACGTGTTTACAATGGTTTTATAATAGAAAGAAGAATTTCATTTAATGCCTTGTAATGTTGTCTGACACCTAATAAATCTAATATAGATTGAATTCTATTGGAGCTAAACATTAGTGTTCACAATCTCTGCGTATTGTGTTTTATCAATCTCTGTAATGTTGTAATTCATCAGCTCTAATACAGTCTATTGATACCTTGTCACTGTTCAAGTGGCTGCATGGTCTATTGGATTAACACTGGGTATTGTGCATGATAACACGTTACTGCAGTATTGCTGTCACTTTTTGTATTCTTTATTTGCAATATACAAATGTATATGAGAAGATATAAACAGTTTGAATATTTTTAAATATCAATATAAATGAGGTTATCCTGTACTTCCATGACAGAATGTTCTAGAAAACATGTGGAAAAATTAGTGATTCTTTATTAAACTAGTGAAGTCTTTAAAAATCTAATAAGAATACCAAAATAATCCATGTATCAGAGGGGTAGCCGTGTCAGTCTGAATCTGCAAGAGTGACAGAGTCCTGTAGCACCTTATAGACTAACAGGTATATTGGAGCATAAGCTTTCGTGGGCAAGGATCCACTTCGTCAGCCGGTCTTTGCCCACGAAAGCTTATGCTCCAATATACCTGTTAGTCTATAAGGTGCTACAAAATAATCCATGTAATTTCAGATGATAATTGTTAATAGTAATGCTCTAAATTGTTAACAGAAATGTGAACAATGTTGTCCTTATTTCTGATACTTTTATGCCTCATGTGAAACTTTTACTACGCCTTTCTTTTTCTTTTCTTTCTCTCATCACGCTTTCTCTAGCAGTCTTCCTTCTCTTTTCTTTCCCAATTGCATGCCTTGCACACAGTTTTTAATTCAAGCATTCTCTGTTTCAGCAATTGTGCAACAGCAAAATCTTCCTTATTCACGTAAGGATTTTAAAACTTATGCTGATAATTCCTTTAGCCAGTTGGCAGGAGAAATCAGTGTATGTACGTTATTTCACGTCCTTACCCTGAATGGTGACGGACACCATCATAAAACACACTGTCTACAAAATTTGTCTGTTTGAAAGGCAATGTTGCGCACTTACTGCGCATGTGTCTTGTATAGATTTTTTTTTTTTTCTTTTCAAGGGCCTAATCCAGTGTTCCCTCTAATTTTTTCCACACATGTGCGGAATTAAATTTGTTATGTGCACCAATATGGAGGTGATGTGTGACACATCACCTTCATATTGGCACACACAACAAAATTCATGTGGTGGGGGTGGGGCCGAGGAATTCTTGTGGGAGGGGGCTTAGGGCTGGGGCAGAAGGTTGGATGCAGGCTCTGGCTGGGGGTGCGGGCTCTGGGGTGGGGCTGGGGATGAGGGGTTTGGGGTGCAGGAAGGTGCTCCGGGGATATGGCGGGGAAAGAGGACTCTCTCCAGTGCTCTCTTTGCAGCAGCGAGCAGAGAGGCGCCTGTCCCCGCTGCAGGAGCTCTGGGGCTGCAGGATAGCCACCCCTCCCCGAGCCCCAGCAGGTCTGGACTGGGGCGAGGACTGCCCGGCCTGCCGTGGCTGGGTCTGGGCTGCAATGGGGTTGGGCTGCGTTGCGCCCGCTACGCCTGGGTCTGGCAGGGACTGCACTGCCCTGGTCATGCCTGGGGGCTGCGCCTGGCCCCGATCCGTCCACGGCTCTGTCTGGGCCTCAGGGTGAGTTGGGGCTGGGGGCGGGGCGCCCCTCCCCCGGTTGCGGCAGGTCCCCGGGCAGGTTCCCTAAGTGCCTGTGCAGTGCTAAATAGGCTTTTGCGTGGCCACGCCGCCATGCAGCTTACAGGGAATTTAGGCCTAATCCATTTTATGTTGATATCAATTGGAATTTTTCCATTTTCTGTCTTTTAATGGAAGTTGGATCAAGTGCTTAGAAAGGGGGGAAAAAAAATTCAGAACATTTACTCTTTCAGAAAATAGTGTTAGAATAAAGTAAGTTTTAATTATTATTCATTAGAAGTTGTGTATTGGAGGATATATAAAATGATGTGAAATAATTTTGAATCCACTGTTTTACTCCATTGATTTAAGTGGAAATTGAAATGTGACGAAGTACCATTTAGGATGTTATTAAATGAAAAAAAAAAACTTCTTTAAAGCAGACTTAAGGTTACCTAGTGATAGCTCTTGTCCTTCCAGAATGTCGAGTTCAGCAAAAATCAAACTTCTGCAAACCAGGGAATACAGAGTTAAGGCAAAAGGCCACATGTCCTTAACTCTGACTGCATGGAACTGGCAGATAGCAAGTGTGAAAAATCGGGACACGGTTGGGGGGATAATAGGTACCTATATAAGACAAAGCCCTGTATATCGGGATTGTCCCTTTAAAATCGGGACATCTGGTCACCTTAAGCCACTGGGATTTATCTGCATGCACTCTAGCTGCGTTCATTGTGTTAGGTGTAGCTGTATTTACTGGTGGCGCAATAAACTGGAACTGCTTGGAAGAACTGTGATTCTGATGGGAGGAGATCTGGGGATTAGGTTGAGGAGCATTACAGATACACTTGTGATGTGAGAATATCTGCATCTGTGTTCCCCCCATGTGTATTTTTTTCAAAGGAAAGAGGTGCATGTATACCTTGAGGTTCGAGTCTGCATCATTTCAGTACAGAATTTAATATTATATTGTACAAATGTGGTATGTTGGGGGAGTAGGCTCAGTGTTTGCGCATAGGGTAAGTGCAGGTCAGTGGCAGAGCTAGAAATAGTGTCAGTCCAGTGATCTTTTAAATAGTTCACGCAGTTGCCATGTGGTTCCTAAGAGCTTCTTACCCCTCCTGTACATTTTGTTATAGTGGAGTGGGGATAATGGTCATGCCTAGAAATGTTTGCAGTGTGTAGTTGCTAACAGGACCAAAGAGAGAAGTCTCATCCATAGTGTGTCCCCCAAAACTGTGGCAGTTTAATCAGATGGTGCTTACAATAACCTTAAGTGTGTGAGAAAATAATGTGTCAGTCTTCTCCACTTCCTGCCACACAATTCCTTGCAACCTGTAGCTTCCCCACCATTTCCAGCCCCCTCCTTCCCATATCCATCCCATTAAGCTATTAATTGGCACCTAGAAGCTGTTAACATACAAGAAGTTGCTCCTTGCTGTCTCAGATCCTCTGCTACTGTGTACTCATTTCCTTGATTGTTTACCTTGAGCTGGGCCCCTCACTCCCACTACCCACGCCCACCTGTGACTCCTGGGCTTGTTTCAGCCAGGCTTACCCAGCTATGCTGCAAGACCATGCAGTCATCTGTCTCTCCCCCATATACTCTGGTCAGCCCCTCTGCCCTGCACAGGGTTGATGTGTATCTTAACTATTTATTTTTCTGGATTGCAGATGTTTACATTTGTATTATCTTCAGTCTCCCACTTCCCTAGCTCACACAGAGGGGTAGAGAGAGTGGCTCAGTCCTTTGCAGAGGGTTAGGGCTCCACCAGATCCAGCACACACATGGAAAGGGAGAAGTCAGGGCTGGCAGGTCCCTGCCACCCCTAGAACTCCAGCTTGCTCTGCTACCCCTCATTCTTCAACCTCTCCCGTCTAATACCTACTGCCCATTCCCATAATGCCCCATCCCGTGCTGCAGATCCAAACCCATCTCCTTCCATTCCCACCTGCCCTTTCACCCCATCACCCCTCCCCTCCCTGTGAGCCTTTGCATGTGTAATTCTTTTTTTCCACAAATAGTTTCAATGCCTTCTGAATATTTTGATGTACTCAGATTACATTTGTAAATTAATAATATAAAATTATTTGGGGGGTGGGGAAACTTTTACAAGGCAGATTTTGTCCCAGATGTTTACAGTTCATTCTTTGAAACCCACCTTGTGAAGAAGTCTATCTTCAAAGTTTCCAGTTTAGAGAGGTGTTAAGTGGCCCATTCATCTAAACCAGATGTTCTTGGATGAGAGAGAATACCTAAAGGAGATTAATAGAGCCTGAAGCAATAGCTCTGAGACATGTGAACTGCTCCATTCATGTCACTGGGTATTTCCTTCCCCCCCACCCCACCCCCCATGCTGGAGAGTTTTTGATTTGAGAGAATCATAGAATTGTAGGACTGGACGCAGATGCGCCAACTTCCTGGGTTCCTGGGGGTTGTGCTCGATCCCCGCCCCTTGCCATCCCATTCCACCACCTCTTCCTGCACGCCCCCTCCTCACCCTCTCCCCCAGCACCTCCTGCATGCTGCTGAAAAGCTGATTGCAGCGGGCAGGAGGCGCTGCGGGGGAAGGGGGAGATGGGGAGAAGCTGATCGGCGGGGTCTGCCAGCGGGCAGGAGGGTGTGGGGAAGAGGAGCTGATCTGCAGGGCTGCAGGTCGTTTTTTTCAGAGGGTGTTCCAGTCCTGAAGTACCTATGGAGTCAGTGCCTATGACTGGAAGGGACCTGGAGAGATCTTCTAGTCCGGTCCCCTGCACTCAAGGAATGACTAAGTATTACCTAGAGCAGTGGTTCTCAAGCAGGGGTTTGGGGTCCCCTGAGGAGCTGTGAGCAGGTTTCAGGGGGTCTGCCAAAATAAACCAGAGAGCAGGGCCGGCGTTACTCACTGGGGCCCAGGGCAGAAAGCTGAAGCCCGAGCTCCGCCACCCAGGGCTGAAGCCGAAGCCGGAGCAACTTAACTTTGAGGGGCTCACTGTGGTGTGAGGCCCTGGGCAATTGCCCTACTTGCTACCCCCTAATGTCGGCCTTGACTTTTAATTTACTTGATATGCAGAAAAACAGTTGTGGCACAGGTAGGCTTTCGAGTTTTATAGCATATTGTGAGGAGTTCTTGGGCTACATCAGAAAGAAAAAGGTTGAGAACCTCTGATCTAGACCATCCCTGACAGGGACACATCAAATTTGGTTACATGGATTGTTTTGAAATAGGTTTTAGTGCTCTTAAAACAGTTAAACTTTAAAGAGAAACCTGGTCTTAACCTTAACTCTAGCAGATGTGCCTCTTTGCTATAATAAAGTATTTTTGGTTTAGGTTAGACTGGCATTTAGATGATATCTCAGTAGTTATAACAAAAATATTTGATTTGTGCTTTGTAAATTGCCATCTTTAGTGAGGGACATAGAAGTGTCTCTGGAAACAAGAATAAGTTTGTCTACAGTGGAGACTAGCTTTTTAAAATTTCCTTTAAGTTTAAAGCAACAATTGATTGGATGCTGTAAATAGTATTAGTTTCCCATCTTACATAAAATGGGAAAAAAGCAGAGATTGCACAATCCCTGACAAAATTTTATGCATAGGATTTCAAATTGTTTGGCTTCTACTTCACTTGCAAATCTAAACCATCCCAGTTATTTTTACAAAGCATCTGCTATTCCTCTGCTTTTTTTTTTTCCCCCCATGGCAGAAACTCTGGGTTTCTACAAGAAGCATATCTTTTAAAACTGTAATGCTACTTCGATATTTAAGGTCCCTGACCTATTAGCATGTTCTTTTGTTTTTGTTTTGGATTCTGTTAATATGGCGGTTTCAATCCAGAAGTTGTTTTCAGATAGCTCAGTTGATGGATTTATACCAGCTCGGAAGATGAAATTTGTGCAGCATAAACATTGCTCTTTCCATTCTAACCAGTGAAGTTGTATAAATTAGTAGCGAAGTATAGACAAGCTTGCCAGTATCCTTATTCTAGTCTTAGTTTAACCACTCCAAGCCTTCAACTAAACAATGCCACAAAGATCCAGGGATATAACATGGCCCTCACTAACAAACCAAGGACTTAAAAATCAAAATCTGAATATGATTATTTTATACTTCCTTCATTGTGCCAAGATTCACGATTCCATTATAATGGGTATGTCAGCCTGCTTGCAGCTTTAGACAGAACCAGACCTGTCAGTCACAGGAAGGAGTGGAGCGCCCTCTTCCCTGAAGTTCCTAATTTTTTTGCCTCCACAGCATCTGGCGGTCAATCAGACCCCTCTGCTGCAGAGCTTTTTGGGGAAAACTCCAAATGCCATTTCAAATTTCTGAGGGCACCATCTACACTATAGACTTAGGTTGACCTATGTTAGGTCGACTTATAACCAACAGTGTTTACTGCAGGGGCTGATATCCACACTACCCTCCTGTCGGTGGTGCGCATCCTCAGCACAGCACTTCCACCAATTGAAGAGGGGCAATGTGGGAGGCTGAGAGCCAGGGGTCTCAGCTCTGTGCAGCTCCCCGCCAGGAGCCCAGCCACCCCCCAGGCTTCTCGCCTCCCTGCCAGGAGTGAGGAGCTGGAGGAGCACAGCCTAGGGCAGCTGGACTCTAGCTATATGGCTTTATTGTCAATTTCATGGCTTCATCTTGGAGCACTGAAATTGACAAGACAGCCAACAGCCGATGTAAGTAACGCAGTGTCTATATATTCACTGTCACCCTAACTACATGGGCATAAGCCCTATGCCTCTCAAGGAGGTGGAGTTATGATGTCGGTGTAGTAGGGCACTTACATCAGTAGGACAAGGCTGTAATTTGTACACGGACATAATTAGGTCGATGTAAGCTGTCTTACATTGACCTAACTGTGTAGTGTAGACCAGGCCTGACTAACATTTTAGCTCAATATGTGTGTCTAATCCCAGCCCTGTTTCTGGACTGTATTTTATTTTTTTGGCAAGATTGTCTCCTCAGTTCTTCTCCTTTTGAGGTGTTTGCAGTGGCTGGTGCCCCTTTAGGCTTGAGAGAGAGTGGGATGAACAAAAGCCAGAGGCAAAAGGAAAGGCTTGTGTCTCTCTCTTTCCCCTCTTATTGACTATCTCATTAAGAATCTGTGACTGTTCTGTGTGGAAGGCAGTTCTCCCTGTCAGCCCACTCTGGCCAGGTTTATCACAGGCTGGATTGAAGAAGTAAACTCTGCTGTACAAGACGCAGGTACCTTCTTGGCAATTTGATCTGATTAGGATTGCCTTAGACTCCGGCCCCCTGTAGGAAAGTTGCTGGCTGGCTCCAGCCTCTCCAGCAGACAGGTAGGTGTGTGGGGGGGTGTGGGGGGCGTAATCTTGTCTGCCCTGCCTCTGCCCCAATTTTCCCTGCCCTGGCCCCTTGCTCTGGGGACCAACCCCACCCCCCATCCCGCTGTGCCCCGATTGTCCCTGCCTCAGCCCCTCACTCCAGGGACCATCCCCTTCCTCTGCCTCACCTTGCCCCGATTGGGCGGGCAGGCAGGCTCCATATCAGCTCCTCCCAGCCCGGCTCTGCAGGCAGCAGGTGAATCCCGGGACAGGAGGGAGTGAGCGACGGGGGGGAGGAGCAAGTGGGGCTGGGGCGGGACTGGGGGCGTGGCCTGGGGGAAGGGGCAGGGCACAGGGTGGGGTAGGGTGTCCGGTTTTCAGCAGTTAGAAAGTTGGCAACCCTAATCTTGGTAGGGGCTGACTAGATCAGAGGTTCTCAACCAGGGGTATGCAGCTGTCTTCCAGGAGTACATCAACTCATCTAGATATTTGCCTAGTTTTACAACAGGCTACATAAAATGCACTAACAGTCAGTACAAATTAAAACTTCATACAGAGAATGACTTGTTTATACTTCTCTATACTGTACACTGAAATGTAAGTACAATATTCATATTCCAGTTGATTTATTTTATAATTATATGGTAAAAATGAGAAAGGAAGCAATTTTTCAGTAATAGTGTGCTGTGACACTTGTGTTTTTGTGTCTGATTTTGTAAGCAAGTGGTCTTAAAGTGAGGTGAAACTTGGGGTATGCAAGACACATCAGACTCCTGAAAGGGGTACAGTAGTCTGGAAAGGTTGAGAGCCACTGGACTACATGACCCTTGCGGTCAATGCTTAATTTTTAATGAAAGAGGTGCTTGGGCTCAAGCAATTTTATTACTCTCATAGTTGACACAGCAAGCCCAGGGTTTCTGGGGCTATGAGCTGCCAAGCCTAGCAGTGCCAGGGCTAAGCCCTGGCACAAATTAAGCACTGCTTATGGTCCCTTCTAACCCTATGGTTCTGTGAGTCTAGTTAGAAGGGAGACTCCAGTGAAGATGATAGCTTGCTGTAAATGGTTTGTACTTTTAGTTCGTTGACTAGGGAGAGGAACTTTTGGTAACCCTGGAATGTGAAGTGCTGTCTCCAAAGTACTACACTGAAACTGCCTAACTTACTTTATGTAATGTTCTCATACTAAACTGTAGTCTTAAGATCTCTTGTTGCCAGCTCATCTTTCCTACCTTCTGTGTCCACCAGCTTCCATATCCTGAATAGACTAAAATGCAAAACAAATACAGGTGTAATTAGGTTTAAAATTAATCTACTGACACTGTTTGAGAGATGTTATATTGAAGTAAAATGCATCATGGGATGATGATGATGATGATCTATAATATGGCGTAGGGCTGCTGCTTCTGTCAAACCTCACAGAACATTCTTTTCTGCCTTTCCATTTTAATCTAATTACACTTTTCTTTCATTGCTTTCTTGTTTTGGATGAGTAAGGATCCAGTGAAAAATGTCTGCTTTTTTGTGTTTCCTTCACTACCTCCTTGTTCAAATTTTTTTTGTCAAGTTTAGGGGGTTTAGCCTTGTGCTTATCCCTAAATGTTTTCTTATTTAAAGTATCCTTTCCCATTTAATCGAAATAATTTATATCTAAAAATGATTCCCTGAAAAAAGTAATAGTGGGAAACCAAACTTGCTGAAATGAAAGGGGAAAACTGCTATAAAGGTGCCTGTATTTTGTGTGAAGAGGGAAAGGATGTAAAATGAAGTAAGCTGCTGCTTAAAGTGGCCTCAGAACATTTTCCTGATGAATTGGGTGTAATGGTCTACATAAAAAGAATAGGGGGAAAGGTTATAATTTTCCATGTCATGTTTTTGTGCTAAATATGACCCAGAAGATAGAAAGTGTGGTCCTCATGTAAGCTTTGGAGGTGTGTGTAAGAAACACCACCACAGTCATTGTCCAGATTCTTTTAAAATCAGCTATGTCTACACTACTGCATATGTCGGCAAAACTTGCGTCGCTCAGGGGTATGAATATTCCACCCCCGAGTGACATAAGTTACACCAACATAAGCGCTAGTGTGCACAGCTTATGCCACTTGCTCCCTTCCGTCGGCATAGAACGTCTTTGCCAGATGCGCTGCAGCGGCTTAGCTATATTAGTACAGCTGCACCGCTGCAGCACTGTATGTGTAGATATGGCCTAAATCAGAAGGCTAGAAACAGTTTAGATACTTTTCTCTCATTTTCTTGTACGAACAGTAGGTCAATTTAGATAATGTAAAGAACTTGCAGAAAGAGGATTATTTTGTATGTATGGAATGGGACAAGCAGTGGAAACATTGCCATACTTTCCCAGACATTTATGTACCAATAACTCTACTCAGATCACTTAAATTTTTTCTTAGAATGTTCAGTGTAAATTTTATGTTCTCATTTGTCAATTCCTTTCAAAGGGAAATAAAGTAGTGATGTAACCTTTACATGCGACAATCCAAAATAGGTACACAAATGCGTAATATGTGTACAAATTATTACTCTTCATGATTATAGCTGAAATCCTAGAAAAGGAGGTGCGGGGAGCAAGATGCCCAGAAGACCCAAACCACATAATTAAAATACCAATTATTCAGATTACCAGATCAACATCTCTCATCACAGATTAGCCATTAGAGCTGTCAGCAGGTTCTCCAGTTTGAAGGTAAATTGATAAGGATCAGATAAAGTGAAAGGGAGAATGACTGATGACCAACTTGTATGTTTTCTTTTAATAGAATTGATACCTTACATTTTGAATTGAATAGATGTAATAAAATATCATGATTTCTGATAGAAGTTCCTCATACTAAAAGTTCAGCACCCAAAACATAATAATCAAACAAAATTTCAGGGTTCTGTCGGAACTTTGTTGAAATCAAACTCTCTCTGAAACTTTTCAATTTTGATGAATCTGCACATTTCGAAAACAATTGCTGGAATTTTCCACCCAGCTCTAGTGCTGACCTTTCAATATCAGAAATCTTTAATGAGAGTTATATCCTACTAAATATACTGAGATGATTGGATGTTTAGATCAAGAAAGTCCAGTAACCATTTTATTAATAGAAAACATACAGGTTGGCCTCAGTTGTTTGGGGTTTTTTCCACCAAGGTCACCCATATTTCTCATTTCCCTCCTCTCATTTGATCAGATTTCAAGACAGTGATTCAGAAACTGATTTTCTTTACTTAATAGCCTTATTGTTGTTCTGTTTTCCCTCAGATAAATTACCTTACAGTAGCTTTTTTTGCTGCCTTTCTGGTTGGAATTGAATAAATCAAGCTATTTAATTGTCTGTATAGCTTATGTGAAAGGCGTTGATTAGTTCTTAAAGATTCACCACTTAGTAATTTAGCCTTTTGTTATTGGTATGGTGTGGTGAGTCAGAAGTTATCTTCGCAGAGGTATTTTTGTATAAGAAGGCCTAATTATGAAAAGATTTCTTTTCTATTCTTTTCCTTCTGTTTTTGAAAGGATTTTTTATAATATAATACAATATTACTTAAGTCTTTTTTTGAGAACAAGCTGTATTAAAAGTCATGCCAGTTTTACTGGTGATTTTGCTTTTGATTTAATTAATAAATAAATAGTTGCACCTGAACAGTTTTATACAATTCTTTATCTCTGTATCAGAAACAGCTACATATCTGGAATTTGACAAAATAGTTATCACTTCTGTTTGTGCCATGTTAGTTTTACTGCTGCTTAGTCAGGGTTTTCTTGTCATTTTGTAGTAGACATACATAAAGAATTTGTAGGGAACAAAGGCCTACATGAGTTTGATTTTCTTATTGCGCAGTAAAAGATCTTAATCTAAGGCTGGGTGTACAATCAGATTCCACACCCCCACACCCACATTTCTCAATGTTGATGCCACCAGTTCAGTGCCACCAGTGGAAGTATTAGTGTAGGTATGGCTCCAGCTTCCCACTGTGTGAGAGCATTCTTGAGCATGTAGTCAGTGCAAGAGTCTGGCACTGAAAAGATAAGTCATCCATTTACAGACTGCAGTTGATGTGAATACAAATTTATGCAACATTTTGAAGCATAGAGCTTAAAATGCTGGTAGTTATATACTGGTCGTAAGAAAGCCCATATTGGGTCCGACAGAAGGTCCATCTAGCCCAGTATCCTGTCTTCTGACAGTGTCCACTGCCAGATGATTCAGAGGGAATGAACAGAACAGGGCAATCATCAAGTGATCTATCCCCTGTCATCCAGTTCCAGCATCTGGCAGTCAGTGGCTTAGGGACACCCAGAGCATAGGGTTGAATCCCTGACCATTTCGGCTAATAGCCATTGATGGACCTATCCTCCATGAATTTATCCTGCTCATCTAACTTGTCCCACAGTTTCTACCATAGCAATGGTGGAACATACTCAGATTTTATCATGGAGCTCTGATACAAATTCAGTACAACAAGAGAACATTTTTAAAGGATGAGTCTAAATGGCAATGTCATAATGAAAGTGGCCCATATTAGTGCAATTTCTGATGTTTCAGCAAAATTGGAAGCAAATGTTGGATCATCAGATTTGTAGAAACCAACTTCTAGAGAATAAATTATTCCTAACTTTAACTCATTCCATTCTTTCGTAGAAATGATCCTGTCTTGTTCCAGTTAACATTACCCAAGCTTTTCTGAATAAATTTAAATTAAAAAAAAACACCTCATTTGTTCTTCCAACATCACATAGCTGTGCAGTATATAAGTGTAAACTATAACCCAACCTAACCAATTTTTATTTATATAATTGGTAGAATAGTGGTCTTTCTGTTGAACTATTTCCACAGTGTTCATTTGGGCACTATCACACAGTAGTTGAGGGGAGTGTAAGATAATTGCCTTGTACTAGTGCACTGTACTGTTGCTTTCTGCATGCTGTGGGGGAGGCAGGCTATACAAGCTACTATGTCCCCAACTAACGCAAGGGGATGTGAGTGGGTGTAGATTTGACTACCCACCTTCCATATGTTCTTGGTGGCCTAGTTACACTTTTGTGTGTGCTGAGGGGCATATAAAGTGCTACAACACATTGGCCAATCACAGTTTAGGGGCATTCCAGAGTTGTGAGGAGGCTAAGAGGTGGGAAATTGACTCCCAGGCATAGGTGTGCACAGCACATTTCATTAGGGTGTGCACCAGGGAGCCCCACCCTAGCCCTGCCCCTCCCCCATCCACTCCCTCCCACTTCCCGCCCCCTGACTGCCCCCCTCAAGAACCCGCAACCCCCCTTGCTCCTTGTCCCCTGACTGGCCCCTCCTGGGACCCTGCCCCTAACTGCCCCCCAGGACCCCACCCCCTTTCTAAGCCTCCCTGCTCCTTGTCCCTTGACTGCCCCAACCTCTATCCACACACCCGCCCCCTGACAGACCCCCGGGAGTCTCACACCTATCCAACCACTCCCTGTCCCCTGACTGTCCCCCCAGAACCCCCGACCCATCTAACCCCCCCTGCTCCCTGCCTGACTGCCCCAACCCCTCTCCCCACTCCCTCCCCCAGACAGCCCCCCCCCAGAACCCCCGACCCATCTAACCCTCTCTGCTCCCTGCCCAACTGCCCCAACCCCTCTCCACACCCCTGCCCCCGGACAGGCCCCCCAGAACTCCCGATCTATCTAACCCTCCCTGCCCCTTATTGCCCTGACCCCTCTCCACACCCCCGCCCCCAGACAGCCCCCCCCCCGAACCTCCGACCCATCTAACCCTCCCTTGACTGCCCCCTCCAGAAACCCCCTGCTGCCCCTTCTCCAACCCCTTGGCCCCCTTACCGTGCCAGCTCAGAACAGCGTGTCAGGCTCCGTGCAGAGCCCGACACGCTGCCGCGCTCCTCCGCGGAGCGCACAACCTGGTTCCAGCCCTTGCAGAGTGCTGCGGCGCGCTGGGCAGCAGAGGAGGAGGTGGAGCAGGGGAGGAGGAGCTCCTCAACTGCCAGAGGCACCATGCGGCTCAATCCCGCCCGGCCGCCCTTCAGCCACGCCGCGCTCTGCAGGTGGGGGGGAAATTCCGGACATGGCTCCGCCGCCATTGCTGCCTGCAGCCGCCGCAGCTTCTTCCTCCCCCTCGAGCCTCCAGCGGGGTGAGGGGAGAAGGAGCAGTCTTCCCAGACAGAGCTCAGGGCATTAGGGTGTGCACGCCTATGCTCCCAGGGTATATCTACACTGCAGTGTAAGCCCATGCTTGCGCCTGGGCTCAAGGCTAACCTGTCTTGCATGTATACTGTAATTGCATTAACCCAGAGCAGGTTCTCAGGACTCTGCAGGGCTGGAGGGTCCGAGCTTGAGTCAAGCTAGGACCCAGAGTCTGAGCCCTATTGCTTTGCAGTGTAGCTGCAGCCCTGCTTGACTCAGCTGGAGAGTCAGCCGGTAGTATCCCTTAATTCCATGGGACAACTTCCTTAGTACTCTCTATCCCAACAATCTGTAATCCACTCTTTTGAAAACAGAAACTGTCGCACTCCCCTCATGGCAAATGACAGGAGCTCAGGTCAGCGTTAACCCATTCTGTTCTCATCACTGATCTGCAAGCACACTATCAGAGAGGAGCCTCCTGAGTTGCAATAGACAGAGAGCCAAGCCTTTTGCAAAGTGAGCTGCTTTCTCGTAATGTGCAGGGTGCACCACAATCTTAGGGCTAGAGCAGCCACTTTTTGGGTGGCAGGGAGCTCGGGAAGCTCAGGGAGCTCTGGGTTATGGTTACTTTGACTCAAGTATGCGCACTGCAGTGTGGATGCCAGAGCCCTAGGTACAAACCCAGGTTAGAAAAGTCTTAATGTAGGGTTTAAATACAGTGTAGACATTCAAGCCCAGGATTCCCTAACATGGGTTAGCTGACTCAAGTCCTACTAACCCTGGGCTTACACTGCAGTGTAGACATATCCTCAGTCAGTGTCTCCTTCCCAGGCTTCTGCATGGACAGCACAACATGCAGCACTTAGCCTTGGGCTAGATTGCAAGCTGATGATCTCTCTCTTCAACACTTAGCCAGACAGTCGGCCGTACTGATCGTTCGCCATTTGGTCCATTCCTGCGCAACCGCAGAGGCTTGACGGCCTGAGAGTCCAACATCAGAACAGACTTGATGAACCCATGTAATAGGGGGTGATGATCTAGCCCTTGATTTTCTGATCATTTGTGTTTTTTCTTAAAAATAATTATTTGCTCTTATTGTATTAATTGAAACAGGTTTGATACAGTGTTCTATGGATCATCTTGGTTTGAATTGTAATTGCATGGGCTCACGTGATGGAATGGTCTTGCTCCTGTTTTTTGGTTTCTACTTTTTGCACTCGTCTATTGACATGTGTTTACCCCTTATTTTATGGACAATAGTTTACTTGGGGCTGTATATAGCCAATTTTAAAGGTAAAATGCTGATGGTTTTTTCTGAACTCTTTAAAAATAACTGATTCAGTATAATTCTTAAGAGGGAAACATATATACAGCTTTTGTTCAAAATGTTTTAAGAGCAAGGCTGTTGACGCTGTGTAAACACATATTTTGATTAGCCAGTTCAGCACTTGTCTATGTATAATATGAATGAGAGTGTGAGTGCTTGTGCAGATGCTTCTCATCCTGTCTCACAGCCAAAAGAGATTTTAAAAAAAACAAGTTATGACAAAAACATGTAACCATATTTGGAATGTGAGATGGGGGAATGTCTTCATTGCAAAACTAAGCAGCTTTTTTTGTGCTTGGATATCAGAGTTATTTTTAAAACTTATTTGCCATGGAATTAGTCATTACTGAGGACCAGAGGTGTAGTCCTGAAATTTTAAGTGCAGGTACTCCATCCCTGTTAGCCCCTTGCTAGTGTGACCTCACCCTGCTGGCGTGACACAGAACGCCCCCCACTCCGGGTTCCTGCCCCACCATCTTACTGCTGAGGACAAGTAATTTTGATAGTTTGGGGAATTTGTTTCACAAATCAAAATAGGAGCAATTTGAATCTGGTATAGTAGCTGTGCACGGTACTTAGGTTTGTTAGTTTTAATCACTTTTGTTTTTAAAAAAGTTATTCTGGCTGGAGAGAGACTCTTCTCTTGTCTTCAATTTTTCAGGCTAATCACAGCCTGGAGACTGGCTCCCTTGAGTGTGCCAGCTGGGGGCCTGTCACCGTGCCTCAGTGGGTATTCACAGCTGAGAATACCAAGTTCAGGACAGACAGCTGAGAAATAGGGCAAACTCACCCCAAACTGATGGTGGTTATATCATTAGATTATAACAGGGGTGGCCAAACTGTGGCTCACAAGCCACATGCGGCTCTATTACCGTTAAAGTGCGGCTCCCGGAGCCCCCCACGTGCCCTTCATTCTCCATCTACCAAACTGAGAGGGAGCTTAGGATCTCTGTCTTGCAGCAGGGTGGTGGGGTAGGGGCTTCTGCCCAGTGGGGAGGGGGGTTTGGGGGCTTCTGCAGGAGCAGGGCTGAAGCACCATCAGATGCACCCCAGTTTTTGAACTTCTGAAAATTGTTGTAAGTGGCTCGGAGGGGTCAGTAAGTTTGGCCATCTCTGCTCTATACTATACAGATTTCACGGGGGAGACCAGCGTTTCTCAAATTGGAGGTCCTGACTAGGGCTGTCAAACGTTTAAAAAAATTAAGCGTGATTAATTGCATTGTTAAATAAAATGCTATTCTATTATTGTTTAAATATTTTTGGATGTGTTCTGCATTTTCAAATATATTGATTTCAATTACAACACAGATTACCAGTGTACAGTGCTCACTTTATATTTATTTTTGATTACAAGTATTTGCACTGTAAAAAAACAAAATAAATGGTATTTTTCAATTCACGCAATACAAGTGCTGTAGTGCAATCTCTTTATCATGAAAGTTGAACTTACAAATGTAGAATTTATGTTAAAAAAACCCTTGCATTCAAAAATAAAACACTGTAAAATTTTAGAGCCTGCAAGTCCACTCAATCCTACTTCAGCCAATCACTCAGACAAAGAAGTTTGATTACATTTGCAGGAGATAATGCTGCCCTCTTCTTGTTTACAATGTCACTTGAAAGTGAGAACAGGCATTCTCATGGTACTCGTAGTTGTGTCGCAAGATATTTAGGTACCAGATGCGCTAAAGATTCATATGTCCCTTCATGCTTCAACCACCATTACAGGGGACACGCGTCCATGCTAGTGACGGGTTCGGCTCGATAATAATCCAAAGCAGTGCAGACCGACACATGTTCATTTTCATTATCTGAGTCAGATGCCACCCGCAGAAGGTTGATTTTCTTTTTTGGTGGTTCGGGTTCTGTAGTTATCCGCAGTGGAGTGTTGCTCTTTTAAGACTTCTGAAAGCATGTTCTGCGCCTCATCCCTCTGAGATTTTGGAAGGCACTTCAGATTCTTAAACCTTGGGTCGAGTGCTGTAGCTATCTTTAGAAATCTCACATTGGTATCTTCTTTGCGTTTTGTGAAATCTGCAGTGAAAGTGTTTTTAAAACGAACATGTCCTGGGTCATCATCCGAGACTGCAATAATTTGAAATACGTGGCAGAGTGCAGGTAAAACAGAGCAGGGGACATACAATTCTCCCCCCCAAGGAGTTCAGTCACAAATTGAATTAACACATTATTTTTATACACACACACACACACACACACACTATTCCATGTTGCAATTGAAATCAAAGTGTATATTATTTTTATTACAAATATTTGCACTGTACAAATGATAAAAGAAAGTATTTTTCAATTCACCTCATAAAAGTACTGTAATGGAATCTCTGTCGTGAAAGTGCAATTTACAAATGTAGATTTTTTTTGTTACATAACTGCAATTTATTATTATTATTTACTTATTGAAATATTAATAAATTTCCATTGGTATTCTATTGTTTGAGTGCAATTAAAACTGCTAATCAGGATTAATTTTTTGAGTTAACTGTGATTAATCAACAGCCCTAATCCTGACCTAAAAGTGAGTTGCGGGGGGAGCACAAGGTTATTTTAGGGAGGTCGTGGTATTGCCACCCTTATTTCTGTGCTGCCTTCAGAGCTGGTGGCCGGAGAGCGGTGGCTATTGGCCAGGCATCCAGCTCTGAAGGCAGCGCCCCACCAGCAGCAGTGCAGAAGTAAGGGTGGCAATACCATTCCATGCCACCCTTACTTCTGCACTGCTGCCTTCAGAGCTGGGTGGCCGAAGAGTGGCAGCTGCTGACTGATGGCCTAGCTTTACAGGCAGCAGCACAGAAGTAAGGGTGGCAATACCATACTATGCCATCCTTACTTCCTTGCTGCTGCTGGCACTGGCTCTGCCTTCAGAGCTGGGCTCCTGGCCAGCAGCCACCGCTCTCCAGCTGCCCAGCTCTGAAGGAAGTGCAGAAGTAAGGGTGGCAATACCGTGATCCCCCTAAAATAACCATGTGGACCCCTGCAAGCAGCAGTGCAGACATAAGGGTAGCAGTACCACAACCCACCCACCCCCTACAATAACTTTACCCCCACTAACTCCTTTTTGGGTCAGGACCCTTACAGTTATGACATCATGAAATATCCGATTTAAATAGCCGAAATCATGAAATTTACGATTTTTAGAATCCTATGGCTGTGAAATTGACCCAAATGGACTGTGAATTTGGTAGGGCCCTAGTCATCAACTACCTTGAAGTGATAATGGTCTTGAAAAAAAATCAGGTGTTTCAGTTCTTTGAAAGCTGAACAACTTTTGTCCTCATTTAATAATAATAAAAAAACACTGTGCACATCACCTTTAAAATAAAAACTTCTAAATTGTTTAAAAACCGCAGGAAGGGTTTTGTCTGTAGATCAGCAGCATTATCTGAAATGTCTTACCTCATTTGTGTGCAGTAGCACCGATAATAGTTTCCCTTAGGTATTGTAGTACTTTAGATAACGTTTAAACCTGCCACTATAGAAATTTAAGCAGTTTTACTGAACCTTGCATCACTCTTTAAGCATTCACACCTCTGTACTTTGTAGTATTGTGAATAGATTATCTGGTGATACTGTAAATTGTGTTTTGTAAAGATATTAATATGAAGTTGATGATTTGCATAACAGAGTTGGAAAAGGATTGCCTAAATTAGGGTGGTAACAGTGTGGCTGCTGAGTTGGTTTGTGCTGCTCCCAGAACTAAAGAAAATGTGTAGCACTTGATCCAAGTGCCAACAGCTTCTTGTATTAAAAATTCTCATACTTATATGGTGCATGCTTTCAGTAGTCTATTTACTTGCATGTGTGCTAGTGTTGAAATGTATATGTGTGAATTCTAACACTTTTGTGAATGCAGGGTTTGAAAGTGCTGCACAGATGTTAAAGCATATACGCACACTTAGTGTGTTCAAATACCTGTTTCTCTTCACTTCTGAGTGCAGGTGAGTGGAGCCTTTGACATTTTATATCTAAACATGTTTGGCAAAACAAAACTTAGACACATTTTTGGTGGTAATTTCGTAAGAATCTTGAGCTAGATCACATCACTGCACATGAGGGTGGGGATAGGGTGACACAGTTAGCATAACGTCACTTGTACTTCCCCAATTCTAGAAGTAGCTGAGAGTTGTTCTGATCTGTGCAATATACAGCAGTCCCCTGGGGTCCTTTCTGCTGACTAAATTACTTGAACCTGAGGGACTACAGCCATGTCTATCTCAGCACATGCTGACATGTTCTCTTTGCTGGGAATGTGCAGGGGTGTGATGTAAAACTTGCTTTAGCCAGGGATTTCCCCTTCTTCTGTGGATGTCTCATTATGGCAGCTTTAGATCCTTTGGCTTCCATGGAGCAATCAGGAACTGAGGATCTATCCCATTGCATTAACTAACTTGATTTAAAAAGTCACCTTTTTCTTAGCCTAGGCATACTGTCCGTGGTTTTTCTGCTTATTTGTAATAGCCTTGTTGACTAACCATTGTGGATCCGTCTTTCATTCTTTATGCCCAGCCACTGTAAGGCGGTTTTATTTAAAAAGAAACAAACCCTCACTAAGTCTTGGTTTG
Organism: Chelydra serpentina; assembly: GCA_037349315.1. NCBI lineage: Eukaryota > Metazoa > Chordata > Testudines > Chelydridae > Chelydra > Chelydra serpentina. The sequence goes on along the minus strand of JBAIAC010000004.1, from coordinate 149,402,568 downwards.
TACAAGTGACAAGAAAGTACCTATATGTTGGAGTGGGAGTGGTTTTCAGGTCAGTAGCCCAGTTCAGCTTTCCTCACAATGCATAAGAAATAGTGATGAGCACATATTTAAAATGGCATATAAGGACTACTTTCATTGTAATATTTCTCTCTGTACTTTGTTTTGTGGAACAAAAACCTTTTAACTCTTAACATCAAAAATTCCCTGTACCCCCAAAAAAAGAAAAAGTTAATTTAAATTTTAAATGTTTTGAATTATTGTAGCATCACAGAAGCGCATGAAACCTTAGGGGGACTTTTAAAGGATTCCATTCCCTCTGCTGTTGGAGATAATGTTGTGGAGGCTATGTGCTTAGTTTCTAGAAAGGAAGCATCGTGATGTGAATATTCTTCTTTATAACATTAAATATATATTAAAAATTAAAATAGACAGCAACTTATTTTTGATACTTTGTTAAAGAACATCAAATGTTGCTAGCTAATTCAGAGCGGTATTGATTTTTGTCTTGGGGTGGCTATGGGCAAGATTCACAAAAGGATTTAGGTGCCTAGCTGCCCCTTTAGGTGCTTAAATCCCAGAATCAGGCCCCAATGGGATTCCCAAAGCCTCTGCTTATTTGCTGCTGAATCCTGTAGGCTCCTAAACTTGCTCAGCACCTGAGTTTTTGCAGTAAAAATTCCCTACGCATATGTTTCTGCCTCTGAGCGTGTGCACTGCTGCCTCACTCTAGGTGTCCAGATGCCTAAGTCCCCGCACAAACCAAGGGAAGATGGGTGTTCCTCTGCCTAACTTGCCTGTGAGGCCCAATCCAGAAAGTGTGATCAGAGCTCACCTACTGTATCCAGCACCTCCCAGGCTGGCTCCTGTGAATCCCATTCCATGGCACCTGTCACTCCCCATTCGTTGTATAGGGAGCCTGCATGCCCAACCCAGGCTTTGTGAATCCCAATAGCTGTCTGTCCAGATGAAGCTCAGATGTTTTGAGAAGATTATTGCTGCTATTGACTTTATATACCTCTTGTTGGTTTCTATATTGGCGCAGGAATGGGATAAGGGTATCTGCTTTAGTGGCTAAAATCACATAGCCAAATTCCTAATTACATTAGTTATGTAGTGAAACTGTAACTATAGGTGAAACTGCCTCTGGAGTTCCATCATGCAGTATTAACAAATCATTCTTGCAGATTTCCTAACTTTAGATGGCACACTTCAGCTGTCTGAAGTTATAGTTCATAATGTAATTATATGCCGATCTTCTTTAACTAGTAATTGTGAATGCCATTATATTGTGCGTTCTGAAAGTAATGTGGTAAAGTACTATGTAGAAAATTACTATTCAATACCTTGTATTCCTTAAACCACACATTATAGTAAAATATATGTAGTTACTACCCCAGAGAATTTTCCTAAATAGCAGTTACAATTTAGGTTTAAATGTGCAATTGGTCTCGATAAAATAGCCATTAATGAATTCACAAATGCAAAATCGCATTACTGAGGAACATTGTCGTAACCTTCTTATTCATTACTTCATTCACAATAATGATACACAGATCAAGAAAGTATGTTCTACGCAAAAAAGCTTGTGTAATAAAAATGACTTGTTAACTTACAAATTGAATCATAAAGTCCACTACCATTGTTTGACTTGCTATAAAAAGTCATCATTCTTTGCAGGTTTGGATTACAGCTAAACTCTAATGGTAACTAAACAATTTACTGGAATACCTGTACCATTAAACCTGTGAATTAATGGAAAAGTGCCATAGAATGTTATACAGAGTAGACTGCATGCCTTTGGCAAGGAAATTCACTGGATGTATGTTCCTGAGGGATAAGGAACTTAGGGTATGTCTACACAGCCGATGTTAAAGTGCTGTCGTGGCAGTGCTTTAACGTGGCTATGTAGTCGTGGCTTCAGCGCTGGGAGAGAGCTCTCCCGGTGTTGTAATAAAACCACCTCTACGAGGGGAATAGCTACCAGCACTGGGAGACGCTGCCACTTTACAGCGCTGAAACTTACATTGCTCAAGGGGGTGTTTTTTCACACCCCTGAACGAAGAAAGTTTCAGCACTGTAAGTGACAGTGTAGACAAGGCCTTAGTTATTGCAGTCTGGGGGAGGCTTTTCTTTAAGTGAAAGTGAAGTGTCCTTTTTTATCTGGTGAGTAGATTTAAGGGTTGAGGCTTGAATTAAAGGCTGTGGCTACCCTTGCAGATGTAGAGCACTTTGAGTTAAACCAGCCTTTGGAAAGCACAGTAGGGAAAACGCTGCAACATGTCCACACACTCACAGCTGCAGCTGTATTGGGAGCGGTGCATTATGGACAGCTATCCCAGCATTCAAGTGGCTGCAACATGCTTTTCAGATGGGGGGGTGGCGGAGTGTGACAGGGAGCATGGGGGGAGAGAGAGTGGGTTTTTGGGGAACTCACACACTGTCAGCTCACTATCTCCTAAGTTTAGAGCCCCTTTCCTCCCCCACCTCTCTCTCACTCACTGAAAGCAAACAGCAGCTGTTTGGTTTTTTTCTCATAGACCAGATAAGCAGCCGCTCGCCAAAACGGACCCCAACCCCTTCCTCCCCCACCCCCCGCCGCCTCTCTCTTCACGCAAACGTATGCTGTCAGCACTCCAAACAGAGCCCCCCTTCCTGCCTCTCACTCATTCAAAGCAAACAGTAGTTGTGTTTGTTTTTTTGATAAGCAGCCCCCGAAACGGAGCTCTGAACTCCGGACGCGGAAGTGCCGTTTCACAACAGAACAAGAGAGGAGCCTCAGTTAAAAGGATTATGGGAGTTTCTGGAGGTCAATCAGTGCGTAATAACGTTACTTCCCGTTTACGCTGAAGCGTCTCAGCCAATGCGCAACAGCTGTTAATCCTCTCGGGAAGGTGGAGTACCAGGAGCGCTCCAGCCAGGAACTTAGAGTGCTCTACATGCCTTGCCAGTGTGGACAGGGAGTAAGGTAGAGCGCTCTAGGAGTCTTTATCGTGGTATAAAGTGCAAGTGTAGCCAAGCCCAAAGTTTTAGTTTCCCCCCTTCACCGGGGAGTTTACAGAAGATCAGAACGTGGGTTTGACTACAGTCAATTCCCAAGCATTTACAATTCTGGAAAGATTAGGGGTGAGAAAAATATGCGTTCACATTTTGTTTATAGTTCAGTATAGTTCTTCTTTGAGAATTTCCTCCACTGACCCCCATAGATGAGATGTCCTGACATACATTCAGAACTATGTGGAAACATACTGTCTGTTGGGCTTTCGGCATGGCCCCTTGTACATGAAATATTTCATGTAAGGGAACATGCCAGGAATTGTTCCAGATTTTATCTGCTGCTGGTAAGCGCGTGTTTTTTTTTTTTTTAAATAATGGGATTGTCCATCCTTCTGCTGCTGCTGGCTTCTCTCTCTCCCCCCCCTCCCCCCCACATTTATTAACTCTCCTAAAGAAGAGACAGAATAAGTGGTCCACTGTTGTCCTGCTTGGTATAACTTTTAGAATAATAGAATATCAGGGTTGGATGGTGTGACGGTGTTCCCCATAAAACTTTATGGGGAGATGCTTATAAATATATATATGTAACTAGAATATGTTTTATGCTACATGTGCCATGTAACATATCTCTGTGAAAGTTATGACCTACTGAATTTATTCCTCCTGTTTGTATGCATGTATCATTGTTGTAGTTGAAGTTATGAATATCGGTTGTATTTCTTGAGAAAGGAATGTGCAGGTTAAGTGCCCAATCAAGAAGCACTTAACAGACAATAGAACTTGCAGTCACCAATCCACATCTGAACTTTGCCAGGAATGTGGCTGGTCTGGAACTGAGTTGTGCAGGGACAGGTGACTGGTCCATGTGACCCCAACTCCATTTGGTAACTGGATGCTACACAGGGAGAGGGAGGGGTGTCCACCCAGAGGAGAAAATCTATTTAAACCCCGAGGAAACCCCTCCATTTTGTCTTGAGCTGGCTAAAGGAAGAAGCTCTCCGCCCCCCAAGGAGACCTGAAAGAGACTGAACAAAGGACAAAGACATTAGGGGGGTGAGTGATTGCTGGACCCAGGCTAGAAGGAAGATAGCCTGTTTACTGGACCTAGTGAGGGGTTTATCTGTACACAGGGTGATTAGACATAGAACTGCGTGTTCTATCTTATTTTATTCAGTAATTCGCTTGGTTCTGTCTGTCACTAATTGAACTCACTTAAATCCTATTTTCTGTACTTATTAAAATCACTTTTTACTTATTAAGTTTCCTTGAGTACGAGTTAGTGCCTGGGGAAAGCGAACAGTTGTGCATATCTTTCTATCTTTGAAATAGAAGGCGAACTATTTATGAGTTTACCCTGTATAAGCTTTATACAGGATACAACGGATTTATTAAGGGTTTGAACCTCCTTGGAGTTGAGCAGCTGGGTGTCAAAGGCAAGAGCGCTTCCAGGGGCTTTACAGTGGTGAGTGGACTTGGTTCGGACCTGGGTCTGTGTTTGCAGCAGATCAGTGGAATCTGACTCAAAACAGACAGGATTCGGGAGTCTCTAGCTGGAAAAGGTCTGGAAGCAGGGGCAGAAGTAGCCTTGGCACACCAGGTGGCAGCACCAAGCAGGTCTCTGTGGCCCCAACCCGTCACAGTGGCGTAGTCGAGCAGGATCTGTGCACAGCTGATTGCTTTGAGATACTGGTAGTGATTTTAAGTGAGTTCAATTAGTGACAGACAGAACCAAGCGAGTTACTGAATAAAATAAGATAGAACACGCAGTTCTATGTCTAATCACCCTGTGTACAGATAAACCCCTCACTAGGTCCAGTAAACAGGCTATCTTCCTTCTAGCCTGGGTCCAGCAATCACTCACCCCCCTAATGTCTTTGTCCTTTGTTCAGTCTCTTTCAGGTCTCCTTGGGGGGCGGAGAGCTTCTTCCTTTAGCCAGCTCAAGACAAAATGGAGGGGTTTCCTCGGGGTTTAAATAGATTTTCTCCTCTGAGTGGACACCCCTCCCTCTCCCTGTGTAGCATCCAGTTACCAAATGGAGTTGGGGTCACATGGACCAGTCACCTGTCCCTGCACAACTTAGTTCCAGACCAGCCACATTCCTGGCAAAGTTCAGATGTGGATTGGTGACTGCAAGTTCTATTGTCTGTTAAGTGCTTCTTGATTGGGCACTTAACCTGCACATTCCTTTCTCAAGAAATACAACCGATATTCATAACTTCAACTACAACAATGATACATGCATACAAACAGGAGGAATAACTTCAGTAGGTCATAACTTTCACAGAGATATGTTACATGGCACATGTAGCATAAAACATATTCTAGTTACATATATATATATTTATAAGCATCTCCCCATAAAGTTTTATGGGGAACACCGTCACAGACGGGACCTCAGGAAGTCATCTAGTCCAACCCCCTGCTCAAAGCAGGACCAATCCCCAACTAAATCATCCTAGCCAGGGCTTTGTCAAGCCTGACTTTAAAAACCTCTAAGGAAGGAGATTCCACCACCTCCCTAGGTAACCCATTCCAGTGCTTTTGCTGCTTACCTTAGCTGCTTGATTCGGGCCCATTGAGTTATTGTAATCTTTGATGATGTTGGTTCCTGATTTGGCTGTTGCCAGTAAAGTCAGGGCTTTCTGTGTGAAAAAGCACGTAACTGAGCAGTACTTGGAGTACATTACCTGAAGTTCCTAAAAGGTCTCTTTTCTAGAGCCTGCTTAGCATCCACCACCCTAACCTCTGAGGCTCCTTGGGACTGAGAAAGTTACTGAAGTCCTTTCGATTAAAGGAATTTTTCACGTGTGAGGTTTCAGCTGGAACATCATCCTTTGTCAACCTCTGTGAACTTCCCTTCTAGCTCCAGGACTTGATACCTTGCCCAAACCATATTGCCCCATCTATGACGGAAAGGATTCTAGCAGGCAGACTCTTAAGAAGCTCTCCTCATTTCTGGAAGCTGCAGAGCCCTCTTCCAACAAAAGAGGTGTAAGGGATAGACCTCAATATTGATGCAAAACTGGCTATTAATACAATTATTCTTATAATGTTAAAGTATTACATATGTGCCTGCATCTTTACTGACTTATACGGTACTTAGAATTATTTTCATGGTCGTGCTTGGAGGATGATAGCTTACATGCTGATGTTTAGTTGCTTATTTAATTATATGAAATATTCCAGTTAAGGAAATTCTTAGGAAATTTCTGCTTTGTCAACCAGGGAGAGACACCAAGTGCCAAAGAAGATAACATCTCCTTAGTCATAAAACAAGGGATTGTTTTTAGCTTTCTCACCCTGTCTATCTGTCTGTCTATCTGTCTGTCTATCTGTCTGTCTATCTATCTATCTATCTATCTATCTATCTAGGAAGTATTAACAGGTTTAGAAATCCTTGCCATGTAAATATCAGAAACAAAACCAATAATAATTATAACAGTGAGCTTTCGTTTAAAGAGACATTATACAGGAATACAGTCATCAGATCTGTTTAACAAGATGTTACCATATTACCACATCACAGAGTGAGCACTCAATTTAATAAAGTCACTAGAAATGATATGTCATAGGTGTTAGAATGATGAAGTCTCTAATTACTCATTTAACAGACCAGGCAAGTCTATCCAGAGTGCCTATTTAAAAAAAAAATTGAACAGGTGTGCTCTGGTTTTTGCAGATGAAGGTACTTTGAGTATTGAATAAAAGGTAGCGAAAAAGCCAAGTATCTATTTGTCCTCTGTCTGTATTGCTGGGTATTTAGTCAGTGTGTTAATTTTTCCATAACAGCCACCTCCCTTATCTTTTTTGAACCGTTCCTCTATGGCTGGACTATTTTTCTTTTTCCAGCGAGAGGCTATCAGTAGCTGAGCAGCTAGCTACTAGCAGTAAAGAGATAAATTCTTCATTTCCTTTTGTGTGACTGTTTCCACTAGGAACACCGAGGAGGATCATTTGGTAATAATAAATATCCAATAATTTGTGATATTTGGCTATGGATTGCATCCTGATATTCATAAAATCATGTTTATTACCTCCCAGTGTGTTTACACAGACTGTGGAATGCAGCTGTATAACTTCTTTGAGTAGTTGTCCCTATGGACGCTCCATTTTAGGTGTGCATAACCCACATGCACTTTAGATTAGACATTTTTGATAGCAGTGTTCACAGTGTCCATACTAGTGTCATATTATCCCCGTGCTCTGATCTGAGGGCATATAGGGAATGGCGGACCCATCGCCACTACAATTCCTTCTCAACCACCTGCAGCTAGAGACTGAGTGTTGCAGTGTATATTAGTTTCAAAGTTTTAGCTAGCTAACTTGTTTTATTCTTACCATTTTTGTTTTATTTTGTTTTTATTTATTTCTGGCACTAACTCTGTGCTTTTGGGAGTCCACGCTTTTTTGTTTTTTGAGTGCACATCACATCAGACAGATTGATACTAGAAGTCATTACATCAGGCTATGCCATTCACTTCCTTTATCCCTCCTCTCCTTCCCTTTTCAGGATTCCTTCTTATGTAGGTCTCCTAATGCACTAGGTACAATCCATCCTGTTCATTGGGACAATTCAACTAGTTCTCTCTTCTCTGCCCCCACCCCCTTCATTGGGAAAGGGTTCTACTCCATGTACTTCCTGGTATCCAAGAAGAAAGGAGAATGGAGGCCAGTCCTGGCTAATACCATCAGTAGCTCCAGGAGACTGGTTTAAGGCCTTCGGGATGAATATTTATATAATAAAGCACATAGCTCATAGAGTTCCTGTGGTTCATCTTTGGCAAAGAATTCTATCCGTATTTAAGTGCTTCCCTTTGGCCTTGTGATTGCCCCAAAAGTCTTGACAAAGGTGTCCTCAGTCATCATAGCCCATCTGCAGCAGATGGAAATAGTCCTCTTCCCCTTTCTGGATCACTGACTTCTCAAGTGTTGTTCCTTTCCTGACATACAGTCAGCAACCAGGAAGCCCCTAAGTCTCTTCCACCCTCTGGGGCTGCAACTCAGTGCAGAAACATCTACTTTGATACCTGTCCATCAATTTCACAGGGGCCATCTTGCCCTTCACAGCCACCAGGGCTTATTTATCCATGGACGAGTTTGTTGCTATGTCCAGCCTCATCTCCACACTCCAGTTGGGCCCTCAAACCACAACAGAGGCCTGCCTGCAGTTTCTGGATCATTGGCAGCCTGTGTGTTTATAACACCTCATGCCAGACTGCATACCTGATTCCTCCAAGTCTGCCTCAGAATTGTCTACACTCCCAGCAACCACAAGTTGTCCAAGTGGATGTGTATCCCTCAGAGTTCTTGACTTTCTCAGTTGGTGGAAGGGTCCCCACAAGGTTTGCATCGAAGTCCAATTTTTGCATCCATCCTCCACAAAAACCATCACCACAGATTTCTCCCTAGTAAGGTGGGGAGCTCCTCTCCAGGACCACATGGTACAAAGCAGATGGACTCCTCAGGAGTCTGCTTTTCACATCAATCTACTCAAGATCAGAGCAGTTTGGTACATATGCAACAACTTTCTACCCAAGATCAAGGGTCACGCAATCATAGTCATGACAGACAACAGAGCGACTAGGTATTATATAAACCATCAAGGAGGAGTGATATCCCAATCCTTGTGTGCAGAAATATTAGAACTTTGGAACTGGTGCATAATAGACCAAATTTACATCTCACCAGCATGTCTACCAGATTTACAGGACATCTAAGCAGACAACATCTTATCCTACAAAAGATGTTTCTCACCCTGGGCTTCGTGGGAAAAGATTTCTTCGCAACACTGTCCAACAGAAAATATTGGTGGTTCTGCTTGAGGGAAGGGATTCAGCCTGCAACTCTTTAGAAGACACCTTCTTCACCCTTTGCTCTCAAACTCTTTTATGTGCCTGTCCACCAACACCATTGCACCTCAAGTTCCTGAACAAAGTAAAGCAAGAGAAAGCAATAATCATCCTCAACACTAGCCTGGCATGGCTCCCAGGTCTGATTCACCTGTCTCTGGGACCACTGCTTCACCTGCCTCTGACAGCAGACCTACCGACCCAAGAATTCGGGACAATAACTCACCCCAGTCTTTCCATGTTACAGCTCCAGGCCTGGCTCCTCGATAGCTCTCAAGCATATAAATGGATTGTTCTTTCAGAGTACAGAATGTTCCATTGAATGGTAAGAAACCCTCCATGAGCAAGGCTTGCCTGCAAAAGCGATTCCATTCCTGGTGCACCCAGCAGGCATTATTTCCCTCTGAGGCACGCCTCACTCACATATTAGAGCAGCGTTTCTCTAATGTGGCCACCGTGGCTGCATGCCGCCATCAGGGGCTTTTCTTGTGGCCACAGCCTTCTGGGTAGTTTTTGGTGGTGGGGCAAAGAAGTGGCCCCTCTCTGGAGACCCAAAAGCTGGAGGCGCAGGCAGCCAGTGAGTTTCCCACCTTCCCAGGGGTGATGGGGTTGGGCTTTAGCCCTGGGGTGGCAGGTGGTAGGCTCCAGCCATGGGGCTTTGGGCTCTGTTCTTCAAGCTCACCACCCCTCCCCCCGCTGCCTTCCGTAGTGCCCCACTGCACCTGGCTCCTGCTGCCTCCGAGCCCACCTCCCCATCCAGGGCTCAATTTGTCCCCGGGATTGCCAGGGCTGAGTAAGTCTGCTGTGAAAAGAGAGGTGTGTTTGTTAACATAACTTTTTACAGCAGACTTAGTAGCTAGCAAATCTTAAAAAAAGAAAAGGAAAAAAAAAGGCGGGGGTGGGAGGGAGGCAAAAGAAACAATAAGAAAAAAACAAGAATGTGAAAAGCACCTTATTTGTGTTTCTATTCTGTTTAGGTCCAGTAAAGAATAGAGACAATTGTACATTATTTTTATTATTGAGTCTGCAAAAAAAGTCCTACATAAATAAATTACAATGATTTGGGCACATATATGTGCATATTAATTAACTTTAGGAAAAACAAAGTATTTTAGGAAAAATGGGCAGAGTGGCCACCAGCAAGAGTTGGTGGCCACATTCTGAGACACTCTTAATTACATTCATATAATCTATTAGATGGTTTTTAAATCTTTCCACATAGGTTGACCAATTTAAAAATGTTAAGAAAAATAACATTTTATAACTATGAGTTTTTTAACCCTAATATTTTTTTAGTGGCAGGTAATATTTTATAGTTAAGCTTGCAACGGTATCTGTTTTTATTTATCACATAGTATAATCATTTTGTAGCTGTTGGTAAATATCAGGAAAAGAATTAACTGAAAATAGCATGAGTATTTCTTCCTAAGTGTTTAATCCATTGAAAGAACTAGATAGTGGGGAAGTCCTATTTCATCTTTAAAAGGCAGTATACTTGTCCTATTTTACCTGCTTAAAAATATGTATTGCTTTGAGTGGTATGTCATGTTTTTGCAGCTAAACAGAATGAGTGCAGGCACAACCTCATCATGTCAGGTTCCTCTAATCCAGGCTCTGGGAAATTGTTTGATTTTACATATTCATTTAACTGCTTTATGGAATAACTCTGTTCCAGCTTTAACACACTCATATAAAACAGCAATTGCTTCTTTGTTTATTTAAAAATAATAATCTTATGACTGTTTTGTACTCCCGTTCTATTCTTTTCATCCCTTTCCTTTGGTATTGTAAATACTGTGCTCATTATTTTTATCTGAACCTTGGAGTGGCTGCTGACAGTTTATATTGGGGCATGCAAGACTACTTCCTTTAGGCCTTGGCTACACTTGCAGATGTACAGCGCTGTTAGTTAAACCCGTGTTCATACAGCTGAGTAGGGAAAGCGCTGCAGCCTGTCCACACTGGCAGCTGCCAGCGCAGTAAGGTGGCTACATTTGAGGCATTTGCAGCTGTATTGGGAGCGGTGCATTATGGGCATTCAAGTGGCTGCAACGTGCTTTTCAAATCGGGGGGATGAGGGGGACTTTGACAAGGAGCGTTTTTGGAGACAGAGTGGGTTTTTGGAATATCCACAGTGTCAGCTCATTATTTCCACACCTCCACATCCCCTGCCTCTCTCTCAATCACTGAAAGCAAACAGCAGGGGCTTTGTTTGTTTTTAAAGAGCAGATAAAAGAGAGGAAACGGAGCCTTCCCCCTCCCCCCCCGCCGTTCTTCTCCCCCTCCCCGACACACCGTCTCTGTCCAAGGCAACTTTGCTGCCGGCATTCCTAACGGAGCCCCTCTCCTCTCCCCCCCCCCCCCCCCCCCCCCGACATGACAAACTTTGCATTGCATACTTCACCATCATATTATAAGGATGAACATGGGGGTGTAGGGTGTTCCCCCGAGATACAGACTGTCACAAGGAGATACTGTTTACATATAATGAATTCCTACAAGATGGGTTAAGAAATAGTTTTGACTAAACTAATGCCGGGGCAAATTAATATTGGCCTTATTTTTATCCTGATGCTGGGAAGAGGCTTGGTATTAAATAAACAAATCTTAGACATATGCCTTGAGGTTCTTTGCGGTCCTAATGAGCTCTAAGCCCTAGGCTCTGTCACTTTGTTTTAAGATTCTTCAGTGTTCTTTAGCAGTAACTCTCTAATGCAGTGATTTTTCAACCTTTTTTTCATTTGTGGGCCCCTAAAAAGTTTTGAATGGAGGTGCAGACCCCTTTGGAATTCTTCATAGTCTGTGGACCCCCAGTGGTCTGCGGAGCACATGTTGAAAACCACTGTTCTAATACACCATCCTGTCAAAATATTAACTCTTCAAATTGACCAGTCAAGCTCATCTAATACAGCATTGAAAATTAAAATACAGTATCAGTAGAAAGAAAGAATAGGTTATGAAAAATGCCTACTATGTGATCTGTGCAGTTAAATATAAAGTTTAGAATCCATTTTAACATCATATGTATAGCCCTTCATTTTCGGTTTTACTTTAATTCTTCCCGGAAATTTATCAGTGTTTACAACAATAATTAAAACAGGTGAACGTCAATGGAAACAAGTATTATTTTTTCTTGGTAAATACTGGGTTTATTTTGGTGGACAGGAAGATGGGAAAAAGTATTCAGTAGATTAATGCTTTGATTAGTGGAATTTAATGTAGTTTGCTGAAGAACTAAAACAGAACTCAAAACACGACCCTCTGAGTTTAAGAAAACAATACATCTCTAATCCCCAAATACAATTTTTGTTTGAATAAACAGTTTTCAGTTGTAGACTTAGAACTATTAGGCTATAAATATTTACGTTTAATAATTGGGCCACACCATTTGCAACACATACACTCAACTTCATTCTTTTCTCCTGTTTTTATTTTTTAAAACTTTCGAATACTTCGTTGTATTCTGAAATGTATTCTGATACAGATTTTCGTTTTCTTCCCATTTTAGTGTGTCAGATCTTTAAATTGTTATCTGCTAACAGCTTGGAATGTGTACATGGTGCGCGTGAGATTCATCAATATGTGCAGATACACATGCACTTCAGAGCTTGCGTGACTGCCGGTTTATTTTTGTGTATCTTCTAGACTAATACATAGCCTTACTTCAACAGGCAGCTTTGCATATGCACACAGATTAATGTATTATCATAACATATATATCTCATGCAATGTATTGTATTTTCCAAATAAGGCAAGTTATTTTTTATATATTTGAATGATATAAAAGTATAATGAAAATTGGGGGGGGGACTAATACTTTTTTGTAAAACCCGGGATTTTTTCAGTAACAATTGATTTAAACTGAAAACAAAGGAGCTTGATCGTATGAGATTTGAATAAAGATGTATGGTATAGATTTAAATGGTCTTAATCTCAGTGTTGGAGCATTAAATTTTCAGTAAATTCTAGATTAAAAAAACAACTATTCACTCTGATTAATCATCAATGTTGTTGGGAATTGAATTGACACATTTTGTTTCCTTACAGGAAGTAAAGGAATATTAAAACATGTTAAAAATAACAAACGAGCAAGCTGATAATTGTTCACTTACAAGCCTATGCTAGACAGAGAATTTAACTGTTAATTTGATTGTTACATCTCACCTAAGCACCACCAGATATTCAGGATTTCTGCAGGGGTGGCCAAACTTACTGACTCTCTGAGCCGCATACAACAATATTCAGAAGTTCAAAAGCTGGTGTGTGCCTGCTGGGGTGCAGGGCGGTGGGGTTGGGGGCTTTTGCCCTATGAGGAGGGGAGGGTCTCAGTGCTTCCCTCCCTGTGGGAGGCACCTGCCGGGGCTCAGGGCTTCCGTCCCCACTAGGCAGAAGCCCCAAACTCTCCACCACAGTCTGGTAGGCGGAGAATTGGGGTGGGGCTGTCTGCAAACCACACATTAACTGTAACAGAACTGCATGCGGCTCGTGAGCCGCAGTTTGGCCACCCCTGGGTTAAAGACTAGCATTTTAAGTGCCAAAATGAATCCGCTTCTTGAGGGAAAATTGACTTTTTACAACTCAATTATTACCAAAATTTAAATTGTATGAAAAACTGCATCCTATTGGTATGTCACATACTCTGACTGCTTGGCAATATTTATACCAAGAAACTTATCAGGGACACTTTTGGACTCCTAATCATAGGTGCCGACTCTGAACTTTCAGCCCATGGAAAACAATTAGTGGGTGCCTAGCACCCACGGGCAGCCAAGCTCCCTCCCACCCCGCAGCACCTCCCGCCCACTGGTGGTCCTGCTGATCAATTCCTCCTCCTCCTTCCCAGCATCTCCTGGCGGCTGTGATCAGCTGTTCCGCTGCATGCAGAAGGCACTGGGAGGGAGGGGGGAGGAGCGGGGATGGGGTGCACTCAGGGGAGGGGGCAGAAAGAGATGGGGTGGGACATTGGGTGAAGGGGTGGAGTGGGGCAGGGCCTGGAGCTGAGCGGGGGTTGAGCACCCCCTGGAACAATTGGAAGCTGGCACCTGCGCTCCTAATCCATTGAGTGCACTATGTAAGAGGTGGGATACATGTACCTGGGTTCCTGATGCCTGAATTTGTGCTTATGAATATGTGACAACAATGAATAGATTGTCAGTGTGAGCAGTAAAATATTTATAATTAGTCTATTTAAAATCTAGTGTGGATGTTTTTAATGGAATTTTTTTTAAAAATCACTTAGTAGTCAGAAGACAAGACTTGGTTTTTTTGGAGGAAGTTTGGCAGCTGAATGTTGTAGGTTGGTTTTATTTGTTGAACCTCTTACAGGAAAGAGCCGAGTGAGAAGACAGGTTGCAATTGAGCGCTGAACTGGAGAGCAATGCTTTTGTTGTTAGTACTTAGTGCTTGTGTATCTCTCTCTCTATGTAGATCTCAATGAACTTCACTATGATCTCCATTTATAAAACAGAAATTGTGGTTCATCCAAAGCAACACAGCAAGTCACTATCAGAGCCAGAATAATAAGACCCAAGTCTCTTGATGTCATCTGGTGTCATAGAAGAGCATTTGTTTTTTTAGAAAGGGTTACATCGCTTCATCTGCTTTGAAGCAAGTTTTTGTATATTCCCCAACTTCATTTTTAATGTCTGTCCTATATAGTGACCATTTAAAAAATGTAGGTGTTTGTGAAATATCCTCTCATTTGGGTTATGTAGTAGTAGTAGTGTTGTGATGTCATTATAGTTTAAAGCAGATAGACACATCTTTTGCAAAGATTTCTAAAACCAATTGCTCTCTACTTGAGCTAGCACAAGATATATACAGATCTAGACAAAATAATAAATATATATGTATGCATTTCCCTGCATCTGTTTCCTCACCACTCTTAAGTGTTCTTTGTACTTAGGTCAGCATAGTCTAGGGCAGGGGTCACAAACTCGCGGGCCATCTGCGGCCCGCAAACCTCCCCAGTGTGGCCTGCGGGGCTCCAGTAGTTTTGGGGCTGGGTCTCTCCCTTAGCCCCACCTGCCGCTCCTGGGTGCTCTCTCCTCCCCCGGCGATTTACAATGGCCCGGGGCCCTGGCAGCGCAGCGGAGCTGAGCAGCATCTGTCTGCTCGCTCCACTTGTCTGCCAGCCAATTCCTGTGGCCCCGGGGTGGGGAGGGGCTGTGCCTCTTCACGGTGCCCCCGCCCCGAGCGCCCCTGCGGCCAATGGGAAGCTTCAAGGGCGGTGCCTGGGGGCAGCAGTGCACGGAGGCCCCCTGCCCAGCCTTGGAGCCCCAGGTAAGCACCGCACCCCCCGCCCCCTCCCCGAGCCTACACCCCCTCCCCACATACCCCAGCCCCCAAACTCCCTCCCAGAGCCTTCACCCTCTCCCCCTCCCCACACACCCCCAGACTCCAAACTCCCTCCCAGAGCCTGCACCCCCACCCCTTTCCCCCACACCCCCTCCTGCCCCAAACTCCCTCCCAGAGCCCAACCTCTCACCCCTTCTGCACCCAAACTCCCTCCCAGAGCCTTAGGCAGGTGGGGGGGTTGGAGTTTTGAGGGGCGGGTTCTGGGCAGCATGAGTGATATTATTGAACCGCTGGGAGGATTTGAGGACTGGCACTGGCCCTAAGGTAAATTGAGTTTGAGACCCCCTGGTCTAGGGAATCCGGGATCCTTCCCCTCCCCCGCTCTTGCACGTGGCTTCTGTTCTGAAACATGGAGTCTCTGTAGATGTAGTAAAGTGGTCACCAAGGGGTTAACTAAGTTTCTCAGGGTATCATGAATTGAAGTCGTGCTCCACTTCTCCCTTTCTCCTGTTTAGTGTGTTCTCCTGCACTCAGTTATGTAGTTGAATGAAGCAGCACATTCCCAGTCTGCAGTACTGTAAGTAAGGTGTGTTTCTTGCATACTGAGCTGTCCTTTACAAAACTGGTCTTTTCTCCCTCTCCTTCTAAAATGGCTGGTGAGACCTCTCTCTTATAACCTCCGACCCTTTCTCAGCTGATTCCCTGATCAGCCTCATCTGGTGAGCAAAGTCCCTATGCAGAGAATGTATTGCTTAGTTACCTCCCCTTCTAAAATTCAGATTTGAAAAATTGATTGGCCCTGGGTGGTAGCCATTTCTGTGCTCAAGGGTACTCCATTTAAATAGGCAATAATCAGAGTTTAATGATCTTCTTGTTAGCCCTGTGTCACCATCCTCTGGAACTTGTTTATGATGGAGGTGAAAAGCAGGAAAGCAAAGATAATCCAGGTCTGAACCACGTCCCACAAACTGCAAGCTTAACTGAAAGCAACTTAAAGAAGTGTTCCTGTCTCTAACACTCTAATGCCCAACTCCCAATGAGATCCAAACCCCAAATAAATCGGTTTTACCCGGTATAAAGCTTATGCAGGGTAAACTCATAAATTGTTCACCCTCAATAACACTGATAGAGAGAGATGCACAGCTGTTTGCCCTTCCCCCTCCCCCGGTATTAATACATACTCTGGGTTAATTAATAAGTAAAAAGTGATTTTATTAAATACAAAAAAGTAGGATTTAAGTGGTTCCAAGTAGTAACAGACAGAACAAAGGTTTCAGAGTAGCAGCCGTGTTAGTCTGAATCCGTAAAAAGAACAGAAGTACTTGTGACACCTTAGAGACTAACAAATTTATTTCAGCATAAGATTTCGTAGGCTATAGCATCCGATGAAGTGGACTATAGCCTATGAAAGCTTATGCTGAACTAAATTTGTTACAAAACAAAGTGAATTACCAAGCAAAATAAAATAAAACACGCACGCCTATGCCTAATACAGTAAGAAAACTGAATACAGATAAAATCTCACTCACTCCCTGTCTATGCTGCATAACCAACACTATGTTTTAACATATCAGAGGACTACCATGCTGTAACTGGGTTTCCCAACACGAAGGTAATTACAATGTAGATGGGACTTTAAATCACCACATTTATCAGCTGCTCACCATTCTTTAGCAGAAAAAGTTTTATCTTGAAATATGATTTATTTTATTATTGCATTTTGTCTTCTGCTTTCTTCAAGCCAAGTCAGGAAAACAGTAACAATATCAGAATCTACTTAAAAACTTCCATTTTACCACAAACAATTCCATTCAAGTGGCACTCAGGCTGTCTTAGGACATCATAGGAATAAAAGTGTGGCATGTTGCAAAAATTCATTTTTCAATAATACAATACCCTAATCAGATTATGGCCATGAGCAAGAAAAAGATTAATTTAAATGAAATTCTGCAAAAATAAATTTGCCACATGTCTAAGAATCTACATGCCAAGTTTAACCCTGAAGACTATTAAAATGGCCCGTTATAAATCTTTCAAAGAGGCAGTTCACAATGAAAAAAACTGACAACCTCTACTGGTTGTGCTGCCAAATACATTTCTCCTACTGCTCGATTTCATTGCTTTTTGTAACTGCCAGCTCTTCATTGGCTTCCTATTCAGAGTACTGATAACATTCATATACTAAAAATTTCACCACAAACCAGAGGTCTATTAAAATCAATGAAACTACATTAACAATCTCTAGTTTGGAAAAAGGCTTTAAATTGCTACAGAGCCATATGTGATAATTTACGTCAGATAAATAATGAATTTTGTCAGTACAAAAACTACTAGTAAGAGACTTAATCTCACGTGGTTATAAACTCAAAAGTCAGGAAATGCCAAATGAATGTTGCATGCACAACTTTACCTTTCTCCCCTTGTAAGCACTGATACTCAAGTTACATGATCAGACACTTTCTCCCCCACCCCCGCCCAACCATACAACCTTCTTGGAGATTATAGAACCCCAGCACCAACTAGCTGACCCCCTGACTCAGGTCTGGTTTCTTTGGTGCAAACAATGCTTACAGAGGGCGCATGGCAGGCTCATGAGGGGAGGGGGTAAGCCCCCTGGTGGGCCGGGCCGGTTTGTTTACCAGCCGCGTCCGCAAGTTCGTCCGATCGCAGCTCCCACTGTCCGCGGTTCACCACTCCAGGCCAATGGGGGCTGCGGGAAGGGGCAGCCAGCATATCCCTCGGCCCACACCGCTTCCTGCAGCCCCCATTGGCCTGGAGCGGCGAACCGCAGCTGGTGAGAGCTGCGATCGGCCAAACCTGCGGACACAGCAGGTAAACAAACTGGCCCGCCAGGGGGCTTACCCTGGCGGGCCGTGTATCAAAGGTTGCCGATCCCTAATATATAGCATAACTGGATGGTGCCTTTTTCATTGATTTTGTATGAAGTTCTAGAATCTAAATCATACATATTAGTAAAATACTATGATTGTGTCTATCATGGATCACAGTGTGTGCTATTTCTTGCACCCCTCTTCAGTCTCTCATGAATGACCCATTGCAGGGACAGGCTCTGGGCCTCCAATTCACTTAAGAAGGAGTCCCATGACTTTGCTACTCTTAGATTAGATCCGTAGGCTTCAGCGCCCCGATTTCTCACCATGGCTCATTCAGGAGGACCAATTTGGTTTGGCTTCTTGCAGTAACCTTCTCTCTTAGGAGCTTTATAACCAGAAAATATATACAGCAATACAGTTCAGCATTTTCAAAACAAAGTGTTATTAATTAACAGGAACACAGTAGTCGGAGAAATGGGTTAAAATAACAAAAAAGGCCTACGCACATAAATCTTTCTTAAACTGAGTTCTTTCCTTGCAAATATTGGGTAAGTTCCACTTGGCCTAGGCACCCCTACTCTGAGGCTGAGACAACCAGACAGACCCTGCAGCATTCTCTGTTACTCCATCACACTCACAGCTGTTGCTGCCTACTCAGCCCCCTTCCTCTGTAGGGACTGTATAGGATTGCATGTAATGGGAAAGTCACTTAAGGATACTGGACATTAATGACTTGGGTGAAAAAATCACGTTTGCCCTTAATCCAAAATTCATTTTATTTTCAGCTAAAACATTATGCTATTAAAACTCAGGTGAATGTTCACAGAATTCTGACCAGCATACAATCTGCAGCTTCCTTAAAGTTGACTTGAGAAATATATTTGTTTGTTTGCAGAGACAGAGAGTACATCCTCAATTGGAGATGTCCTATCTAGGTTTTTATACTACAGCTACCACCGTGGTATTTGAGCATCTGTATGTATGTCTGTCAATTTTTCAGAGTAGCGTGCAGTTTCTGGATATTGATGGATTAAATATCTTTGACTGAACCCGAGAGATTGTGGGTAAGATTCTGTGCTGTGCCTTTGGGAGGTGAAGCACAAACTTCCCTCCCAGAGGGAAGGGGTGCCTCCCAGTCCTGGGCTGCTCCAGGGTCTAAATTACTGCAGTTACTCTGAGCTGCCCTATTGGCTGCAGCACTGCTCAGAATCTCTGCAGTGCTAGGCCCTGCCCCTGCCATTCTCCTCCTGTTCCCAGCCCCGCCCTAACACACCCCTCCCATCCGGGCTTGTGAGGGGGTCCTCAGGGGACATCCTGCGCCTGCTGTTTTCTTCTGTTCCTGCTCAGGGTGAATTCTTCCTTAGCGATATCTGGAATTCTTAGAGCCCTTTAAGCTGCTCTAGCCTTTTTACCTGTCTTAAACGGGCCAGAGTGGTGCTGAGGATCTCATCCACACTCTTGTGTTGTTTTTTAAATGGAGCTGTTCTTCCAGAGGATATAGTAATGATTACAAACTTAATTTGGTTTTCTCCTAATTGAAGTGCTTATGTATTATTTAAGCTTCCAAGTGGTCTTATTTGTTCTGAACGTTATTTGAGTAAATAATAAAGGAAATATAATTGATTGTACATAGTTTTTGTGTTCCAGGGTATATTTCAGAAACCTGTCAAAATGAGGCAGTATGTACTTAATGATCATAACTAGGAATTTAAATTAAAAGTAATTGCCGTGGCCAAAAACTGTGTTCTTACCGTGCTGACCATTAAAAGTCAGCACTTGCCAGTTAGGGTGACTTCCCACAAAAAAAACGGCTCAACCAAACTTGTTGAGCAAAAAAAAAAAACCCTCTGCATCCGGAACACAGAAAATCGGGACAAAAGGCGACCAGCCATCGGTCGGGACGCGGGACAAATGGTCGGAAATCGGGACGGTCCCGATAAAATCGGGACGTCTGGTCACCCTATTGCCAGTGCATCATTCATCAAAGCATCTTTTGAGTATATCTGTGCTAACAGTGGGGGAATGATTGGTGAGATTGATTTTGAATGGCTTCTGCTGTACTACTTTGATTACATAAGTACCCACTGTAATTCCATTTTACTGCAGGAATAGTCAGTCTCTCTGTTTTGACAGAAGAACACCCACCGTGGATAATAATAAATAAGATAAATATGCAAAGTTAGACTATCATGGATGCCTGCACCCTGAGTTGCCCCAGTTTGGAATGAAAACAACAATGTAGCAAAGCTGCACAGACTAAAACAAAAAGACTTAGTTAACCCTCAAATTGTCGTCTTATAAACAAAGACTCCTCATAAATCTAAACATGATCTTATCATTACAGCAATACAGCAAATAATATGCAAAGAAAAATAATAGTATCAAACATACAGATTTCTTGAGTACCAAAAGTTACATAGGCCACAAATCCTATGCATTTAAAACATGCACCACTGATTTGGCATTTATGTCACCACACTGTCCTGAGCTGAAAAAGCAGCAAACGCCCAGTTCTTTGAATAGGCTGGTAACCACAAGGAGAAAGATATATTCTTGCTGCAACTAGTAAAAGCAGGCCAGTGAGCATCAGCCCTCAGGGCAGAAATCTCCTTCCCCGCTCAGGTATGGCTTTGTTTCTCTGGGTCTGGCTGAACTAATTGAAGTTTGATGCCCCTTTTTTTTTAAATAAATTTGGGAGTAGAGTTAGCTGCCACCATTGGAAATGTCCTACTGAGCATGCTCCAAGGGTTTGACTACCTCCCCTCCCCCCCCCTCCCCCCCATATACCCCCAGCCCCCACTAGCCCAGACTGACTGAAGTCAGTGGACAGCTGCTGTACTCTTCTGGCAATAAACCTGACTACTACCATTTAAAGGAACAGTGACAATAGCATGGATTACACATGCGTAGCTGGGTATTACAAAACTCATGAACCTTAGTATGTAGTAAAGTAAATCCATTTTTCAAAATATGGTGTTTAGTTTTTTTTAAATAATCAGTTAATTCTGTACTTTAGAAAAAGAAATAACCTCACATAAGAATTTAGGAATGATTTACTTTTTGTTGCTGTTGTGCTTTCCCACTAACAGATCCGATTTTGTGCCTTTACTAATGTTTCAGAAAAATTGTTACCTCTTTCCAGAAAAACATTCTCTCAGAGAAGAGAAAGTGACTCGTTGCTCTCCTGCCGATTTTGGTTACAAAAGCTAAAGGCTATTTTGGAAATAATGTCAGATGTCAACCTTCCCAAAGAAGGTGTCCTTTTTTTCTTTACTAATTGATCTTAAACTTCTCGGTTGCGTGTTATCAGTTTGTGATCAAGGCAACTAATATAACACTTTTCATTATCTTCCACAGATCTGAAGAGGGAAGCCAGTATCTGTCACATGCTGAAGCATCCCCATATTGTTGAATTATTGGAGACATACAGTTCAGATGGAATGCTTTATATGGTTTTCGAATTGTAAGTTTCCTTCTTGGTTTTTATTACAGTTATTTGAGTAATGACTAGAGCTGGGCAACATTTGTCAGGTGAATAGTTTCTTTGCCAAAATTGCAGTTACAGGGCAACCAGAATTATTTGTGAATGTATGTAGAATTCAGTAAATAGTTTTGGCTTTAAAAAAATGATTTTTTTTAGAAGTCAAAACGTCTTTTCAACATTTTCAAAACAAAATGTTTCAACTTTTCATTTTGAAACATTTTTAGAAATTTAGCTGCATTTATTTAAAAAATAAATAAAGGGTAAAACCCCTGGAAATGAAATGAATCAACAAAAAGAAAAAAATTGCTCAGGTGAAACAAAACCATTTTTTAAATTTGTTTGGTTTGGCCTGCAAACTGAAAAATGGAGTACTTGCTCAGCTCTAGTAATGACATATATTAAGCATAAAACATTATAATTTAAATCATTCCGATTTTTAATTTTGGTTGTAGATTTAAATTGAGATTTCTCAATTCTTAGTGAGTACATTTAAAGTGCTTCAGTTTTTGGTGACACTTTCTTTTAAAAGCAGCATGTTTTAAGTATAAAAGTTAATTTTGTGTATTTGCAATGCTTCCTTGAGAGGTATGCAACAAAATTATTCTCTTGAATGATCATCCAAAAATTGATCCAAATTCACTTTACAGCTGGCTGTTTCTAAATTATTTTTTAAAATTGTACCTGGAAAAAAGCTATTGGGCGACATTTTTCAAACCTATATATCTAAGGTTTATCTCTTCAATACATAGATGGCACCTGCATATAAGTGGCTTATAGCTCCCATTGACTTCACAAGTAGATGAGCTTGCCCAGCACCTTTGAAAAATTAGGCCACGTATTTAGGTATGAGAATATGAATTTAGGAGTTTGACTTTAGTTTAGGCACTCCAGTTTAAAAATATTGGCCATTTCTTATCAAAATAATGGCTATAAACCATATCAATATAAACAGCAAAATTTTCAAATTTTTTTCAGAGGCTTTGAATTAGTTGTGCTTAAACACTTTCAGGACTTCACAATTCTATCAACAGACTTGAGAGCAAAACAGACATTTACAGTAACGCCTCACTTAAAGTCGTCCTGGTTAACGTTGTTTCATTGTTCCGTTGCTAATCTATTAGAGAACATAAACTCGTTTAAAGTTGCGCAATGTTTGTTTATAACGTCTTTTGGCCGTTGCCGGCTAGCGGGTCGGGGCTTGGAACCAGGGTGGGCCAGCAGCCCTGCATCAGCTCCCCTCCATCCACCCCCCAGCGCTTCCTGCCTGCTGGCAGGCCCCACAAATCAGCAACTCCCCCTCCCTCACCGCACCTCCCACCCACAACACTCAGCTGTTTCGTGGTGTTCAGGAGGCTCTGAGGGGGGCGGGGGAGGAGCGAGGACGTGGCGTGCTTGGGATGAGGGAGGTGGAGTCGGGGCAGAGCTGGGGGCTGAAACACACACCCCCACCCCCGCGCTTTGGAAAGTCGGCACCTCTGCAGTCGTGCATGCGCCAACCAGAGAAGGGAGTGGTACACTTCAGCGGGATAGCGTGGATTCATCATCACGTTCAATTTCCGCAGGGAAGTGTTTGCTGCCGTGCTGTGTCTCCTCCCTCCCTTGAATCCTGCCTTGTAGAGTGTGAGGCTACATTAACAACATGTTAACCCTTGAGTGCTCAGCTGAGTGCTAGTTCATCATTTAACAGCAAGGCATTCCCTGGGAAATATCCCACCTGATATCAACACGGTTGCTTTAGGAGAAGCTCGCGGAGCTCATGAGCAGGTCCCCAGACAATCCTCTGATTAGAACTTGTTTAAAATTTATACTGTATATGTATATAATGTCTTTTGTTTGGCGAAAAAAATTCCCTGCCACCTAAACCCCCCTATTACACTAACTCTTATGGGGAAATTGGATTCGCTTAACGTAGTTTCACTTAAAGTCGCATTTTTCAAGAACATAACTATGTTAAGCAAGGAGTTACTGTACATGAAAATGTAGTTTTACATTTCTTTGTATTCTCAATGTAGAACTAAATGGGCAGAGAAGACTGGTCTAAGCCTCCAACTTTCACCATTATTAAAACAATTGTTTTTTGTGGTTTGCCATCACATATTAGATTATTAATTTAAATGTGTAACGTCACTAATGTATATAAAATCCCCCAAAACAAAGAAATGAAGCATAAACCGTAATGTGTACTTACCTAAAATGAATTCCTGCAAACTTTCAGTAACTGTTGAGACACTCCTTTTTCTGCCCTCTTTTGACATTTAAAAAAAAATGTGAGGGAAAGTTTTGATAACATAATGAAGGTAAGTTTGTAAAATGCTGTTACCTAACGCTAGGAAACACTTTTTCAAAGTGGGAAAGTTCAGGATCGGATGAAGATGACAAAAATTACACTTCATTCGTTAATGTGTGTCTACCTCCACCTACTGGTTAGAAGAGATGTTACTCAGGAGTCTGGAGTGGTATAGGAGTATTCAGTTTTCAAATATACAAACACATTTCTGTTAAGTACAAATATTATATGGGGGTCTTGGATACAAAATAAAAACATGGAAGTATTTCTTTAAATCCCCCACAATAGGGGTGGCAATACTATTCAGTGCTGGGTATGAGGTTCCTAGCAGGGTGCACCTGGGAACAAGCGTCACCCCAATTAGGAATCTGTTTATTGGGTGGGGTCTACATTTTGTGTAATGGGGTGAGAGTGCAGGAGGGATGACAAAAGGGGAAATAAATATATGGAAACACGCTTTTGACTGTAGTTTGAGGCATTGTTCATAAGTCTAAAGCTATAAATTTTCAAATTCATGAGCATTTTTTTTGTTTTTATGTTACTGGTTTTAAAAAAGAAATAAAAGTTTACTGAGGCAGTTTAGATACTTCTGTTAAATTATAATACCGTTTCACCTCATATGAAAATATGTATTTTGTTTTTTTAGTTTGAAGATAATCAGTTTGCCCATATTGACTTATGGAAGAGCTAAGGAATAATTTTTTTCAGCAATTTACAATCTTCTTGCTCAACAATAACTTTTTTTTAAATGTCTAAACACCCCTAAACATTTGTGTTATGACTCGTTCTCATGAGTTAAGTCTGATAGCTAATTTGGAGGGGGGAACTCTGTTACAAATGGTAAAAAAATCACCTCTGAAGAATGCTAAATTGAGCATCTTCTACAAATTTATCAAAGCCTGTAGACTTTGTCCTCTGTTCCAAAAGATAGTGTCCCTTCCTAGTCTGACCAAGGACCTGGTGAGGACAGGAGTTACGGTTTTCAGGCTTTTGGGATGATATTCAAGAGGGGGAAAACACACATACACACAGTAAAATAATGCCCTTGCTTGTTCTATGTCTTCTCTAAATCCTTCCAGGTTCACCTCTTCTCCCCATCCTGCATACCTAGAACAAGGGGGATTTCATTTTTGCTCTTTCCACTCCCCAGCGCACATATGCCATGCATGTACGTATGCTCTTGCCATCTGCTGCTTTTCTGCATCTCCCTGCATTCTATTGATCCATGTTTATGGTCTAGGCCGCTACTGGCCTACCCTGCTTACAATAGATCAAGCCACATAATTTCAATATGTGTTGACACCCCCACCAATATCTAGAATTGGACTTCACATATGTGCTAATGGAATCACCTCCATGTATGGTAGGGTTATCACTGAAGACGAGAATCAGAAGGTAGGAAGACAGTAAAGATGGGGCCTAAGAAATCCTTGCTTGAGATTTTGGTTTTTTAAAGCCATGTCTGTTAAATTATGGTATGTTGACTGCAAAATATTTTTTCTTTCTAAGCAATAAAATACATGCAGTACTGATTATGATGCTTTATTCTGTAAAAGTCCCAAAGCATAGGCCAAAGGACTTAATTACGCTATTATAAAAGGATTATGTACACCTTGGGGACACTCATTGTGGTAATTAATAGGGATTTTAAAAAATTGGAAATGGAAACAAGGGTTTATATTTATTTTTACCATTCCAGTAACTCAGAATTATGGTAAAAACACTCTTAATTGGCTTTTTAATTACATAATCTTATTGCTATTTAATATTAATATACAAAAATCTTCATTGTGAAATACTTAGGTTTGCTACACACATAACATAGCTGTCTCAAATCCAGAATGGAAGGAATATACCGTCATTCATCCACAGACATTCCTTACTGTCACCACAACTACTGTACACTGCATGTGCTATAACTGTAACTCTGGCCTTCCCTCTAGCTTCCCTTTTCCATATACTCTTTACTAAAGTACCCAATCCTAACACTATTTTTTGTGGACGTTTAGGATGTAATGTGTTGTGCTGGGGTGGGGGAGAGGGAATAGTTTGCTAAAAGCAGGTAATGGAAGGCTGGCATCTATAGCAAGTTAAGATTGTGGTGTGCGGGTATGCAGTATATGGTAGTTGTGGTAATGGTAAGGTGTGTCCAGTGGGTAGAGGAAACGAGGGGGTTTACTGTTTGGTGATTTGACACTGCACCCCATAGTCTTCACAGTGACTTTATTATGATATAATTATGGCATAATTATGATATATTTTGTACCAGATGGGTCATGTGAGGTGTCATTTGAAAAGTTATAATTTGCTGAATGATTATCCTATTTATATGCATGTATCATTTTTGTATCTGAAGTTATGAATATTGACTAGGGATCTGTATTTCAAATGGGCTTACTCTGGAAAACACCCACAGCCAGCCTTTCGGGTACAACAGTGAAGAAGCCAGACAGGGCTGATGGCCCATCAGCAAAGCGGGGGAGGGATAGCTCAGTGGTTTGAGCATTGGCCTGCTAAACCCAGAGTTGTGAGTTCAATCCTTGAGGGGGCCATTTAGGGATCTGGGGCAAAAATCTGTCGGGGGACAGAACTTGGCCCTGCTAGTGAAGGCAGGGGACTAGACTTGATGACCTTTCAAGGTCCTTCCAGTTCTATGAGATAGGCATATCTCCATATATAAAGACAATGGACTGTGGAATTGCAACCATTGCTAACAGGCTGGCCAAAATGCCCTCAGGAAGGTTAAGCTATTCCACAGTCCATTGTCTTTGGACTCCATCTTGAGATGTCAGTATTTTTCCACAAACCGATCTGGGAACCAGGTTGTGAAACAAAGGGTTCACGCCATATGCTAAAGCTATATAAGGCAAGGAGTGGTGACATCTGTCGTTCGTCACTCCCCACACAAGAAGACTCCTGGAAACACCTGATCTTAGTCTTAATTTGCATTTTGTTTATTTACTAGGTAATCTGCTTTGAGTGACTTTGAGTGAAAAACATGCGACATTGTAGCTCAAGGGGCGAAGGCTGCTGCATATTCCTCTCCACATGGGGAGGAGGGTGAACTCTATAAGCTTATGCTGTACAGTTCCCTGTGCAGCGCAAGACGATATAATTCTGGGTTTACATAGGCGTGCGCAGCACATTTCATTAGGGCGTGCACCCAGGGAATTTTATTTTATTTTTTAAAGGCAAACATTTATTGAATACTCAATCATAAAGGACATTATTTTTATTCATCAAACTAAAGAAATTAAAACTTAACTAAACTTAATTTTTTTTAAATTAACAACTAAACTTTACTTAAAAAATGAGACACAAAATACCAAATTTTTGCTGTCGTGATAACCAGGCATATACAAAGATACAGTCAATTTTCATGATCTTTATCCTTAACCAGATAATGAGCTAACCCAAATTGACCAAAACAGATTGAGGCGTCGCAGTAGCGGGGACGCATGCTGCGAGCGAATGCGGGCTTTCTATACATTTCTGCAACATCTATATTACTCAATTTGGCGCTTATTGCATAATACAGCAATCCATACTTTAAAACTAAAAGAGCGTATCATGCGATTAAATTAAAACACAAAGCCACTTTTTAAAAAAAAAAAATTTTTTTTTGAAACATTAGGGCAGGGGTGGGCAAACCTTTTGGCCTGAGGGCCACATCGGAGTTGCAAAATTGTATGGAGGGCCGGGTAGGGAAGGCTGTGCCCCCCCCCCCCCATAGCCTGGCCCCGTCCCCATCTGCCCCCCCACACTTCCCGTTACCCTGACTGCCCCCCTCAGAATCTCTGACCCATCCAACCCCCCCGCTCCTTGTCCCAACTACCCCCTCGAGACCCCCCCCACCCTTAACCACCACCCCCTGAGATCTCACCCCCATCTATGCCCCCCTGCTCCTTGTCCCCTGACTGCCCCCTCCAGAGACCACCCCCCCGGGACCCCACACCCTATCTAAGCCCCCCTGCCCCCTACAGCCCCGACCCCTATCCACAGCCCTGCCCCTTGACAGATCCCCGGGACTCCCACGCCTATCCCACCCCCCCGTTCCCTGACCACCCACCCAGAACCTCTGCCCCATCCAACCCCCCCCCCCCCCCGCTCCCTGCCCCCTAACTGCCCCTCGGGACTCCCTGCCCCTTATCCAAACCCCGGCTCTGGCCCCGGCCCCCTTACCATGCCGCTCAGAGCAGCAGGTGGAGCCAGAGACGCTGCTGCGCTGCCCCGCTGGACCACGCAGCCCCACCCCCCAGAGTGCTGCCCGCGCGGCAGCGTGTTGCGGAGGGACGGTGGGGGAGGGGCCGGGGGAGCCTACCCGGCGAGCTCAGAGGCTGAACAGGATAGGCTCGCAGGCCAGATGTGGCCCGCTGGCCGTAGTTTGCCCACCCCTGCATTAGGGTGTGCCTGGGCACACCCAGCACACCCCGTACACATGCCTATGTGGGTTTATACTCCAGAGGGGGTCCTAGGCTGGGAAGCTGGTGGTTATTTTGACTGTAGCCTCTCTTATTGTTGGCAAAGTGGCTGGTCAGAGAGCCTGCATGTAACTGCAGCTAGGTGTGTCCCTACCTGTGTGTATGTTGGTGGAAATGTAAGACCGGGAGCGGGTCTGCAGTTTGCCACAGCAGCACAGTGAAAGAGGGAGCCCCGGCTGCTGGGTCAGAAGGCTCAGTGGTACCCCAGTTCCAGGTGGCACCCCCCGGGGGAGCCTGTCACAGGTGGCTTAACTTTTTCCTTGCTTTTGTGGGTTTGCATTAGCTATATTTTGTGTGTAGCAAACCTAATGGCTTCACAGTGAATTTTTCTTTGTTGTAATTTCCTACATTTAAAAAAAAAAAAAATTCTTACGTGGCGGCTTGACACTGAGAAAAGGTGGAGAGGACTGACCTGTGGGGTGGCTGTAAATGCAGCAGCTGATGAAGAATTTATACACTGGTAGTTGCTGCACGTGAACATTTGTATCAGAAGCTATATATAAAAGCTTTCTCTGTTATACACAGAAGTTACACATAAAACTTTGTGTCATCTGCTGCCCATAAACAGCACGTGAATTCTTATGCAACAGCAGCAGCAAATACATAAAATTATACATAAAATTTAAATACCAGCACAAAGTATACACACACAGCTTCACATAAACAGAACATACAGTTTCTGTTCACTATCATTGGTACATACTTTCAGCTACAACAATTGACTGCTGAAAATGACCCTAAAACAAATTTCCCCTCCCCCCAAAAAAGTCACACTAGCTCTACTCAAGATACACATCTTTACCAAATTTTGTGTAGATGTACAATGTATTTTTAAATATCTACCAACAATGAAAGTTTGGACTGTCAAGGAAAAAATTCAATGAGAGCCCAATTTCAAAGTTTTCATTTAAAAAACTTAGCGAGGAAACCAAACAAAATTTGCATAGAAAATTCAAGGGACGTAAAAACTAACACTGAAATTTTACTCTAAAGCAGGGGTTGCCAACCTTTTAGAAGTGGTGTGCCGAGTCTTAATTTATTCACTATAATTTAAGGCTTCGTGTGCCAGTAGTACATTTTAACCTCGGGGGTTCCTGCTGCCGGCTAGCAGCGGGACCCCGGTTGGCAAGGAGCCAGCAGCTAGAATCCCAGAGCTCAGCCTTCCCCCGCTCTGGGGTTCCAGCAACCGGCTCCTGCCACCCGGGGTCTCAGCCCGCTGCCAGCCTGGGTTCCTTCACCCAGGCCAGCAGCGGGCTCTTGGTGGGGCCAGCGGCAGGACCCCTGCTGGCAGGAGCCCACGGGGGAATCCCAGAGCGGCAGCGGGCTGAGCCACTCAGCCTGCCATCGCTCTGGGATTTCCCTGTGGGCTCCTGCCTGCTGGGGGTCTCAGCCCGCTGCCAGCCTGGGTTCTTTCACCCAGGCTGGCAGCACGCTCTTGGTGGGGCCAGTGGCAGGACAGCGGCAGGAGCCCGTGGGGGGGGGGGGAGGGCTAAGCCGCCGCCACATGCCATCAACAACCAGCTCGCGTGCCACCTTTGGTACGCGTGCCGGAGGTTGCCAACCCCTGCTCTAAAGGGACACCTACTTTTAGAAGTGAAACAGGGATTTTCATCCTATACTATGCCCATTTTAGGATGCTACCCTCAAACACAGTAAGACAGCAACTGCCCTGAACAGTTTACAGTAAACTTGCGTTCTTCATGTTGGTAAACCCCAGAATCAATGAATGAGCACATGCACTGTGTGACTCTCCTGTTACGGAGTGCAGAGGAATACCAGTTTTATCTTCACTGATGGATGATAGACGTGTGACCACAGTTCTAGAGAGGCTCTACAACTGGGGGGCGGGGGGGGAAATATAGTCATCTGAAACTTGTTAATACATTTTACAGCACCTGCCTACATGAAAATTATAGTGGCACAGCAGCCACTAAAATCCAAATGGTTATTTGGAATGCTTTGAAATTTTGGTGCGTCTTGTGGGGGCACATGGTAGCATTAATGATCCAAATTTGGGGACATTTGACCAAGGGGTTCCCAACTTACAGGCCCCACCCTCTCAAAAAACAGTTTCCTATAGCTGCCTTTTCCTGTTGAACTGAGAAACTAATTACTGGATGAATCACAGACCTCGTTGAGATTGATGGCTGTGATGGGCTCACTAAAATTTGTGTTTAATTGGATGGGGATGAGACACAGGACTTTGCGGGTGGGGAGGGGAAGGACAGAAGAGGGAGAGAGCATTCAGCTGTGGAGGGTGATTTTTATGCGGATTGCCAGCACACCAGTGTAATTCGTAATCTAAAGTGGGGGAAAAACACTCAGCACAATATTGTCAACATCAGAGGTTAAAAAATTAAGATTAAAAAACAAATTTTGGGTTCTTTTTATTTGCTTCCTCATTTTGTGCCCTTAAGGTACACCAGGTTTCCTTTCTTTATTTTCTCTGCAACCCCAAGTTCTAGAAACACTTTTTAAAGAATGAAAGCTAAGATTATCCTGTGTTTGCATGACTGTAGAAGCTGGGGCTTGAAGAAAAATGGGCGTTTTTGCAATATTTGTGATAAAAATTGAGAGATGGTAACTGCATTCTAATCTTTTTTTTTTTTTCCTGTCAGCTGAGCTGTTTGCTGTAATGTGATCTAAGTACTTTTTTTAAAAAATAGAAAAATGCTCAAAAACATAAACCTTTAACAAAACACACGGGTAGACTTTAAAATTACAAATTCACACCCACTGTGCTGCGTTCAAATGTCAAATAACAATTGGAACAAATAAAACACATGATGGACAGTGCTATGGGAACAGTACTCCTCACAAAGGTGAGGCAAAGAGCATAGACCAGGAGTTCTCAAACTTTTATTTTTCAGGGCCCTCCTTTGAAAATATTTCAGGCTGTGACAAAGGGCCCCCCTCCCCCCAATGGTACCGGACATAGCTTTCATGGTATCCACGCAGATCCCTGCAGAGCTAAGTAATAATGCCATGCCACCCTTACTTCTGTGCTGCTGCTGGCGATTGCACTGCTTTCAGAACTGGGCATCCAGCCACCCAGCTCTGAAGGCAAGGAAAAAGGATGAGCAGGGACCAAAAAAGAGCCCATGTCTGAGAAAACCCGGACATATGGTAACCCTATTTTTTGTGATCTCGCAACCCTCCTACAATAGCCTTGTGATCCCCTTTTGGGGAAGGACCCCCAGTTTGAAAAATGCTTCACTAGGCCATGCAGGAAGTACACTCTACCTTCCTGCAGGCCTGATACTTGGGAGAAGATTGTCCCAGAGGGTCTGACTATATTTTTGGAGTGGTGGTATTATGGTGGTTGAATGAGATGGAATAGGGGTTTACAATGCTCTCTAAATAGAAATGAGTTAAGCTTGTGAAGCACCCCCAACAAAATTCTAAAGCTTGTCCTGATTAAGACTTAGAATCATAGAAGTGTAGGGGTGGAAGGGACGTTGAAGTCATCCTGCTGCGGCAGGACCAAGTAAACCTAGACCATCCCTGACAGGTGTTTGTCCAACTTGTTTTTAAAAGCTTCCAATGATGGGGCTTGAAACCTCCTTTGTATAAAATATATCATAGTTATGCCATAATCATATCATATAACGATATCTCTATGAAGACTATGGAGGCATAGTATCACAATATGTATATAAAAACAGCTTCCTAACAGAAAATGCAGTGCAGACAGAGCCTTAATATTTAAGGTAATGAACCCAGTAGAACAACTAGGAGCAACTTTTGAATAGACCCTAAAATTGTTCTGTACCCTAGACTGTCCCCAGAGTGTTTCTCAAACTCTGACTTCAACATGTTGAATCATCAGTCTGTCTTATGTAATTTCATTAGTACATTTGCAAATATAAAGAAGACACAACCCATGTTGAAATGTTACATAAAACATAGTGACAAAGCATAATGTTACATAAAAACATAGTGTTACTCTGTAGCAGGGTTTTGAGTATTTCCTACTCCCTGTATGAGCACCATCTCATGCCATCAAACATTTGAGTACTGGGGGGATATACAAGGAAGTGTTGCCTTTCAACTACAAGGACACCTTTCTCTCCACATCATCAGTGTGTGTCTAGGACTCTAGCTTGTGCTAGATTCTGTCTTAACCAAAACAAAAAATATACATTTTAATGGAATGTAGCATACATTGATTATTTTCTGAATTTTTTGACGGTATTGGATGCTTGGCCATCAAGGTGTTCTGGCATGGTGTTGACATGGCCTATCCCAACCTGAAAAAAATGGGGTTAAGACTTCTTGGCACTTCTATTTTTCCAATATCTCAAGTCCTTAATACTCTCGTAAAATACAACTTTCATGTAGTGAATCCCTCTAGTTTCTGCAAAAATTATCTTTTAGTTGAAGTACAGGTTGAGATGTTGCTATGATTGCTTTACTGTTTAAGCACATTGAATTTTCTAGCGTTTGCCATAATAGAGACCAAGATTCCATCTCGCAAACGCCACAGTAACAAAAACTTTCATCATAAATTTTAAACTTTAAATTCAACTCTTACAATAAGCTTTTTTCATGGAAAGATGATCAGTTAAAGTCTCAGTGAGGAAAAAATACAGACACACTATGGTCGTGCTAGTGAGATTGATGTAGTTGAACTGATTGAATAAAATGTATAAAGCATTGCTGCTCACATGCTGTAACCCATTTTAACAATATCAAGACAATTTCAAATTGACTTTAATTTTCAAAAATAAGGGAGATTTTCTTCTCACTTTTGAAAACTGCCATTTATCTGTAGGAAGAGTATTAAAGTGAGCACATTTATTTTTGGAGTAGTACAATCTTAAAGACAGGCGTGTATAGAAGAAGAGCTTTTGAGGACACTGTGTATCATAGATGTACATATTATTGTAAAGAAACTATTACTTGATGCTGTCAGTTTTGCTGTCACTCTGTGTCTGATCCCTCTTTTTGGGAAAAGTTTGTTTTAAAAAAGTTGTGGCTGGACAACTCTGGTAGTGTAGGGAATCTTCAGATTTCTCTGACCCAGTAAATAAGGTTTTAGGGATGGCTATAGGATGGAAACTGGTGGTAGTATTCGGTTATCTACACTATGGGCACTAGTCTATTATCTCATCCTAGTCATACATGAGGGAAAAGTGTCCTTCGTGATTCTTTTAGCTCTGATGCCATTGCTCTTTGACATCTATCTTTGATACCACTGGATTTTGATTCATCTGCAATTCCTAGCAGGTCTGGATAGAGTCACTCTTGTGTGGCTTCTTTACTCCTTCGTGAGAGTCTGAGTGTAGTTATTCTAAAGAATGTCATGCCAAAGACCCTTCAGGGTTCTACCTTGTCACTTGTCTAGCTCAACATAGACCTGTAGGAGGGTTAGAAGAAGACATTGGCAAAGGTGTCTCAGGAGAGCTGACACCCAGCTTTACATCATCTCCATCATATCTGGCCATGGCATTGTAGTACAGAGTACCATGCGTGACACCGTCTGGGTAAAAATTTGGGATTTTCATAAGGGCAAATTAAGACTGACAAGATTGATGTAATATTACAGTATAGGGGAAACAACTAGAAATACCCTAATACAGTTTTACAATTTGTAGGGCTAGTTAACTCTGACTTTGCTACTGGATGCTCAAATAGCAGCTGTGGCCAATAGGATTTTTTTCTGGTAAGATGTGTGGAGACTTTTTACAGTTATCCATACTTTTGTCTACTTACAGCACACTCTACATATGGATTCATCCTAGGAGCTGAAGTTGGTGTAGGTTACATCTGTGCACTTAAGTGGAGCTTTGTGTTGAAAGCATGGCACTGTGATCTGAACTGGATGCCTTTTAGTTTCTGTCTGGCTTGGAAATCTGGATGCCTGAAAGTCTGCCTCTCCCCGATGCAGTGCCGATGCAGTTGTGATCAGTTGGAGGTGCTTGAATAATCATACCTCCTCCACTTTCAACCACCCTAACACTTCAGCCTCCCTTTCCAAAGGCCTCAGAAAAGTTTAAATGATAGTAAGGAAAACTGCTTACAGGTCACTTTCCATAAGGGGTCTTCTATGCTGATACTTGCTTCTCTCTTGTTCTGCTAAAGCTTGGATGTGTAAACTTTGTAGACATGGAATCATAGAATCTCAGGGTTGGAAGGGACCTCAGGAGGTCATCTAGTCCAGCTCCCTGCTCAAAGCAGGACCAACCCCAACTAAATCGTCCCAGCCAGGGCTTTGTCAAGCCTGACCTTAAAAACCTCTAAGGAAGGAGATTCCACCACCTCCCTAGGTAACCCATTCCAGTGCTTCACCACCCTACTAGTGAAAAAGTTTTTCCTAATATCCAACCTAAACCTCCCCCTCTGCAACTTGAGACCATTACTCCTTGTTCTGTCATCTTCTACCACTGAGAACAGTCTAGGGCCTTGGCTACACTTACGAGTTACAGTGCAATAAAACTGCTGGTAGCGCTGTAACTCATTAAGTGGCTACACTTGCAAGGCACGTGCAACGCTGTATCTCCTCAGATACAGCGCTGCATGTACTCCACCTCCCCGAGAGGAATAACCACTGTTGCGAAGTGGGTGGAACGTTGGTCTTTCAGTGTAGTCGAGGAACAACGCGGTTACTGATCTCTGGAAGCTGCTTTGTTTTGAAACGGCACTTCCGGGTTGGAGTTCAGAGCTCCGTCTGGAGCTGCTACAAACACAGCTTTACAACCACAGCTACTGTTTGCAGGCGGGGGGGGGGGAAGAGGGGAGGGCTCCGTTAGGAATGCCGGCAGCAAAGTTGCCTTGGACAGAGACGGCGTGGGGGGGGGGGGGGGAGGCTCCGTTTCCTCTCTTTTATCTGCTCTTTAAAAACAAACAAAGCCCCTGCTGTTTGCTTTCAGTGATTGAGAGAGAGGCAGGGGATGTGGAGGTGTGGAAATAATGAGCTGACACTCTGTGGAGATTTCAAAAACCCCCTCTCTCTCTCTCAAAACGCTCCCTGTCAAAGTCCCCCTCACCCCCCCCCCCATTTGAAAAGCACGTTGCAGCTACCTGAATGCCCATAATGCACTGCTCCCAATACAGCTGCAAGTGCCGCAAATGTAGCCACGTCAGTGCTAGTTACTGCGCTGGCGGCTGCCAGTGTGGACAGGCTGCAGCGCTTTCCCTACTCAGCTGTACGAACACGGGTTTAACTAACAGCGCTGTATATCTGCAAGTGTAGCCAAGGCCTGAATCCATCCTCTTTGGAACCCCCTTTCAGGTAGTTGAAAGCAGCTATCAAATCCCCCCTCATTCTTCTCTTCTGCAGGCTAAACAATTCCAGTTCCCTCAGCCTCTCCTCATAAGTCATGTGCTCCAGCCCCCTAATCATTTTTGTTGCCCTCCGCTGGACTCTTTCCAATTTATCCACATCCTTCTTGTAGTGTGGGGCCCAAAACTGGACACAGTACTCCAAATGAGGCCTCACCAGTGCCGAATAGAGGGGAATAATCACGTCCCTCGATCTGCTGGAAATGCCCCTACTTATACAACCCAAAATGCCGTTAGCCTTCTTGGCAACAAGGGCACACTGTTGACTCATATTCAGCTTTTTGTCTACTGTAACCCCTAGGTCCTTTTCTGCAGAACCGCTGCCCAGCCATTCGGTCCCTAGTCTATAGCAGTGCATGGGATTCTTCCGTTCTAAGTGCAGGACTCTGCACTTGTCCTTGTTGAACCTCATCAGATTTCTTTTGGCCCAATCCTCTAATTTGTCTAGGTCCCTCTGTATCCTATCCCTACCCTCCAGCGTATCAACCATTCCTCCCAGTTTAGTGTCATCTGTAAAGTTGCTACGGGTGCAGTCCACACCATCCTCCAGATCTTTAATGAAGATATTGAACAAAACCGGCCCCAGCACCGACCCTTGGGGCACTCCACTTGATACCGGCTGCCAACTAGACATGGAGCCATTGATCACTACCCGTTGAGCACGACCATCCAGCCAGTTTTCTATCCACCTTACCATCCATTCATCCAGCCCATACTTCTTTAACTTGCTGGCAAGAACACTGTGGGAGACTGTATTAAAAGCTTTGCTAAAGTCAAGAAATAGCACATCCACTGCTTTCCCCTCATCCACAGAGCCAGTTATCTCATCATAGAAGGCAATTAGGTTAGTCAGGCATGACTTGCCCTTGGTGAATCCATGCTGACTGTTCCTGATCACTTTCCCCTCCTTTAAGTGGTTCAGAATTGATTCCTTGAGGACCTGTTCCATGATTTTTCCAGGGACTGAGGTGAGACTGACTGGCCTGTAGTTCCCCGGATCTTCCTTCTTCTCTTTTTTAAAGATGGGCACTACATTAGCTTTTTTCCAGTCATCCGGGACCTCCCCCGATTGCCATGATTTGTCAAAGATAATGGCCAATGGCTCTGCAATCACATCGGCACCCTTTAGCACCCTCGGATGCAGTGCATCCGGCCCCATGGACTTGTGCTCGTCCAGCTTTTCTAAATAGTCCCGAACTACTACTTTCTCCACAGAGGGCTGGTCACCTCCTCCCCATACCGTGCTGCGGAGTGCAGCCGCCTGGGAGCTGACCTTGTCTGTGAAGACAGAGGCAAAAAAAGCATTGAGTACATTAGCTTTCTCCGCATCGTCTGTCACTAGGTTCCCTCCCTCATTCAGCAAGGGGCCCACACTTTCCTTGACTTTCTTCCTGTTGCTCACATACCTGAAGAAACCCTTCTTGTTACTCCTAACATCTCCGGCTAGCTGCAACTCCAAGTGTGATTTGGCCTTCCTAATTTCACTCCTGCATGCCTGAACAATATTTTTATACTCCTCCCTAGTCATTTGTCCAATCTTCCACTTCTTGTAAGCTGCTTTTTTGTGTTTAAGATGAGCAAGGATTTCACTGTTAAGCCAAGCTGGTCGCCTGCCATATTTACTTTTCTTTCTACACATCGGGATGGTTTGTTCCTGCAACCTCAATAAGGATTCTTTAAAATACAGCCAGCTTTCCTCGACTCCTTTCCCCGTCATGTTATTCTCCCAGGGGACCTTGCCCATCAGTTCCCTGAGGGAGTCAAAGTCTGCTTTTCTGAAGTCCAGGCTCTGTATTCTACTGCTCTCCTTTTTTCCTTGTGTCAGGATCCTGAACTCGACCATCTCATGGTCACTGCCTCCCAGGTTCCCATCCACTATTGCTTCCTCTACTATTTCTTCCCTGTTTGTGAGCAGCAGGTCAAGAAGAGCTTTTCCCCTAGTTGGTTCCTCCAGCAATTTCACCAGGAAATTGTCCCCTACACTTTCCAAAAACTTCCTGGATTGTCTGTGCACCGCTGTATTGCTCTCCCAGCAGATATCGGGTGATTAAAGTCACCCATGAGAACCAGGGCCTGTGATCTAGTAACTTCTGTTAGTTGCTGGAAGAAAGCCTCGTCCACCTCATCCCCCTGGTCTGGTGGTCTGTAGCAGACTCCCATCACGACATTACCCTTGTTGCTCACACTTCTAAATTTAATCCAGAGACTCTCAGGTTTTTCTGCGGTTTCATACTGGAGCTCTGAGCAGTCATACTGCTCTCTTACATACAAGGCAACTCCCCCACCTTTTCTGCCCTGCCTATCCTTCCTGAACAGTTTATATCCATCCATGACTACTCCAATCATGTGAGTTATCCCACCAAGTCTCTGTTATTGCAATTACATCATAATTCCTTGACTGTGCCAGGACTTCCAGTTCTCCCTGCTTGTTCCCCAGGCTTCTTGCATTTGTGTATAGGCATTTAAGATAACTCACTGATCGTCCTGCTTTCCCAGTATGGGGCAGGAGCCCTCCCCTCTTGCATTCACCTACTTGTGCTTCCTCCCGGTATCCCACTTCCCCACTTACCTCGGGGCTTTGGTCTCCTTCCCCCGGTGCTTAACATGCTGTTAAGCAATGGATGTACACTTTGATATAAAACTGTCAGGCAGTCTCCTTAGTTCTGGAGAATATTATACTGCTGACAAATGGAAGCCTTATTTATAGTCTGATGTTTATAAAAGCAATATTATCCATGAATCCGCAAGTGACTTACCACGTCTCATTGAAAATTAGATTACATTAGAGCTTGTTTACACTTACAGCACTGCAGCAGTGTTGCTGTAGCACTTAGTGAAGATGCTACCTAGACCAACAGGAGAGCTTCTCCCATCAGCATACATACTCCACCTCACCGAGAAGGGGTAGCTATGTCCACAGGAGAAGCCCTCCCATCGACATAGCTCTGTCTACACCAGGGGTTAGGTTGGTATAACTGTGTCGCTCAGGGATGAGGATTTTCCACACCCCTGAGCAACGTAGTTATACCAACATATGTTTATAGTGTAGACCAGGGCTTAGAGGGTACAGGCAATTAGTTGTAGCAATGTCAGTCCCAGGATATTAGAGAATATTTGAATACCTGAAGAAGAGCTCCGTGTGATTGAAAACGTCTCTCTCTCTCTCTCCAACAGAAGTTGGTTCAATAAATGATATTATCTCATCCACCTTGTCTCAATGGGCAGTTAGGTAGGAAAAAAAACAAGGAACCAGTAAACGGAGTCAACAATGCAATGTGCACTGCCATCGTTTGCAAGTGCACCTCAGGGAGCCTATAAGGGTGCTAAACTGTCTGCTTGACTTCTACATCATCCCTATGAGAATACTAGCTGGAGAGACAGTTGCCTTTTTGTAATATATGGCTGAAAGCTTCTATTTAAAATTCAGTTTGAATAGAATTCCCTCCTGGGAATACAGTATCTGAATGAGATTGCCTTGCATACAACTGCAGTCCCTGGTGTAAATACAGTTACAATTGTGTAGCTTCATTTTTTCCTTTCTGAAAGGACTTGTAGGATAATATTGTGTAACTGGATGTTTGCTTTGAGGCCCCTGTTGTGTATGGTACCATAAGATTCTGTCTTTTTCACACCTCTTGTTCAACATATATACAAGAGCAGTAAGGGAGACACAGGTTTGGTATGGGTTGCACTACCAGTAGTATTTTGAGAACACTGCTGTATGTCTTCATTTAATTTGACTCATGCTGTGGTTGCTTAGCTTCCCATGTCTGGCCAAGATTGAGGCTTGAATGAGAGC
The DNA here is from genome assembly GCA_037349315.1 of Chelydra serpentina. Taxonomy (NCBI): domain Eukaryota; kingdom Metazoa; phylum Chordata; order Testudines; family Chelydridae; genus Chelydra; species Chelydra serpentina. The sequence goes on along the minus strand of JBAIAC010000004.1, from coordinate 149,363,258 downwards.
TAGTTGGCTGAACCAAAATATGGATTTGATGATTGGGGGAAGAGGAGGAGTACTGGCAGATGTGGTATCTGCCCCTTCAACTAAAAGTTGGGATGTGGGCCTTCTATTTGTTAATAAAATTTCTAATCTAGGGGGCCGTGGATAATCTCCATCCAAGAATATTAAAGAAACTGGCACATGAAATTGCAAGCATAGGTGCTGGAACTAGGAATGCTGCGGGTGCTGCCGCACCCTATGGCTTGAAGTGGTTTTCATTATATACATGGTTTACAGTTTGAATGGTTCTCAGCACCCCCATATAAAAATTATTCCAGCACTCCTGATTGCAAGCCCAATAGCAAGGATGTTTAATGAATCTGTAAACTCAGGGGTCGTACCCTGTGACTGGAGAATTGCTAATATAGTTCCTATTTTTAAGAAAGGAAAAAAGTGATCCAGTAAATGACAGACCTGTTAGTTTGACTTCAATTGTATGCAAGGTCTTGGATCAAATTTTGAAAGAGAAAGTAGTTAAGGACATAGATGTTAACAGTGAGTGGGATAAAATCCAACATGGTTTTACAAAAGGTAGATCGTGCCAGACCAACCTGATCCCCTTTTTTGAGAAGATAACTGATTTTTTTAGACAAAGGAAATGCAGATGATCTAATTTACTTGGATTTCAGTAAGGCATTTGATACAGTTCCACATGGGAAATTATCAGTTAAATTGGAGAAGATGGCAATTAATATGAGAATTGAAAGGTGGATAAGGAACTGGTTAAAAGGGAGATTACAAGTGGTCATACTGAAAGGTGAACTGTCAGGCTGGAGGGAGGTTACTAGTGGTGTTCCTCAGGAATTGGTCTTGGGACCAATCTTATTTAACATGTGAAAAAGACTAATGCAGTCCTATGATAGAGGTATTTCCAGTAGAAACAGGGAAGTTTTAGTACCATTGTACAAGGTACTGGTGAGACCTCAGCTGGAATACTGTGTGCAGTTCTGGTCTGCCATGTTTAAGAAAGATTAATTCAAACTAGAACAGAAGCAGAGAAGAGCTACTAGATGATCCCAGGAATGGGAAACCCTCCTTATGCAAGGAGACTCAAAGAGCTTGGTTTGTTTAGCCTAACCAAAAGAAGGCTGAGGGGAGATACAATTGCTCTATAAATACATCAGAGGGATAAATACCAGGGAAGGTGAAGTTATTTAAATTAAGCGCCAATAAGGACTCAAGAACAAATGGCTATAAACTGCCCATCTGCAAGTTTGGGCTTGAAATGAGGTGAAAGTTTCTAACCATTGGAGTGAAGTTCTGGAACAGCCTTCCAAGGGGAGCAGTGGAGGCAAAAAAAATCTAACTGGCTTCCATTGATAAGTTTGTGGAGGGGATGGTATGATTGCCTACAATGGTATGTAGCCGACCTGCGATTGTTAGGAGCATATATCTGCAATGGCTGGTGATGGCATGCTAGATGGGGAGGGCTCTGAGTTACTACAGATAATTCTTTCCCAAGTGTCTGGCTGGTGGGTTTTACCACATGTTAAGAGTCTAATTCATTGCCATATTTGGGATCGTGAAGGAATTTTCCCTCGGGTCAGATTGGCAGAGACCCTGGCGGTTTTTCGCCTCCCTTTGCAGGTTGGGGCACAGGTCACTTGCAAGGTTAAACTAATGTAAATGGTGGATTTTCTGTAATTTGAAGTCTTTAAACCACGATTTGAGTACTTCAGTAATTCAGCCAGAAGTTAGAGGTTTATTTCAGCAGTAGATGGGTGAGGTTCTGTGGCCAGCAATGTATAGGAGATCAGATTAAGATAATCATGATTGTCCCTTCTTATCTTAGTCTGTAAGCCTTGGGCCCTCCAGCTGTCTATCAAACTCCAGATAGTATCTGTGGGGCTTTTTCCATTTGCTCTGGAGTAGGGGATTGGAGCCATTTGTCCTAGACATGGATCTTGCCATAGTCATCCATGTCTCTGTTTCCAACTGGATTACTGTAAAGCACCCCTACAATGGGGTAACCTTTGAAGATCACTTAGCTTAAGATAGCACAAAATGCGGACACCTGCCCCTTTAAAAGAACTTCCCACATGTTGAATATTACATCATCAGTGCTCCAGAACTGTGCTGGCTTTCTAGTTCATTTCTCAGTGTTATGCAGGTTAATTATTTTTAACCTATAAAGTCCTTCTATGGCCTGGGGCCTGTGTGTTGAGAGACTGCATCTAACTATGGCAGATGAGATCAGCTGGATTGCCTGAGCAGACAAGTCCTTTGGCCATCGGACCAGTTGGTAGGATGCTTTTGTTGGCAAGATGTCGGTTCTAGAATTAGTTTTCCCCCTTTGGTCTGACTGAGCCTGAATCTGTTGACATTAGGATATGTTATAAAGCATGGGGGGCCAACCTACAGCCCACGAGAGCACTTCAGAAGGTCAATGGCCTGCTTCAACACTATATACTCTAACGGCTGATTCATTAGTGGTTTGTCATCATGTTTACATCATTTTAGTTTACACAAATGTATAAATAGACAATACTGTACATGGAAACAATCTATCTAAATACATCCGAAACAAGCTGAACTTAAAATATAAATCAATACAGGTGACTTTAAATCTTATTAAAATATGTAGAATCTGTTTGGCCCACACAAGTTCGTTCTTAGGTTTGTGTGGCCCTTCTATGCAAAAAGTTGCTGCTGTAAAGGCTCGCCACTTTCCCAGACTTTTAATGCGTTTGGGGTAGGAGTGAGAGTGTTGAGCATGTTTTGGGCTGGGGAATTTTTAGTTGACATGACAGTTTGGATATAGTTGCTAAATGAGTTTTGTTTAATTATCTAAAGCACTTTTGATATGAGCATTATACAAATTGAATGAAATATTTTAATGTAGTTTGACTTGGCAGCCTATTCTCTGTTTTCTTACAAGAACATTTTTCATATTTTCTACCCACAGTATGGATGGAGCAGATCTGTGTTTTGAAATTGTAAAGAGAGCAGATGCTGGTTTTGTGTACAGTGAAGCCGTAGCCAGGTATGTACCCTAATTTTTAACTAATCCCTCAGGGTAAAGAGGATGGGATGGAATAAGTAATTTCAGTTGCACTAATTTGTGGTTAAAAATAGAAATGCTATAAATAAGTCTGTTTATTTACAGATTCTTATAGGGCAGGGGTTCTCAAACTGGGGGTCATGACCCCCAAGGTGCTCATGAGATGATTATATGGGGGACACAAGCGGTCAGCCTCCGCCCCCAAACCCTACTTCACCTTCAATATTTATAATAGTGTTAAATATGAAAAATGTGTTTTTAATTTATAAGGTGGGGTCGCACTTAGAGGCTTTCTATGTGAAAGGGGTCACCAGTACAAAAGTTTGAAAACCACTGTTATAGGGAGATCTATAGTAGAGCATTTTAAAGGAAACTATGTATAAAAGCAGTCCCTCATACATGAGCTGTGCTTCTCAATGGTTGATGTGATTGTTGGATAACGTGCTATTTCAAAGTCAGTATTTAAGTCTTTGCCTTTTTATGGGTATCTCACTGGGTGGGATTTGATGGCTAATGGGCCTGGTGGGACTAAACATTTCATTTTACTGCTGGCACACTCAGCAGCTTTTAGTAGTGTCAAGATTATCCCTGTAACTCTGTTTCTAATCCATTTAATTTTTTAACTTTTGTAGTTGCATGGTAGTCTAAAATGAAAGTGAACTCAAAGTTGTTAACGGACAAAGAAATCCCATATTGCTAATATTCAATTGAATGTTCTTTTTAAAATTTACCTACTTCCACGGACTCCTCTTGGGTACCTGTAGAACTCTCACCTGCCAGGTGCCCCATTTTGGCCAAGTATTTTAAAAAACAGTCCTGAACATCCCGAGCTGCCAGAGGCTTCACTTTAAACCCTGGTTTCCTGCCACTGTTCTGGAGATGAAGCACACCTCTGACTGCTGCTTCTCTCTGTGCCTCAGGCTAATGCTTTTTTAGCTTCTCCGATGAATTAAACTGCAATAACTTGCAGCACTGGGATTCCTTTCTTGCAAACCATAACAGTTCAGTGCACGGAGAAGCAATGGAGTAGGGCTGAGGAGGGAGTGGAGGTGAGAATGAGGAGGCATGGAGCTGTGAGGGAGCAAGGCACAGGCAAGGGCTATGGGCAGCAGCAAAAAATAGAGGGGACCCCCTGGGGGTGGCTAAAGTGCCTTTCCCTGCTGTAGCACTGAACACTTTACTGCCTTTTCCACTCGATAGATCTGCTATGGTTCTCAGCACCAAGATTCCCCTCTAACAAGCCATAGTAGGTCTATCAGGTAAAGAAAAATGCTCCTGTCCCCTGCCTACTTACTAATGTGTTTGTCCTGGCACGCTCTGCTCCCTGTAGCCCATGCTGAGCTTAGTCGGCTTCAACGATCATTGACTCCTGCTCCTTTCTTCTGTGCCAGGAGGCCCATAGCAGAGAAACGTTCTCCATCTGCTTCCTTGATAGCTGAAAAAAGTATGTCAGATACTGTCATATCTTTGTTTAGACTTCACACTTCCCCTGAAAAAAATCCTACGATGCTGGTATGTTTTACAGGATTAACTAATGCGGAAAATTAGAAATATGTAAGTGTTGAAATTAAACCATGCAGACCCCAAAACATTAGATTTGTAGGAAAAAAAGAATTCCAAAATAAATTATTCATGTTGAGAATTCTAAGCAAACTACAACTGAATATAGTATGAAAATTATCTAGAATACTGATTTTTATCCACATTTAAATTTATGCAAGTTTGGCAATGATCCAGTAATTTAAGGGATTAAAACTCTGCTTTGTGTAATACATAATACAGTCTTAACTATGAAGCTGCTGGGACGGTCTCAGCAACTATTTAACAGCACACAATAACATTATGCAACAGTTTAGAAAAAGAAATTTTAAAATATATTGTATTCAGTTGAAACAATAGAATTTGGAAGACAAGGAAGCAGTTATTCAGACTATAATTTAGCCAGGCTATTGGGCCTAACTTCCTTTCTTAGGTCTGGTCTACACTAGAAAATTAGGTTGGCATAACTACGTCGCTCAGGGTGTAAAAAATCTACACCCCCAAGTGATGTAGTTAAGCCGACCCAGGTCCCCATGTACACAGCTGTAGGTCAACAGAAGTATCCACCACCTCTCGGGGAGGTGGATTACCTCCACCAATGGGAGAACCCCTCCTGTCGGCATAGGTCTGAACTGGAGCGTTACAGTGGCACAGCTGTGCCCCTGTAGTGTTTTCATTGTAGCCAAGCCCTTAGAATCTTTAAGGACCACAGCAGGTAAGGACACTGATTTTACTTCTTGGTCCGAAATCAGCAGCACTTAACACTCTGCTTGGCATTAGTTCAGCGTGGGGCAAGAGTGCCACCTAATGAATCAAACTTGTAGGGAAAGGGCTTGTTTTAAGCATAGGTAGCGTAGGCAAGGTAGCGTGAGGCACCAAGTAGGCAAAATGAGAAGCAACATAGGTTGCTTCCGTTTGCAACTGTCTGTGAAAAGAGCTTCAGGCAGTTTTACACTGACTAGTATTAGTCAGTTTTTATCTACATCAAGTTATGTATACTGAAAGTTAACTGCAAAGACAAAGCAATAATTCTAGTCAGTTTCTTTTTGCAGTCAGCTCTGCCAGTAAGGCCTTTGAATCATGCAGAAATTGATATTTCCCTTTGAGGTAAAGGCTATAAAGGTTTATGTCCTGGAAGGGGCTACAGAAAGAAACTGATTAGAATCATAGAATCCTCTGCAGTGGAGTTTAAACTTGATGTAGAATGAGAGAAGAAGCCAGCAGAGGGGCTCCAAGGATGCTGACATGATCAGAGTGTTGGGAAAGAAAAATAACTTTTAAAATTGAATGTATTTGAGCTGTACAATAAGAGACGAGGAGGCTGGAAAGGAGAAGGCTATAGTTTTCTAAGTGAGAAATGATAGCATGCAAGAGTTTTAGCAGAGAGAGTGATAAAGTAGCAAATTTGGGAGCTATGGGAGGAGAAGCTTATGCGCTTGTGTTTGGCACAAGTCTAGATATGAGAAATGAAGGAGGTGAGTAGAGTTGAAAATGACCTAGAGCAGACCAGGAAGGTGATGAAGTTGTAAAAAAGAGAAAGTGAAAATAGAAACAGGAGATGTTTTAAAAGAAGACTAGATGCTCAGTTTGACTTTTAACTTGAGAAAATGGTGTGATGTCCAAAAAAATATAAATGAGAAAGGAAGTGTTATGAGATTGGACAAGAGGGGCCAAGTTCAGGAGGAGAGATGAACAGTTGAGTTGTCAGCAAAAGGTGGTAACTGAAACCGTGGGCATAGATTTTTGTAAAAATCTGTTTGAGTGATAAGGCAAGTCAGTTGGAGTTCGGAGTTGAATTCATAAGTTCTGGGCTCTTAGTTCTGGGCTCATTTTTCTAGACCTTATGGCTTCATAAAATCATTGTTCAGTCTTTTGAATTCTTAACTGTACACACAGTATTACACATATAAATAAAAGAAACATACTTGATAGTTCACTGAATAGCCAAAGCCTCTGTACTGAGCAGAAAACCTAACAGCAGAGTGTGCTGTGGATGTGTGCCCGTGTTCTAAAATTGTAGACACCAAAGAAATTCTCGTGTGTGTGTGCGCGTGCGCAAAATAAACCTTTACATTGAAATTCTCCCTGATCTCTATTGATTATAATTTAAATATAGTTCTATCTAATCATAGGACTGGAAGGGACCTCGGGAGGTCATCTAGTCCAGTCCGCTGCACTTAAGGCAGGACTAAGTATTATCTAGACCATCCCTGATAGGTGTTTGTCTAATCTGCTCTTAAAAATCTCCAATGATGGCAATTCCACAACCTCCCTAGGCAACTTATTCCAGTGCTTAACTACCCTGACAGTTAGGAAGATTTCTTAATGTCCAACCTAAACCGCCCTTGCTGCAATTTAAGCCCATTGCTTCTTGTCCTATCAGAGGTTAAAAACAACAATTTTTCTCCCTCCTCCTTGTAACAACCTTTTATGTACTTGTGTAATCTGACACTTCTCAGTGAATTATTTGCTGTTGCTGCTTTGGAAAACTGTCCTTTGGAGAACTGAACATGTATTGATGTGAACATAAGGTCTGCCAAAAGGTGGCTCTAAATCCCCACCATGTTGTAATAAAGTGAATTGATTGACAAGTATTGGAAAGACTTGTTTCCCTAAAAGATATTATTTTATAATGTGGTGTCTTTTCATTAATATGCCCTTTAAATGTGCATGATATAGTGGGTTCTGTGAGTGCTCAAAGTGCTAAACAGATGGGATAATCACAGAATTTGTGGAACCAAGATCAGAACTTGTAATGAATTCTCTGGTCATCCATTGGACGTCTATAAATAAAAAGTATTGTTTACTTCTTAATGTAGACTTCTTGAGGCTGTGACTGTCCCTTCCTCTATTTTGTAGGAATGCTGTCAACTAAGTCATTTTAATATAACCTCATCTCTATCATAATACTTTTGATGTATCAAATTTTATGTAAAATTGATTCTGACAGTAGTGCATTTTCTGTGTTGCGATGGTCATGCAGTCAAATAATAGTTTACTTAGCTTATTTTACAGTTTTAACTATCCAACCCTAAATTTTAAATTGACTCCGTTTTGTTCAAAATATTTGTCCTTACTTACTAGGGTGCTTGCCTAACTTTGTCACTGAGTATAGACTTCAGTGAAATAAGTATGTGCTAAATCTCTCCTGCTTGAGACAAATACCATGTGCAATTTGAAAAGAAGTGTGAGAAACTTTTAAATAAAAACAGTTCATTGCTAAGTGGGTGTAGATTTTATAATTTATTACCTCAGTGTACGTGGCGTCTCTGCTCATGTGAAATGCATGGAAGCTGATCATTTGTCACTTTGTCTACAAGAAGATCCTATTACTATATTGCTCTCTCAAATACAAATGGAAGATCCAAAAGTTTCTTCACTTGTTTAGTGTTTTTCATACAGTCACTTGACTCAATTTCTAATTTAGAAATACAAGATTAAGATAAATTGCAGATAGGGTTGCCAACTTTCTAATTGCACAAAACTAAACACCCTAGCCCTGCTCCCCGCTCACTACATTCCCCCTCCCTCGGTGGCTCTCTCTCTCCCACCCTCACTCGCTTTCACTGGGCTGGGGCAGGGGGTTGGGGTGTGGGCGGGGGTGAGGGCTCTAACTGCGTGTGCGGGCTCTGGGATGGGTCCAGAAATGAGGGGTTCAGGGTGCGAGAGGGGGCTTCAGGCTGGGGCAGGGAGTTGGGGTGCATGAGGGGGTGAGGGCTCCGGCTGGGACTGCAGGCTCTGGGGTGGGGCTGGGGATGAGAGGTTTGGGGTGCAGTAGGGTGCTCCAGGCTGGGGGGGGGGAGGCAAGGGATTTGGAATATGGGAGGGGGCTTTAGATTGTGGCAGGGGCTTGGGGTGCAGAAAGGGGTACGTGCTCTGGACTGGGGGTGTGGGCTATGGGATGGGACCAGGGATGAAGGGCTTGGGGTGCAGGAGGGGGCTCTGGGTTTGGGGGGGGCTCAAGGCTTGGGCAGGGGGTTGGGGCACGGGCTTACCTTGGGTGGCTCCCAGTCAGTGGAGCTAAGGCAGACTCCCTCCCTATTCTGGCTCCGCGCTGCACCCCGGAAGCAGCCATCAGGTCCAGCTCCTAGGCGGGGGGGGCCAGAAGTCTAGGTGTGCTGCTCTCTCCCGCAGGCACTTCCCCACCCCCTCCACCCCCCCGCTCCCATTGGCCGCAGTTCTTGGCCAGTGGGAGTGCAGAGCTGGTGCTCGGGGTGGGCGCAGCGCATGGAGCCCTGTGGCCCCCCCGCCTAGGAGCTGGACCTGCTGGCCATTTCCGAGGCACAGCGCGATGCCAGGACAGGTAGGGACTAGATGGCTTTAGCCCACAGCACCGCCAACCGGACTTTTAACGGCCTGGTCGGCGATGCTGACCGGAGCCACCAGGGTCCATTTTCGACCGGGGGTTCTGGTCGAAAACCAGATACCTGGCAACCCTAGCAGAGTATCAAAGCTGTTAACACCTATGGAATGAAAGACTTGAAAGGCAATGCAATGGGTGTCTTAGGGAAATGCCCTACGAGTGAACTACTAAAAGCTAGTAGCCTGATCTTCAAAGGAGCTGAGCACCTGTAGTCTCCATTAACTTCATTGGGATTTATGTGGGCTCATTTCCAAAAATCAGGTCGCAGATTTATTGCTTTTGGTGCTGCTGATCCACAGACAAACCTGTCGCTGAGCAAAACAGTGCACATCAGATTTGTACATGATAGAAAGCCTTTGTATTCTTTTGCTGATATAAACTTGGCATCACATAGGAAATGAAAACAACTGAAGGAGTTCAGCTTTGGGAGCTCAAGGGTGAAAAGCTCAGATCCAGGCTGAATTTAGATGGTGCAGCAATGAATATGGGCTCCTCAAATGGAGTGCAGGCCAAGATTAGATCACAACTCTGTTATTGTGCAGTGCACCAACCACTGCTTGGAGCTTGCCATTCTGGAACCTGAAAGGATTTTCATTAACTTAAATCATAATTTGAAAACTATTTCAAAGTACATTCAAATGTTTTCAGTCCCAAAAGATGGCAACTTCAAGCCAAGATTTACCCAATTCCTTGAAAACATTAGTTAATCCACAAACTCTATCAAGTCTGATCATCAGCTGCCTTTTTATCCTAAGACCGGTTAGGTCAGGGGTGGGCAAACTGCAGCCTGCAGACCACATCCGGCCCACCAGCCATTTTTAATACGGCCCTCAAGCTCCCGCTGGGGAGTGGAGTCTGGGGCTTGCCCCACTCTGGCGCTCCAGACAGGGAACAGGGTAAGAGGACAGCTCCGCGCTTCTCCCAGAACCAGCGGCATTTCCCTCTTCCGACTCCTACACATAGGGGCAGCCAGGGGCTTCCACTCCACACACTAGTGCTGCGTCCGCAGCTCCAATTGGCCAGGAAACGCAGCCAGTGGAAGCTGCAGGGGCTGTGCCTGTGGACGGGGCAGCGCGTAGCAGAGCCTCTTGGCCGTACCTCCACGTAGGTGCCAGAGGGGGGACATGCCCCTGCTTCCCGGAGCCTCTTGAGGTAAGCGCTGCCCTGAGCCTGCACCCCTGGGCCAACCCCCTGCCTCAGCCTTGATTCCCCCTCCCACCCGCCGAAATCCTCACCCCCAGACCCCGCACCCCCTGCCCCAGCCCTGTTCCCCCCTCCGTCCTCCAAACCCCTCGGTCCCAACCCGGAGCACCCTCCTACCCCCAAACCCTTCATCTGCAGCCCCCACCCCCACCCGCCGTGCCCCAGTCTGGAGCCCCCTCCCGCACCCTGAACTCCTCATTTCTGGCCCTACCCTGGAGCCCACAGCCCCAGTCAGAGCTGTCACCCCCTCCCACACCCCAACCCCAATTTCGTGAGCATTCATGGCCTGCCTTACAATTTCCATACCCAGATGTGGCCCTCGGGCCAAACATTTACCCATCCCAGGTTAGGTAGTGGTGTGAAGGCCTCTGTTTTCACTGTATCTGAGATGTGCTAAGTGGGGGGAAAAAAGTATGTTGTGCTTCTCATTGTTTCATCATGCACTAGTACAACTTCCTTTGTATGCTCTATGTTGTCTCTAGTGATAGAGTTTAGTTAATGTATTTTGTGAACTTGAATTTTTATCTCAGAATGCTGCCAAGTAGTTTATCAATTTGACTTTTACTATTGACGATTCTAGTAGAAAATCAAGCTAGCATGCTGTGTCCATTGTGGTTAGATTAATTTTAAGGGGCATTCTGCAGAATAATGTTGCAAAGTCAAGGGAGTGGTAGAGTGAAAGTCTAGGACCATAAAATCTAGTCAGGTATAAAAGCTTTTGGGATGGAAAGGGAAGGGATGAGTTAGAAACAACTGTCTGAAGCAAAATGATCACTTAGTATGTTTAGATAGTTAAAACTAATAATTCACTATACAATTCACTATAATTTTCATTACTTATATAGCGTTATATAGTATTGTTCATTGATAGACCTGAAAGCACATTATAAAGGTGAATAAATATAAAAATATTTATTTCACTGATGGGGAAACCAAGGTGTTGAGAGTTTCAGGCCAAAATTTAAAGAAGGGTTCCTTTATTTTGGGGTTCCCAAATGGAGATATGCTGACAACCTACTCCCCCTACTGCCATCTGTTGAATTTGTGAGTGCTTAGCACCTTGCCAGTGGGAGAGCTCAAAATGAATCCAGGTCTCCTGACGCCCAGATAAGGGCAACATTTTCCAAAGAGATCTGCAGAATTGAGGAAGGGACATTCTGTAGAATTTAATAAAAGTTTTTTGCAGTATTCCCGTGCCCCTTATTATTAGCATTCATTACTGTTCCATAAGGATTTTAAAATTGAATCAGGATTACAAGTCTAAAATACAGTCCCACAGCCTGAAATGAATCCTGCTTGAGGTTATAATTTAGTGTATACTAAATGTAAAATAAGCAAATATAATTCTTATTAAATGTATTAATGGATTCGGCAAATTCATATGTATTGTCTTCACAAAAGTATTTCACAATATAATTGTAACTGGCTGAATGATCCTTTACTTAACTAGTTGATTTTCAGTTTTCCTCTGTTGTTGTTCCTCTTTTCTTTCAGTTTTCTTAACTGTTAATCTTTTACACAATATTTTGATCTTTATTTGTGTATTTGTGGTTTGCATGTATTGCTATGCAGTGTATTCATTCCTATACCAGTGATTCTGTTTCTTTATTGGATGAGTAGAAATAATTGAATATTAGGAAAAAAGAAAGTGAACTTTAATAGTAATAATATTGTACTCTATTTTGTTAGCATAAGCTTATTTTATTATAAATTAAATGTTTAACTGTGTGGGTGGGTTTTTTCCTAAAAAAGTACTTGTGGCTAAAATACCTCTCAAATTTTGAAATTATTAGAAACACTTGTGTTCACAATTTATTTTTACTATTAATTCTTATGAATACATAATTCCCACTCTAACACTTGGCATATTTATAATTTTGGACTTTAAAGGTAAGTTTTGTAATGATAGTTTTGTAGGTGGGAGGCTTAAAACTGAGTGCACCGTATTTATATAGTATTTTTTCACAGGTTTGTTATATAGTCTTAGACATATTTTGTTTTTACAGTCATTACATGAGACAGATACTGGAAGCTCTACGTTACTGTCATGATAATAACATAATTCACAGGGATGTGAAGGTAAGTCTTTTCTCATTTCCACAATAAATATATCCTGCCTACTTTGAAAGCTCTCAGTAATTTAGGGTAAAATGGGAGTTTGTATGCGGGAGAAACATAATTGGTGCTAGCAATGTTGATACTTTAAGGAAAATCTCTTGATTTTGTCAGCATAAAAATATTTAATAATTCTTTATTCACATGTTAACTATGTATGTGACTGTAATTTAATTTGAAAGTCATTATATGACTTCCGAGTGCTGAATATTCATATAATTTCTGCTTGTGAATTTTCTGTTAAAGAAAATTTGAGATTTACTAAACTGTATAAATTAAACTGAAATTGGTAGAAGATTTAATTACTTCATCATTTTGACAGCTTAGTGACCATGTTCAGCAAAAACTAAATCTCCAGAGATGTTTGTGCTTAAATGAAATGTCTGTTATATGACCTTTTCTTTAAGCTAGCCAACTAATTTAAAATACTCTTCTAAACATTTCCCCAATTATCAATAGATCCTTTACATGTGCACACATTATTTGGAAACGTAGAATTTTTCATTTTAAAAACAATTTGTATATATATAATCAAAATTCCATGTTTTCCATGTTCATTAAACTAATCTTCTGGAGTGAGTTTTGGTCAGTTCCTATTGCCTAGCCAAACAGGTCCCTGGTTCTGATCAAAGACTCTGGTCATTAATGGTAAATAATAACTTATTGGTTGCTATTCACATAAAAGGTTATGTTAGTGAGAAATTTTTAACGGGAAAACTTTTTTCCGAATTTCATTTTTAAGATGGATATTTCCACCAGTCTTCCCTAATAGGTTGTTTCCATCCATACTTAGACAAGGGGCAGTTCAAGCACTTTGATGTGAACATACAACTGTAAGCCATCACATTCTGCTTCCTGACAGAAACTTCTTTCCAAACCTATGTAGATAAAACACATCAGTTCAGGAACTGTACACTTTTTTACCCTTTGTGTAACATACAAACTGTTAAGGCAAGCAACTTTGAGAGTCATCACAGAAAAAAAAAATAGCTGCATCTTTGTAGAACTACATAGCTCTTCAGATATTGAACATGGCTTGGTTTGGTGGTGGTGATAAGTCATAAAAAAAAGTTCTCAGGTAAGAAATGTTTGACTGTTTCACTTCATCAGCACCCCCATTCTGTATTGGTGAGGAGAACTGAGGCGTGAAGGAAGGGAAAGGGAGGATAAGGAGAGGTAATAATGAGCAAAATGTGAAGGGATATCACCCAAACCTGTTTGTTTCTTATTGAAGGACCCCCATGTGGAACACCTGTTTTTTCTGAAGGATTCATCTGCAAAGGATTAGAACATAGAGTTTATTATAATACTTAGTCCTGCCATGAGTGCAGGGGACTGGACTAGATGACCTCTCAAGATCCCTTCCAGTCCAATGATTCTATGGTTTGGGAATGTTTAGCTCAAAGACCAGTTGGTTGCTCTGCAGATGTCTTCATGCTGATCCTCTTTCTGCCAAAGAAGCTGCAATAAAATGGATAGAATGAACTTGGATGTGTTTTAGGGAGGAGTTTCTCTGTTGCTTTTTAGGCTTCACTGGTAACAGTAAATTCATCTCTCTAATGAGGATGGCTTTAATTCTTTGTACCAGGTTAACTTATTTTGGCAGTGAAGATTTCTGTATTTTTACACCAGTACACTGGGAGTGACACTGAAAGAAAGAAAGAGAGATTTTTTTAAAGCTATTCTTAAAACTAAATTGTTTATTTTATTTCTGGTGTGTAGGATTTGAGCAAAAAGAAAGGAGCATAGTCACTTTGGATGTGTAAACAAGAGCATTTACTTTTTTAATAGAAAAAAGTCTACTTGGGGACTTGGGTGGCATAGCTAAGATGACCTAAGGGTGTAGATTTTTCACACCCCTGAGCAATGTCGTTATACCAACCTAATTTTCTAGTGTAGACCAAACCTTATTTAATATTAGAATACTGTCTTCAACCATAAGGGGCTAGAAATAGGAAGGAAGGAGCCGTGCAGAGGAAAATTGTGAAGCTATGATTTTTTTTTTTTATGGCGTTTACAATTCCAGTAGCGTGCTTTCTTCTTTGGACCAGGCCTCCTACATGGTTTAATTTTCTAGATGAACACTTCATGTTAGCAGACTGGTATCTGATGTGATCAGTGACCCCCATTTCTTGCAAGTCTAAGGCCTGGTCTACATTTAAAATTTAGGTCAACATAACTACAGTACATAGGGGTGTAAAGAATGCACACCCTGACAGAGATAGCTATACTAACCCAACTCCAGGTGTAGACGCAGCTAGGTGGATCGAAGAATGCTTCCGTCAGTTGGGGAGGTGGAGCTCCTGCAGCGTTGGAAAAACCCCTTCAAGTGCTGTAAACTGAATCTACACTACTACAAGATTATGCTAGTATAGCTCAGCACCACAGCTGTGTCACTATAATTTGTTCAGTGGCCTAGGTTAGGAGACTGTTTGGAATTGTGGGATAAGCCTGTTAACTGGATGTCTTTGCTAAAATGCTGAACACTGAAGTAGCTAACAACTAAATAGTATCTGTTTGGTTTCAGAGTTTTGTTTTTTTTTTTAAACTAAATGAAATGAATGGGACAGTTCAAACCTCTCATAGCTACTGTTTATATGATATGCAGACTTACAAAAACAACACTGGATCAGTTTTCAGTGACCCCATTCATGTTTTCAGTTATCTAGAAACAAAAAAGCTTATATTCCACAACAAAGGAAAGGGCAAGAGGTGACATCTCTGCCACAGAATTATGAAATTCCTGGGACTCTGGCTATATATCCTTTTAAAGCCAGAATAAGTCATTCATATAAATGGGTGGTGGTGATGTTTAAAGTCAGTAAAGAAAAGAGAGAATAGCCATTGTGTATAACATTAACCTCACCTTTAAGTGTCCCAAGTATAGTAATCTGCTCTCTCTTTGTTTCCGTGGCAGAACTGTTAGTTTTTAGTATTCAGGGGGGAAATCTTGACGTAAAAATTATGAAGCACTGAGGGCCAGATTCAGTAAAATAACCATTTTCCATGTCATCTAGCTTTAAAAATATCAAAATCAAGCAGTGTTTTTATTGAATCTGGTCCTGTGTGTTACAGTATATCAATCAGATTGCATGCTTGGTTGAACATTTCTAGTGTTCCCATCTGCTAGTGAATGTAATTTACACTTTACCCCCAAAAACGTTCTTCGAGAAGCTATTGTGGAAATATAGTAATTCCATGTTCAGGGGTAGAATCCTGTCCTAGATTTAAAACATCTAAGAAAATAAAAATAAATGAACCACTCTCTTCAATGCAGAGTAGTTAAAAGTGAGTGTTCCTAAGATTGTTACTAACATACGCAGTGTGTTACCTATTCATCATCTTCTACATTTATAAAATAAAGTTAAGTGGCAAGATTTGGCAGCAACACACAATTATCTAATTAGTAAAATCTATGGAGGAGAGTAAGGAACTGCAGAATGATCAAATAAACTGAGTGACTAGGCAACGCTGTTTCTGATAAAGTTTACCATAGGCAGGTATAATTAATTGGAATAAATCATTTGAACTGATTTTGCATACTGAGTTCTCAGTTAACTGCAATACCTCAGGATAGAGCTCTAGGTGTCACTATACAGATAATGTTTTTAAAAGAAACTAGCAGTCTAAATGACCAAATGTCCATTTTACCTGAATAGATTGAGTAAATGTTGTCTATAAAGTGGAATGAGGCACGTGTGATTTTTGGTAAATAAAGTATTAAATAATGTAGGATTACCAGTGCTCTATCCACTTTGCACATTTTAAAGTTTGCAGTTATTGGATTACAACTCACTCAGTAAAAGCTGGTGTACGCTTGAAAGTTATACTGGTTATAACTGTTGGTAGGGGTATGATTTAAAAAAAAAACCTCATAGGCATACTAGTACAAGCCCTAGAGAGGACGCAGTTATACCAGTATAGTTATTCCCTATTCCTGTGTGAAAATAACTCTGCTGGTATAAACTACCTTCATAAAGTACCTTTATATACCATAGGCATAGTTTGACTGCTATATTTCAGGGGGTGGGCAGCATGCACGCTCACCAAAGCCAGTTCCCCTTGCTCACTTGTTCTCTTCCCCCTGCTTGGAATGGTACCTGGGCTGCTGGTGCTGGCGGAGGGCACAGGCCAGCTTAATGGGAGAGCCCAAACTGCTGCTGTCCGCTGTGGCAACCTGAGTGCGGGAGTTGCGGCCACTCTGGCACCGGCTGTTGCAGTGATGCTGCCTTACTGGTACCTTCAGGTGCTGCTGTGGCCATCTTCCTGCTGGGGCTGCTGCTGCTGCCAAGGGGAGACTGCATGCCGGGCTCCCGCTTCTCCCCCGCCTGTTCTTCTTCCCACCCCACCTCCCGTCTTCTCCCCACTGTCCCTGCCCCTATCCTCTTCCCCCTGCCTCTATCCCATCTCCCTTCCCCACTGCCTCTTCCTCCACTCCACCCCATTTCCCCAGTTCCCTTTGCCCTGCGCCGCCCCCCCCCCCCCCCCAGGCACTCACCATTGTACAGAAAACAGGATGATTGTCGTTTATGGGCATCCTTCATGGCCATTACAATGGGTACTAGGACCTGCCAGGAGGCGGCGTTCAGCTACAGAGACAGTGACCCGGAGTGGCCACCCTCAGCAGAAGAAGCAGCTCTGTCCTGCCCTCTCTTCTCCCCACCCGGCCCTGGCTGTTGGGGAGAGGGGCCAAGCGAGCCAGAAACATGCCGGCAGGAGGCGCAGCATGGAAGGGCAGAGCCCCCAGCGGAGCGAACAGAGCAGCTCGGCGCACTCAGAAATCGGGGGAGGACAGTGGCATGAACCCCTTGTGCTTCACTTCTGTTTGGGGGGGCAATGCCTCCTTGCCCCACCAAACTACTCCCATGATATCACTGTATCCACTGGCACCACTTTAACTATATTGATAAAGTTAAAGCAATACAGCTTTCTAATGTAGACAGGGCCTAACGGTTACAAAGCCTCTTATGCAGGGGTCGGCAACCTTTCAGAAGTGGTGTGCCGAGTCTTCATTTATTCACTTTTAATTTAAGATTTTGCATACCGGTAATACAATTTAACATTTTTAGAAAGTCTCTTTCTCTAAGTCTTTTATATATAACTAAACTATTGTTGTATGTAAAGTAAATAAGGTTTTTAAAATGTTTTAAGAAGCTTCACTTAAAATTAAATTAAAATGGAAAGCCCCCCGCCCCCCCCAGACCGGTGGCCGGGACCCAGGTAGTGTGAGTGCCACTGAAAATCAGCTCACGTGCTGCCTTTGGCACCCGTGCCATAGGTTGCCTACCCCTGCTCTTATGCATCCCAGATGAGATTCTGGGTTGTGCCTCTAATAGATGCAGCAGAGAACTTGTGGCCCAGAAGGAGTATAGGGCTAAAGTAGCTTCAAGACACTTTTGTACCCTCCTGATTCTGGCCTGTTCTGGGGGCTGAAGTGCCCCTAACCATAACTTAGCCCCCGGGCGTGTCTAAATTATGGCAGCTTGTTTCCAGGTTCCTGTAAGCAATAGTGCTACCCAGAATCTCTGCAGTGCCATGTGCTACACCCCAACCTCAATGCATCCCTTCTGCCTCCAGCCACATCCCCTATTCCAGGAGGTAAGATTGGGTCCTCAAAAAATAGGCTGTGGCTGTCTTCCTCATTTCATGCAGTAAGGGGATATCACCAAATGCAGATGACATTAAGAGAGTATGTGCTGGGGTATCACCTTGAGCATGAATCAGTCACTGGAAGCTGCAGGCATTTAAGGTATAAAGCTGTTAAAAACCTTCATCAGTTGTATTGAAATGCATAAAGCACTCAGCTGCTATTATATGTCTGCATACTACACACGTTTTTGTTCCCCATAAATATTGCCTTTTTTGATGGGTTTCCCAGGAAGGATGATGGGAGGAAATCCATCCACTTACAGCATCTGAGACTACCAGATGTTTCACAATGAAGTCTACAAAGCAATTGAGTATAGGTCCCAGATGCTAGGTACTAGAGCTTACCCCAAGATTTAGCGATAGGGTTGGGCGCAAGCCACCAAAATGATTTCACTATGTTCTCAATAATTGAAATAAGTCTGGAATCTTCCTCTAAAAGCAGGAAGTGCCAGGGTGACTCTTCTGTAATTCATAACGGTCAGAGAAATAGCTAATTAAAAAAAAAAAACTATTCCTTTGTCTGCCTCCACAGTCTTGTGTTTCTCATTAACAGCTGGGATTTACAATGTTGAAAATAGTACTTATATTACTAAGGGCAGGTCTACACTATGGGGTTAAGTCAACCTTAGTTACGCAACTCCAGTTACGTGACTAAAGTAGCTGGAGTCGATGTAGCTTAGGTCGAGTTATTGCAGTGTCTACACCGCAGTGGGTCCACAGGAGAAACTCTCCCATTGACTTACCTTATGCTTCTTGTTCCGGTGGAGTACCCATTGAGTATGGTTTGTAATTGTTTAATGATACCCCCATATGGGTTCCAGGATGGGGTGGTAGGTAGCAACTAGGGAGGGATGTGTGGTTGGAGGGGGGTTTTTCTGTGTTGAACCAGGTTCTCTCAGGGTGTTTGGGTGGCTCGTTCCATGATGTTATCTGCTTCTCTGTGGAGGGTCCTTGTGTGATGAAGACAGTTTTAAGTGTGTTACGGTGTGTATCCTGGGCTTGTCAGTCCTCATCCGCAAAGGATCAGAAGAAGAGCTCTGTGTAAGTTCCAAAGGTTGTGTGTCTCACCAGTGAAGTTGGTCCAATAAAAGATACAACCTCACGCACATTGTCTCTCTAATACCCTGGAACCAACACTGCATATAAGAAAATGACAGACTTCTATATTTTCATTTTCCAAAATGAGAGAAATACAAAAGTGAACAGATAGTATAAATAATAAAAAAATTATTACTGTGTAATTAATATTTAAATTATTAAAACAGTCTTTTAAAAAGCTAAGATACTGGTTGTAATATTTAAGCAAATTTGTCCTTAAACTATCTGATTTTTAACCTCTTCAAGAAATAGAGAATGTTAATTGCTTGTCTTAATACAAAAGCTTTTAATGGTTTACAGTTAAAAATGCAAGCAGTAAAAATTAGAATTAATAGCCAAACAGATCAAATAGTGCAATTTCTTATTTACAAAGCAATACATATACATTCGGTATCCTGTTTTCACTATATTCCCCTTGTTCTAAAAAGTGCACAGATTTTTTCTAATTTTTGGTATATTAAAACACTTTCTACCCCTCCCCCCTCGTGTGCGTGTGTGTATACACACAAGCTAGATCTGGAAGCCATTGCCGCAAACATGGAATCTCACAATATATTTTTACATGTTCTATTTTAAGAGTTAAACTGCATTTTGAGGTCATATTAGCAATAAAGACGCTTTTTCGAGGGAAGCGATACTGGGTGGTTGATGGTGAACAGGAGGAACTCAAAGGGAAAGGGACAGAAGATGGTGGAGGGAGAAGAGGAAAGGCATGTATGTGTAATTTTTTTAAACCACATATTTAAACCGTAATCAATATGTTGTGGATTTTTTGTACTGCCAGGCCTGCAATCTGAGTTTGGGATCTTGGGACTTGAAATCTAGCTTGATATTTTTCTGATTTATACACCACTATTAAAAAGGTTCTGCCATAAGGGTCCATCTCTCGCGCACGCACACAGAAAAATGGAGATGACCAGTGCGTGCAGCAGTTTCAGTTTGGATTCCAGGGAGATTATTCCTCCAAATTGGCTTTAGCTTTGCCACTGTTGCTGTTGTTTGCAGTTCTTGCCAGAATTATGGCAGAATTTACGGAAAAGTTCCCTTACAGCACAACTTGAACGGAAAATACAGGTAGTAGAGATGAGATACTTTCGTAAATCCTGGGTATCTCCTACTTCAATCATGTCACTAATGAAGAGGTCCACAACATTGTCACCCAATGCACTGGGTCATATGAAGACCTCCTGACGACCGTGAAGAAGCGCAAGCTGAAGTGGTACAGCCATGTAACAAGATCTGGCCTATCCAAGATCATCCTCCAAAGGACAGTACGGGGGAAGAAAAGAAGAGGTAGACAGAAGAAGAGATGGATTAGCAACGTAAGAGTGGACAGGAATGGACTTTGTGGAGACTCAAGCACTGTCACCCAATCATCAGGGGTGGAGACAATTGATTGCTTATCAGTGATGGTGCCCCAGTCACCAAAGCGGTTATGGGAATGATGGTGGTGGTGATGATGATTATAAAGGTTCTCTGAAAAAATTAGTCTGTCTGGTAAATATGTGCAAACCCACTATCTTCAGCAAACCTAACAATAGTCCCTTTTTTGCAATATAACGACATTTAAGAAAGTGTCAAAGTCATGAAGCAATTTTCATTGTGTGTGTCATTTTGGGCATTGTTGATTTAATTATTTTAAAATTTGCATAATTTTTTCACTTAAATTGTGTTCTGGTGCCCTTGAATGAAATCCTGACCCCATTGAAACCAATGGGAATTTTGCCATTGATTTCAGTTTAACCAGGATTTCAAACCTGGACACTTTTTCTGCAAGTTATCTGAACTAAGAGCAGACATTGCATAATTTTTATTGCATTGACTGTGATATTGTATGAAGTTGGCAATAAAATTTATGTAATAGGCTAGAGCAGTGGCTCTCAACTTTTCCAGACTACTGTACTCCTTTCAGGAGTTTGATTTGTCTTGTGTACCCCAAGTTTCACCTGACTTAAAAACTACTTGCTTATAAAATCAGACAAAGTACAAAAGTGTCACAGCGCACTATTACTGAAAAATTGCTTACTCTCTCATTTTTAACCATATTATAAAATAAATCAATTGGAATATAAATATTCTTACATTTCAGTGTAGCATATATAGAGCAGTATAAACAAGTCGTCTGTATGAAATTTTAGTTTGTACTGACTTTGTTAATGCTTTTTATGTAGCCTGTTGTAAAACTAGGCAAATATTTAGATGCTATGTTTTTGTATTTTACAGTGGGTTTGTGTTGCCTACAGTGAATAAGTATGGTGGAGGAAGTGCAGGGGGAAAAAAAACTTAATTTCAACAAGAAATCTAAAGATTCTCTGATTATCATTTCTTTAAAATTGCTACTTAATATCATTAGTTTTTCTCCATGATCCTCAAACTTCTTCAGTGAGAAACCTCACAGGCAAGCTATGTTTCAGCTAGAAGTGTACTCTGTGATTACCAGGTGATTATCTATTAATTGTATTGTTCGGTCACATTGTTAAATGCCTTTATTTTGTCCATCCTTAAATGATGAGCCTTGACGAAGAGTCAGTGTCATCCTAATTAAAACACACAATTTACCTAATTTAAGACTAGACTGGACAGGAGACCTGTAGTGGCAGATTGATTAGTGGGGGATTATCTGTGGGCTAGTATTTGAGTTCAGGTACATTGTGTGCGCACTTTACTGTTCTCTATTTTGCTTAAGCTTAGTTTTTGTATACATTAGAATATGTCAGAATATTGTACATATATTTATTTTATGCAGTCTTTTTGTTATATATTTATATAAATCATCTCTTTGGTTATGTTCTTATATAAATTAAATATTTTAGATTAATCTGTGTGGTAAGACCAGCTTTTGAAGTGAGACTAATACATAAATAATTAATAATGAACGTTAACAGGTGGGTGTGCACAGCATTTTACCATAAATCCATTGTCTCAAAAACAGAACTGTGGCTGCAAATGGTCATTCAAAGAACACAACTGCTATGGATGGGCTCCTACATGAGGATTTCCAGAACAAACTATAGAAAATATCTAAAACAATATGTCCCTCATTCCATCTTCCAGATTTCTTCCCATTTCTGTGTCTCTCTTACCCACATAGGTCAGTAACCACCATCAAACCCTTGTCAGCCTTGTGGGTGTAACTGTGTAATTTCATCCCATGCTCCCTGTCTGAGGCAAGAATAAGACCAGAAGTTGATCACCCCTATGAGACTCCCAGCCTTTTAATACAACCCTATTATAAGCCTCCTCCCACTGAGGCTAGGATGGGGCCTCATATGGTTCAGACAATACCATTCCTAGGGTGATGGACAAAGTTTAAGTAAAGAGTAGGAATAATGTTTCTTTAACTCTATTCTAAGAACTCAAATATCAGACTAATCTCCCCTCACACTTCTTGTCAGTTTCATTGCTCAATCAATGTAATGGACTCATCCCAAAAGACAAGGAAACAACCTTCCTCCCCAGTACCTCTGAGAAAAACAAACAAACACACCCTGTTAATTCCAAATTCCTGGCTACCTCTCTGCATGTACATCTATATTTCTCAGACACTTGATTTAATTATACTATAAAAACTATGTCTAGTTTGGGGTTTTTTTGGTTCTGTTTAATTTTTGTCTTTGTAATTTAACTAGGGTGTCTGAAACCTTGGCATATTTATGTGACGATACAGGAGAACCAAGTTATTACCTTTTGATCTATTGTCTGCTCTCTTCACTTTCCTTATCTTTGGTTTCTCCAAGGACTGGAATTAATCAATGTGTATAGTTCAAACATAAAATGTAATCCCTTTTTCATTTGTGTAAGTAAAATCATAGTGCACAGTTCATTGTAAGAAGTATAAAGGTTCAAGCAACAGCAAAGTTTCAAACATGAATTAACAGGTCTAATGTTCATAAGCAGGTTTTTTTAAATTCTATAAATTCATCTTTTATCTGTAAATTTCATTTTCATTGTGGATGGAAAGAATTCTTCTGTTATAGGTAGCTATGTTTGGCAAAAAGGTTTTTGTCCTAAAGTGTGTCCAGTTAAGATTTTTACTTATTCCTTCTTCACATTTGTGTAGTCTCTTCAATATCAGCTGTATGCTTGTGATCTTGTGATGAGGATTTTCTAAAGAGATTGTACAGACTCTTCTTAAATGTTTTATCTAATAAAAGATTTACAACAGGATCTAAACTACTTTTGGCAGCTGCAAGACAAGTAAGAAAGTTTTTTGCTTCCACTAAATAGTTCATCATCTGGCAGTCTTCACTAGCAAACAGTGCATAAAAAACTGGCCTGAAAATATGATATGGAAGAAAGCATACAGTTAATATAATCAGGATGACAAAAATATTTCTTTTGACTGTACTGTAAATTAGATGTTTCTTTCTAATGCAAGTATTTTTCTGTATTTTACTCAGGTGATTGACAAGGGAATAGTATGAGAATAATACTGTTAAAAAAAACAAAAAAAACCATGCAGTAGCAATAAGAACTGTGAGCTTTGAAGTGAGTTCACCATATTCTACCTTCCAGTGGTAGCATCTGTCAGCTTGTTCATGATCAGGCTGTACATGAAAATCATACACTATAACTGGTACAGTTATGCCCAGTATAATGATCCATATACTGATGCACAAGTATTTAGCAAATTTTGGCTGACGAAACTTTTCCAGTAGACATTTATAGAAGAAGTTTTCATTAACTGATGGAGAATATTGCGTGTGGTCATTATTTTTCATCAGTGTTGCATACTGACTTACAGCAGTCCAACATAAAATTGTAATGCTGACATACATACTAGAGTGCATAACCAGAGTTCCAAAATAGTTTACTATTTTACATAGCACAGAATCATACTCCCACTGACAACCATCTGCAAAGTAGGCGGCAAGAAAAGGCATCGTAATGCAGACAGATAAATTTGCAATAACAAGATTTGTCAGGTAGATGTTCTGTGTTCTTTTTGTAGATATGTGCTTTGAAAATATCCACCCAAAGAGAGTGTTGCCAAAACTGCCTGTAATAAATAGGAAAGAATAGATGATTGGTAGAGCTACTGTAGAAGCCGATGATGGTTGAAGAAGACATGTTGAATTTTTCATTATTTCTTGAATAAATGCTCACTGAGCTGAAAAACAATTGCAGGAATTATTTTCTTCTGTAATCTGTATTTAATGGCTGTCATATTTACTAATCTCATAATTTTGCTAACAATTTATTTTCCTTCCCTCAGGCTCTTGAATATTTATACCCAGCAGTTAGCCTCTTGGAAGTTATCATCTTGACACAGCGAGATGGTGGAATTGCAGTTGCTTTTTGAGTTGACATGAAATTTTTGCACACAGATCATGGGATACTACAAAAGTAGTATAACATTAAATATCCAAGGTCTTAGATCATAAATCCTGAGTCCAGTAACATAGTGCATAGAGACTCAGACTCAGGAAACCTGGATTTTCATCCAAATTCTGACAGTAATTCATGATTGTGGACTAGCACTTCAGTCTCTCCATACCTCAATGTCCTGAATTACAACATAACAATAGTTTGCTTCTAGAGCATTTTGATATTGTCAAATCAACTATGCTAATAACATGTAAAGTAGTATTTTGATTGCGGAAATGCAGAGTAGCACTCCCTTGCCTCCATGCAAATAAGTACTGGAGATGCACTATGACACTAAAATGCTGGCCACATGGATTTAGTTTTGCGGTGAAAGAAAAAACTTCCAGTATTCTTTACCACTCTTTTCTGAGCCCTGGTCATGGCAGTTGTAGCTATCACGTTCAGTCTGGTCTGATTATGAAATATTTTCAAACTTGATCAGATTTTTCAGCGATCATTCCACAAGTTTAAATTTTGGCCAGTTTAATTTAGTTTTTGTTTTGTGTTTACAGGCTGTAAATAAGGAATCTAATATATATGAGCAGTGTTAAAGTACTCAACAGTGACAGCATGTCTTTCTGGCATTTAAACTGGTGTTTCAGCTTGCTAGTGTGGAGGGAAGCGGAAAGAGTTGGAGATAGCTATATTCTCCTTCATGCACATCTTACTTATTAATGAACTAGATCCCTAATGAGATTTTATTTAATTTATAAATTCATGGAAAAACGTCATGCACATTCCAAAGTTATAAAATAAAATATTTGTATTTTAAAACTGTTATAAAAAAGAGTTATTCGCTACAGTGTGGAGAAGATTTTGTATAAACATGAAAAGGTACAAAAGGAAGATACAGAAAGCTAGATATACGATGTCAGAAAAACAAAAAGGTTCAAAAGGCTTGTTTAAAAATGATGCCGTGCAAAACCCCTTACAGCCCTGGTAACTCTCAAATGAAACTAACTTTTGTGTAACTGTTCCCATTTAGCATCTTGTTAATATTATCTGGATTTTTAAAGAAATTGAGATAAATTCTGCTGTTAAAGTGAAGTAAATCCAGAATCACTATTGAAGTCATTAACCCGCAGTCTGTCTAATTCTGATATTTGTATGTTCAGATGAAAAAAGTAAGGAATTAACAATTAAACTTACCTATGAAAACTGCATGCACCTTCTACTTAAAAGACCAGATGTTTCTGATTGAAGCATTTCCTTTTCAGTCCAACCCACTGTCTGAAAACTGCTTCCTACTTTTGTACTTATTTTTGTGGCAGGAAGGGGGTGTTTCTTAAATTCAGAAAAAAGGATCTGTGTGTATTTCTTACTCATCAGTTCTCAGAATTTATTGTACAGGTCTGCTATAGCTGAGGTTAAGACCAGCTTTCTGTTTAAAGCTTGACACTTCTAAGTGCTTTAAAATACCCATAGTTACTCGGATTGCCTTGAAATTAGGTGAGCCTCTGGGGGAAAGGAGTAGAGTTGGTAATTCATATCTGGGGCCATTTGACCAAGGGATTCATGAGATAGTCCTTCCCCCTCACTGTCCAGTGGGGAGCTGAGAACAGGCATGTTGGGAAGATGCACCAAGAACAAGACTGGGGTGAGCAGTTGAGAAACAGTCATGCTTGACACACATTGCAACTTTTCTTAAGGTTAACATATTCTACCCATATATTTTTCCCCCCAGACTTGAGGATCAAACTATGGTTTTGATCCACACACAAAGGTCTCCCTCTCTTGGGGGTTATGCCCAGAGAGTGCATGGCAAGCACTGCTCCTTTGGGTGGTTCAGTACATTTGCCAAAGTGTTTAGCTGTCATTTTAGGCTCGTGCCTAACGATCACAAGGTAAACTGATCAAACTGAACGTGCATGGGCAGAGGAGCCAAGAGGGTTTGTAGCCTCAAAAAGTTCACTGAAGCTGCATAATGCCAGGGGATAAGCAATAAGCTTTTGATCCTGACACCCTCTTCTCCCCCACACACACACACCCCATAGCTAGTGTCAAGTCCTATCTAGGGCAGAAATCTGGAAAATGTTTGAAAGTATGTTACTAAAATCTGTCTGCAAGGGGTGGAGGTTAATTTTGGGGGAATGTTATCAATGTTTTGAAGGGGAGAGATTAGACATCCAAATGCTTGCTGGGAAGGGAAAAGGAGAATGGGGGAGAGGTTTGGGGGTTGCAGCAAGGGGAGGGGATAAATGAGGATGAGTGGGAGGGAAGGGGGGCTGGTTTTAGGAGGTGGGGGCTAGGTGGAATGGGAGGGCAGGGACACTTGAAAGGAGGAGATGAGGTGAGTGGCAGCAGGGCTGGGGGGGAGAATAGGGGCAGGGGTGCCTGTCAATCAAACATTCTCCCCTATATATATATGCCAGTATCTAGGGGACTGCCTCTCTTGGGGGGGATTCTGAACGCTCTTCCTACCTTCATGTGTGTTGGGATCTGGGGTGGCGGGGGAGACTCTGCCCATCAATGGTAGTCTGCCCACCGTCAGGTGAACCAGGTTTGAGGTGGGGGGCTTGCCCTTCTGGGAAGGTCTGAGCCCTTTTCCCTACCCCTTATGTGAGCTAGGATCTGGGGAAGCCCTGCCCCTCTGAGTGGGGGGAGCTGAAAACAGGTGTTCTGGGAGCATGCACCAAAAGCATACTGCTGAAACAGGCGAGCAGATGAAAATGGGCATTCCTGCCACATACCACAGGCTCTCTAGCACTGGAGAGAGGAATCAGAACACCCACTGACATGAGTGGAGCAGTTCATTTGTCTCAGAGCCATTGTTTCAGGCTGTGTTCATCTCCATGGGTTGTGTTCTCTCATCTGAGGCCATCTCATTGAGCTGAATGGGCCACTTAACACCTATCTGAACCTCTTTTGCTACTAATGTCCCCATTTCAGCATTATCCTGTGCTGGAGATTTGGATATAGGAAAGCAGTTGCTGATTAATTTCACACAATAGTATACAGAGCCTTTCTGCGGAGCGGACAGGGGGCTGCAGACAGGGGAGTTTGAGAGGGAGAGCAAGAGATCCCGCCGCTGAACAGGCTACCAGGTGAGAGTGAGTACTAGCTGTTGGTGGGAGTGTGTGTGTTTGAGTGTTTGAATTTAAATTTTGATTTTGATTTCAGGTGATTTCAGTTTCAGCTGTTGTGGCAGTTGGGACTGAGTGCCTGACCCTGTTCCCTTGATTGCCTTTGATTAGCCTTCCCCAGTGTGACTCACGAGGGGGTAGGACTGACCTAGGCAAGCAGGCTTTAAAAGCCAGAGTGACCAGGGGGCTGCAGACAGTGGAGTTTGAGAGGGAGTTTGACAGAGGGAGGCCTACGATGGTTAGGAAGGCCCACAACACCTGTGCCAGCACTGCTCCTGTCTCCTCCACCTGCGCCTGTAGCCAGACAGAGCGCCTGAACATGGATGCTTCTACCCAGTTCCTGGTGTGGTTTTGCAGGGACTGTAACTTGCAATTCCCACTTACTGATATCCAGGCTGGGGGGACCATCCAATGTGACAGGTGCCTGCTGGTGGAATCTCTCAGGCAGCAGGTGGGAGAGCTACAGGAGGAGGTGGCTAGATTGAGGAGCATCCAAATCCACGAGCAATTCCTGGACAGTGTCCATGTGGAGACAGCTGAGGTAGCTGTCCCAGTACACAGGACTGCTGACACGCCACTGGTGGAGGAGGAAATGGCTCAGGGTGGACACTGGCAGCTGGTTACTTCTGGCAGCAGGCAGTGCTCCACCCCTGCTCCAAACCCTGCCGTGGTAATAGGAAACTGTTATGCTCTTCTTGATATAGAAGAGAAGGAATCTCCCCCTACAGCAGAGGAGGAGAAGCCTCGTACCCTTATGGCTGGGAAGTCTGCTGCCACCACTGCGAATAGGAAACGTAGGGTAGTGGTGGTCGGAGACTCTCTGCTGAGGGGGACAGAGGCGCCCATCTGTCGCCCTGACATTTCATCTCGGGAGGTATGCTGGCTGCCGGGGGCCCGTATCCGAGACGTTATGGAGGCATTGTCAAGGATTATCCGGCCCTCTGACTACTACCCCATGCTACTCATCCATGTGGGCACAAATGATACTGCGAGGTGTGACACTGAGCAGATCAAGAGTGACTACAGGGCTCTGGGCGTACGGGTGAAGGAGTTTGGAGCGCAGGTGGTATTCTCTTTGATCCTTCCTGTCAAAGGTAGGGGCCCGGGCAGAGACAGGTGCACCGTGGAGGTGAATGCCGGGCTGCGAAGATGGTGTCGCCAGGAGGGCTTTGGCTTCCTCGACCATGGGATGCTAATCCAGGAAGGACTGCTAGGCAGAGATGGCATTCACCTTTCGAGGAGGGAAAAGACCCTATTTGGCACAGACTGGCTAACCTAGTGAGGAGGGCTTTAAACTAGGTTCGACGGGGACAGGTGAGCAAAGCCCACAGGTAAGTGGAGAACATGGGGACCTGGGAGATGGGTCGGAAATAGGAGGGAGCGTGGGCTCTAATGGCAAAGAGATAAGAGGGTCAGGGCAAAACTGGGAGGCAAGATCAAATCAGTATCTTAGATGCCTGTATACAAATGCGAGAAGTGTGGGTAATAAGCAGGAAGAACTGGAAGTGCTAATAAATAAATGCAACTATGACATTGTTGGCATCACCGAAACTTGGTGGGATAATACACATGATTGGAATGTTGGTATGGATGGGTACAGCTTGCTCAGGAAGGATAGATAGGGAAAAAGGGAGGATGTGTTGCCTTTATATATTAAAAATGTACACACTTGGACTGTGGTGGAGATGGACATAGGGGACGGAAGTATTGAGAGTCGTGGGTTAGGCTAAAAGGGGTAAAAAACAAGGGTGATGTCATGCTAGGAGTCTACTACAGGCCACCTAACCAGGTGGAGGAGGTGGAGGAGGCTTTTTTTAAACAACTAACAAAATCATCCAAAGCCCAAGATTTGGTGGTGATGGGGGACTTCAACTACCCAGATATATGTTGGGAAAATAACACGGCGGGGCACAGACTATCCAATAAGTTCTTGGACTGCATTGCAGACAACTTTTTATTTCAGAAGGTTGAGAAAGCTACTAGGGGGGAAGCTGTTCTAGATTTGATTTTAACAAATAGGGAGGAACTCGTTGAGAACTTGAAAGTAGAAGGCAGCTTGGGTGAAAGTGATCATGAAATCCTAGAGTTCACAATTCTAAGGAAGGGTAGAAGGGAGTACAGCAAAATAGAGACGATGGATTTCAGGAAAGCAGATTTTGGTAAGCTCCGAGAGCTGATAGGTAAGGTCCCATGGGAATCAAGACTGAGGGGAAAAACAACTGAGGAGAGCTGGCAGTATTTCAAAGGGACACTATTAAGGGCCCAAAAGCAAGCAATTCCGCTGGGTAGGAAAGATAGAAAATGTGGCAAAAGACCACCTTGGCTTAACTACGAGATCTTGCGTGATCTAAAAAATAAAAAGGAGTCATATAAAAATGGAAACTAGGACAAATTACAAAGGATGAATATAGGCAAACAACACGGGAATGCAGGGGCAAGATTAGAAAGGCAAAGGCACAAAATGAGCTCAAACTAGCTACAGGAATAAAGGGAAACAAGAAAACTTTTTATCAATGCATTAGAAGCAAGAGGAAGACCAAGGATGGGGTAGGCCTACTACTCAGTGAGGAGGGAGAAACAGTAACAGGAAACTTGGAAATGGCAGAGATGCTTAATGACTTCTTTGTTTCGGTCTTCACCGAGAAGTCTGAAGGAATGCCTAACATAGTGAATGCTAATGGGAAGGGGGAAGGTTTAGAAGATCAAATCAAAAAAAGAACAAGTTAAAAATCACTTAGATAAGTTAGATGCCTGCAAGTCACCAGGACCTGATGAAATGCATCCTAGAATACTCAAGGAGCTAATAGAGGAGGTATCTGAGCCTCTAGCTATTATCTTTGGTAAATCATGGGAGACAGGAGAGATTCCAGAAGACTGGAAAAGGGCGAATATAGTGTCCATCTATAAAAAGGGAAATAAAAACAACCCAGGAAACAACAGACCAGTTAGTTTAACTTCTGTGCCAGGAAAAATAATGGAGCAAGTAATTAAGGAAATCATCTGCAAACACTTGGAAGGTGGTAAGGTGATAGGGAATAGCCAGCATGGATTTGTAAAGAACAAATCATGTCAAACCAATCTGATAGCTTTCTTTGGTAGGATGACGAGTCTTGTGGATAAGGGAGAAGCGGTGGATGTGGTATACCTAGACTTTAGTAAGGCATTTGATACGGTCTCGCATTATATTCTTATCAATAAACTAGGGAAATACAACTTAGATGGGGCTACTATAAGGTGGGTGCACAACTGGCTGGATAACCGTACTCAGAGAGTAGTTATTAATGGTTCCCAATCCTGCTGGAAAGGTATAACGAGTGGGGTTCCGCAAGGGTCTGTTTTGGGACCGGCTCTGTTCAATATCTTCATCAACGACTTGGATATTGGCATAGAAAGTACGCTTATTAAGTTTGCAGATGATACCAAACTGGGAGGGATTGCAACTGCTTTGGAGGATAGGGTCATAATTCAAAATGATCTGGACAAATTGGAGAAATGGTCACAGGTAAACAGGATGAAGTTTAATAAGGACAAATGCAAAGTGCTCCACTTAGGTAGGAACAATCAGTTTCACACATACAGAATGGGAGGAGATGGTCTAGGAAGGAGTACGGCAGAAAGAGATCTAGGGGTTATAGTGGACCACAAGGTAAATATGAGTCAACAGTGTGGTGCTGTTGCAAAAAAAGCAAACTTGATTCTGGGCTGCATTAACAGGTGTGTTGTGAGCAAGACACGAGAAGTCATTCTTCCGCTCTACTCTACGCTGGTTAGGCCTCAACTGGAGTATTGTGTCCAGTTCTGGGCACCACATTTCAAGAAAGATGTGGAGAAATTGGAGAGGGTCCAGAGAAGAGCAACAAGAATGATTAAGGGTCTAGAGAACATGACCTATGAAGGAAGGCTGAAGGAATTGGGTTTGTTTAGTTTGGAAAAGAGAAGACTGAGAGGGGACATGATAGCGGTCTTCAGGTATCTAAAAGGGTGTCATAAGGAGGAGGGAGAAAACTTGTTCATCTTAGCCTCTAAGGATAGAATAAGAAGGAATGGGCTTAAACTGCAGCAAGGGAGGTTTAGGTTGGACATTAGGAAAAAGTTGCTAACTGTCAGGGTGGTTAAACACTGGAATAAACTGCCCAGGGAGGTTGTGGAATCTCCATCTCTGGAGATATTTAAGAGTAGGTTAGATAAATGTCTATCAAGGATGGTCTAGACAGTATTTGGTCCTGCCATGAGGACAGGGGGCTGGACTCTGACCTCTCGAGGTCCCTTTCAGCCCTAGAATCTATGAATCTTTCCTGCTTAAGGATGACTCTTCTAAGTTCTCTAAAATCCAGATGCTTACATGGATGCAAACTTTTATATCTTCCAAAATGTTTATTTTTGTATTGGCTTGAAATTTGGTATGACTCATGAGAGTACAGGGTGGGGTTACTGATCCAAATTTGGGATCATTTGAGTAAGGGGTTCCTGAGATACAAGTCCCGGGGGGGGGGGGGGGGGACAGATTTCATAAAGTTTAGATTCTAGCAACTTTGAACTGTAAATATTTGGAGAAAATCTGCCTTGGCTAAGAGTTTTTTGTTTTTATATACATCTGTTTTGGAGAAATGTAATCTGAGTACAGCAGATAATTCAGAAGGCACTCAAACCAATTTTGAAAAACAAATTACACATATGAATGTGTGCTCAGAGGCAAGGGATGACTAGGGCTAGAAGAGTAGATGGGAATAGGGTTGAGAGTTTGAACATGCAATGAGGGATGGAGGTCTGAGGAGGAAGATAAGTGGCAATGGGTGGTGGTGGAAGGAAGAAATGGGGGCTCAAGTGAGGGGGTGGGAAATAGAGCGAGTGGAGGGGAAAGAATAGGATGGGTTGGACAATGTGAGAGGTGGCAGAAGAAGTTGGGAATTTAGGGATGGGGAGGGTCTATGAATCCCAAATTCTGCTCTTACATAGGCTCTTGGGGAACTTTACCCCTATGTAGTGGTCTGAGCCCACCTCCCTGCCCCCTGTGGGTGTGTCTACAGAGTAATTCAACACCCATAGCTCATCCAAGTCCAGGCTCGTGAGTCTTGGGGTTTTGGGGTTCTAAAATTGGGGTGTAGACATTCAGGCTTGGGCTGCAGACCAGACTCTGGAACACACTCTATTCAGAGTCCAGGGTTCCAGCTGCCGTGCAAACCCAAACATCTACACTGCAGTTTTACAGCCCCACAGCCTGAGCCTCACTAGCCCAAGTCAGATGACCTGGGCCAGCAGCAGGTGTTGAAGTGCTGTGTTGTAGATATACCCTGTGTCCCCTGGGATCTGGAGGGATCCTTCCACTCTTGGTGTGCCAAAAGTGAAATCCCTGCAAGCTGCATGGAAACTTTTTAAAGACACCAGTCTCATCTTAAATGTATACCCAAAATTAAAAAACATTGTGAGAGAACCAAAAAGTGCCCCTGTGGCTAAGCAACAAAGTAAAAGAAGCAACGAGAGGCAAAAAGGCATCCTTTAAAAAGTGAAAGTTAAATCCTAGTGAGGAGAATAGAAAGAAGCATAAATTCTGGCAAGTGAAGAGTAAACATATAAGTAGGAATGCCAAAAAAGAATGTGAAGAAAAAGTAATAGTAATAGCAAAAAAAAATTGTAAGTACATCAGAAGCAGGAAGTCTGCTAAACAACACTCAAGGACGATAAGGCCATTGCGGAGAAACTAAATGAATTCTTTGCATCGGTCTTCATGGCTGAGGATGTGAGGGAGATTCCCCAAACTGAGTATTTTAGGTAACAAATCTGAGGAACTGTTCCAGATTGAGGTCATTAAAGGAGGTTTTGGAACAAATTGATAAATTAAACAGTAATAAGTCACCAGGACCAGATGGTATTAACCCAAGAATTCTGAAGGAACTCAAATGTGAAATTGCAGAACGACTAACTGTGGTTTGTAACCTATCATTTACATCAGCTTCTGTACCAAATGACTGGTGGATAGCTAATGTGACGCCAATTTTTAAAAAGGGCTCCAGAGGTGATCCCAGCAATTACAGGCCAGCAAGCTTGACTTAGTACCAGGGAAACTGGTTGAAACTATAGTAAAGAACAGAATTGTCAGACACACGGACAAACATAATTTGTTGGGGCAGAGTCAGCATGGGTTTTTGTAAAGGGAAATCATGCCTCACTAATCTACTTGAATTCTTTAAGGGAGTCAACAAACATGTGGACGAGGGGGTGTCCAGTGGATGTGTACTTAGATTTTCAGAAAATCTTGACATGGTCCCTCACCAAAAGCTCTTAAGGAAAGTAAGATGTCACAGGATAAGAAGAAAGGTCCTCTCATGGATTGGTAACTGGTTAATATATAGGAAATAACGGGTAGGAATAAATGGTCAGTTTTCAAAATGGAGAGAGGTAAATAGTGGTGTCCCACAGGGATCTGTACTGGGACCAGTCCTATTCAACATATTCATAAATAATCTGGAAAAGAGGCAAACAGTGAGGTGGCAATTTTTTCAGATGATACAAAAGTGCTCATAGTTAAATCCAGAGCAGACTATAGCTCTTTGCAAAGGGATCTCACAAAACTGGGTGCCAGGGCAACAATATGGCAGATGAAATTCAATGTTGATAAATGCAAAATAATGCACACTGGAAAACATAATCCCAACTGTGCATATCAAATGATGGGGTCTAAATTAGCTGTTACCTCTCAAGAAAGAGATCTTGGAGTCATTGTGGATAGTTCTCTGAAAACATCCACTCAGTGTGCGGCGGCAGTCAAAAATGCTAGCGATGTTGGGAATCATTAGGAAAGGGATAGATGAGACAGAAAATGTCATATTGCCTCTCTATAAATCCATGGTACACCCACATTTTGAATACCGCATGCAAATTTGGTTGCCCCATCTCCAAAAAGATATATAAGAATTGGAAAAGGTTCAGAAAAGGGCAACAAAAATTATTAGGGGTATAGAACAGCTTCCGTATGAGGAGAGATTAATAAAATTGGGACTTTTCTGTTTGAAAAAGAGACTAAGGGGGGAATATGATAGAGGTCTATAATATCATGACTGGTGTGGAGAAAGTAAAGAAGGAAGTGTTATTTACTCCTTCTCATAACCATTAAGTTAGGCCCATGCAATGTGTTGGAAATTGAGTGGCATCTGGTGACCTTATAGTCCTTTCTCCCACTGAACAAAGCCCAAGTTCTTACAGACAGAGCCATGACTGTTTTCTGCATCAGCTAGTAGGGACTTGCTCAGTCTCAAATTCTTTGCAAAGAGATAATAGTTCTACTGAATGGGTTTCTACTGAATGGGTGTCTGCTGCACCACTTCTTCTAAATAGCCCTACGCCTAGGAAGAGAAAACAGCCTTATCACCAATCAAAAAACACAGCAGCAGCTCAAATAGTTCCTTAAACCAGAGGTAGTCAATTATTTTTTGTCAAGGTTCAGATTTCTTGGTCAAGGTCCAGACTCCAGCAAAACATTTTTCACAGTGAAAGTGCTCCTGTTCAACAAACGTATATAATGCTGTGCATTAATAATATACCCCTTTTCTTATTATTTTTTAGTGCACTAACTGAAAAATAAAATCAAACTATGTATAACCTAAAAATAACTTCCAAAAAAGATGTAATAAATTACATCTGAGACTTTGAGAAAGTACATAGATAAAATGTCAAGTAGATGCAAATATTAGCATTAAAACATTTTCAGACACTTTCAGTTTACAAAGACTATTGGCTTTGGTTTTGTCAAATAAAATTATTGTAGGCATATATGTATATAGATATGAATAATTACTGTGAAATACCTGTTAAAACTAGATCACTACTGAAAATGTAATTTTGTATGGCAATACAAATTATAAATAAAATTATATATGAATAATGTAGAATTATAATATTCACCATCAGTGGGAAAAGGGACAGGTCCTCTGCTGGAGAAGGGCCTTGACATTTGGAGTGAGTTAAGTCAAGGCAAGATTGAGGCAATTGTACAGATGTTTATCAGGCAAAACAGCGCAATTACGCAATTTTATGTTGTTCGTTGTTGAGAATGCTGACTCTCGCACATATGTCGAGCCAAACATAGTCAAGATGTTAAATGGCACCTTCCTCAAGTGTGGTTACTTGGAGTCCAGCACAAGGGTTGTCCAGAAAGTTTGTCAGATGTAGTTTGTGTGACGCACCTTAAGCACTTCATTCACTTGTAAATCAGTAAGTTCCCGCTGTAGTTTTGCTTTTTCAGCATCTGGAAAGGATACTTTTGCTTGATTGCACCAAGTGCCATGTGCTTGGACCATGAATGGGTTCTTAACAAATAGGATGATGTCTTTAACACTTTTAAATTCTTGGAACCTCTCCTGGAAGTTTTGAAAAAGCCTGTCCAGAGAGTACACTATCTGATTCACATCGGTAGTGTCCCAGCAACTTAGCAGCATCAAGAAATGCAGCATCTCCCCAGTTTCCAAATTACTTTTGAAGAGACTCCGTTTGTTTTGAAATGCACTGATGTGGTAGAAATCCACTACGTTTTTATTTCGCCCGTGTAGCTTTACGTTGAAATAATTTAAGTAGCCTGTCAAATCAACAAGGAAGGCCAGGATGCTCATGCTTGTGGTATCCCTCAAAAATGTATCTCTTCTGCCTTTTTCCCTGGACTTTTATGTAGCTATTCTTTCACATGAACTCTAATTTCCCACAGTCTTCTTAGTACTTCCCCTCTGTTCAGCCAGTGGATGTCATTATCAACCAACAGGTCGTCATAATCGGCAGATACTTCCGAAAGAAAGCTTTTGAGCTATGTTGCAGTGCTGACTTGGACCGAAGGAAGTTGACAAGTTTTATCACCATTGACATTACATTAGCTTACTCATGGTTAAGCTTTGCACAGAGTGCAGTTTGATGGATTACAGTGATAGAAAATCAACTTGGGATTCAGTACCAATCATGGCAGGAGCGCTATCTGTTGTAATTGACCCAATCTGAGTCATGTCTAATCCTTCATTAGACAAAGTTTGAACAGAACTAAACAAATCCTCACCTGTCATGGGATTGTTATGCGGTATAAAGAACAGCAAATCTTCCATAAATTTCTCTCCAAAAAAAAAAAAATCTGAAGGTGTCAACATCTTTCTTCTCCGCAAAAAGGGTTTCAGCTGTAGTAGTCATACACTGCTTAATAATGTTCACATCTGTAAAAGATTTCCTGTGTTTTGCCATTACCCGCACACACCTCAGTGAAGCTTCAGTTGCATTTTCCTGAGTGCAAGTAGCTTTTGAAATATTTGTGCTCTGAAAATATTCATCTTTTAATTAAGTGATCTTGTCTGATCTTAAATGGGAGCCCGGTGGATATTTGCAGTTAAAATCCATATGCTTTGTTTCATAGTGCCGTTTGATGTTCCCACGTTTAACCACCACCACAGTCTGTTTACAACATAAACATACTGGTCAAGCCTTTGGATGTTGTGGCAAAATAAAACAGTAAGCGTTAGTCCACTCTTCTTTAAATGAACAGTTTTTGGTGTCAACTTCCTTCCCCCCCCCCCCCCGCCATGTTTAAACACAGTACCATTAAACATCAAACACACCAGAGGCAGGACTACAGCTTTCAACAGTGTAAATGAGCCTATGAACATACTCTTGGTTTTTTATTGGCAGAAAGTGATGATAGGTCAAGTTAAGCAAATAAGGAATCAATCATTAATTCACAGTACTGGAAATCGCATTGTGAGAGAATGAGAGGGAGCAGTGGAGTTGAGTATTCTTTAAATCTTTAAGAATCAAAAACCAAGAATCAGCATTTCCTGATACCACCTTCTAATGTGTAGTAATAGTACCAATGTGTAGTACTACTTGCACAGATACTCCAAACTTTCCCGGTACCAAGTTGTTAAACGATGCATTAATTGTAAATTTGATCATAATGTTTTTCTTCTCTGCAGCTGGGTAGCCATTAAAACCATTGTGTTCATTGAGAGAAAATATTCTGTCCTTACACCCATTTGATTTTGTGATTTATGTATTCTAACTGCTCAGTAGTGGCACTATAGGTTTGTCAGCATAGCAAGACATCTTTTTAGATGGTTTATCTGCTGTAATAAAATGAATTCTGTGCTGAAATTTTGCAGTTGGATTTCTTTCTGTAAAGGCAGTTTTGTAAGGAGAAAAATCATTTTTGTCCATTTGTTTCAAATATTTATTCCTTAATACAGATTGAGTCCTTTAAAATATTTTTTACTTGCTGTTGACATTTAAAAATTAACTGAATTGATATTCTGTGTGGTATTCATTAATACTATAGACGGGTATGTATATAATTAGAGAAGCTCCTTACTATGTGTTACAATATTATCTACCAAGTGCAAAATATGCATCTACATTTTTTAAAATATGCATTTATATAGTGTGACAAAGTTCCTCCTCTACCTTGGTGAGTTCTGCGCTTATTGGCGGATTTTGATCACCTCAGAGATCTTCCCCTCTGGTAGAACCCACAGTCAAATTCCTCCTGTGTCTGATCAGGAGTTGGGAGGTTTGGGGGGAACCCGGGCCCACCCTCTACTCCGGGTTCCAGCCCAGGGCCCTGTGGATTGCAGCTGTCTATAGGGTTTCCTGTAACAGCTGCGTGACAGCTACAACTCCCTGGGCTACTTCCCCACAGCCTCCGCCCAACACCTTCTTTATGCTTACTGCAGGACCTTCCTCCTGATGGTCTGCTGATGCTTGTACTGCTCAGTCCTTCAACTCTTCTCACTCTCAACTCCTTGTGTGCCTCTTGCTCCCAGCTCCTCGCACGCAACACCACAAACTGAAGGGAGCTCCTTTAAAACCCAGGTGCCCTGATTAGCCTGCCTGTCTTAATGGATTCTAGCAGGTTCTTCTTAATTGGCTCCAGGTGTCCTAATTAGCCTGCCTGCCTTAAATTGGTTCCAGAAAGTTCCTGCTTGTTTTAGTGCAGCCCCTGGTCTGGTCACTCGGAACAGAAAACTATTCATCCAATGGCCAGTATATTTGCCTTCTATCAGACTTCTGTACCCCACTTGTCTGGGTCTGTCACAATAGGTTGCAGCGGAGTTGGTCTGATTTATTCATGTTGGCTCATAACATTCCAACAGATGTTTCTATAAGTATTATGTTAACATGTTTACTGCTTTATTACCACCACTGCCACCAAAATCAAGGTACAGTAACATTTGGGAAATGAACCATGGTGATGAAAAAGGAAAAGTAGACAAGAAACACAAGTATTTGTATTTATGGCTTCCATTTTCAAACAAGGAAAATGTGAAAAGAAACCAAAACATTTACAGAATTGCTTTGAATATGGAAATTTCAAATCAGAGCACAGTCGCATTGATTTTTCTGAAACACGAATGGCAAAGAAGGAAGATTCATAGGTTGCTTCCAGATGGAGAGCAGTCAGGTGGGACTCTGGGATACAAGTTGTTATATGTTTGAGACAATCGCAAATTATATTACATGTAATACTGATGTTACGTAACTGCGTTCATATATTGTAGATAATTTTATTACTAGAATTTTTTAAAAAATATTCCCAACAGTAAATACGTTCACCGAAATCCACAAAAACTGGGAAATTCAGAGCGGAAAGATAGCCTTTGGCTTGGTAGTCTATTCTTACCTATTATGCAATATTATTATGTATAGCAGTGGTTCTCAAACTTTAGCAACCCCCATTTTGATTTAAAAATTTTTGCAGCCCCCACCCCGCCCCAAGCTGGCTTCTTATTTTTCTGGGGGTGCTCAAACCCCACTTAGCCCCTGGCCCTGCCCCCCCCCACTTCTTCTCCCCCCTCCATCCCTGCCCCTCCTCTTCCCTACCTCTTTCCACCCCTTCCCCCGAGCACACTCCATGCCTGCTCCTTCTCCTCCCTTCTAGCACCTCCTGCACACCATTGAACAGCTGTTCCGTGGCATGCAGGAGGCACTGGGCGGGGGGGGGGGGGAGGAGTTCATCAACAGGGCCAGGGGCTCCGGACATGACTCACGAACCCCCTGGAGTACTCTTGTGGACCCCCAGTGGTCCGCGGACCCCAGTTTGAGAACCACTGAAGTATAGCATATGCAAAATGGGCAAAGAATTTTAACACGTGTTTTAAATTGGTCATAGTTTAGGATGTTTTGTAAATATAGGGCCACTAATACTGTCTCACAAATGTGGATTAACTACTGTGGAGCTACAACTCTTGATGCTTCCAAAAGAACAGCTGCATAGCATGTATGAGTTAGTGTATTATCTTGTGACTATTGATGCTGTCGTTTTAAAAAAAAAAAGTTCTGTAGTAAAATTGCAGGTTTGTTTTATTATGTATATGAATCAGAACTGGGCAGGAAACAGTTTTGCCATCCCACAAAGATTTCTGAAATTTCAAAATTCAACTTGTCTGTCTCTCTCTCTCTCTCTCTCTCCCCCCCGCCCCCATCCCCTCCACTCCCTGCCCCCAAGAAAATCTTCCTGATGAAATTTTTGTCAAAATGACTGACATTTCCTGACCAAAAAAAATGTACATCAAAAAATTCCTGACTAGGTCTAGTATGTAATGCTGTTAGAAGTGGCATTTCAGCAAAGTACTTAGATACCTCTTTAAGTCCTGTTGAAGTCAAGTGCTTTATCGACTGAGGATAGAGTGAGGTCTGTGACTAAATATTTTGCTCATTTGGGACCAGAAATGTGTAGACATTACTCTATAAATGCCCATTAATAATTTTGCATTTTCCAGTGGCTTTGGCTAAGTTTTATAATTCAAAAGTAAAAGTTAAAATATTAATTGATTAATATAACTGTATGCAAAAGTGATGGGCACATCCCAGAAAAGTGTGTTGCATTCTTACTGTCCCCAGGAGTGCATGGGCAGGAATATATATTGTAGCCATATCTTCATAACTGCTATGTAGTTATTACAAACAGGAAAATAAAGCAGGTTGTTCACTGTCCAGTGTTATCCATGCATCTGGTATACACAATACAGGTAAAATAACTTTCCTCAAACATTTGAAAATCTGCCCCAAAGATGCTTTTGTGCCTATCTTGCCTTTAAAATTTGTTCTTGGCTTTGTCTAGGATTCAGGTCTTTAACACTAAATAGTTTCAAAATTATTCTAGTGAAATTCTTTATGCTGCCTCCAGAGGTCTCATTTTATCATACATGCGAAACAGAAGGGGGGAAAAAGCTTACATTGGTTATGATAACGTTGACTTTAGAATTCAGTGTTTACATTTAAACCAAATTTGGAAGTGGTAGTCACAGAAGAGAATTTTCACTATATTCCGTTACATTACAATTTAATTTGAATTTGGTTTTCTTCAATGTATATGCATCTGTGTACAATAGGGTTTTTAGTAGAATCGCCAGAAAATTTTCCCCACGTACAGAATTTTTTGTAGGTTTTGTGAAAAAACAAGAAGTAATGTGGTTTTTTACTAGCTTTAATCATTTGCAAAAATAAAACTTAAGTGTTATAGTGAAGATGATACTTATAATCAAAGAGGTAAATTCTGCTGAATTCGGTTTCTTTCTTTCTTTCTTTCTTTCTTTCTTTCTTTCCCTGTTGACTCTCATTCCACAGTGATCAGCAGTGTTCACATTCATAACAGGGAGAGCTCGGAGGTGAAAGAGCTACATGCTGTATCTCAGGCAAAAGTATTCCGAATTTATCAGACTTTTCATTGTCTGATCTTACATATCATGATGATTTTGCCTTCCATACATTTCAGTGGAAGGAATAGTTTGTATATGTGATGGATTGGACTCCCCACCCATTCCGGGATGCCTCCTGATGTACTGGGGTTTCACTGAGCCCCTCTTGCTCCACCACCTGGACTTCCTCTCACTGTTTTGCTGAATTAGGCTTCTTGCAGCACAGACACGCGCAGACATCGATAGGGACGCACCAGCTGTAGAATCACACAGAGGCTGCAAGCAGCTGTCTATGGCAGTGTTTCCCAAACGTTTTGGCCACGGAACACTTTTTAGCCTATTACGGAACACTTATAATATTATTTTGTCGTCATTTGGTTTTCAAATAAAAAATTGCGTTATTTATGCTCAAATATATTTTATTTTATAAAACAAAGCAAAAATACAAATTTAAAATAACTTGAACTAATAATTTCTAACTGGAAAGCGCGTATAAAGTAGTACAAAAATCAAGTGCAAGAGTCAAAATTAAAAACATTAAAAAAATACACCATGATATTCAATACAAGATCTATCAATAACCGAAAAAAGTTTTATGTTAAATTATAATAATTCAAAGAGTTGTAAACACTTCAAATATGGCAAACTTAAAATTAAAAAAAAATTAGAGACCCTTTTTTAAAATTACGATTCTTTCACGGAACACCTA
This sequence comes from Chelydra serpentina, assembly GCA_037349315.1. NCBI lineage: Eukaryota > Metazoa > Chordata > Testudines > Chelydridae > Chelydra > Chelydra serpentina. The sequence goes on along the minus strand of JBAIAC010000004.1, from coordinate 149,321,440 downwards.
TTCACATCGAGCGGAACACCAGTGTTCCACGGAACACAGTTTAGGAAACGCTGCTCTATGGGAAAGCTCAGCTAGGAAATTTCCCAGCACTCATGTGCACTTCCCTTTTGGGGTGTAAACCCAAAATAATATTGTCTTGCACTGTATAGAAAGATCTGCACAGCAGAAGCTCATAAAAATCGCCCTCTTCCTCAATGTGGAGAGAGAGATGCACAGCTTCCCCCCTCCCCTCCCCCCCCCCGATATGAATTGCGCAAGCTGGGTTATGTTATATACAAGAAATAAGTGTATTAACTACAAAAGGCAAATTTTAAGTGATTATAAGGGATAGCAAACCGAACAAAGCAGATCACTAAGCAAATAAAACAAAACACACAAACTAAGCTTGATTCGTTAAAGAAACAGGTTACAAAATGTAATTTCTCACCCTAAATGTTGACTTAGGCAGGATGCAGAGTTTCTGTAGCTTAGAGTTCGTTATTTCTCTTACAGATTAGACTTCTGTCCTTCTCTCTTCAGGTACTTTAAGCAGTCATTCTTCTTGGGTGGGAACGCAGTGAAGGGAGAGTCCTGATTGCCTTGCTTCCCAGCCTTAAATAGAATTTACATAAGGCGAGAAGCCTTTGTTTCCAGTGGAAAAGTACGAGCAGTGTCCAAAGTGGTATTTTGCATTAGGTGATATTATCACCTGACCTTGCAGTGTTGAAGCAACCATGAAACCAACTTTTTTTGCAATGTCCACAGGAAGGAACTCCAGGAAGATGGGAGATCCACACCTTTAAAGACTCATTATCTTTTTCTAATGACCCATCAAGGCTGATTGCTTATTATCTGGTGGACATTTTCCCAAGTATACACATAGTTATAATTGTTACATAGTTAATATTCCTAACTCCAGACACAGAAATGATTCATGCATAAAATTGGAGAATCTCATTCAGTAAATTATAACCTTTCCAATAATATCTTACAAGACCCCATCTTGCATAAAATTTATCTTAGGGCATATTCATATCATAACAATATTTCTATGAAGAATATGGAGTCTCACGCCACAGTATATTTTTTTCCTTTTGTTAAAATATGAAGACTTAAATTAAAGCTCTGTTGCCGAATAATGCTATAAAGTGCCAGCCTTATTTTTAGCTGGAGTCAGAAGTGACAATATGCTAATATCATGATAGAATTTTGAAGTGGGTGCAGAATGATTACAAAAGACAGCACAGGCAGTAGTATGTTGTGGCATTGCTTACATCACTCTTAAGATTGTTAAAAGCTTAATATTATAACCGCCTCTTGACTTCTTGTTTAAAAATAAAAATTAGTGCCGTCAATTAATCGCAGTTTTAATTGCCCTGTTAAACAATAGAAGACCAGTTGAAATTTATTAAGTATGTTGGATGTTTTCCTACATTTTCATGTATATTGTGTATATATATTGTAGTTGAAATCAAAGTGAATATAATTTTTATTACAAATATTTCCACTGTAAAAATGATAAACAAGTACTCTAGTGCAATCTCTTTATCATGAAAGTATAACTTACATATATAGATTTTTTTTGTTACATAACTGTACTCAAAAACAAAACAACGTAAAACTTCAGAGCCTACATGTCCACTCAGTCCTGCTTCTTGTTCAGCCAATCGCTAAGACAAACAGGTTTGTTTACATTTACAGGAGATAATGCTGCCCTCTTCTTATTTACAATGTCACCAGTAAGTAAGAACAGGCATTTGCATGGCACTTTTGTAGTCAGCATTGCAAGGTATTTACATGCCAGATATGCTAAACAGTCGTATGCCCCTTCGTGCTTCGGCAGCCACTCTAGAGGACGTGCTTCCATGCTGATGATGCTCATTTAAAAAAAAAAGCCTTAATTAAATTTGTATGTCCCCTGCTGTTTTACTTGCATTCTGCCATATATTTAAATTACAGCAGTCTCAGATGATGACCCAGCACATGTTCATTTTAAGAACACATTCACATTCACTGCTGGTGGCATCTAACTCAGATAATGAAAATAAACAGGCGTCAGTCTGCACTGCTTTGGATTCTTACCAAGCAGAACCCATCATCAGCATGGACACGTGTCCCCTGGAATGTTGGTTGAAGCATGAAGGGACATATGAATCTTTAATGCATCTGGCACGTAAATATCTTGGGACGCAGGCTACAAGTGCCATGAGAATGCCTGTTCTCACTTTCAGGTGATATTGTAAACAAGAAGCGAGCAGCATTATCTCCTGCAAATGTAAACAAACTTGTTTGTCTGAGCGATTAGCTGAACAAGAAGTAGGACTGAGTGGACTGGCAGGCTCTAAATTTTATTTTTGAATGCATGTTTCTTTTTGTACACAATTCTACATTTGTAAGATCAGCTTTCATGATAGAGATTGCACTAAGTACTTGTATTAGGTGAATTGAAAAATACGATTTCTTTTGTTTTTTACTTTGCAAAAACTTGTAATCAAAAATAAATATAAAGTGAGCACTGTACACTTTGTATTCTGTGTTGTAATTGAAATCAATATATTTGAAAATGTAGAAAACATCCAAAAATATTTAAATAAATAGTATTCTGTTATTGTTAACAGTGCGATTAATTGCGATTAATATTTTTTAGTCTCTTGACAGCCCTAATAAAACTTTTTTTAAAAAAGGTCAGTTCAACTGTATTTCTCATTTTCCAGTAACATTGCAGAGTTTCAAGTGCTATTGGTCCCTACTCCCAGGCAGAGTTGCTCCCTACACCCAGCCATGAGAGAAAGAGAGAGAAGGTACTTAATTTTCTGATGGTGATACTCTGGTTCCGGTGCTCTGGGACTTAAAGAGCCATCTTCTCCTTCTGATATCTGTGCATGTCCTCTGTGCTAGGATCTGTCCCTGTCTACATGGTGCTGGGGCCCTGTTATATTTGTGGTTCTTTCATCCCTTTCCCAGACTCTATGGCGAGCCCTCAGTTGGTTCAGGGATTTGTGTGAGGGGTGTATAGGGCTTCAGGGAATATGCAAGAAATTTATTTTGGCCTAGTGAGACTGTAGTGTCTTCTCTGAGGAGCTTCTCCATACTGTGCAACACATGCACCCTTTCTATGTATAATTTCAAATGTAGTCTCAGGCTAGGTGGTCCCTGCTGGAATTTCCCAGTGCAGGGAGTGATCTGCCCCTATTTGTTTGTTGCTAAAAACAGTGCAGCAAGAGTGCTCTTCCTTTTGGGGGTTTCAAGACTAAATTCAAGATTAAATTCACTGTTGTTTAGGGGAAGTTAGTTATTCACTTCATTTCTTAAATATACTATTGAATCACCAGAATAATTAACATTTCACTTCTCCCATATTCTCCTCCCAGAAAACATACCAATTTACAAGTTAAAACTAGGAGTGCAATTAAATTGAGTATGAAAACAAAGGTTGTTTACTAGAGCCAGAAACATTTTTATATGCTGATAACTCAAACCTGGCCTTTATTCCTTAAAGGTCCATCACCAAAGGCTCTTACGTAAATTAAGTTGTCAAAGGATAAGAGGGAATATCCTTTCATGGATTGATACCTGGTTAAAAGACAGGGAACAAAGGGTAGGAATAAATGGTAAATTTTCAGAATGGAGAGGGGTAACTAGTGGTGTTCCTCAAGGGTCAGTCCTAGGACCAATCCTATTCAATTTATTCATAAATGATCTGGAGAAAGGGGTAAACAGTGAGGGTGGCAAAGTTTGCAGATGATACTAAACTGCTCAAGATAGTTAAGACCAAAGCAGACTGTGAAGAACTTCAAAAAGATCACAAAAAACAAGTGATTGGGCAACAAAATGGCAAATGAAATTTAATGTGGATAAATGTAAAGTAATGCACATTGGGAAAAATAACCCCAACTATATATACAATATGATGAGGGCTAATTGAGCTATAACTAATCAGGAAAAAGATCTTGGAGTCATTGTGAGTAGTTCTCTGAAGACGTCCACGCAGTGTGAAGCAGCAGTCAAAAAAGCAAACAGGATGTTAGGAATCCATTAAAAAAGGGATAGAGAATAAGACAGAGAATATCTTATTTCCCTTATATAAATCCATGGTACGCCCACATCTTGAATACTGCGTACAGATGTGGTCTCCTCATCTCAAAAAAGATATACTAGCATTAGAAAAGGTTCAGAAAAGGGCAACTAAAATGATTAGGGGTCTGGAACGGGTCCCATATGAGGAGAGATTAAAGAGGCTAGGACTTTTTACCTAGGAAAAGAAGAGACTAAGGGGGGATATGATAGAGGTATATAAAATCATGAGTGGTGTGGAGAAAGTGAATAAGGAAAAGTTATTTACTTGTTCCCATAATTTAAGAACTAGGGGCCACCAAATAAAATTAATGGGGAGCAGGTTTAAAACAAAAGGAAGTTCTTCTTCACACAGTGCACAGTCAACCTGTGGAACTCCTTGCCTGAGGAGGTTGTGAAGGGTAGGACTATAAGAGGATTTAAAAGAGAACTGGATAAATTCATGGAGGTTAAGTCCATTAATGGGCTATTAGCCAGGATGGGTAAGGAATGGTGTCCCTAGCCTCTGTTTGTCAGAGGGTGGAAATAGATGGCAGGAGAGAGATCACTTTGATCATTACCTGTTAGGTTCACTCCCTCTGGGGCACCTGGCATTGGCCACTGTTGATAGACAGGATACTGGGCTGGATGCACCTTTGGTCTGACCCAGTATGGCCATTCTTATGTTCTTATGAAATACTTTGCTTAGGATTGGTCTTTAAGTTTTAGAATAGCTAAGCTATTAAAGGATTTGTCAAGTTTGACAGGTCCAAAGTGGAATACACATAAATGTTTCCTTACTTACCTTCCGTGTGTGTAATGCACATAGTGTGAGAGTACGTGTGTATTTACAAAATTTAGAGAAAGACGGAGACAGTCACGATGTTGCACTCATTGAAGTCAATGAAAAATTTGCCACTAACGTCAATAGAAGGGCAGCCTGAGGCCCATAAAATGTATATAGAGACATCTGCAGGAATCCCACTGAAATCAGTGAGGGTGTCATAATCTGGCAGTTATGACGAATAGTACTTCAAGAATAGTTGTATTGAAATCCGTGTACTATTCAGCATGATTAAGAGTGGCGGGGTGGGTATTGTACAATGCCCAATCATATTATTGGTTGCCATCTTTGGGATTAAATGTAAAATAGAGGTCCAAACTACTTGTCATTCAAGTCTCTTATCATGTGGCACACTTCACAGGTGTAGAGTGAATAATCCTGGTGTTTTAGTCAAATTTCAGTTTGAGTAATTACAGTCCGCCTGCTTGAATTGTCATGTATAGAAATTTGTCCAGCAGAATAAACATGCATCAGAACACACCATTATATAAAGGCATTTTGAAATGTGATTGTGATATCATGACATAACTTTCCACAGTTGTCCAATGTTGTTTCAGGATCTGTTGTTTCTCCACAAGATTGATTTGCAGGGCATGATATTATACCGTCCAAACTGATATAACTCAATCCCAGAAGAGGAAAACGTTGAAGCTTATAGCCTACTTGAAATTCTCTTTCAGTTTAATGGGATAAGGTAGACACTTCCTGCCTAAAAATGTCAACTTGTCTTTCTTTGTTTAGAAGTTGCTATCTTCCACTTCATACTGTGTGTGTGTGTGTATGTATGTATGTACTAGCATGTAAAGTACTTTGGGGTCCCCTAGAATGAAAAAAGTTGTATAAAGGTAAATTTTTAATAAATAAAATGAAGAAAAAAAACTATTGTAATTTTATTTAAAAGCAATACCAACAAACACTGTATTCATCAAGAAATAAGTACAGATTTGTGTTTTTACCTTTACTTTAAAGTTTCCAAGATTTATCAGTACACCATAGTAGAAATTTTTTTAAACAAGATCACTGGTTAAAATCCAACCAAGGTCAACATTGGCCAACATCATTATTATCAGAAGGCTTTTTAATTGGAACAGGGTGACTTTTTTGGCCAAAACTTTTTTTGATCAAAAATGGAGATTTGGGTTTAGGCAAACATTTCAAAGTTGTTTACTTTGCCAAATTGTTTTAGTCAAGACAAAGCTGGGGAAAAAAATGATGTTGACATTTTCTTTAAACTAAAAATTTTGATTTTCTTTTATTCAAAATGACTTTTTGAAATTTGTTTTAAAAATTAAAATTGTTAAAAACTCAGAAACAAAACACTTAGTTTGGTGTTGAACAAAACATTGCATTCAACCCCCCAAAATTTTCTTTTTAAACTTTTGGTTCACTGAAAAAAAATTTAAATTGATTTTGGATTAATCTAAAACAATTTTTTTTTTCAAAATTTTCAGCACTTCCAGCAAACCAAAAATCAGCTTTTCACACAGTTCTATATTTAATGGCCTGATTGAAATACATTCATGGTCTCAGATCAGATCCCACTATACACATTTGTACATCACAAAAGTCGCAAATAAAATTGCTAAAAGTTCCAATAAGTGCTATCTTAACATAGTGGTTGTGTTAAAATTGAATTTCCCCCTCCTCACAAAGGTGATAACTCCAGGTAAGCATTATAATTTGGTAGGACAATATGGAAAAGTTTAATTTCTGCTGCTTGTTCTGTACCTGTCCTATATATACACAATGTCAGTCTCCAGAGGAGCATCTTTCACAAGTAAATCTCACACACATTATTAAAACAAAAAAGCCCACCATTACATCTGATAGGCTCAAATCTTGCTCTTATAGCTTCAAAGCTGAAGAATATTTCTCATGATGTCCTGATTGCAGAGTGATTACTTTTTTACAAAACAATATTACAATAACAAAATTAATGATGATGGCTTTACAAAAACAAATGTAAAGCAGGTTTTTCTATAATCAAGAACACTTCCCCTCGATTTTGGCTTTCCCCAAAGCTGACATTCAGAACAAATTGAAACTCTGAATTCTCATGCTACTATTTGGTTCACTGAAGATATCCCAGAATTTACCATTATGATAACACGGTTTCTATAGATGGTAACCTTTGAAATGAGGTTTCTGGATTTAAATTAATATATTCTTTAAAAAAAAAAAAAATCAAATGAACGTCTTTTCTTGTTTTTGTTCAGTTCCCTCCGTGCCTGATGAGTAGGGATATTCAATCTACTTTCAACCTGTACTTAACATTTTATTTTTGCTTTTCATTTCATTTGTAGTTTCTGTCGGCTAGTTCTGATCAGAAAAGAAATACAAATGTATAAGCAGTTTGATTTGTGAGTGTTCTAGAGAGAAGGATGCAGTTTCTTGTGGGCTCATAGGCTAGTGTGTGGAAACAGAGCAAAGAGACCATGTGACCTACTGGTTTATGGACGAAGACATAACTGAGCTATGATTGTCTACCAGCTTTGACATTATTTCTATAAATTCTGAAAAGCAGATTAAAAATTGCTATAAGAATCCTTTAGGAACTTCGCTAAAAATCAATCTTAAATATTTGTATGTTAATATGTTCAAGAAAAATGCAAATGTTGAGACTGTAAGTAAAACTTAAAATAAAATTATAAGAATCACATTATTTCTAAAGATGATGCAAAAGACACCCACAACTTTGAAATGTAATAATATAGGGTTACCAGTAATTGTGATTTAGTGAACACATTTATATCCAGCTGCACCAAATCTGAACAATAATAGATTTACAGAAAAACTACTCTAAAATGATGTCCAAAATGTAAAACAGACAGTGTGTGAAATCTTGGTTCCATTGAGGCAATAGGAGTTTTACCATTGACTGGAACCAGGATTTCCCCCAGTATTGAAAACATGCAAGTTTAGACATGCAACATGATGCCTTAGGACCCAGTCTTGCAGAGATGTAGTGAGCAGTCACATGGGTGTTTTAATCAAATTCAATACAACTACTCACTTGAATAAAGTTACTCAAATTGTACAAGATTAGACCCTTTATTTTGGAGTTTAAAACAAAATTCAGGCCTGGCCACCATTGTGGCCTATCACATTAGAGATTCAAGTTCCATTCTTAGACCAGCTCCCTCCCTCCCTCACTCACTCCCTAGTCATCAAGGCTATTTTAATGTTCTTAAAAATTTTACTCAGCCTGCACACATTAACTGCATACATCTTCTTGGTTTTAATCTTGAATTGGGCTATACAGTATGCAGTCCACATTTAATATTATTATTTGCATAACATCATTGGTGAGGCTGATACTTTAGTCATGTAAAAAGACATGGTCTCTGCCATAGGGGTATTATATTTGAAATAAATGTTTTTGGAAATATACAAGTAGATAACCTCAAAACCTAGGTGACTGGGATTGAACAGAGACCAGAACTGACAAAACACTGCTCATTTTAAATCCTCCTACATCCACAATAGCTTTATTTTGTGTTTACAGTTTTTGTAACTGTCTTTCGTTCTGAATTTCTTATCTTTGTTGAGATTTTGGTATACATGTACATTTTGAAATTATTAGATTTGTCAATAGAATTTTGAAACAAATCTTGGATAATCCCCCTCATCCTCTGCCGCTGCTGCCTCAAAATGTGAATTGCCTACTTTCCTGCATTTTCACTTTTTTTCCCCCTGAGTTAAGATTGGTGTTTAACATAATGAAGGTTCTGGAAGGCTAGAGGATTTCAAAATCAGTAATTGAATATTCTAATTTTGCTTAATAAACAAAATATAAAGCACATTTTTCCAATAAATGAACTAATAATTGTCTTGTTTTTTACCTTCTGTTTAAGCCACATATATAATAGATTGATACATTTTGCTGAAAGGGTTAGTTTAATAAATGCAGTTAAGATGCTGATTCATTTTTGAAGCCTGCTAAAATATATTTTTTTCAAAGACGTATTTATAAAATCTGTAATACATCAGTTTCATAGGTGGTTTGAATTAGATACAGATAAAGATTTACTTGTGCAAAATTCATCCTATCATGTGTGCATAGCTAGTAGTGCTAATAAATGTATACCAAGTGTTTGTGTGTGTGTGTAAAGCTGCTTGCGCACACATCAGTCACATTTTGAAAATTTGCCCCTGAAAGAAAATGCTCTAGATTAATCCTGCTTTAAATAAATCTTTAAATGAAAGTTTCAAACTTCATATTGATTTGTAATAATAAAAAAGTTAAGCTCTTTCTCTCACCAAAAATCCTTTAACATTTGTTTAAGCCGGTGAAGTATGACCTCCCATATTTGTAAAAAAGGAAGGAAAGGAGGGGGAAAGGCTTTTCTAGAGGCAGTATTACCAGCTCTGTATTGTTGTACATTCCTGTACACATGTACATCCAGTGTCAATTATCTAGTAGATTATCTGCTTGTCTTTTTGGGAAGTTGTTGTCCATTATATTTAAGCAATCAGATGAGGGAATTTTTCTTTAAAAAGCTTGAATGGGGGGTAATGGTAGTCGCAGTATCATGACGAGATTGCCCAGGTTTCATTTCTGAAATACTGTCACTCACACTTGAGTCCCCATGAAGTTTTCTACAAATAAGTCGGAATACAGTCTTACGAACAGTGCTGGACATTAGGAAATACATAACTGGATCTAAACAGCTGTTGAAAGCTGAAAATACAAGCATAATCTCATTGCATTTGTGAATTATCTCCTTCCAGTAACAAGATGTGTCTTGTAATTGTGATGTAATGTAGACAAATCGGAATACGTGAAATGGAACAAAACACAGGGTGAAAATAATAAGTACAATGAAGGAATTCTTTGCTGTGGTGCTGTACTTTCCGGCATTGGGAAAATTTGCTCTTTTCTTGGAAATTTTCAGAAGGTTCTTCGCAATTTTAACATATGAAAGTATTAGTAGAAAGAAAACTATCCAAAAGATTATAACAAGAATATAGTTTAAAATTGCTTCCATTTTTGCATTCTGTTTATCTCTGTAATGGAAGCACATAGTCGAATTGTATTCTTCCCTCTTAGCAGACTGAGCAACTGTCATTATGAGTCCTATTACTGCAATTGTCCACAACATGCAACAGATATATCTGCTTCGTGTAGCTGTTAACATTTTTGGACGTCGTATAGATTTGTTAATTTTTACATAACGATCCATGCTAATTAATCCCAGCAGTATGATGCTAATGTACATGTTCATATAAAATAGGGTTCCTACAATCTTGCAGAAAATCAATCCCAAAATCCATGTGTTTTTGTTAATATGATATAGTATACGAAAGGGGAGGCAGAAGATCAGTAGAAGGTCTGCAATGGCTACATTAAGCAGGTAAATCTGGATAGAATTTCTTTTGTGATTAATGAACAAAAAAGCAAACAAGGCTATAATATTGCCAACCAATCCAATGACAAAAATAATGGAGTAAAAAATGATGAAAACAAGAGACAATGAGCCTTCTTTTATGGAACAGACAGTAGCATTTAGGGTTTCTGAAGAGAAGTTTCTGGTTAGCTCAGTTTGGTAACTCCAGAAGACTTCCTTGTATGGAGAAGAGTTCAGGAACTCGGATGAAGTTGCCTCCATAGTCTGTTGGAGCTTTCTTACACTGTCCTATAAGGATGCAAAGGGAAATACTTAAGAATTGTTCACTGTGATATTAATTTTGTATGTTAAGTTACTTTGTCATAGGCACAGTATTAAATCAAATTATTTATAGATATTTAAAGGCAACAACAATAGTAGCAAATACAACTATCTATAATTATTAAGTACCGTCAGTTGTGCAGAAGAACTTTAAACCACATTTCAAAATTATTGAGGCACTTGTATGTTATAGCCGCTTCTTTTCACACTTCCACTGAGTGTGCAAAAGCAGATGCTGAAACAAAACTCATGCAAAAATTCATTTATAGTTATGTTGTAATTACTTTTTAAAATATAACTTTTTGTATGTTGTTTGAAAAACACTTTCTGTGTGGGAGAGGTAAGACAAACTGAGTTTGTTGGGAAACAGGAAACCACAGTAATACCAGAAGACAGAGGCTCGGCCTTGGCTTCACATTAGAGTTAGATATTTTTAATAGAAATGTCTAAAATAAGTGTTTTCCTGAAGGGGCAAAACAGCAATGAAAATAATAGAATGATGTACCTTTGATCAAATAAGTAATTGACTAACTTCTTCACTTTTGTACTTTGTGTGTATATTTCAATATTCTGAATATTTTGCTAATGACACTATTTAGTCTAAGTCTCTCTTTTGACATTACTTTAATTTATTTGAGTGCTAATGGGTTCTTCTGTTTTGTTTTTGTGTTTTTTGCTTAAGAACATCTGTCAAAATATGGAAATTAAAATACTGGGTTACACAGAGTAAACGACAGCTTCATTGAGTTTAGGGTTTGTTTGTTTTTAAGCCAGATCTTTGGTTTTGATAAACTCACCGTTTTACACTTGTTTGTACTCTTATAACTCTAACAGAACAACAGATTTTGGGGGGTAACGGTGGAGGGGAAAGTATCCCAAATTTCATTTTACAATAAACTTTCATCAATGTATTAACTCTTGAAAATGGAGTCTGCAATTGAATATGTGATACAGTTTTAACAGTGCAGATGGCAACAATATAATACAGAAGAAAAAATCTGAATATTGCTAAGAGCTAATAACATGTATAAAGATGTACACTTGAAAGATTCAGAATAATTGAATGGAAGATCTAAAATATTTTTGTATACCATGTTGGCTGTTCTTATGACAATAGTAAGTAATATACTGAAAATGACTTCACTATGTAAATAATCTTATACAGATTGTCATATTATTATATGTCTACAGTATTGTCATACTGCATTATGACAAACTATTGCAAAAGAAGTAGGTTTGATCTAATAGAGCGCATGTTTATTGCAATTGTACTTTTCAAGACCATCTTTCACTTTGCTAATTTAAGTGCTGTTCATGGGGGGAAAAACCTTGATACTATGATTTATATAGTTAGTTTTTTAAGCAAAATAGAGAAGTGAATATTAAGCAAGTTATATAAGTATTGCAGTCAAAGTTCTTATCTGCCAGGACAAATGCTATCACAGATATCAAATCAGACATAATTTACTTAAACTTTGAGGCTTCTAACTAAATGTTTTAAGTTCCTGAATGGTCAGTAGTACCTTTTTATAATCCATATTTCATCTGAAATTTGATTTAGCATATCTTTAATTAAAAGGGAAATACTCACATTCTGGTTATTTACGGAGCTCTTCTGCTGACTGTTTTCTAAAACCCTTTAAAAGGAAAGAGGAAGATAATGTGCATGTCTTATTAGAAAGCTATAGAAAAAGCTTCTCTGTGATCAGAATCAGCCCTCTCAGCTAGATAAACTTCCCGTGTTGCTGTGGTGATGTTTCTGACAAAGTTTTTTTTTTTTGGTTGTTGTTTTTGTTTGGTTGGGTATTTATTAAGGTTTTTACAGCTTATAAAACTGAGTCTCGGTTTAAAATAGTAGTTTTGTGTTTTGTTGTATCTTAATCCATTTTTCTGTATATATTGTTTTGTCCAGGGCTCACTCAATACAAGAGTAATTGGACATTTTGACTTTTATCTAGAAACTTTTGATGGCTTTCTTTTGGAAAAAGAATTAAGGTGCTGTTCGCTTGGATGTATCTGCCTCCAAAATTCTGATAATCAAAAACAATACCACATGCATAATTTGATTGGGTTGGAGTCAAGAGCTGCCTCTGGAATCTTCAGCTTTCAGTTAGGCTAATTAGGAAGCTGTATCTTATCAGGGGCTACTATTTTTTTCTTAAGAGTCTTGAGTTTTATATAAAACAATTCATAGGATTTATGAGAGTGCACTTCTGGTTCTCTGCCAATATGGCTCCTTCTTGCTGCTCCAAAGGCTGAGCCAAAGGCTGAAATGGTCATTTAACAAGCTATCTGGAGATTCTTCCAACACATGTTTTTTGTAGCCAGGGTTAAGAGGGCATGTCTGCAGTATCACTGCACTCCAGCGATCCCCAGCTGCTAGAGTAGCCCTCTTGGGACCATGGGCAGTCAGGCACAACATAGAACATCCCTAAAGCTGCTCTAAGATGTTTTCTGGCCTTCACTGATTCCAGAACTGGGAAACCACAAAGGTACCATAGAGCCTCATTTGGTTTAATGGGTTTTTTTAGTCACACAGGAAGGTTTTTGTGAATAAGCTGTAATATAGTTTATACTACTACTTAACAACTTAAACCATGGGAGAGCATTAGGAGCACATTTATACATCCTTTTTTTTATCATATACTTATATAGAAACACATCCCAGGGATAAGGGATTGGGGAATGTAGGGTGATACTCCTTGGAGAAGTATTATTGACTGGGATATGGAAGAAGGTGTTTTCTACCATGTGGTTTTCTTTTCATTATGATCCTGAATTAAACAGAATATTTTAATGTAGTAGAAATTGTTGAGCTTCATCAGAGAGAGCCTCCAATATAAAATAATGTCCATGTAATTAGTCATTATGTGTTTCTGGCCAAAGTAGATTTTTCCATAGTTGCACTCATCCATAGTGTGTTCAGCCTTGCATACTGGGAGGTTGTGTAGCGATTCTTCCAGATTCAAGAGGTCAGGTTCTTTGTAATCATATATGATGACTGATAAATACTCCATATTTAATTAAAATGCAGCTGGAACAATAAAAATGACTGTGTAACAAACTGTCCTCTTATTCAACAAATATGTTCCATATGTGCCAGAGGTTTAAGCAGATTAATGGCAGTGGCACTAACGTTAATTAAGCCTGTCACTTATTGATTATATAAGTTCCAACCTTTTCCAGAAGTTTGGTACTAGAGAGCAAGTCCTAGTACACATGGCAATACATTCCTGGAAACCCCAAAATCACCCATCGGCTGGGGAGGAGATGTTGCTCATCAATAGCTTTAATTTCTGCCGTAAATTATTCTCCAAAAAGCAATATGTAGTTTTGACATTGATCCATTTAAACATGCTAACCTTAATATGATTGATTTGACAGTTGTGAGGAAACACAAAAAATACTCCAAGGGTTCATTGTGCATGTGGAGCAATTTATACTCCTGGGGGAGTTCTGAACCACAAAGTTAAAAATTCTGCACACAATATTTTAAAATTCTGCATGTTGTATTTGTCAAAATAACACTATATAATCATGTCAGTTTCAATTATTTAGGTAATTTTTTTTTCAAAATACCTGTCAGCAACTATGTCTGTAACAATACAGACACATACAAAAGTTTCCCCAGAAATAGGGAGTTAAAGAAACCCCTATGACAAACCAGCTCCCTCCCTCCCAGAGCCCAGGCAGGGGGCCAGACACCCGCACCTCTTACCCTCCAGAGCTCAGCTGCAGGGCCACCCCCCAGCCCAGACACTCGCATCCTCTACCCTCCCAAAGCCCAGGGATCCTGAGGGAGAAATAGCCTAATGCTGGGTTCCAGGATTGTATAGAGTTTTCTGCATGCTGCCTCCTTCCTTCCTTCAGGGCAGGGAACTGCAGCTTCCAGGAACCCTCCCGCTCCCTCCCCCTCCCACCGGCAGTTTCTTCTGTTGGGGAACTGGGCTCTGCCGGGTCCACTGGCCCCCTAGTGGTGGCCAGCAGCTCTGCAGCCCATTTCTGTGGCGGGGGCGGGGAGAGAAAATTCTGCGCAGAACATTAATTCTGTGCAAATTCTGCATTGCTCAATTGCACAGAATTCCCCCAGGAGTAAACTTAGCTAGATGTATTAAATACTGGCTGCTGTTCCATAGCAGGTTATATATAATGCTGTCAAGCGATTAAAAAAATGTATCGTGATTCATTGCACTGTTAAACAATAATAGAATACCGTTTATTTAAATATTTTGGGTGTTTTCTACATTTTCAAATATAGTCATTTCAATTAAGATACAGAATACAAAGTGTACCGTGCTCGCTTATATTTATTTTTTATTACAAGTATTTGCACTGTAAAAAACCCAAAAGAAATCATATTTTTCAATTCACCTAATACAAGTATTGTAGTGCAATTTCTTTATCATGAAAGTTGAACTTACAAATGTAGAGTTGTGTACAAAAAAAATGCATTCAAAAATAAAACAATGTAAAATTTTAGAGCCTGCAAGTCCACTCAGTCCTACTTCTTGTTCAGCCAATCGCTCAGACAAACAAGTTTGTTTACATTTGCAGGAGATAATGCTGTCCGCTTCTTGTTTACAATGTCACCTGAAAGTGAGAACAGGCATTCTCGTGGCACTGTTGTAGCTGGCGTCGCAAGATATTCACGTGCCAGATGCGCTAAAGATTCATATGTCCCTTCATGCTTCAACAACAATTCAGGGGACATGTGTCCATGCTGATGATGGGTTCTGCTCGGTAACAATCCAAAGTAATGCAGACCGATGCCTGTTCATTTTCATTATCTGAGTCAGATACCAACAGCAGAAGGTTGATTTTCTTTTTTGGTGGCTTGAGTTCTGTAGTTTCCGCATCAGTGTGTTGCTCTTTTAAGACTTCTGAAAGCATGCTCCAAACCTCGTCCCTCTCAGATTTTGGAAGGCACTTCAGATTCTTAAACCTTGGGTTGAGTGTTGTAGCTATCTTTAGAAATCTCACATTGGTACCTTCTTTGCGTTTTGTCAAACCTGCAGTGAAAGTGTTCTTAAAATGAAGAACATGTGCTTGGTTGCTTGACGACTATGACATGAAATATATGGCAGAATGCGTGTAAAACTGAGCAGAGAACATAGTTTCCCCCCAAAGAGTTCAGTCACAAATGTATTATTTCTTTTAATGAGCGTCATCAGCATGGAAGCATGTCCTCTGGAATGGTGGCTGAAGCATGAAGGGGCATAGGAATGTTTAGCATATCTGGCATGTAAATACCTTGCAATGCCGGCTACAAAAGTGCCATGTAAATGCCTGTTCTCACTTTCTGGTGACATTTTAAATAAGAAGAGGGCAGCATTATCTCCTGTAAATGTAAACAAACTTGTTTGTCTTGCGATTGGCTGAACAAGAAGAACGACTGAGTGGACTTGTAGGCTCTGAAGTTTTACATTTGTTTCGTTTTTGAGTGCAGGTATGTAACAAAAAAAAAATCTACATTTGTAAATTGCACTTTCATGGAAAAGAGATTGCACTACAGTACTTGTATGAGGTAAATTGAAAAATACTATTTTGTTTATCATTTTTACAGTGCAAATATTTATACATTTTGATTTCAGTAACACAAAATACAATATATATGAAAATGTAGAAAAACATCCAAAATTAATAAATTGGTATTCTATTGTTTAACAGTGTCATTAAAACTGAGATTAATGGTGATTAATTTTTTTAATCAACAGCCTGTATATATGTAATTTTGCATTGATACACAAAGATTCCCTAACCTCCTGCCCCAAAATAGTTGCATAATACTATTAATTCCTGTATTTTCCATCTCAGTATTACTGTTAGTATGAATTGTGGAAGAGTAGAAGCACAAATGCCATACAGGGAATCCGTGTCAACACCTGAGTTGGTTTTTTATTTTTTCCCCCAAGGTCACTGTTTTCTAGATCTCATACAGGCAGCTTGCTTCCTTTTTGCAGGTTGAAATTTGTGCTGGTTATGTTGGGATGGACTTGAGCTCCAAAAGAAGGTTGTATGTTGTTTGTGTGAAACATAAGGTCTCACAGAGACAGGATGTTTCTGCTAAAGAACTGGAGCCACATCCTGTTGGAAAAGTTGGCAGACTTTCATGAAGTTCTTATTCTTCATATTGTCGTGACTTCAGGCTGTGTTCTCTGTGAGTACCGACTAGCCCTGATGAGGCCTTGCTGTGTTAAGGCAAGACCAGAGGGAAACCAGCAAGGGGTGAGGTGCTTATGCTGTACCAAAATAAAAGTTTGAAATGAAGAAGTAAAAAGACCCCATAGTAGACTCCATTCGACAGACAAAAACTTAAGCTTCTTTTTGATATATTCCAGAGATATTTTCAGTTCTTCAGGCTGGTTGGATTTTTTTGGTATTATAATCACGTCTGCTGGGTTTTCTCTTTTCAGCCACACTGCGTGCTACTTGCTTCAAAGGAGAATTCAGCACCTGTAAAGCTTGGTGGTTTTGGGGTAGCTATTCAGTTAGGGGAGTCTGGACTAGTAGCTGGAGGTAAGAATTTTATTTTGCATTTTGCCTTCAAAACCTTAAGCTGCTGAGTGTGTGTGGTGTGTGTGTGTGTGTGTGTGTGTAGTGCTATAGCATTAAAAATGAACATTTCCAAGAGGAACATGCCCTACAAATAAAAAATTCTGCAAACAGTTTAGTATGCAACTCATGCATTAAAGGTTTTATTAACTTTATAAATACATACTTGGTCGGTCTAAATTGTGAATTCATTAATAGTATACCTATATTTTATTGTGTAACTATAGGGAGAAATTCTCTATAAAGAGAAATTCCCTTAAAAATTACAAGTTTAATTGTTTTGATCAAGTTACAACTGAAAAAATCAGAAATTCTTCCATATCAGTATGTCCTTTCATCACAGTTGACACACACACAAAGAAATAAAACTGACATTAAGATTGAAATTAAAGGCAAGGGAATTGAATTAAGGGTTACTATAGCAACCTTAATGATGCTCTGTTGTGCCTAGGTGTTATAACACCTACACGTTCCAGTCACATATTGTGGTCACATGAGTTATAACCTGTGGATCTTTATAAATTGTAATGCTGTAGTATGGGTATTGCATACGAGTCTATTTCTTGATACATATATATTTACTGACAGAATGCTTACATTTTTCTGTGAATTTTATTTCCTCTAGCTACCTTCCATATTGTTCCAGACAGTAGGGTTATGCGATATTCAGCCTGCACAGATGAAGACCCAATCAGTTTTCTGATGACTTCATTGCCAGGGTAGGGGATTGGTGCCAAGGATTTCATTAGGTTTTCTTTCTACAACGGGGGGGCAGTTGCACTTCACCTCTAAGCTTCTTGAAGTGCTGCCTCAACTTTCTCTCCTCTAATGCTTGAATGGATCTGTTGCAATCTAGCTTCTGTACACTACACTGAAACCACGGACACCAACAACCTTCAGCCTTTTCTGGGTGTGTCTGAGATCCTCTTCTCTGTACTTGTCCTTCTGAGCCATTGTTTTTGAATAAGATAATTATTTCCTTCTCCTCCATTTACTTTTTTCCTGAGCTTTTTATGTCTTTGTGCTCTCTTGGTTTTCACCTTTTCCAGCAGCTTCTTCTGCATCTCTGCTTCTTCCCCTTTTTCAGTGATACTTCCTGAGCTTCTAGTTTTGATTCTTTCCTTTTCCTCCTCTGTCGATGAGTGACTTTATCTACTCCTTTTGTTTCAGCTATCATTACAGTGCTGCTGGTCTTACATGCCTTCCTGGATGTCCAACCATTATCCCAAGCTCCACCTGACAAAAACTAAGAACTCTCCCAAAGGTTCTTTTGCCCCTCCCTTTTCTGTCACCATATACAAGTCCATTATCCACCCATGACTGAGGCACTCAGCCTCTGTGATATGTTCATCTCCTATCAGTCCTTCTCCCTGTGCTACTGTTGTTTTTAAATCCTGTTGGTGGCTTTTTTGAAGCCTCTCTAAAATCTGTCCTCCTTATTCCCCCGTATGAAAATCTTCTTCTATGTCTTGGTCATAGTTTGCCACATCTAGCCTTTTTGCTGGCATTCCCTCACCATCAGCTTCAAATTCAAATCTGTTTCTTCATCACTTTCCAAGACCCTACAAACTTCACTCCACCTATGTATAGTATCAAGTCTTATTTGTACTACTCCTTCCTCCCAAGTTTCCCTCCTTAAGAGACTCCTTATCTTTCTTCTCTCATCTTCTTGTCCTCTTTCCTTATTCTTTGAACAGCATTCCTCATGTCTGGCAAACATCCTCTTCCTCCTCCAGAAATCTTTCCTTAAAGCATACTTTTTCACAAAACTTTGGAAGGATAACTTTTGCAGGAATTCTTCTCTTCGACTTTACGTCATCCTCTATATATCATATGGGTCTGAACTGTGCTGTTTGTAATCTCCTGGGAGAAGATTATCTACCTGCTTATTTGTTCGGAGCTTAGTATGTTGTCAGCACTCAACAATAAGTTCTATTTGTTCTTCTACTTTTATGTACTGTACATAAATTGTTTTGTAACTTAAAAAAAAAATGTTTCATCGCTCCTCATCTGTCAGGAGTCTCCTGTATGAATTATGGGAGCTACCGACTTTATAGACGAACAGGGAATTTATCAGCAGCATATCATCAGTTCCAACTGTTTGCAATCACAGATGTAATTTTGAAATAGAAAGTTGCAGTTTCTTGAGTTCAAAAACTAACTCTGCTTCACATAAACAGTTAAAAAATATATTTCTCCTCAGATGCAATATGCTATGTATGTGCTGATTTTTTTCAGCCAACATTTTTTGAAGAATTGTTGACTTAGGCGTTACAGTCCCCACATTTTCTTGCTTCTGCTGACTTTAGAAAGTCTCTGTGTTCCTGGCCTGTAGTGGTCTTCAGTAAACCTTTAAAATGTGCAGTAGCAGAATTGCTGCAGATGCTAGATGCTCACTGACATTCACAGGTCCATAGGGGAGCAGCAGAAACTAGTACCATATGTACTGCATGCTTGTCTACATGGGGAAATTTACTGACAGAACTATGCTGGTATAATTATACCAGTATAACTCCCCAGGTGGACATTCTTATTCTGGAATAAGAGTGCCTTTTTCCAGGATATGTCTACACTGCCAGCGTTACAGCAAGGCCATGGCAGCACTGTGACACAGGCAGTATAGACACGCTTTATTGCCGGGAGAGCTCTTCCCCAGCGATTACAAAAAAACACCCCGAACGAGCAGTGGTAGCACAGCTTAGCACTAACACTTTTGTTGCTCGCAGGTGTTTTTTCACACCCCTGAATGACAAAAGTTTTAGCGATGAAAGTGACAGCGTAGTCACAGCCCCAGTTTACTTTGTCACTTTGAAAGTGGTATAAGATAAACCACTGTAACTGTAGTGGTGTAAACTACACTGTATACCAGAATAAGTATAGCAGTATAATTATACTGGTATAGTTCTGCCAGTAAATTTCCCCATATAGACAAGCTGTTGTTCAGAAGCCCCTCAGTTTACATGTAGATCAGTATTTTTGCAGTGATTTCTCTAAAATATATATAAGTATATATATTTGAGTTATTCGGATTTATTTTTTCTTTCTTTTCATGGGAATGTGGCTGTTTTCTTTACATTTTTTATGGTGACATGTCTGTATCTGACAAGCCCAAATTGCACACAATCCAAGAGAACACAATTGGAGAGAGCAGTTACTGCCTCAAAATCTATTAAGCTTGCCTTTGAAGGAATAATTTTTACTTTAGTAAGGCCTTAAATCTATACTGTTACCAAAAAGAAACTTTTGACCACTGTACAGGATTTTTTAAAAACAATTCTGTGGTTCTACTGGTCAAGACAGTAAACTCAGTTTCCAGGTACTTGAGATCAGGCCAGGCCTTCACTCTCAGAAATTCTTCCACTTCTTACATTAGAGTCCCTTTTGCTTTGTTTGGAGGAGCCTAGTCCAGCTAATTCATCCTTTCAAGATGACAAAGGGTCGTTAACATAAAAGCCTGTGAGGACGTTAACAATGGACAAGTGCGCACTGGAGATAATTAACAAAAAGATTCACTCAAGAATTTTTAGAAACACAGCTATGCCATTTATTCAACTCTCAAGTCACCAGAGATTATTTTTAAGAGTCTGACCATTAAGGACCCAGCACAAAATTTTTTGAACATAGAAGTCCTAGTTCATTTCGCACGAGGCCAAAAAGAAATGTGTGGAAATACCAGTGTGTTCCCCATTAGGAAGAAGCAAGGTGTATTGTGTTCTGAATTCACAGTAAACCAAAATGGAATTTTCTCTGTGTAGAGAATACATATGGATTGTCATACTTTGTGAACAGCAGGCTACTTTCATAGGGGAAGATGTCCATGAATATGTTGGGAACCATTCAACATATCTGCATGGTTACAATGTGATAGGGGAGGCAGGTGCAACATAGCAAGTTAGTGATTACATGGATGTAAGCTCACGTCCTTGTGACCTCTGCTTCTTTTCTAGGAAAGGTGTTCAATATTAGGATTATCAATTCTTTGGAGTTCTCAAAATACTTTCAGTGATGTATGTTTTCAGCAGCACTAACTGTAGATCAGATAGCAACATGTTTTGACTGTCAAATCCCCAGGTTTTCAGTGAAGGTATGGGGTAAAAGTATGACAGAAAAGAAGCACTGAGTCCACCAGTGATACTTTTTTCGATTAGCTTATGTATTTTCTCCGAAGTTGAGTTAGTACCATTAACAAAAATAGATAAGTGCAAAGAATGTAAACATATTGGTAGTTCTGCACTGGCTACAGAGGTCTTGAAGCTCAGTGTTCATCTGGATAACAATTCCATTCACTTTGTTAGTAGGAAACAATCTTCAAGGCCTATTGTGCCATCCCAGTCCAGTACTGATTTTGCTCGAGGCATATCTGTTAAATATTAGTTACCCAAGAAAGTTTCCCCCAGTATCATGTAATATCCTCATAGATCAAAAAAATCAGCTTCATCTTACTAGATAATATGATGTGTTGTCTACATAGGGTAATATGCAAAAAGTCAGTTCTCTTGGTGCTTCACCAGCCAGCATTCTAGAATTCTGACCAAAATGGCTGAATAAGAGACTATCATATAGTTCCCTGAAGATCAGACTGTGGCTTTTGGGACAGTCTGAGTCCTGAATATTGATGGTTTCCCATCCATATATAATTATATTCTTGGTGGAGCTAAATGCTCTAAATTAACTTGCTAGAAGTTTCAGAATATTTTATTTTATTTCCATACAGTCTAGATTTTTAGTAGACATTTGCTCTACATTATATAATGTTCAAATTATGTGGCACACTGTTCCTTACATTTTCTAAGGACAAGGTAGTATTGTAAACGCACAATTCCTTCATTTATCCCCAAAGTTTTCTTCTTTTCACCTAGATAGTGTGTTATCCCACTGTATGGTGAGAAGCCTACATGAACTAGGTTTTAGGAGGAAAATAAAAATTTACTTTGATAGGGCTTTGACTCTGACAGACTTCATTTTATTCAAAAGGTACAAGTTGCCAAAAGCTCATTTCTGCGTCTAGGTGGATTTCAGAGTGCATATTGCAGACCTAGGTGGCTAAACAAAACTCTATTCATGAATTAATTAAGGATCAGTCTACTTCCTCTATAGCAGTTTCGTGGGCAAAGAAGGCCCATGCATCAGTTGTTGTAACTTATCTGGATATCATGTGATCTTTGCTTTTATGTTTTCTGGACCTACAATCTAGATGTCCAGTTGATACATCTTTCAGAATAAGGTTTCTTCAAGCAGTAGTCTCTACTGAAATTGAATAGTATTTTTTTTTCATTATCTAATCATCTCCCTCGCACCTGCTTTAAAAGTTTCTATTGTCTGGAATAATGTGGAAAGGAATTAGAGGTAGTAAAATTTTACCTTTCTGATCTAGTTTGTGTGATTCCTTTATTCCTTCCACATTATTCTAGACATCCCACTCTTTTTGAAATTCCTTAATTTAAAAACATTTTACTCTATTATGAGAGGTCGGATGGTGATGTTTGTTAGTACCTCACATTTTTTTTCCCTACAAATTATTTGTTCCAGTTGTTTCCTTATACATCGTTCAGACACTACTGGTGTTGAAAGAATCTCCTACTGATATCTTGGTCATCAGTCCCCTGCCTTAGGGATGACAAAATCTGATTGGGTCTCTATATATACTCTTCTTGTGGAAAGCATAACCCTATTGTCTGGAATAATATGGAAAGAGTCATAGAAACTAAATGATCAAAGGTAAGTCCAAATTTATCTTTAGCACATGTGAGTGGTTTTAAGATTGGCAACACTGGAGACTGAAGCTCTCTTGTTTATCCACAGAACACACAAAGCAACATTATCAATTGTGCAAGCTTCCTCACACTGCATTGCAATGTGCCTCAGAATTGATTGATCTGCAAGGGTCCCCTTTAATGGTGAGAGGGCATAAGTCTCCATATCTATTCAGACTTTGCATTCTTTGCTGAAACAGGCAACATAAGATCATTTTGTGATGTGGATATTTGTCAACAGGAGATTGGACAGACTGCCATCATATTTAGCACATGCCACTGAAGAGCCTTCAGATGGTAATGACCTTCAGTTACTGATCTAATTTGACATAGATCAAATTAGAGTGTGACCTAGAAGCACAAAGCTATGTTACCCATTATAGTCTTCCAGATCATCCAGGCCCCCAAATATTTTCTTAGTGCTAGGGTATATAATGCTGCCAACTGTCATGGAGCACTCTGATTAAAAATTATATAATCTGTGCTCTAATATCATGGACGTTACAGGGAAGCCACAATTCAGAATTTCCTTACTTTGATCTCGGTACTAATGTTCTAAAGTGGTGTTTTTGCTAGTTTAGTGTCTTTTTAATTGCAGTTTCATCCTTTTGTCTGAGTAAAGCGGTCTCCATAGACTTGCTTGCATTAAATATCAACTAAGTTGTGTATAGCACAACTAACCCTTAGGGTTACTGGGTTATTTATATACCGAGGCACTGAGAACTCCTTACATTCTTCTTTTTTATAATTGTTTTAAAAAATTAAAATAAACATTTTCTTATGTTTATTTCCTGGATGTGAGGAATAATACAAAATAAAATACCGTGTTTTTCTTACATTTACATTGGTTCATTGGGAAAAAATGAAAGGAGGGCTCAGCCTGGTTATTGGATGAGAGTTCCTTGTGTAGCAGAAAGAAGAATGGGGTGTTATCTGGTGTCTACAAAGGAACAAAGACTCCTGAGGGCCTAAGAGACTGTTTCATTTATAGAGGAAACAGGAGGGACCCTGGTGTGAAGATTGTTTTATTGGAAAAAAATCCTTGTATATTGGAGTATATAAAACCAGAAATTATTTTATTTAAAGATGTGATATTGGAAAGGGACTTGTTTACTACCGAGGCAACCTTCTTTCTCCAGAGCTATTAAATGTAAACTATAGGTGTGACATCACCAGAAAAGGAGCCTGCAGCATTTTACTATATTAAATATGGGGAGAGGGTAGCAGCACGCTGACTTAAAAAAAAGAAGTCAGCAAATTTCTTAAGTGCATTGAAGTGTCTTTTACCCTTTTTAGAGTATTCAGCACATAACCTTTGAAGTTTCAACTTTAAAAGGTGTTTTGCATGGTATACAGTTTTTTTAAATCTGCTTTGCTGACAAAGCAGCAACACTGAGAGGCAATGTGGAAGACCTAACTTGTGAAACATAACCTCATTAGTTTCATTTCCTCTTCGGATGAGGACAAGAACAATTGTAGCCTCATGGGGAAAATGCAAGTTTTGCCCCACACACAATTTTAACTCTGTTACACAGAGTTGCTAAAGTTCATGTTATTTTTTTCCTGCCTTCCAGCTTAAATGTCACAGTCAATCAGGTTGCCATTTGTTTTGTGTGTTCTTAAGTACAGGGTGAATTGAAGTATGTAATCCTAAAACAGGTATAGGGTCCCTAGATTCTTGAAGGCTCTTCAATCAAAACACTTTGCTGAAACAAATAGAGATTTGTTTTATGCACTGGGGACTTTCTCCTGGCTGCTCTTTGCCAGATTCCTTGTCAGGTCAGCAATGACATGAGCTGCTACGATAGCCAATTTTATGAGCTGCTCAGGGATGCTGTCTTTTCTGTCAAGTTCTAAAATTAGTTTACATAGCTTCCATTTCAATGAAAACCTTTTTCTTTGTTTTATGTAAATACATAGTACTTACCTAACATCATTCATCCAGTTACCTCAAAGTGCTGAACAAAATAATTCACAATATCCCTGTATAATAGGGAATTACTGATATGCCCATTGTGAAGATGAGGAAACTGAGACATTGAGCCATTATGACTTTGTCCGAGGCCACATAGCAGGTCAGTGAAAACAGGGTAGGGAATAAAACCCAATAAGTTTGACTACTTGTCTACTACCTGACTACTGCTGCCTATGCTGAAAGCTCATAACTTCATTTGAGGTCACTTGTTAATACTGAAATTAATATTAGCAAAATGGCTGGGTACTACACTTAAAAGAAACCCTTACATATCATGGTTGCAGCTGCAGTTCTGACAACTGTAAAGTTTTGCATTTGTTTTATATTTGTCCTGTTTGTTGTTATGCAGTAGCTGTGTATTTTTTGTACATGCTAACTATAATTAGGAAGAGAAGGGGGCCCATTTAGAAACTGTTACCCGAGCATTGTAACACTTTCTTTAAAAAAAATAAGGAAGCTGATTAGTACATCAGTTTCAAGTCCATACTCAAAATGTTTCTAGATAATAATTTCAGTTTTGGGTCATTTTTTTTGTAGTGCTAAGTGTATTGATCAGAATGTGTAAATAGCTTTGGGATTTTTTTGTTTAGGGTGTTTGGGCATTCACCACTAATAAACTTAAATATATTGTTTGGTTAAGTGGAAAAATTGCTGAAAGAATATATACTAGTACTAGTAGAATATATACTAGTACTTTCTTGTAATTGCAGGATACTGCTGAATATTTTTATGAGGTCATAATTAAAGAAACATAAAAGATGAGGTTTGATATTGAGAATATACAAATTGATTGACTTGATCTAACCTAAAACAAAACGAGACAAAAAATCAGGCTATATCTTTCAACTTCCATGTTGCTCAGCCTCCTTTCTCCCCTCAGAGTTAGTATCAATGTGAAAAACGGACCAAAAAACCCCAGACAATGCCTAGACTTTATAGGGGTCACCATTAACTCAGTCAGATCACGAGCCTACCAACCAAGGGACAGGTTCCAGACTCCGCAAGAACTCATAACTCACATAGCCAAGAGTCCTTTAGTCATGGCCTGGACTAGCCTATTCTTCCTGGGCCTCATATTCTCATCATGTCAGACAACACCACGACTGTTGGCTACATCAACAAACAGAGACAAAAGTCGAAGGCTCGAAGAGGAGGAGGAGGTTACTTACTCTAACTAGAGGTTCTTCGAGATGTAACTAGAGGTTCTTCTATCTGTTTTCCACTTCCCACCCTCCTTCCCCTCTGCTGCGGATCTTTTGGATTTGTGATGGAGAAGGAATTGGAGGTGCAGTCAGTCTGACCCACACTTTATCACCTTAGATGAAAACCATGAGTCAGGGAGCATGCACGGATCAATGGACACTACTTTCAAATTCTCCAGCTCCAAACACGTGGTGCGCATGCATAAAGCTCTCCGTGGCCTATAGATAGGGACCACAAATCTCGAAGAACCTCCAATTACAGGTAAGTAACCTCCTCATCCAAGTAGCTCTACCATTAAGCTGAAGGAGACTCTCCTATAAGCAGTGTTACTACTAGCATTGATATCCTCTACATGGATCTGTAGGCATGCAGTGGAAAAAATCATATGATCCTAAGCAACTTGGTAAGCTTGGACTCCATAAATGCCCTGCCTCAGAGGTGGGGTGGCTTAGTCTGGGCCATCAGAGGAAAGAAAACCTTTGACCCTTTGAAGGATTCCACATAACCCTCCCCTCCTTGTGGTCTAGAGGATGGGGGTTCTGTGGCTGATTGGTTTGGCAGATGGGTGCAGGATAAGTCTGTTGGCTCCCAGACACCTCAGGGGAGGGTTTAAAAGCCTTTTTCCCCTGCCCTGAGGCACCAGTCTGCACTAGGAGTAAAGCTTCCCCTCTCCCTCCCATTGGGATTAGAATAGGACTCAGTTTCTGGGCTTTATTGTGAGCACTAGTCTCCTTTTTGGGGTTCATAATTGAATTTTTCCCTCAGTACCATATTGGCCTGGGCAAGGTGGGTTTTTTCACCTTTCTCTCAGCAGTCTGGGGACCTGGTGGATGGGTAAGATTGTAAAATTAATTTCATTACAAATTGGCACATGCCCAGTGCCGGTAATCATTCAGTAGGGGCTCCAGTTCCCTGATGAATTGGAAACAGATTAGAAGAAGTCATTTATAGAAGGTGGGGAATGGATTGGTGTTCCTAACATCTGAGACAGTGAGGAAACAACTCCCTCTTCCCCACCCCTTAGCCCTCACACAACGGGAGAGTGGCAGAGTCGTGCTGGGATCAGATTACAGGGAGCAGGGGCAACCCACCACCAGATAGATGGATTACAAAGGAAGGATGACTTGCACTGGACAAGTTATTGCCAGATAGTTCTCAGATTTGTTACTTTATAAAATTGTTCAACCAAGTTAAAGCATATTCCTGGTGTTTTGTCTTGTGGTGCCCAGGAAAAAGCCGTCCAGCAGAAGTCTTTCTGCAAGGCACCTTTGAGTAGTTGTAGCATTAAATGGTGATAGCAGTTGAGTCTTTTAGGTTGTCATCCCTGTAGGACAGAGAGCATCTTTTCATCTGAGTTTGTACAGTACCCAGCACTGTGGGCCTGACTCAGGCTTTTGGGCACTACCATTGTCAAGTCTGAGCACAGAAATGATGATAGATGCAGTGGTGGTGGTGGTAGTAGAAGCTGTTAGCCAGGCTCGGGTTTTTCCCACATGTTGCCATCGGTGCCTGTGAAGTCCTAAGGCTGCTCGCGTAGTACAGACAAAGCTCCTATTGCTTGAAAATTACATTTGCAGTAATGTAGTCTTCTGTAGTTCTTTTTCAACAGGGACCTTTTGGGGATGAATGTATAGCGGGTGATAAAATGCATTTTATTACATTTTTTCAGTTTAACATGTCAGTTAGTAATTGAGCAAAAGTAATCCTAAGAAAAAAGCTTGTTTTTACTCCCTTGAAAGTTCAAGGGCATTGATCATAAAAATAATTGTTTGCATGGTTCTCTGTTTAATCACTAGTTCAAAACCTGCCCCCAAAACATTAGCATCTGATGTGAGTTTGTGTTGTCAGTATAATTCTTCAAGGACAATGTCCACACCACAAAAACATTAGGCACTGTTTGATACCCTTCAGCAAAAAGGCCAAGGACATGGAGCCTGAACAGCCATCTCAGTTCTAGAGGTGACTCCTACAAATCAAAGTTAAGAAACTTTGGTAAAATATTTAGGGGGGAACAGTCTTCCGTTGTACCTGTTCTGTGGATAAATAAAGAGCCTTGCTCTCCATGGCTGTCAAATACTTGTTATACAGCACATTTCACCCAAGGATCTCAGAGCTTTTTTAAATAACCTTTAATTACATGACATCTTTGGAAGGTAGGTAAATATTTTACCCAGTTTATTGATGGGTAAACCAAGGAACAGAGAAATTAATGACTACTCCATCCTGACACATTTCACAAATACTGAATATAGAAAAGGAAAATATTGTCTTAAAAAATGTTTAATCTGAGAATAAAACTTTCCATTAAAACTGTTTTTCAGTTTAATGCAGATTAATTTCTTTCCTATTCACTTTTATTTTCATGTTTGAAACACGTCACTTTACTCAGTTTTGTTTGTATTTCCATTTAGGACGTGTAGGAACACCTCATTTTATGGCCCCAGAAGTAGTAAAAAGAGAACCCTATGGGAAGCCTGTAGATGTTTGGGGTTGTGGCGTGATCCTTTTTATTCTACTAAGTGGTTGTTTGCCTTTTTATGGAACCAAGGAAAGATTATTTGAAGGCATTATTAAAGGAAAATATAAGGTAAATGACAGTGTGCATGATTACTTTTTCACTGAGGTAAAACACTACTGTACAAATTTCTGGAAGTTGCTTTCTATATTTTGGCTGCTAATTAGCCTGACTGAAATTTGCAAAATTCCACAAGCCAGCTCCATGTGCAAATAGAGATAATTATATCATTATTGATCCATTTTTCCATGGTGTATGTGTTTATCAGTCTCTGGCATTTAGATTACCATATCATTTATCTAGATTAAGCAGCTAAAGTAACATCAAAATTGGACCCTGATCTTACAGTGAGTTCAGGGAGACCACTTACATGCATAAGTATTTTTGTGATTAGGGCCTCAGTATGTGCTATATGTTCTGTGTTATCTGTATGACTGATATATACATAAACTCTTATATGTATTCCTCCATTTTATAAAATTTCTCACATTTGTTTGTAGTTCTAAATGCTAAATGTGATAGCTAAAGAATGATCTCATTAACTTAGTTAAAATATTTGTGGTTATCTTAGTGTACAAATGGTATCATACTTTAGTTGTATTACACTGTATAGTAAGCTATGAAAGAACTGATTACTTAGGAGCTACTCGTAATTGATAACAAACTACAGTGTATGAGGACAAACCTGTTTCATAACACTTTCTGACATCATGGAGTCATTATGAGGAAGGAGCTTCTTTCCATATATCAAAATCACACTTTTAGTACATTAGCAAAGTGGTAAGAATATTGCCCAAAATCTTGCTAAAGCTTGATGGTCCTATAATATGTAGCATTCTTTGTATTAATTAACCAGGGTATGTCTACTCTGCAGCTGGGAGCCTCAGGGAAAATAATGCTTTACAACAACAGTAAGATGCTTAATTGAGTGTGTCTATATTGGTAATCAGCTCTTCTTGAACAACTGAAGGCACAAAGCTGGTCACACTTGAAATGTGTGATTATACTATACATCACCTTGTATGTTGTTGTTTGCTTAGTGTGGGTCTACTCTGAAATGGACTCTAAAAGTGGCATCGAAGTGTACATTTGTTTGTCTCAATGATTTCCGTATCATATGTGCTCCCAATTCTGGATGAAATTCTGCCCTTGCAAGGAAATAGCAAAAGGTCTCCTGAAACATTTAAACCTTACACTGGCCTTGTGGAAGGAGCAGTTGTCCACAAGGTCCTCTGCATTCCTAAGAACCACAGTGTGGGAGGGGTCATGGAATGCCACTGATTTCCTTCTTATTCAGATCCAGCAACTCAACACTTCACTGTGGTGTAGAGTGGCTGCACTGCAGCTCATAAACTTGTCCCTTCATCCATCTCATTTCCACAGACAAAGCCTGATTACTTTTGCTTTGTGCAGGGAAGGGTGAATTTGATCTGTAGGGAACATTACATGGAAAAAAAGGTGGAAATATGCATACCATATTACCAGTTGTATAATCATCGAGAACTGTACGTAATGTTTTAGTTTTCACATACTAGCATGTATCTATATTTTTTTAAATGGTGCACAAGTCTTGTGTACATTCATAGTAATAAAATAGTGACAGTAGTTCCAGTGTCACGTAACCTTATACCTTAGTTGCTCATTGTACAAAACAACTGTATCCTCTAATGTTATACTCTGTCACTTGCTTTAATTTTTTTCTTCACTTACAATCAGATGAATCCCAGGCAATGGAGCCATATATCTGAAAGTGCCAAAGATCTGGTACGCCGCATGCTTATGCTGGACCCAGCTGAAAGGATAACTGTTTATGAGGCACTGAATCATCCTTGGCTGAAGGTAAATAAAGCCAAAAACATAACATCTCAAAAGTTCATATCCTTAAAAACATGGAGTTGATTTTTTGCTCTTCAAATTAGCCATCAAGTTACAGAAATATTTAGATGTGCTTAAGTGCTTTACTGGATTGGGGCCTGAGTGCTCGACAGCTTGCAGGATTGAGCCCCCGTATGTGCCTCAAGAGGACTGTAGAGTGCTGTGTGGAAGATGATTTAGGGAGCATTCTCACCTCTTCCTGTTGCCCTCCTGGAATCCAGATGATAGAATCCCATGTGAATTTTAGAAGATTTATCTTCCATCTCTTCCTCCTTCCCCTGCAGGTGACCTGAGAAGGCTCATCACCAGCTTTTATCAGCCTTCTTGTACGAAAACAGATGTTTTTCCACTGAGAAACCTTGCTAGTGATAGGAGTTACATTTTGAAGCCTATCTCTACAAAGAAAGGTGTGAGCTTGGGGAGAATGTAAGCAGAGCTCTCCAGCAGTCCCTAGGATGTCCTGTGCTAAACTCACCAGAGCTGGAGGTCCATAGCAGTATTCCACATTCAGAAGTTAATACATTTTGGTTCTGGGCATTGATACTTGTTAGAATCTGGTTAACAGAGTTTTATTTCTCTCTTGCTTTCTATTTCGCATTTTGTTTTCTGTACTGTGGCCAAAGAAAAGTTAGACTTTTTGAACTCTAGTGAATGTCTCTGTCATTAGGGTGTCATAACTGAGGAGCTTTATTGTCCAAATCCCTGGAAATTTGGCAGAAAAATGTAACCTTGGCCCTACCTAGTGCTAACCTGCACATTTTGAGGCTGATATAACTTTATTTTGTGAATTTAAAGTCGGGTGAGAGGCTTGGGCAGGCGAGAAGAGGCAAAATTGAGTTTGTAATAGATACTGCCAAGCATAATCCTGAAGTAGCTATTGGCATTCCCTAATTCAGTCTTCTCATATATCTGCCTTACTAAGATAAACTCAGCCTTCCTTTCCTGAGTCAAAATGTCATTAACCAAATACAGCCATGAGTCACTGACAGCATGCGATATACACAGATTATTAGTATGAATGTGGTAGTGAATGTCATTTGTGGTAGATCATGCTGTCTATCATATGGCTCTCCAGAGTATATTTTTTAATTAATATAAATGTTTTACAGAGCCACTACATCTGTTTTCCTTATTAAAACTGAAGTGTAATATTGTGATATATTCAAATATTCTTTGATAACTTAATAGTAATGAAGAAAGGAGTCTGCAGTTACACAAGCCATTCTAAATATGATCAGTTAATAGTGATATAATTATTTGTGTATTTAAATGTTGAAAGCTACTGTAGTGTATTAAAATTTTAACAAATGTGACAAAGTTCCTCCTCTACCTTGGTGGGTCCTGCGCTTATTGGCGGATTTTGCTTGCCTCAGAAATCTTCCCTTCTGGTAGAACCCACAGTCAAACTCCTCCTGTGTCAGATCAGGAGTTGGGAGGTTTGGGGGGAACCCGGGCCCGCCCTCTACTCTGGGTTCCAGCCCAGGGCCCTGCGGATTGCAGCTGTCTATAGGGTTTCCTGTAACAGCTGCGTGACAGCTACAACTCCCTGGGCTACTTCCCCATGGCCTCCTCCCAACACCTCACTGCAGGACCTTCCTCCTGACGGTCTGCTGACGCTGTCTCACTCTCAACTCCTTGTGTGCCTCTTGCTCCCAGCTTCTCGCGCACACACCACAAACTGAAGTGAGCTCCTTTTTAAACCCAGGTGCCCTGATTAGCCTGCCTGTCTTAATTGATTCTAGCAGCTTCTTGATTGGCAGCAGGTGTTCTAATCAGCCTGTCTGCCTTAATTGTTTCCAGAAAGTTCCGGGGTGTTCTGGAACCTTCCCTGTTACCTTACCCAGGGAAAAGGGACCTACTTAACCTGGGGCTAATATATCTGCCTTCAACCACTCTCTTGTAGCCATCTGGCCTGACCCTGTCACACCAATTAATCTTAAAACTGAAAGAGATCAATAAGATTGTCTCTCCATTCCTTTCAATAATGCATACAATTAAATGGCTTTAAATTGCCTAGATGCTCAAGTATTCAAATTGTGTTATGTGTTTAAGAATGTTGTTAACAAGATTGGCGAGCAGCAAACATACCGGCAATAATTTCATTATTTCTGACTTTGCATCAGATATGTTTTTTTAAGACTCTGCCTTTTAGGAGTTATAATCTTTGGTATTGAATAGATTGCATAATTTTTTTCATATTGTGTGTTTTCTTTTTGTTGCTGTCGAAAACTTACTAAGTACAGGAAGTAAAAATAAAATCCAGCTTAAGTGAAGCAACTCACATTGGGGGTTCCATGTTATTTAACTTGAATTCTTTTGTAATTTGCCAATTTAGGAAAAACTCTTACCCAGCAATTTACAGAATCTGTTCCATTAATATTCTACCAACTGACAATAGATTTCAGCCACAGGAAGTGACAACACATCACCTGTCTTTCTCCCATTCTGGACTCCAACCATCTTGATTTCTATAAAAAAAATTTCCTTAATGTTTACATCAGAGGTCGGCAACCTTCGGCACGCGGCCCATCAGGGTAATCCACTGGTGGGCTGCGAGACATTTTGTTTACGTTGACCATTCGCAGGCACCCTGCCTCTCCCCCACCCCCGCAGCTCCCATTGGCCGGGAACGGTGAACTGCAGCCACTGGGAGCTGCGGGGTCCGTGCCTGCAGACAGTCAATGTAAACAAAATGTCTCACGGGCCACCGGCGGATTACCCTGATGGGCCGAGTGCGGAAGGTTGCCGACCCTTGGTTTTACATCAATGTAATAAAATCCTAACTTGCTGTGTGATAATTTAGTATCTAATGCATATCTTGGCCAATTTTTAATGTCTTTTGCCAGAACGAAGTTTGAGTATTTTTTTATTATTGTAGGAAAGGGATCGCTATGCATACA
Source organism: Chelydra serpentina (assembly GCA_037349315.1). NCBI lineage: Eukaryota > Metazoa > Chordata > Testudines > Chelydridae > Chelydra > Chelydra serpentina. The sequence continues at coordinate 149,288,122 of JBAIAC010000004.1, read as the reverse complement.
AGATTCATCTTCCAGAAACAGTAGAGCAACTGAGGAAATTCAATGCAAGAAGGAAACTAAAGGTAAAATGATCTACCATTAAGACAGATATAATTGCATTACCTTAAATTTTGTATGGTTTTCTTTTGGAATTTTGAAAATATTAAAAAAGAAATCTAGTACCTAATTCTGTGTGAAAGAACTTCCATATTAAGTGCCATAGGGATTGTTTATATGGTGCGACAGGGCACACCAGGAAGGTGTAAATAGTAGAGCGCTCTAAAGTGTTGCGCTCTAACTGCCCCTTATAGATCCTGCTGACATGGTCTACAAGGTACCTAGTGCATGTTGATATAGTCCCAAACATGTGTACTAGGAACCTTTTAGAGCACGTCAGTGAGATCTACGTAGGGCAGTTAGAGCACCCCACTTTAGAGTGCTATACTATTTGCACCCTTCTGGTGTGCATTGTTGTACCATATAGACAAGCCATATAGACTTCTTTTAATACGAGTCAAGAGTTCTATGTATTTTTAAAAATATTAAAGATTTAAAGTTGAAATAGATATTTAGAATGGATTAGTTTGCTGCTTTGTCATGCTGCAGATATTAGTCCCCTCGATTTTAGTCTCTTGGTTTCATAAATTGAGTGTTTATAGTCTGAAATATCTAGAATTATGAGGACGGGAATCTTAATTAGTCTAATGATCATTGATTAATTATCTTGAATATAAGATGTCTTCTTTGGATTGTCTTGTCATGCATTGACCTAAATGAGATTTTGGGACAAACTCAAACCAAATGCACTATAGTTGAAATATGAGGCAAATATCTCAAGCCGCAGAAATAGGGTTTCTTTACGAAAGTATTCTTTTCATAGGTGATCATTGCTAGACGGTTGCATTGTTTCCACTCTGTATGGTTATGGTAGCCTAGCAACATTCCTCCTCCATCGCCCCTAATACTGCTGTCTGTATTAGATCCCCTCTAGAATTGCTGTTCCTGTGGTACATGCACTCGGCACCAGACTACCATACTGCAGACATTTCTAGACTACATCCTTTGAGGTTGTGACTATAAGCATTTGGGGTGGAGCACTTATTTACTGAGCCAGAGTCTGTAACCATCTGTTCTGTATTCTTTGCAATTGGAGAAAGTGTATCTTTTCTGTGACTGGGTTGGAGGGAGACTACTGGGGTTTTTTCCTGACCGGTTCTAAATATAATTTCTAAAATGTGAAAAATATTCTTGTGGCCTGTTTTTGCTTCTTTAGAGAATAGCCAGTTTGTGCATTTTTGAGTCACTCCTGTGCCACAGCATAATTTAATTTCTACAGCTTAGATTCATCTATGTTGTTCTGGTTTTTGTAATCAGTTATGTCAACAAAGGATAACCATTCCACTGGCTTCACCAGTATATGGAGGGCCACTGTAAGATTTTCATAAAGGACAATTATTCTTTTATTTGCTTTTCAGGGGGTAGGTTATAGCTCTTTGCAAAGGGGTATTCTTAGGAATGTTCCCTCGGCCTTTAGTTATATATAGGAGCAGTTTCCAACTATAGGGAAAAGAATGTTGAGATCCAGCTGAAACATTGTGTGATTTCCACTCAGAATCATGACTCCCTGGCCTCTCTGGAGGGGTTTTACCCGAAACTTGGTCTAGGTTCATCAAATGATTCGGGCATCCTTTCAGCAAATCTGTGCCAATTGTAGGGTTTGTAACAAAATGCAAAATCAGATTAATTTTAACTAGTTGCCTCATGGAAGTTTTGCATAATTCTAACCATGTCTAGCATGTAGGATTGGAATAATCCTCATGCTTCTGAACAAGTTAGCAGCTTCCCCCTATCTTTAACTACGATCGGATAACACATTATTAAACACAGCTTGCCTACACAAGATACAAAGTCCCATTTAAAATTGCATTAGTTAAAGAATTTTAGCTAACATTTTTTAGAACAGTCTATTTTTCTGGTCTACACATAGGCTCCAATCTTTACTTTATAGGCAATTCTCCACCCTTAGCATCTTGTGTTGATACACATTCAATACCATATTATACTATACCAACCTTTTCCCTGCCACTTTACTTTATCTGTGCTCCTGTTCTTCAGGAGGTGTTCTGAAAGTACTAATTGTTCATTGCAATGCACCCCACATATGAAACACTGTAAAACTTGTACGTTAGACCCTATATTCCTGGAATGAGCAAACAACAAATTGTCCTTTTAACGCTGGATCAGATACTCTTAGTATTTCATTATTTTTTCAAACTTTGCAATTCCTCATATAACTACTACCGTGGGGGTCTGAGATTATCATATTTTCATAATGATATGTCTGAGTCAAATACCCAGAGAGATTCCAGTGTGGTTTTCTGAATTTTGCCAGAATTGCAGCACATCTCCTAACTGAAAATGTTAGTTTTACAGTTATTTGGCTACCATATAATGTACTGTAACCTTTGTAGCCAGAAACCATCATTGGAACCACTGCTTGTTTCAGAATTCGAGGAGTTGTTAAACTGGGACAGTTGTACCATCTTCCTTGTATTGATCCATTAAAGTGTTAATTTCTTCTCTAGGGACCGGATCGTACCCAACCCTGCACAAGTGAGAGAATTCAGAGCTTTCTTTCCCACTCCCTGCACTCCTGCTCAAGGCAGCACAGTGTGGCAATCCTTGTGCTCAATGTAAAGAATGCTTCCGGTTGCTATCTTAGAGATGCTAGCCTGCCCAAACAGAGTAAGGAGAAAAGAGGCTATAATAGCAGCTGCTTTGTTTACCCTATGCTCACAGAGCCACTGTACCTGTCTCAACTTGATGCATTTGGGAGATCTGTATTAGGGTGGCACTTTTCCATATTATCATTGATGTGGCTTAATACCACTGTCTATCCCCAGTTATTTTTTCCTTGTATACTGGTTTATATACCATGGCATTTAATCTTTTGCCCAGACTATTGGGGACATTGTGAGAGACTCACAAACATATAGAGCATTTTTGCAGCTTAGAATTATCATTTTTATCAGAACTACTTGCCAACCAAAGAGCTCAGGAATTTATTCCTTATGTCTCTTTCTCTACACTTATTTCAAATAAAGTTATTCTGGTATAATTGTTCCAAATCTGTATATACTCCCAAGTGTTTACCTGTCTTAACCATCTATCTGAATAGAAAAACTGCCAAATTCCCTTCACCTGCTTAAATCCCCCCAGGTGTGGTGTTTTTTGTTTTGTGTTTTTTTTAATGTTTTTTATACATAGTGTCATACTGTGGCTGGCTATGTGCAGGTGCACAAGAAGGTATGGAAGCTTCAGAAAACCTTCCCTTTCTCCCATGCAGACACCAGTCACAGTTGCAGGCCCTAAGCTCTCCTGAGCACAGAGACTTCTCCCTTTTATGTCCTGCAATCACTCCAAATGGGAGTAGCGATCACTACAGCTGACTAGCCTCAAAGAGGAATGTACACTGCAGTCTCTTAATGGGTAACACAGCAGCAAATTCCCTCTCATGCACCAGGTTGCCCCCTGAGGCACAGTGCCACTCAGAGCACTACCTGGGATGCTGGAGTTCAGCTCTTTCCTTGGCACAGCCCTGTGCTTTAAAGGCAGTATCTGGCCCTTGGGAAAATGACTATATTTTAGTTTTTTACAAGTTTAGGTTGTACAATTTTAGGCTTCATTACATAAATTAAAATTATCTTCTGCATTCTTGAGAGCTTCTGGATTTTTTTATATCAGAGGCTAGTTGATTAGGGTCATTTAGCACCACTTGAAACCAGCCAGACACTAAAAACATGACTTAAAACAAAAATTAATCCTTCATTAATATCACTTGACATTAAGTGAAAAACTGTGGTCTCAATGTGGTTTTGAGAAGACAGCTATGTTCATACTTGTTACTGCACGAGATCCACTCTAAACAAAAATGAGTCTTTGCTGTCTGTGAATCTTAAGTGTTACCTTTTGGCATTTTAGAGCTGAAGTCCAACAATATTGCAATTCTCCTTTGACACAGTGGGCGTTACAAAAATAAATAGAGTAAACTAATGTTTCTTATTTCTACAGCCAAGTTCTACTCTTCTTCCTTGATTTAGTTAAGGATCAGATCTTTAACTTTCATAAACATACAGAACTACAAACCACAGGTTTCCTGCTTAATTCACTTGCAACTATTTTTAAATTTCCCACTATAACTGTCTTAGATGAAGCAATATTTTTATCAGTAATATTTCAAGTAATAACTACATAAAAGGTCTCATATTTTCTTAAGCTTTTGGAAGGTTTCTAAAGGCATAATGCAGAATGCCACCAAGTTAAGAAAACTGTCAGCTAGCTTTGCTCTCTTGAGCAATATTTGTGAATCACAATTGCAAACCAAAAAGGCAGAAGAAGCAGCAATGCATCCTTTTTCTCTTTCTCGCAGTGTACATTTTCACAGTTCTATGTTATGTGTTGTTAATGTGTTGTTTCTTCATTGATCATCCCTTGATATTAATAATTCTGTTAATTGTTAACATGTCCACATCCTGAGGTTAACCTATTTTAAAAGCCTGACTTTTATCGCATGTGTACCGGCATTTCAGAGTAGTGTAAGGAGTACAAAAAATAAATGCCTATAAATTTAAATATGACTAATACTTTGAGCAGTAAACGACATATATCTGGACCACAATTATATTAAAGTAATTTGTTTACTGAAATGATTATTTCTGTATATGTGTGTGTGTGAGAGAGATTTCACATAATTAAGAAACATACTGGTAACCTCAGTGACACATCAGCAGTAGGTTACCATGTGATTTGAGTGGAACAATCCAAAAACTCTTAAGTGTTTTCTTTTTCCAAATAAGACAGTAAGGTGCCTAATTTATTTTAGTCTAAACATGGCAAGACATTTTAGGGAGTAGAGAATAAACAAGGGATATTTTATCATCATCATAGCTCATTCTCTCTGGTTCTGAGTGTTATTTTAAGGCCAGTATGTACAGTACTTCTGTATAATGTCCTGAAATACTTAAGTGATAAGCTTTTTTAAGGTTTGTGGGAGGAGGCTAGTCAGTGTCAGTAAAAAATATCCTGGTGAAGAAAACATGTAGTATCAGAAGGAATGATGCAGCCCACTATATGCTAGACTACACTCCTTGCCTGCTAATGTGTAGATTAAAAAGAGGGTTGGCTGAAAAAAGCTCCTCCATTGCTAGACAGCAGCATACCCAAGTAACTACTGATTGTGTGTAGTGAATTAGATGAGACTCATAGAGAGCATTTAACACATTCCAAAGATACAGTTCTGAAAGAGCCTACTCTTGAGGTTTGTTCTCCTGCTTATGAAGAAGGCAGAAACTTCTCAAAATTCTAAACTTGTATTTCATGCCAGCTTCTGCGGTGTAATATAGTTGACTCTTTAATGCTCTAGCTGCCAGTTCCTTTTTGCCCATGTAAGTGAATGAGTTCCTGAGGGTGACTGTCATTGCCTTGCCAGCAGACTTGCCTGCTTTCCTCATCAACTCATCAAATGTACTGTTTTTTGAACATATTTTCTTCTCTTCTGATGCTTCAAGACTAGATCTGTCCATTCAGGCTTTTTTTTTAAAAAAAAAAATGTAAACCAGCTCCATTGGAGGGTGACATTATCTTTGTCAATTAGAGCTTTGAACCTTGCAGGTCCTATTACATCAGGGGGCTTTGGTTTCCATTGTTCTCTACTCGTGCACTAGTGAAAGCTGTGCTTTGGGACATTTTGTCTTTTTCTCCGCTGCTCTTAATTTATCTGAGGAATATGGGGAAGCAGCAGCAGCCCAATAATTTAAAAATAAATGCTGCACTGTTGCCATATCCATCACAGAGAGGCAGGTTGCCATATCCAATACTTCGAAATGGTGCACGGCTGGCTGTGCTGTGAGATTTTTTTCACTGCAGCAGTCAGGTCATTGATGGAGTGCATGAAATCTCTCATAACTCCAACGAGAAGAATAGTCTGGGAGGGCTTGGGGCCTTCAGTCCTGACTGATCCACACTGTTTGTAAACATGTTTTGTTGACCTACAGCTTATGACTGAGATGTTATGTTGTTTGTTCAGGGGGCAGTACTAGCAGCAGTATCAAGCCACAAATTCAATTCCTTCTATGGGGATCCCCCTGAAGAGCTGCCAGACTTCTCTGAAGACCCTACCTCCTCAGGTAATTTCATTGAAAGCATATTTACCTTTCACATTGAGTTTTAAATCTTTACTGGCTTTAGTCCCATATTGTTTGCTGATTTCCCATAGTGTCATAGAGCAGCATGTACATTAGAGTTTGTGTGAGCATTTCAGTACTATTCATTCATAGTGGTTCTACAAGGGAGTGTCCAGAGAATGCTTCTTCAGAGTGATATAGATCCCCCTGGATTTTTATTCAACCTGACAGTGTTTAATTACAAAGGCTGGCATAATGTCATATCTATCTATTTACATTACTTGAGTCTGAGAACTTTTTCAAATTGTGCCCTGTACCTTTAGTGGAATTAGGGTGGTTCTTCCCTGCAAATGTTTTTTCATTGTGTATCTTTGTATAGTTAAGAGCTTGTTGGTCTCCTTTTCTGGAACTGGATTTAAAAAAAATAAATCTTCTCTTAGGCTAGGTCTACACTAACCCCCCCTGTCGAACTAAGATACACAACTTCAGCTACGTTAATAACGTAACTGAAGTTGAAGTATCTTAGTTCGAACTTACCTGTGGTCCACACGCGGCGCGCAGGCTCCCCCGTCGACTCCGCCTGCTCCGTTCGCAGAGCAGGATTACCGGCGTCGACGGGGGAGCACTTCCTGGTTCGATTTATCACGTCTAGACAAGACGCGATAAATCGAACCCAGAAGATCGATTGGACTCCTCCGACGCGACAGGTAAGTATAGACGTACCCTTAGAGATTTTGACATGTCACAGGTGTTCCAGAATTGAGGTTTTGTATAAATACGCTTTTAAAAAACATGAGACCAATAGAATTACTTCTGCTTTTTGTAAATTACCATCTAAACCAGTTTTCTTAACAAATAAACGATAGTTGCAATTCAGATGTTGCAGCATGTGTCAATGTGACCACCTGAAAGCTTAGTATACTAGAAAATGTCTCAGGGATTCAATTATGTGTTTTGAATTGGTGGGGAAGGGTGAGTTCTCAGTCCCTGTCCTAATATTTCTATAAGGAAGGAGGTGGAGGGGGCTTTCAAATGTAAAGTATGGCAGAGAAAAAATAGTGGGAAAGTAAAATTTTTAAATATTATTCAATTGTATTTACATAAAGTTGGAATATTCAAAAATAGGTGCCCCAATTAAAAGGTTGATTGTCAGATGTTTTTAGCACTCACAGCTTTCGGTGAAGTCAATAGGAACTTCACACCGCTCATTTAGGTGCCTAAATATGGACGTGGGCACCTAACTCTAGGCACTCAGGTTTGAACATTTTATGTATTGTACAGAAGGGGATCTGATGTATCGTTTTATAGAGAGATCTTTGCAGTGTGTTTGATTGGACATCAGTTAGGATTATTTGCAGTGCTTCAAAAGATACTTTTTGTTTCCCGCTGCTTCCTCAGTCATGGTCACAGAAGTAGGCCACATACATGTCTGCAATTTTTCTGTTCCAGGAATAGTAAGGTTCCTCATTTCAGCTTCAGGCTTACATCAACAGGATGTCTCTCTTCCTCATTTGGGTTTGTAGTTGCAGATACTGTCACAAGCATAGGTTCTCAATGTTTTTCTTCCAGGAACCATGTATCCAGATATTTACGTATGTGCTCTCAGCCCTTTTGTGCTGGATCCTCTGGAACCTCTTATTAATTTCTGGAGGAACTGATGCAGTAGTTTGAGTTCCTCTGGGAGGAAGCTGGAACAGGCTCCTGCTCTAAGCCAACAGTTGTTGATCTCCTTGGAGGTTGCAACCCAAAGGTTGAGAAACTGCTCCCAAGGGATATTTTTATTGATGCCTGATTGACTAATTTAAATTGTTTAGTTCAGAGAGCTCCTCACTCAGATAATTAACTTAGAATAAACATCCTGAGGCTTTCAGGAAAAGAACCATAGTGCAACTTTCAGCTTTCTGAAATAATTAGGCCAGATAAAGAACTTGATTTTCCTCTCTCCCCCTCAGAAAAGGCTCTTCAATTATATATTTGCTGTGTTGTCAAATGTTTGAAGCCTGCTTGTAAAGACTGCACCAGTTCTTAAAGATGGAATTTTTAAAAAGATCCTAAAGGAATTAAGCACCTGTCACAGGGTGGTTAGCCCCAGTAAATGAAGTAGGTCTAGTTCCTCAAAGCCAAAGCAGGTGCTCCTGTTTTTAAGAGGGTGAGAGCAACCCGATGAGCAGACTGGGTTAGTCAGGGACAGGTGAGAGTTGCCTGAAACCAGGGGATTGGAAGAGTTCCAAAAAGAAGTAGAAAGTGGTTCCTGGGAGAAGACTTGAAGGCAGGAGAGCAGCAAAGATCGATTTGCTGACTGTCATCCCCAAGCCAGAGAGCCAGGGATAAGGGCAGGAGAAGCAGAGGGAGTTGCCTGCCAGCTCTAACCTGGAGAGCCAGAGCTGAGGGCTGGAGAGTTCTGAAGGCACGGGAGAGGTGGAGGAGCTTTTACCCACTGACATCTCTGGGGTCCGAGAGCTGGACCCAAAGGAACTGAGAGGGCCTTTGGAGGAGTAAGGGATGCTCCCCTGGCAAGGATGCTCTCAGTAGAGAGGCTGTGGGGTTCCTGCTGGGAACAGCAAGGTTGTATTCCAGTTGGAAGTGCTGGGGAGGCTGTCCTGGTACAAAGCCAAGAGAGGACTGTGCTGAAGAGCCAGGACCTGGTGAGAGATGCTGGGGTGGCATGTTGCATGTACTCTCCGGACTATGATGGGGGAATCTGGACTATGGCTGTGGGACTTTTGTTTTGTTATGTGCATGGAGCTCTTGCAATAAATGAACCCCACAACTAGTTGAACTACTTCTGGGCACTCTGAAGGAGGGAAACTGAGCAGGCATGTCTGTCATGTGTATCATGAAGGTGTTCCAGGCGGGGCTTCTCTATGACAGCACCCACCTTCCATTGAATTTCATTGGGAAGTGGACATCTAACTCCTTTGGGCTCCTCTGTAATTCCCAGCCTACATGGTTATGCCTTTGCATTTTGCAATAATGGGATTTCAGATAAGAAACTCCACGTTGAAGATTTAGTATTTAAAATGCCATTTGCCTGTTTGTTTAGCTCTTTAATAAAATCCCATGATTTGAGAAGTTTGTTGTTAAAAATAAATGATGTAGTAGGCTGAATAATTCCAGGACAGCATTTGTCCTGGATTTCCTGTGGCACCACTCCACTCCTTCCCGATGCTTAGGAGCAGTGCCAGCCTTTTCCACCAGAAGGGGCCGGGGGCGGGTGGGGGGGAGAAGGGCGGCTGGAGCTGGGCAGTAGTAAGAGCTGCCCGAGAACTCTGGGCCACTGTGGGGAACTCCTGTCCCTCCATCTTGTCTGGGGCAGTGCACCCTCAGGGGTGGGGACAAGGACTCGGGGCTGCTCTCAGGCACCCTGGCCCCCACCCATAGCAGGTGGAGGGTCTGGAGCTCCCCACAGTGACCTGGGGAGCTCTCTCTCTGGCTTCTGGCCTGTCCAGGGGACAGGGCCTCTGGGGGAAGAGGTGGAGCCAGGGAGCAGGGCCCCTGCATGTGTCCCACTTTTTTGCCTTTTGAAAAGTTGGTCACCCTATTTCAGCTCCATGCTTCATCCGCTTCAATCTGTCACATTGCTCTCCCCTCCGTGAAGGTGGGCCCTACTACAAAGATGAGGGGGCACTTTGAACCTCCACCCCATACTGATGGAGTTTAGGGCACTGTATTCAGCAAATAGGCAATTCTCTAGTAAATGCCAGATTACACTGGGTGCTGTCCAGTGATCAGTGGCAAAACATCAGTGAATCAAACAGAAATGAAAAGGGAGACACTGCTAGTTTTATATGGTTTATTTCCCCCCACTTTAAATCTCCCTTTCTTTCCTGCTCGCTGGACATTGCACTGGGTCTTGGTCCAGCCAGCCCACTGGTCTATACATAATCATTTCCCTAATGTCCTGTCCTGTATGGAATGACTTGTTCCCTCCTTCATCAGCATGTCTCCTCTAATGACCAGATGCAACAGGTGGATGAACCAAACATACAGGGAGGAAGTGCAGAAGAGAGAGGATGAGATGACAATACAAAAATCATGCAGCTTTGTATTGTCCTCTGCAGCTTGCCACTTGCCTAGCTGTTATCAACTGACAGTGTTCTGTAGGTAAAATTGCAGAAGTGTCTTGACGAATTTGGAGAATAATAAAATAGTGGCTTTACGGATTTTTCTGGGATACATGTTAAATTAAAATGCCTCCTTAACAGTGAATATTTACATTCAGTAACTCCTACTAGAAATAAAGCAAGCTACTAAAATTAGACATTTTATGACTTTCTTATTCAAAGTTAAGGAACACATATTTCTAATACTTAGCACCTTCAAGATATTATGTGAGAGTCAGTGTTCCAAAAGTAAAAGACCCTTGCACTAACAAACATTAAAACCTTGTTTTTCTTTTCACATGATGTTGCTGCAATAAGAAGCAGTTCATTTCTGCTGAGTTAACTTCCTTGGTCATCTACTGGGCAGCAGACCATAGAAAGGTCATGGAATTGCTTGAACTGCTGTTAGCTCTGAAAGCTGAACTGGGAAGAGATTTTGCTGATGATGGATACTTAAGTCTTTTACTTGAATTCAAAATTTCAGGGTTTATACCCCACATTAAGCCCATGTGCTTAGCCAATAAATAGAAAAGCCCATAAAGATAACAATGTCAACTCTTAACTTTTTCACTTCCAAATACCTTTTTGTAGCCTGACTTTCAGAACTGTTGAGCAACTGCAAAACCCACTGAAATCAATGGGTGCTCACCAACTTTGAAAATCAGGTAATTGATTTTTAAAGAAAAGCATATTTTATCTTTTATTCTGAAGGATTTATAAATACACATTTGAGCCATTCAATTGTAATGCTCATGCATTGAGGGTCATTAGTCATTTCACAGTGACTTCATACATTGTTTTCAGTTGTGTGATAACTGGGTTGGCCCCAGGAAATTAGAGAGACAGGGCAGGTGAGGTAATATCTTTAATTGGACCAACTTCTGTTGGTGGGAGAGAGAAGATTTTCTTGTAAGATGTTGCTTTTAAACCACAAAGAAGGTACATCAGCATGTATCTAAAAGGGTGATTGACCAAGTGTACACGTTCAGCTTGCACTGTGCAGCTTTTTTGCAATATTTCCTGAGTATCTATTTGCTTTCTGAGGTCTGTGGTAAATGTTTAACTTAATGCAAGCAGCAGTTTCTCAGCTCTATTAGACCACATCAGTGTTTTTGGATCCTTTGCGTAAATGGCATGACAATGGCTTCATATAGGCTTCTGTTTATAAATGCAATTTGAAAATGACTTTTGCCTCAAGATTATTGTGGGTAAATATTTGTTCTTTTAGAATCTATTTTGTCATAGTAAATTATAGAAGCTTAGCAATATTAACTCCTGATTATTAAACTCTTGATAATTAAAACTGAAAGGAAAAAAGAAAGAAAGCCAGACCTTCCAGCCTGTCACTTTGGGAGAGAAGGATAAATGGTTAGATTTAGGCTCCAGTGCTGCAGACATGCATGTGAGTAATTTTATGCACTTGAGTAGTCCCATGGAACTACTCATTACAGAAGTGTTTCTAAGCTAAGGTCTTAGTCTGCAGTTCAAATAGTAGTGGTCTCCATCATTACCAGGTACAATATAATATAGTTAGCAATGCTAAATCATTGTCACCAATTTTGCAAATTCTTTAGTTAACAATTTTTTAATCATCAATGTTTGAAAAATTCAAGTGATAGTAGTAAATATAATATTAATACAATTACTAGGTCTGACTGTCATTTCTTGCCTTACTTGCTCCTGTGTACCATAAAAAGTTTTGAAAGGGGAAGGAAATCATAGAAATTGAAGGAGAAAGTGTTACATGTTCTCCACTCATTGAGAATTTTACTTTATCTTTTTTCTGATGTCCTATACAGTATAAATGTTTATTAGGATTTTCATAATGTTCTGTTTACTGGTGTTGGGTTTGACTGCTTACAAGAGACCTATTTTAGTGATGTTTTTATTCCTCTTTCAACTATTTGAGTGTGTTTTATTAACATGGAGTTGACATTAATTTCATAGTATCAATGTGCCCGAATGCTGCTCATTAAAAGTGGAAACAAAATGTTTGTTTTCCAAATGGTCCTCATAATTGTAATCTCTAACATTTTTATAAAATAAATTGGACTCAGTATTACATCTGCAACATTTTTCAATAATAAACTTGCACATAAAGACTTAACTTAAAACATGCAATATGATACCGTGCTGCGTTTACAATAAGAATATTTTGAATGCGTTATGAAATAGTTCAAAACACCAATAGTCTATGCATACTACTTTTACAAACTAAAGCAGCCAGTGTCCGAATATAGGAGTTTCAGATACCTGACAGTGTGCAAATCTGCTACCTGCCCCAATCCAAAATGTTTCATTTCAAGTGCCATTTGTCTCACATACAACGTTTAAAAAAAAAAAAAAAGTCTTGAATTTGTTCATACTATTTGTGGCTAAATTAGTGTGCGAAGTTGCAGCTTTATAACTTGCTTGTTCTGAAATCTTCATACTGTTGTTGTTTGTTCAAATGCTGCCTTCCTACTAGGACTTCTAGCAGCAGAAAGTAGGTATCCCTTTGTTTTCCTCTAAGGCTTATCATTCTGTTTAAGTGTGTGGCTGTGCATGTTTAAAACTCAGGTGTTTTCTCCTTAGCTTGTCATGCTTCAGTTTTAATACTGCCTGCAGAAGAAAATTAGAACAGCCCGTGGATATGGTAGTAACTCTGTCCATAACTTTTCAAAACTGAGCAATCAATATTAAAATTTATTCCAGTAAAATGTGACATATTAATTTAGAGGCAGTATTAAAAATTGTTAGTATTCTTTGTTTTTAGTATTTATAATACTATACAATCTAAACTTTAGTTTACAACCCAAATAAAAATGCCATTAAGTGTTATTAAGAAAAGGACAAAATGCCTAACTTTTGTAGCTTGATTCCCAAATTAATTATCAGGGAATACTGGATTTTTCTCTGAATAGCAGTTATTTATTATAGTACTAGACATATATTTTTAAATAACATTTTTTACTGACTCTGCATGATAGAATTTTTTGTTTTGTTTTATGTTGGTGTGTTATGTAGTATATGTAGATACATTTGTGCATATGTATAAAATTAACCTGCCTATATGCCATATATGTTTATATATTTAAAGAATCATGTCAAAGAACGGGGAGGGTTTTTTGTGTTATGAATTAACTGCATGATTTTAGAGAGGCTGAAACCCAAGTGCCTCCAGAACCTGCAAATAGATGATATTGGTCAGAACAAATAAGTTTTGCAGGGATGAGGGAGTGAAATTGTAGTTCCTCTGAGTCACTAAGAGAGTGGTTCCAATCCAAACCACAGCAAATTCAAAGGGAACAAATTCCAAATCTCAAATTGCAGCTAAAAATGTTGGCGTCAGCACAGTATTCAAATTTTGGGGCCACCAATTATTTTTTGCCACCTAACCCATATGAGGTCATGGTCTTATGTCCCAGTTTCTCTAAACCCATTCTCTCATCGTGGATTTTTTTCCCCCTGAACTGACCTGCCACACTACTTCAGAGTTCCCAGACCCGCTAGCTTCCAAGCACCACCTGCACACAATGCAGGAAGGAAGAGAAGAAATCTCTTGGTACCCCACCACCACCGCATATTTTGAGTGGGAAGGCTGATAGAGATCCCTCCCCCAGCAGCCAAACAGCAGAGAGAGTGGCCTTCCCTCCAGCAAGCTAACAGGAGTGAGAGCAAGACTGCCCTCCTGGCAGCCAGAAGGGGGGGAGCTCATTGTGGTTGCAATAGGAAGAAAGAGGCATGGCTTCATAAAGGGGATGTGGTAGGACTTTGTTAGAATAGTTAAATTCACATTTTATAAATAACTTTGCTGCTTGTGGCTGTGCTGCTTGTTAATGTGGGGCACTGCTCTGAAAAGTGATCGTATGAAGTGCTGCACCTTCTTACCCAACATATTGACTCCCTCTGTGTCTCATGCTATCTATCCCTGGGTGAGTCATCGTCTAGGGGCAGATTTAAGTAAAAAGTCTATGTGGACAAACGAACTAGCAAGACTTAGTGGAGAGGCTCCGCATGGTCTGGCAGAGAGGAGGAGAGCCAAAGATTTATTTTTTTTAATTAATATGTTTTTAAGACTATCTTTAAGATATTTTTTTCTTTGTTGCTTTAATTCCTTTCTTCATGTTTCTTTATCCATTTCTTTTATCCCTTCTCCTCTATTTCCTCATTTCTGTGTTCCTATGATCATCAAATTTCTTTTTTGCCTCCTTTCTATTTTTATACTCCGCTCTTCCTGTATTCCTACTGCTACCTATTTCCTTCTCCCTTTCCCTTCATTTCCTCCTTCATCTCTTTCCTTACATTGTCCATGCTCATCTTTCTCTTTTTCCCTTTTAGTTCTCCTGTGTTCTCTCCATCTTCCTCAAAATGTCCGTTTTCTCTTCCTCATTCACTTTTCCCTCTCTGCCTCCTGCTCCCCATGTTTCCACCTTTCATAATTATTTTTCATTTCAGCCCCATGCTGCTTCTCAACACCCCTTATTTCTCACCTCTCCACCTTTTCAACTTTTTGTCTACACTCCCCATGTAATATTCTTCATATACACTCACCCTCTGTCTCCCCCTTTAGGTCCCTCTCCACGCTGAATCTTGTGTTTCCCAGTCATTTCATTCTATGACACCTTCTCAACAGCATCTACACAACTATGTGCTGTGTAACACACATTCATGATACCTCATCCCATGGCCACTATGCGCCTACACCTGCCACTTGCTCACCGTAGAGTCACTCCGTGCACTTACACACACAGCTGCTGTAGAGTGACGATCCCTCATAATGCCTCATAGTGAGCTGATGTGCCACACTGTCTTTCTGAACTCCTGTGAAGTTCAGGGCCCAAGCTTACAATGAAGAAGAGGAGGAGATAGTGATGCTGAAGATCCAGATGGGGACTCAGCTGTCCCCCAGCTAGATTTGTCTTAGTTCAAAGGGGTACATCAGTGTAAGTTGATTGGCAAGTGCTAAGAGGCTCCATCCCCAATCTATTCACTGCCTTTAATGAGAAGAGTATGTTGATACTGCTTTTTATTTGTTAGCCCTTCAGAGTTAGCACAGGTAAGAGACAGCAAGCTAGATTCTGTTCCTGCTTGTGCATCAGTAGAATTGAGGTTTTTCCATAGATTTTAAGGCCAGAAGGTACCATTAGATAGGTCCCCTCCTCTGACTGCAGTTCTCTTCCCTATTTATGTAGTTCTCCTTGACCCTTCCACATCTAGGATCACTAATTGTGAGTTAGGATTGCCAACTTCCTAATCGCACAAAACTGGACACCCGTGCCCCAACGCCCCACCCCTACTCTGAGGCTCTGCCCCCCCCGCCCCCCCGGCTCACTCTATCCCTGCCTCCTTCTGTCTCTTATTCTTCCCTACCCTCATTCACTTACACTGGGCTGGGGCAGGGAGTTGGGGTGCAGGAAGGGGTGAGGGCTGGCTGGAGGTGTGGGCTCTGGGGTGGGGCCGGGGATGAGGGGCTTGGAGTGCAGGAGGGGGATCTGGACTGGGGCGGAGCGGTTCAGAGTGCAGGAGGGGACCCAGGCCAGGGGATAGGGGTACGGGCTCTGGGAGGGAGTTAAGATGCAGGAGGGGGTTCTGACCTGGGGCAGGGGGCACGGGAGGGGGTTCAGGGTGCGGGTTCCGGGAAGTGGCCAGCATGTCCAGCTCTTAGGCAGAGGGGCCAGTGGACTCTGTAGGTTCCCGGTCAATGGGAGCTGCAGAGCTGGCACTCAGGATGGGGGCAGCACACGGAGCCTCCGTGGCCACCTCTGAGCCTAGGAGCCGGGCATGCAGGCCACTTCCGGGAGCTGCACAGAGCCAGGACAGGCAAGGATCCTGCCTTAGCCCCACTGTGCCACGAACTGGACTTTTAATGTCCTGGTCAGCAGTGCTGACTGGAGCCGCCAGGGTTTCTTTTCAACTGCGCGTTCCGCTCAAAAACCGGACCCCGGCAACCCTAAATTGAGTCCATATCAGGGTCTAACTGCTAGGTCAGGCAAGGCTGAGCCTGACTCCCCTTAAGGGCCAGCTAGCCTGTGACAATCACAGTCATCTTTCATTGCTCATGAGAGTTATTCTTACCTGTCCGTGTCTGTTAGCTGTAAACAGGCGTGTCAAATATCAAGATATTAAAGGCCCTGCAATATCACACTAACCATTGTGCAAGCAAATCCCACAATCTTGCACTAAGAAGGAGATCTGTACATCTGCCCCAATTCCCAATGGCACCCTATTAGGGAACAATGTTAAATCAAGAGAAAGTAGCACTTTTCCCCACTTGCAGGCTTCATAGAATCATAGAATCTCAGGGTTGGAAGGGACCTCAGGAGGTCATCTAGTCCAACCCCCTGCTCAAAGCAGGACCAACCCCAACTAGATCATCCCAGCCAGGGCTTTGTCAAGCCTGACCTTAAAAACCTCTAAGGAAGGAGATTCCACCACCTCCCTAGGTAACCCATTCCAGTGCTTCACCACCCTACTAGTGAAAAAGTTTTTCCTAATATCCAACCTAAACCTCCCCCTCTGCAACTTGAGACCATTACTCCTTGTTCTGTCAAGGTTCATGAGGTGGAGCAGAAAGACAGTTTTGGCCTGCCTCTGTCTTTTAGTGTGTTAGTGGTCCAAGTGGTTTTTTTCTTCCTTTTAATGGCTGACTGAAACCTAATTGTTCCCTGCTCTCTCTCAAGTCTGCCTACAGAGCAATTTTTGACTAACTTTTCTTAGTCAATTCTTCTTAGAGAAAATATATTGACATATGATGGTCTTGTAAGAAACCAGAACTTTGATCGTGGGGAATTTGAATTACTCAGCTATTCAGTGGAAAATGAGCCAGACAAAACATAATAAGCAGAAGCCTGTTTTGTAGGGGTATTGCTAGAAGGTTTCTAATACAGTTCATTGGGCAGCTTACCCAGCCAAAGTCTGTTATACTTATTAGCCTAGAAAATGAGCCATGTGCAATATGATAAATACATTTACAGCTGGACAATATTGAGGATTTGGTCACAATATCATTAAATCTGAAATACTCAAGGGTTGAGACTAGCCAGAGCAACAGAAAAGTATTGGCTTTAAGAAAAGTGACTCTTTAGAGGCAGAGTTAGGGCCAGTATTACCACTTTGACTGTACTGTTAAGTTTGGAGGACTTTTTCTTCTGTCTATGATGTACAGCCCAGCCACTCGGGCTGCATGCTGGGGTCTAGGATGTAGGTATTTGTGTATATTTAAACTACATGTTTTTCTGTAATTCTAGAGGCTTTTATATATATTATTTTGTAGCACTATATTCATATATATTGCATAACCAAATAATGAAAGTACCCATTGTAATACAAACATGCAAGGGGACAGAGTTAAGGTTGTGGGAGCCTAAGTTACCTGCGTGTGTTTGTTTCTGCACTTAAAATACTTCTCATTCCATTAGCTTTTTGTATATAATTATGTAATATATAGGAAATACACAGAGAAACAACTATGAAGAAATCAATGACCAGGTTACAACTGAAATTCCTTTTCACTGTTCAAGTAGGGTAAAGGACAAAAGATACCATGTGATTAAGCTGTAAACGTGATGGGAGAAATAGCTGAAAGCTTTTGAAAAATCAAACTTATAGGAAGTAAAGTTTTTGTAGCCTTACTATACATAGGTAGAATCAGGATAGAATTATAACAAAAGAGGCAAAAAATACTTATTTTTTCCCCAGAGAAAAAAATATTCCAGCTAGTAATGATTAGCAGTGGGTTAGTGCAAGCATTAGGTTTTGAAACCCCTTATGTTCAGAAATCAGTGAATTATTTGGATTTCTTACAAATAGTAAAGAACAATTGCAACTCAATTTAGATGGCTTTTAAGTGTGTAAACTAGTAAATGGGAAAATGACTTTAATAAAAGAGTATAAAACAGTAAACTTGGTGACCAACAAATATAGAAGACTGTTTTAAGGTGCAACATTCATGCAGAATTCTGACTGCAAAAGAGATTCTCTCCGGTCCTGCAAAGGGAACCATATTGGCTTACCCCTACACCCACACAGAACCCCACTGAAGATTTTGAAGTCAGTGGTGCTCCACACAGGTACCAGATTTTGCCCATCAAATTCCATTGGTAGTATCAGGACCTTATAGGTTAGTGTGACAGGCTGTACCCTGGGGTGAAGCTAGGAAGCTGTTGGAACTGCTGTGCCCCCTAACTATTCAGGTGGATTAGCCTCTCCCTCTGCTCTGCTGGTGAGACACAGCCAGCCTCTCTGGGCCCTGTTATCACCCAACACCACAGCAGGTGTCTCCACACACCCAACTGAGTTACCTGAATGCTTTACCTAAGCCACTCATGGACCAACAGTGGAGGCACCAGCCAATTTCCCAGCTCCCCAGCCTTGCAGCCCTACTGGAGTATAAACCCAGAATTATACTGTCTTGCACTGCACAGTGATCTGTATGATGCAAGCTCATAAATTAATCCACTCCCCCCTCGATGAGGAGAAGTATGTACCCGCCTGTGTTAACAGAGCTAAGATTTCCTAACACTTCACTCAAAAACACACTGGTTAAGATAAAACTTAAAACAAGTTTAACAACTACAGAAAGATAGATTTTAAATTATAAGTTATAGCAAACAGAACAAAATAGATGACTTAGCAAATAAACAAAAATGCAATCTATGCCTAATATACTACAAAGGATTTGAATCAGTGTCTCACCCAGATAGATAGTGCAAGCAGTTTGTTGTTCATACACAGGCAGGGTTTCCTTCTTTCCCGCCTGGGACCAGCACTTCCCCAGTTCAAAGTCTTTGTTCCTCCAGAGGTATCTTCAGGTGTTGAGTTGTGGAGAAAGTGAGGCCCCTTGGTGATGTCACTTACCTCTTTTATATAGTTTTTCCATATGGTGGAAACTCCTTTGTTGCAAGCTGGATTCCCAGCCCAGTTTGTGGGAAAATACAGGTACCAAAATGGAGTTCTGGTCACATGCCCTTGTATGCGTCACTGAGTCATAGCAGCCATTATTCATAGGCTGGCTGAAGCGTTGCCAGGTGAGGACAAGCCTTTCCATGGCCCATTGTCTTTGCCGATGGTCATTCCACATGACTAGGCTATTCATGATGTGCTGACTAGCCTGAGTGCAAACGAACCTTTGAGTGTTACCAAGGAGTAAACGCATTTGCTATAGAAATACATAGTCAATATTCATAACTCTAGATACAAAAATGATACATTCATACAAATAGGATAATCATATTCATCAAATCATAACTTTTCCATAGATGCTTCACATGACACATTTGCACAAGATGCATCATCATTATGTCATAATCATATCATCATTATACCACTATGATGAATATGGGGCAGAGTGTCACAGTTATCAAAGGATACCACCCAAGTGCATGATTGGAAGGATCTAGTTTTTTTAAATAAAATTGTTGGAAGCAGAGTTCCTGACCTGGATGAATAGAAATGAACATTCTCCTTATCACCTTCTTTATTAAAATATTTATATCCTTTTCCAGCAGCAGAAGTACAAGTATTGCATATCCTCCTCTGCCTACCCAATTCAGGCCCAAATCCAGCAAATCACTTAAGAATGTGGAATTCAGTTAAACTTAAAGTTAAGCATGTGTTTTAAGTGTTTTACTAAGTAGGGATTGACTTAAGCATGTGCTTAAATATGTTGCTGAAGTGGATGTAAAAGGTAAAATAAATCATTGGGTTAATGAAGAAAACACTATTCACTTTTCTATAGTAAAATGTTTATCTGATCACTATTTAACAGAAAAGTTGGTATTTACCAGAGAAAGGGTTCGAAGTTTTCAAATAAATGTTAATCATTTTTTCTTCTTGGAGCATGCATCAATGTGCACGAGATCAAATTTTTTTTAATAACCATGTCTGTTGGGGCCACTCATGCACTCTGTGCCACCTCATGCTCCTGTACGAGGGCATAAAGGGCAGAGGGGCTGTAACGATGCTGGTTCTGGCGAGACCCAACTGAGAGTGCCAATTCAGGACAAATTTCTTCAAGCAGGGCAGTTACAGCCCAAGGCTGGGGGTTTTCCACCTCTAAGGCAAACCAAGACTTTGGTTTTACCCCACTGGCTAACCACAAGTCACACAAGCAATTCCCTTAGACACTCCAGTTTCCCAGTATCACCACTAGTGCCGCTTGTTATGGGGACAATTGGTTATGAAAACCAATACCCCAGTAAAAGAAAAAAGGTTCTCGCCCCAGACCCAGGTCAATATACAAATCAGATCTTACCCACAAATCACGCTGTTGCCAATCCTTTAGAATCTAAAATCTAAAGGTTTATTCATAAAAGGAAAAAGATATAGATGAGAGCTAGAATTGGTTAAATGGAATCAATTACATACAGCAATGGCAAAGTTCCTGGTTCAGGCTTACAGCAGTGATGGAATAAGTTGCAGGTTCAAATCAAGTCTCTGGAGTACATCCACAGCTAGGATGGGTCATTCAGTCCTTTGTTCAGAGCTTCAGTTTGTAGCAACGTCCTTCAAGAGGTATGAAGCAGGATTGAAGACAAGATGGAGATGAGGCATCAGCCTTTTATAGTCTCTTGCCATGTGGTCTTTCTTTGTTCCAAAGGCAAGCTATCCAACACATGGCATGGAAAAACCTCTGTTTTTCTGTTCTGTCCATAGGCAGGTCCCTGCATACCTTGCTGAGTCACAAGGCGTGTCTGCCTTCTCTCAATGGGTCAGTTGTGTAGCTAATGGTCCTCAATGGGCCATCAAGCAGGCTAGGCAGAGCTGACACCAACTTATCTGGGGTTTCACCCAGAAGCATAGCACAAGTTTGAAATACAGACAGTATAGAGCCAGTATTCATAACTTCAACTACAAAATGATACACACATACAGATAGCATAATCGTAACCAGCAAACTATAATCTTGTCTTAGACACCTAATTTGACCCCCTTTATACAAGATTTGGTGCCACTACAGGACCTTGGTTGCAACAATGATCTATACGGTCCCAGATTGTGTCAATAACGTCACAGGGGGACACAAGCTGGCATGTCTGACGCACTAGGTCTTAGCTTTGGCTAAAGTTCTTTAAACCCTTCATAAAAAACCCTCAGAAGTCATCTGATTCTTGGACATGCACCTACTGTGAACAGTATCAATGCACCTGGACTGAAGATTGATATTCAGACCCCCAGTATTGGCCTACCCCACATATAGGATTTCTCAAATGGCAGATTCAAAATCTTTGGGTTTCAAGCCCTGCCTGTCCTGCAATGGGCTAATTCCATTGAAAGATGGCTACAGCAGCAGCTTTTCTGCTTAGGAGAATCCCACATACCGAGTAGATGTTAAGTGTGCCTTTCATTCTCTATGAGAACCCATAAATTGCAAGACATACAGTGGAATCGTCATTTCTTGGAGCAATCTATAAATGTATCTTCAGATCCTGAGGAGACTGATACCCTGGCACCAAATCAGACCATACCAATGCCACAGACACCTCTGATCTTGAAGTCTGACACCAAACGGGCTGCTCCAAACAAAGAGGCAGACACACCAGGCACATCTCAGTATCCTCCCATAAAGATAGACCACCTAAAGCCACTAAGCCCCATATCGCATTGAGGGCTGGTGAGCCTGCATTGACTCCGGTGATGCACCTCTTGGCATTGATACCCATAACAGAAGATAAGCCGCCAGGAAAACATGACCGTCATTGGTACTGAGACAGCTGCCAGTACTGATACAGACCCTGCTACCGAGAGCACTGTGTTCCTCAGCACTGCCTATGGGGAGGTCTAGCTGTTCTCTCCATCACCAGGCTGTATGTTCTCACCACCTTCAAGCAAAAAAACCTTTCCTCTGAGGACCAAGGTTGACATCGCTGAAAGGCCTGCCAGCCCTCCCCATAGGGCTCAGGCACCCTTGTGGCAGGAAAGGCATTAGTCAGTATTGAGATTCCTTGAGGGCCTTCTGAATACTTGCTCACCTGTTAGAGACCTGTTTCCTATGTAGAATCTCAACATCTTCCTCCTGAAGCTCTTAGAGCTTCCATTCAAGCTGCTGTTGGACTGTTTGATTACATCACCTTACCTGGCCAGGACCAAGTCCTTTAGACTGTCTCCTCATTGCTTTCTTGCTATATCTGACTCATCAAAAGGTCAAGCCAGATCTCATCACAGAGAATTTCTCTGTGGGTCACAACGTATTTCTACCTACCATCAGTTAGTTAGTGAATGTCAGGGCACGCTCCACTGGGACACGGGCTGTGTCTTCAGCCTGCTTCAAAAATGTGCCAGTATCTGAGATGTATAAAGCTGACTTTTACAAGCATTACACTCATGATATGGTGACTAGTTCTCATGCCAAATTTGGGAGAGAAGTGCTCCAGTCATCATTTGACTGAGACTGGCGCATCTTAATCCCACCATCCAGAGGGGATACTGCTTTCCAGTCACACATGGTGGGATCTATATTGACATATTCTCAAAGAAGAAAGAATGGTTACTTACTCTACAGTAGCAGTGGTTCTTTGAGATGTAGTCAGTATGGATCCCACAACCTGACCTCCATCCCTGCTTTTTGGAGTCCTCAGCAACACAGGCTTTGAAGTGCAGGAGAACTGAGGGAGAGTTGCAGCCACCCTACCTTTTTATGCCCTCAAATGAAAGCATGGAGCACATGTGCAGACCCAGTGGACACTGCTATTAAAAAAAAATCTGATCTTGCAAGCATGAGGCACATGTGCACCTAAAGTGGGATCCACACTGACTACAATATCTCAAAGAACCACAGTTACTGTAAGGTATGTAATCATTCTTTAGAAGTACAGAAGGCTCTTCAAACAGTATCACATGAGAATTACAGCCTTTCCTCCACAGTCGCACCATTTTATTTTCATAGAAACCGAACATAGACAAACCCGTTAGTCATCTAAACCCTAATCCAGCAAAGCACTTGAGCCTGCGTTTAAGTGTTTTGCTGGATTGGAGCAGCCAAGGGGATGGAAGTGATCTTACAGGTTCCAATTTGTATGGCAGTATGACAGTTGGAGCTAATTAAAAATTTTACAGTTAAACAGTTTTCTGTCAGAAAGTGCTAGTTCTGCATTATCTGAACGTTCCACCAGAACATGTAGATTATGTTGAAAGTTTTCATGGAAACCAGACAATCTAGCCTGCCTGCCTCCTTTCCTGCCAGCTTGCCCACCCATCTCCTTAGGCTCCTCGACAACCCCCTGTGGGCTGCCAGGGAGCTGAGACAGAAATTTTCAAAACATTCCCAACAGATGTTTTTTGGAAAGGTCCATGTTGCTACGTGTCCTTACCAAAGCACCCTTCATGCCCTGTGTGGTGCAGCAACCACTTGCCTTAGTTTTCCACAAGGTCTTGTGCTGCTCTGCCTGCGCTCCAACACCTTCTGCATTACAGAGAGTTGGCCTGAGGGCTAGGTCTCTTACAGTTCTACCCCTTCCATGGCACTCAAAGTCCAAAACAAGTGTAGAGCAACATAAAGTCTTCCTGCTCCTCTGGTAGATCTGGTAGACACCAATCTTCCTCAGTGCCTGGCCCTAGCCAACCATGTCTCCTAAAATGAAAGCTCCATGTCTGCTCTCACTTACTGCCCTCTCCAACTGAGCAGGGCTTTGCTTTTTAAGCTCCTTCCTGGAGGCCTACCTCATGTTCTAGATATCTTAATTTGGGCTAATAGGGCCTTCAGTAGTCCATTAACCCCTTTTTTACTTCCATGGAGGCTTGTGTGCCCCGTTACACACCCACCCTCTTAAAAGTGTACCTAACAGGCTCTATAGGTTTCTTTCCCTGGGATTTTAAGATTTCCACACTCAGTCTCCAACTCTCCTTCAGGTAGGTTAACCATCATGGGCAGATGACCACTCCCTGAGTTGCCTGATGTTCCACAGTCAGCTGTTCTTTTTCTCTCAGGGTTGCTTGTAGAGCGTGTTCTGTGGCCATGAGTTGTTCTTGCAGAGGGGCTGTCCCCCGACTCCCCTTCCACAAGGGAACACTACTTTCACCCCGGCCACCCACATAGGCCCTAGCCTGCTTATGAGGGACTGTAATGACCCACATAGCTTCTGCTTCTGCATGAGGTACTGTCCAGATCCCCACTGTACACTGTTCAGTCTCTGTCATAAGATTCCACTCCTTGGCATTCTTCCCTGCCTTGAGCCTAGCCAATTCTTGCTCCAGCATCAAGCAGTACTGTTTCCCATACTCCGCCTAGACCAGAGATGGGCAAACTTTTTGGCCAGAGGGCCACATCGTGGAATAAAAGTTGTATGGTGGGCCATGAATACTCACAAAATTGGGGCTGGGGTGTGTGAGGGGTGCGGGCTCCGGGGTGGGGCTGGAGATGAGGAGTTAGGGGTGTAGGAGTATGCTGTGGGCTGGGACTGAGGGGTTCTGAGGGCAGGAGGGTGATCAGGGCTGGGGCAGGTGTGCAGGAAGGGGTACAGGTTCCGGCTGGGGGAGCAGGCACTGAGGTGGGGCTGGGAATGAGAGGTTTGGGGTGCAGGAGGGTGCTCTGGGTGGGGATCAAGGGGTTTGGAGAGTGGGAGCAGGGCCGAGCCACATGGTCCAGCCCCCAACCCAGTGCCCCAGCTGGAGCACCAGAGCGGGGCCGAGCTGCTGGTGTGGTCCCCGACCCTGCTCCCCAGCGGAAGCTTGCGTGCCATATTTTGCCCACCCCGGCCTAGTCCCTAGAGCGTGCTAACTCTTGTTTCAGTTTCGTCATCTGTTTAGTGATCTACTGGGAGGTGCTTATGTCCTCCAGCTCTTGTTGACAATCTTTCTGCTGTTTCTGTACATTTTTAAGATGATGAAGGGTTTTCTGTCTGCCCCATCAGCTGTCTCAACTTGAACCTCCCACTTCCTCCACTCCTCTTCCGATGGGCCATTGATTTTATAAGCTGTTGCTCTGGATTCATGACACCTTTCCTCTCCGCCAGCTTGGGTGCTACTTTTCTCTACATCAGGGTTGGGAAACCTTGCCAGTCAATTCCAAAGCTCACAAGCCATGGAAGATCTTTTACTACCCCAATACATAGCCAACCTCTCCAGCCCTGTACTCCCAGCTCCACCTCTGCCATGGGTGGTAGTAGACAGTTTGTCTCGCCATGTGCCACAAGCAACATGCATGGGGAGATACCAATCCATTCTCTTTACCAAAACTCCATTTTCTGCAAACAAGAGTGTGCCTGCAACCTGAGTATCAGAGGGGTAGCCGTGTTAGTCTGGATCTGTAGAAGCAACAAAGGGTCCTGTGACACCTTATAGACTAACAGAGGTATTGGAGCATAAGCTTTCGTGGGTGAATACCCACTTCTTCGGATGCAAGCGGTG
The DNA here is from genome assembly GCA_037349315.1 of Chelydra serpentina. Taxonomy (NCBI): domain Eukaryota; kingdom Metazoa; phylum Chordata; order Testudines; family Chelydridae; genus Chelydra; species Chelydra serpentina. The sequence continues at coordinate 149,262,534 of JBAIAC010000004.1, read as the reverse complement.
GAGTTAATGAGATATTCCACTGACATGCCTGCAGCCAAACTGGTACCACATACCGCTGAGTCCCATTGCCATTCGGAGAGGACCCCAGCCACAAACGTGGCTGTAAAAACAGCTCAGATAATCACATTCCCGTCTGATATTCCTATGCTTGAGCATCTGAAGCACACCACTGGACTTCCTTGACCACACCCAGACATGCTTTTGCTAGATTATAGGAGTGACTGGGGCCTTGGTAGCGCCTGTGCATCCCCCCCGTTTTGGGCTACTCAGGGACCCTCTCCCATTGAGGTCTACCCTGCAATTCCCCAGATTGGGATATCTCCTCTTCTGGTCTCTCCTAGTCTGCCATACCATTCAGGCCACTTGATTCCTTTGGCCTCAAAAGAGATTTCTTCCCACTTGGGGGGCCACAACTGCTGAGGCAAGCTAGAATTGTCTTACCCAGTTTTGGGCTCCCATGGATAGAACCTTCAAGAACTGTCCTAGGACCACTTAGTCCACAATTTTCCCTGTGGAACAAGTCTCTGGGATTTCACTGCATGATGATTATGCCCACAACCTTTAAGCCAGTACCCTTGGTCGTGCTCTCTGCAGGAATGGTTCAACCCAGAAACAAGCTGGTAGACTTCCACTGTCAGTCCCCATAGTCCAAGAGAACAGCCTTTGCCACAGGATAGGAGCCTGCCTGTTTGTCAGTCACCATGCAGTAGGTTGCTTGCATCTCACACATCCAGAATGGTACTCTGGGGGCTTTCCAAGTAGACTCTTCCCAGCCTACTGCACTGGCCACTTGTTCAAAGGTACAGAGAAAGATCTTCCTGGTCAGGCTCTGGCCCCGCCGCTGTTGCCAGGCGAGGGACCAGTTTGCCCAAGCTACTCTCTCCAGTACCAGCCAAAGCCCCCAGAGCAACTTGGCCAAGCTGCTTCTGCAACCAGTCTTGTTGCTGGAAGTGGGCCTCCTGCGACGGTTGTTGAGTGGCAAATTGTACCTCTTTCTGTTTCTGCAGGATCTCCATCAATTGCAGGAGCAGCATCTGCGTCTTTTTGTGCTGTTCCTGCTGCTACCGTAGCATGGCTGTCTACTGCTGCTGCACAGTTACCAGTGGTACCACCTCCTACTTCTTTCCCAGTTACCCAGGTTGGGAGGGGTGTCAGTCAGTACTCGCAAGCTTCAATTTCCCCTCAATTTCAGGGGCTGATCAACTACTTGCATTCTCCACCATGTGTTACGTCATGTCTTTACCAGAGCGCCCCCTCCTGTCATTGTGTGGTGCAGCAAGCACTTGCTTCAGTTTCCTAGCTGGTTCTGCTCTGCCTATCCTCTGCCTATCCTTCTGGGTTACAAAGACTCAGCCTTCAGGCTAGGTCTCTGACAGTTCTACCCCTTCTAGGGTATTCAAAGTCCAAAACAAGTGTAAAGCAACATACACTAAATTCCTTTGGTAGTTCTACTAGGCATAAGTCTTCCCCAGTCCCTGGTCCTACCTAGCGTTTTCTTCAACAGCGCTTTCCATCTGCTCTCTCTGCTTTCCCCTTCCAAATGAGCAGGGCGTTTCTTTTTAAGCCCCTCGTGGAGGCCTACTTCCTACTACAGGTGTTTTAATTGTGGCTAATTGGCCTTCTGTAGCCCATTAACCCAATCCTGCCTTGTGTAGAGGCTTGTATGCCCCATTACATACCCTTCCATGGAAAACTTCACATGTCCAACTTTTGTTCCAATTCTGAATGACAAGAATTTCAGACATGAGAAATTTTCTGAATGACAGAAATTCCTGTTCCTTCAGCGCTCTAATGACAATGTGGATCCAAGGTTGTTGATGAAGGATAGCTGTAGCACAAACTTTACATCTACACTAGGAAAACTGGGGCCTGCACTTCTCCACTAGTGTAACTCCACTGGATGCAGCAATTATGGAAATTGTATTGTAAATATGATTCAGGTTCTAGCAATATTTATCTGTTTGTTTTATTTCTTTAAATTTAAGTAATAGTAAAAACAGACCTATAAAAGAGATTTATGTCCCCTGATAATTAATCTTACAATAGCATAATAAGCAGCGTTAAAAAACAAACATTCAAACACAAACTAATTAACTCAGCTCAGTCTCCCAGTGCATCAACTACAGAAAGTTCCTTTCCACTCATTATCTCCAAGAGCATAATCTTAATCTTCTCCAAAAAGCCAGAAATAAATGGTTAGATAAAATGGTGGTAAAAATACCTGAACCCTATCTGCACTACCTCTGTGCTGTTTCTGCTACTGGTGGAGCTGCACTGGTGGAGTGGTAAGAGTCCTTATTTTCCTAGTGTAGATAGGCCTGGGGGTACATGTGCTAGGTCCTTCTCCACCACCTTGATAAAAATTGTTTTAAAATGTTTAAGGGTGCTTTCCATATGGCTCTTTCTAGGGATGAGTGAACTAATTCAGATAAAATAAAAATCCACCCGAACCATCCTGTCACCACCTCTTGGGTGATCTCTTGATGTTCCTCAGTTTCTCCTGATTGGCCCTCCGTAGTTTGCTCTGTCAGGTCAGTTCCTGGACCCTCATCTCTAATTAATCCTGTCAGCCCTTCACTTTTTGGGCTTGTAGTTAGGGTGACCAGCTGTCCCGATTTTATAGGGACAGTCCCGATTTTTGAGTCTTTTTCTTATATAGGCTCCTATTACCCCTGACCCCATGTCCTGATTTTCACATTTGCTGTCTGGTCACCCTATTTGTAGTCCCCTTCAGTCTTCTGGAGGCAGCCTGGTATAAGGCTGTCACTACCTTGCTATCCCAGGCCCTTCTGTCTCCCTTTCCTTGTCTGTACTCTCCCCTTTATAGCAGGCCTTGTTTCTTCTGTTGGCTGCAGCTCTGTGATTGGCAGCTCTAGCAGCTGCGTAGGAGTTTGATCAAGCTGCTTGCTTGTAAACAGGAGACTGTCTGTGCTCAGTAAGGGGTTTGTAGACCCTGTTACACTTCCTCAATAACTCTCTCAAATCTCAACCATTTTTTAAGGTCTGATAAAACTGAGTTAACATTGTGTGCTTCTAACTTTCGTTAATCCATTTTCTAGTTTTGGAGGAAAGTGGAAATATTTTGAGAGGGGCTACTTTCACAGTATTTCTGGCTCTTGTGAAACCAGGTATTCTAATGAGAGATCTTGAATCCCATAAGACTTCTGGCCCAATTTCCAAACTATAAAGAGATTTAGACATGTTTGTAGACGCATCTTTTTGTGGTAAACCCATCATGTTCTCTGGTGAAGAAGATGCAGAAATAGTTTTCTGATGCCTGCGACCATGCTGCTCTACTGCCTCAACTCTTTTGTAGGCAAGTGTTGGGGGGTGCACATATTCAGTAGCATGGCAAGATGGACACTTAGATACCATGGCAGAAGGCATAGTTTAAAAGCCTAAGTAGAATAGAACACATGTGCATTGATTTGGGGTGTCAGAGGAGTCATCTGCACATCTCTTAATCACTCACTTTCCAGATTTATGGTGGGGGAGAAATCCTTGGGGGTTGTGGATTTCCCCTCCCCCTCCACTCACCCCCCTGAAAAACAAGAAACAAAAAAACAGTTGTTCAGACAGATGGATGGATGGAAGATGCAAGTATTGTTGGACAGGGTAAGGATGTCTTGAACTTTCAGACATCCAAGGGATTATTGATAAGCCGTTACTGGAAACTTTACAAAGTAATATCTTCCATTTATTTCAAAAAGTGAACAATGTAACCCTCTCACTATTCTCTAGCGTGGAAAACTATAAGGAAAAATCTTACGTTAAGAATTGCACTTGCTGTGATATGAAGTTCCTTATACCACTACTTTTCCCACTTTTTGTCCATTGAGCCCAGAAATTCTTAAAGTAGTCTTTTGCATGTTCTGATATGAATGATCCCAGGTTTTCAAATATATTTTTAGGAGAAAAAAGCTGGACTGATTGATTTTGAACATTACTGAAGAAGAGACATTTTTAAGACAGCCCTTTTTTAATTGAATATACATTTTAAAAATTCTGACTTTTTTACACATTCTGTATGTTCACTACTGTATGTTGGCAAATAAAACTATAAAAGCAAGCGGCATAAATGAACATTTTGAGGAAAAATGAGGGAAATATAGAATGACAATGCAAGTGATTGGGATTTAGAAATTTACCAATGATTATTCAGCTGTTCCTCATTTCCCGGTTCACAGTTTATGTTCATACACTTTTTTTCTTGATAAACAGCTGGATAAAGTTTCAAATATTCAGATATTTTCAGCTAATTATAGAAACATTCAAGAAGAACAGTAGGTTGTAAGATGAAGCAAATGCAGTGTGAGCATTCTGGCAATTCACTTAAACATCCATCCCTGTTATCTGATTTTTAAAAATACAAAAACATTCTTAAAGCTCTCTTAAACTGTTGCTTGTGAATAAATGAAGATATATACTGTATTGTTAAATAACATTAAGTTCATTCAGTGTGTTCTTCAATAAAGGTTTTAGCCTTTTTAAAATCCCGTTTTAGATGGTCACAGTGAATGAAGTGAAAGATTTCTGTTCCAAAGGTCAGTTTACCATGAGTCTTTGCTCTATTGGTTTATTTTCTGCTTGTTTGCTTGCAGGAGCAGTCTCACAGGTGCTGGACAGCCTGGAGGAAATTCATGCGCTTACAGACTGCAGTGAAAAAGATTTAGATTTTCTACACAGTGTTTTTCAGGATCAGCATCTTCACACACTACTAGATGTAAGTATTTTTACAGTAGAAATTTGAATATATTTTCTTTAATAGCTAAATATTTCTCTTCATTTTTGATAGAATTTTAAATTCACTATCTAGTATTTGCTTCGTTTTTGTGTATCCTGCTTACTTTTGATTTTGTTACAAACAAGAAAATATATGAATTTAATAAGTGGGAAATGTAAGAAATTACTCAAGGAAGACTTGATATCAAAATACAACTATTATAGTTTATCATACTGTATAGTGTGAGTTTTAAAAATGCAAATTTTGCATGAGTGATTAATGACTTGGTTTGTGAGTTTACACATTGAATAAATGGATATAGTGTTAAAAATATTCTGATTCACAGAACAACATGGCTGTTTTGTTGATGTCGGACTTCTATTTTGCATTCAAAATTTGAATTATGCAGATTTATACTCCTTTTTGAAGTGATGTATTCTGAGACCTTTTTACCAAAGTCTCAGTATTTGCTTAGGACAGTGATTCCCTAACAGATGAGGAAGTGGAGCAAAGCCTTTTCATGCATAAGAAGATTATGATGCAACCCTTATTTGAAACTAACCTGCACAAACCAGGTGGTAGTCTCAATACTTTAAATGAAACTTCTGCAGGTCATTGGATGTCAGGTCTCATGTTCTTCTGTACCAGATATGGACTTGCTTATACATGCCAGGTGTGTTCATTATAAGATCCTTTAATGCTCTGTCTGGTATGGCTGAGGTTTGTTTAACTAAGGTATTTTATACACAGTGCCATATCTAGTGGCTAAACAGGGTAATACAGTTTAGCATTCCATTACACCTCCTCCTTTAAGCTCTACGTTCCTACAATTTACAATATTTACACTATTACGCTGACTTTGAGGTTCAGTATGAATCAATCTCTCAGATGTCTCTGAATCATACTGGACAGCCAGGTGACCCAAGTTGTTACACATTAGTTGCAACAACTGGCTGTGGTCAGTTTGGAATGTCTGAGTCATTACCTTGTTCTGCATCCACCATCTGTAGATTTTTTTTTTTCTGATGATTGTTCTTTCTGAGGAACAAACTGTAAATATCAGCAGTTTCTCTTGAACTTTCCACTGTTGGTCTCGATCACATATGATCCGGGCAGTGTAGTTTTTGTCTTTACAACAGCTGAAGTTGTCCCTCCTTTTTCTCAATCCAGTTTGACATAAACATGGTCACCGGTTTCTAGAGCTGGCAGTTCTCTGATTGAGTGTTATCTGTTGTAAAAGTGTTTATAGGCTCTTTCTGCCTTTTTATCTGATTTGGCTACTCTCTTCACATTGGGCCACTTTGGAGATAGTCTGTTTCAAAGTTGAAACAGTAGTTCTGAGTTGTCTTCCCATCAGGGACTGTGCTGAACTATATCAAGTAGCTGCTATTGGTGTTGATTTGTAAGTCAGAAGAGCAAGGAATGGATCTTCCTTCTGTAGGATTTTCTTGGCTGTCTGTACAGCTCTCTCATCCCCTGCATTCACTTGTGGGTAATGTTCGGAATTAGTTAAATTTTGCTGCAGTGAATTGTGGTTCATTCTCCATCATTGATTGTTCTGGAATACCAAAGTGAGCAACATATTATGTCTTTAAAATATGTTGTTTCTATATACTTGGAAAAATAGTCACCAGGTAGTGATGTCCTCTGAATTCACATAAATTTGCAACTTATCTATTACAGTGTGTCTCTGATATACGTGCTTGTACACTTCATGATCAACCATTGTCTCTTAAGTTGATCTATACTGGATCTCCTTTCAAAAGTTCAGTATAATCAAATCCTTCATCAAGTTCTTTCTCCTTTTTCACTAGGCCCATCATGGCTGCCACACTGTGGCTGAAAAGATTGTTGGTCTTTGATCCTTTGAATATATGCACTCCGAATGCATAATTTTAGTCTTTGTAAGCTGTTTCTGTGGTGAACTGGCCTGTGCAGTTCAGAATACCTCCAGGGCTAGTCAGACCTGTGTCAGGTGACTTTAACTCTGGGAGGGGTTGAAGGTGATTGAAAGTCCCTTCTGGCATGACTGTGAAATGTCAGCTCCTGAGTCAATTTTAAAGTCAATTGTCTTTCCATGAATATTCAGTTTCACTCTTCAGGCAGGCTCTATGTCATTGCAAGTGATAGATCAGAGAAACAATGGCTCTCGATTGTTTGTAATATTAGTCAACTCCCTGACTGCTTTTCTGTGGCGAACAACTGCAAAACGTCCATATTTCAAGCATTTATTACACCATGCTCCTCTGGCTGGATGTGCACCATCTATGGATATGACTTTTTCCACAACTTATGCATGTAGGCTGGAGTTTGTCCCTCTTAGCCTGGGAGTTGACTTAGGGGTGTTATGATAATTACTATTAACACTCAAGTGTCTATTTATAGCTTCTAAGCTAGCTTCGGGTTTTTCAAGTTTCTCCTTTCCTTTGTTCTGTGGTTTGACTAATTCTGACAGCTTTGCAACCTGTATAGCTCTGTCGGCTAGGGTAACATCTCTCTTCATTTGTAGTTGCTGTGAAAGACTTTTATCTATTAACTCAGTAACCACTCTATCTCTTATATTTTCATGTTTAGCATTTCCAAAATCACGGTTTTCAGCCATTGTATGCAGCGCTCTTATCAAACATTCAACATTTCCCCCTGGTTCTTGAATTTTCTGGTGAAAACATGCTTTTTCATAAACCACATTTCTCTGAGGTATAAAGAATACATCAAAAGATATCTGCAGATCATCAGTTTCCTTGTGGAGCTTCGTAGCAATGCAAAATCTTGCAAAATATTTTTTCCAGTCTGCCCATTCTGAAGGTTTGCCAAAGCTGAAGTTCTCGGTGCATTGAAGAAAGGTATGTTGGTCAGATCCTGCAATCTTTCTTCCTTTTTTCTGCAACCTTTGTTGCTGTTTTCCTTCTGTTTCTGTTCTTAGTTTACTCCTGACACCATGTCATGTTCTTCTGTACCAGATATGGACTGGCTACAGTGCTTGCTTTTACATACCAGATGTGTCCATCATAAGATCCTTTAATGCTCTGCCAGGAACGATTGAAGTTCGTTTAAATACAGTATTTTATACAGTATCACTAGTGGCTGAGCAGTGTAATACAGTTTAATATTCCACTGGAATGGAAAACACGAGGAGCTGGCTGCATTTGTCTGAATGCCTTCCAGTAGTGCATTAAGTGATGACTAACATCTGTCACGTGGCTTTGTGCTCTCATTCTCTCCCCATTGGAGAATTGTGTTTTACAGTGGTGTGTTTTTGTTATGTCTTGGGAGATAGAGTAAAATTAGATTATTAAAATGCTGACCCTTTAAATTCTTGGAGAAAAAAGCTCAAATATCCAAGTCCTCTTTGATCTTGGCCCTTATGCTGATATGATAGTGAGGTGGGTGACTGTCTATTACTGAATATAGCTGTTGGCAGAACATGCAACTAGATGCAACTATTTTACCTGAGAAGGCCTACATGTCCAGTAACAGTTATGGTGACCTAAGTACAAACTACTAGGCCACATGTACCTCCATCGCAGGTTTTCTCGGTTTACATACCTTTTTGAAGAATGGGGAAGCCAAACTTTGTAACAGATAAATAAAAGTGGTACTGAGACCTTTTCATTTTTAACCCGGGAACACCTAACTGCTGGGTCAGGTCCTAAAGTGCTACAAGGAACATTAGGCAGTTCCCTCATAATCTGGACCACCCTTGAATCATTCTTGTGGCAGTTTTCTGAAACGTTTTCAGTTTTTTGACATCCTTTTTAAAGTCCAAAACTGGACAAGCATTCAAGTAATGGTGTAACCAATGCTGTATAAGATTCATATGTAGCAAAGGACTAGCATGTGTTCTTGTCTCTCAGAAGTTCTTTTCAAAAGCCTGGGTAGTTCTGCGAGTGAGACTGAAACAGAAAAGGTTCAATTTAAAGGTACATTAAGATAGTGTTTTAACAGAGCACTATTGTACCAGAATGCAGTTTAATATTTTACTAGAATATGTTGAATATGGGAGAAAAAGACCCCGCCCATTACTAAATCTTTTGGGAGACATGCTGACGCTAGTCATACAAAACAAAAATGTTAATAAGTTTTAAATCATGAAACAATACAGAACAAATTCTTTTTAAAAAATTAAGTAAGCTTTTTATTTCAGTAAGGCAGATTAGGCAGTTTATACATATAGATTCATAGATTCTAGGGCTGGAAGGGACCTCGAGAGGTCATCGAGTCCAGCCCCCTGCCCTCATGGCAGGACCAATTACTGTCTAGACCATCCCTGATAGACATTTATCTAACCTACTCTTAAATATCTCCAGAGACGGAGATTCCACAACCGCCCTGGGTAGTTTATTCCAGTGTTTAACCACCCTGACAGTTAGGAACTTTTTCCGAATGTCCAACCTAAACCTCCCTTGCTGCAGTTTAAGCCCATTGCTTCTTGTTCTATCCTCAGATGCTAAGATGAACAAGTTTTCTCCCTCCTCCTTATGACACCCTTTTAGATACCTGAAGACCGCTATCATGTCCCCTCTCAGTCTTCTCTTTTCCAAACTAAACAAACCCAATTCCTTCAGCCTTCCTTCATAGGTCATGTTCTCTAGACCCTTAATCATTCTTGTTGCTCTTCTCTGGACCCTCTCCAATTTCTCCACATTTTTCTTGAAATGCGGTGCCCAGAACTGGACACAATACTCCAGTTGAGGCCTAACCAGCGCAGAGTAGAGCGGAAGAATGACTTCTCGTGTCTTGCTCACCACACACCTGTTAATGCAGCCCAGAATCATGTTTGCTTTTTTTGCAACAGCATCACACTGTTGACTCATATTTAGCTTGTGGTCCACTATAACCCCTAGATCCCTTTCTGCCGTACTCCTTCCTAGACCGTCTCCTCCCATTCTGTATGTGTGAAACTGATTGTTCCTACCTAAGTGGAACACTTTGAATTTGTCCTTATTAAACTTAAGCCTGTTTACCTCTGACCATTTCTCCAATTTATCCAGATCATTTTGAATTATGACCCTATCCTCCAAAGCAGTTGCAATCCCTCCCAGTTTGGTATCATCTGCAAACTTAATAAGCGTACTTTCTATGCCAATATCCAAGTCATTGATGAAGATATTGAACAGAGCCGGTCCCAAAACAGACCCTTGCGGAACCCCACTCGTTATACCTTTACAGCAGGATTGGGAACCATTTATAACTACTCTCTGAGTACGGTTATCCAGCCAGTTGCGCACCCACCTTATAGTAGCCCCCTCTAAGTTGTATTTCCCTAGTTTATTGATAAGAATATAATGCAAGACCGTATCAAATGCCTTACTAAAGTCTAGGTATACCACATCCACCGCTTCTCCCTTATCCACAAGACTCGTTATCCTATCAAAGAAAGCTATCAGATTGGTTTGACATGATTTGTTCTTTACAAATCCATGCTGGTTATTCCCTATCACCTTACCACCTTCCAAGTGTTTGCAGATGATTTCCTTAATTACTTGCTCCATTATTTTCCCTGGCACAGAAGTTAAACTAACTGGTCTGTAGTTTCCTGGGTTGTTTTTATTTCCCTTTTTATACATGGGCACTATATTTGCCCTTTTCCAGTCTTCTGGAATCTCTCCTGTCTCCCATGATTTACCAAAGATAATAGCTAGAGGCTCAGATACCTCCTCTATTAGCTCCTTGAGTATTCTAGGATGCATTTCATCAGGTCGTGGTGACTTGCAGGCATCTAACTTATCTAAGTGATTTTTAACTTGTTCTTTTTTTATTTTATCTTCTAAACCTTCCCCCTTCCCATTAGCATTCACTATGTTAGGCATTCCCTCAGACTTCTCGGTGAAGACCGAAACAAAGAAGTCATTAAGCATCTCTGCCATTTCCAAGTTTCCTCTTACTGTTTCTCCCTCCTCACTGAGTAGTGGGCCTACCCTGTCCTTGGTCTTCCTCTTGCTTCTAATGTATTGATAAAAAGTTTTCTTGTTTCCCTTTATTCCTGCAGCTAGTTTGAGCTCATTTTGTGCCTTTGCCTTTCTAATCTTTTCATCCTTTGTAATTTGTCCTAGTTTCCATTTTTTATACGATTCCTTTTTATTTTTTAGATCTTGCAAGGTCTCGTGGTTAAGCCAAGGTGGTCTTTTGCCACATTTTCTATCTTTCCTACCCAGCGGAATAGTTTGCTTTTGGGCCCTTAATAGTGTCCCTTTGAAATACTGCCAACTCTCCTCAGTTGTTTTTCCCCTCAGTCTTGATTCCCATGGGACCTTACCTATCAGCTCTCTGAGCTTACCAAAATCCACTTTCCTGAAATCCATCGTCTCTATTTTGCTGTACTCCCTTCTACCCTTCCTTAGAATTGTGAACTCTAGGATTTCATGATCACTTTCGCCCAAGCTGCCTTCTACTTTCAAGTTCTCAACGAGTTCCTCCCTATTTGTTAAAATCAAATCTAGACCAGCTTCCCCCCTTTCTCAACCTTCTGAAATAAAAAGTTGTCTGCAATGCAGTCCAAGAATTTATTGGATAGTCTGTGCCCCGCCGTGTTATTTTCCCAACATATATCTGGATAGTTGAAGTCCCCCATCACGACCAAATCTTGGGCTTTGGATGATTTTGTTAGTTGTTTAAAAAAAGCCTCATCCACCTCTTCCACCTGGTTAGGTGGCCTGTAGTCAGGGCCGGCTCCAGGCACCAGCTTGCCAAGCTGGTGCTTGGGGCGGCAGGCGAGAATGGGGCGGCAGTCCGAGTCCCGCGGCGGCAATTCGGTGGCAGGTCCGCTCTTTCCGCCGCCGAATTGCCGCCGCGGGACTCGGACTGCCGCCCCAGTCTCGCCTGCCACGGCGGCAAAGGGGCGGCAGGTCCGCCGCTGTCCCCTTGCCGCTCCGGAATGGGACTGCCTGCGTCGGGGGCGGGGCGCCGCCACCCCTGCTTGGGGCGGCAGAATTGTAAGAGCCGCCCCTGCCTGTAGTAGACTCCTAGCATGACATCACCCTTGTTTTTTACCCCTTTTAGCCTAACCCAGAGACTCTCAACACTTCCGTCCCCTGTGTCCATCTCCACCTCAGTCCAAGTGTGTACATTTTTAATATATAAGGCAACACCTCCTCCCTTTTTCCCCTGTCTGTCCTTCCTGAGCAAGCTGTACCCATCCATACCAACATTCCAATCATGTGTATTATCCCACCAAGTTTCGGTGATGCCAACAATGTCATAGTTGAATTTATTTATTAGCACTTCCAGTTCTTTCTGCTTATTACCCATACTTCTCGCATTTGTATACAGGCATCTAAGATACTGATTTGATCTTGCCTCCCGGTTTTGCCCTGACCCTCCTATCTCTTTGTCATTAGAGCCCACGCCCCCTCCTATTTCCGACCCATCTCCCAGGTCCCCATGTTCTCCACTTACCTGTGGGCTTTGCTCTCCTGTCCCCGTCAAACCTAGTTTAAACGTTGATATGCGTTGATATGATGCCGTTTTGCCTCAGGGACGGTCATGTTCTGTGTTTCAGGGCTGGTCCACATGGGGGGGGCGTGGGGGGATCGTTCTAAGATACGCAACTTCAGCTACGTGAATAACGTAGCTGAAGTCGAATATCTTAGATCGATTTCAAAAGGTACTTACCCCGGTCCACACCACAGCAGGCAGGCTCCCCCGTCGACAGCGCTTCCTCCGCTCGCAGAGCTGGAGTTCCGGTGTCGACGGGGAGAGGCTCTGGGATCGATTTATCATGTCTAGATGAGACGCGATAAATCGATCCCAGAACATCGATAGCTACCCACCGAATAGGGCGGGTAGTGTAGACGTAGCCTCAGTGACAGTCTGTCAGGAAGAGTTTGTTCTCCTTGGAATGGTTTGGGTCAGTGAGACTACCAGAACAAACTCTCTGATCCATTATCTTCTGCTGAGTAAGAATTTTAGGATCTGTTGTGGAGTTTTTATTGTCAAATCAATTGTATGAAAAACTGTGCTTCCCACTTCTTGGCCTTTTTCCATATGTTAAATTTGTTCACATGTTCCTCCTCTATCTCAAGAGTTCTTATTTTTAGACTAAGCATGTGATTTATCATTCCCTCTATTGGAATCTCTTCCCTGACTTCTAAACTAAGTCTTCTCTAAAGGCAAAAGAGAGGAAGGATCTCTATACAAAGGAATGAAAGTTATCCCTTCCCTTTTAGTTTCTCGGCTAATAAAGATCACACATCAAGCGGGGATTCTTTCTTTATAAAGTTACTCATGTAGGCAGGACAGCAGAAAGTTGTGTTTTCTGCATTTCCACTGATTTAATTCATTTATATATGTCAATTTTAAAAGCTATATTAAGAAAAAGCTCTCTTCTTGCAGTGTTAAGAAACTCATCTGATTAGACCTATTCCAGTGGTGAAGGAGTTCAGAAACAAAAATGCCTTTTTATTCCTGTTAATTTACAGGATAATCTGCGCAACATAAAATATATATCTATGAACTGAGATGTCTGAACTGTAGCTGTAGCCTTTTGATTATGGTCATATTTTTCCCAGAACCAAAACTGTATACTGTACCTACTCTTTGTTGAATCACCTACTCTTTGAAGAGCACCAACAAGTCTAATTAGCTTATTTGTGTGTGTTTTTAATATTACTTTTTCTCCAATAGTTTTCTAAGTTCAGAACATAAACTATAGACTAGTATGTTATGGTATAAACAGAAGCACTAATGTGGAGAGTGGAAATCCAACTTTTTTTCATTGCTAAGTAAATATCTGTGAAACTCTGACATGTATATATCATTTGTGAGCTACAATATCAAATACCAATTCAAACAAACAGCGTGTACAACCTTTGCTATGCCACAGCAACATAGATCTATTCCAGTTAAGTTTTTGTGTCTAAATTTGAGAGTTACTGGATGTATTTTTTAATGTGGTTTTTGTCCCTGCTAGGGAACAGTTGTCATTCTCTTTATGTAAAGATGAGGATCCTGCACTGATTTTGGGCCCCGTTTTGCAAAGCACTAGTGCATCTCCTGGAAGAGTCTTTCAAAATAGTTCCCGTTGTATGGTTGTCAGTAGTCATACAGAATCAAAACTAATTTCTTCAGAAATAGTTTAATAATTCCAAAAACCCCAAATGATTCATTACAAAAATATTAGATGTGTTTACAATAAAAAGAGGGAAACAACCATTTTGGGGAACATACAAACAATACAATCAAATTTAATACTTGATTATTTTTTTTAAAGAATACAAGTGGTTTTAGATTGGACAGTGTCAGTTGTATTACACGGGGAAACATGTCCCTCCATCTCTTTTGGAAATGTGATGTTAAAAATTCTAATGAATCATGCAGCACATTCCTGCATCCAGTTCAAGCAGATATTCCTATTTTTATGCCTATATAAAGCTTTATGGGCTGATTCTGTTGTCCAGTTTAGGTCAAAATGAATGTAGCATTATTAATAAAAAAGTAACAAAGATAAGTAAAGAATACAAGTTATTTAATGAAAAAGCATGGCACAATTTAATGTAGTGGAACAGTTTTTATTTCTACCGGCTGATTTTAGATACCTTATCAAATACGTTGATTAAAGTATTTTATTGACTTTCATGAGGTAGATACTGCAAAGCATTGCGCATTGTGTATGTCAGCAGTATTGACACAGCATGAATGTAGTTACTGATTTTGGAGACATTCATGAATGACTATTTTTTATATCAGTGTGACACAGATTTTACCCTAATGATTAGTTGTTTTAAAGAATACCTTGGGCATGACGGCTTTGCCTAGCGGAGGATCTTAGTTTTATCTATATGGCTAGCTGAAAGGAAGGCAGGTTTGCTAGAAGGTAAAATCAGAAGCTGCCATTACACAGCTGCCTGCATTGAAGGCTACAAGTAAAATCTGTCTCTTGTTGAGTCAAGCAGTTTGGTCACCTCTCAGGGACAGCTTTTGTGGGTGATTCTGAATACAGATGTCATTCGGTTTACAAGTGAAATTTTCACTCAGCAGGAGAACAATATCAGCTTTTGTGTGTCTGGGGCCAGTCTGTGCTGCTAGCTTTGTCTGTGTTTGTGTGTGTCTCTATCTGTCTATTCTAAGCTAGATAGCTCTAGGCAAGTTTATTAATTACTTACCTAAGAAGTTTGTGTTATATCTGCAAACTTTAAGGTAAGTGGTGTTATGTTTCTGTACTTATATCTGTGATAGAAAAAATTGCTATAAACTTCAGTGGAACTTTATTAACCTGTTTGCTAGTATATCACATAAAAAATTAGTTTGTGAGAGATTGAGTAGCCTTGATGTATATATTGTAGTGTTACCAAGTATCTGTGTGTTCTTGACTTTGGTACCGCAATTTACGGAGTTCCTCTGATAAATGTACACTTTTGAAGCCTATGTTTGGTCTTTTATTTGTCACAGCCTGATGTTAGCACTAATAAATTTGAAAGTCTCTTCCAAAAACAGTAGTCATTTAGCTTTCATCATTTGTACTTTATAATCTATTTATGCATTTAAAAATGCTTTTAATCCTGCCTAGTATGCCTACGTTTATCACCAAGAGTATTACGTTTTCTGAACAGAGCATACTATATTACCAAATTGTGCATTTTGGTGAGAAATAAAGTGGTAGTTTCCAGAGAGGAGTTTTTAGTGTTCATCCCTGAGTTTAAAAGAAACAGAGAATATCCCTCAATACCATTTTACTAATGGATTTCCTAAACAATACAGAAAATAGAAACTGGTATATTCTGATTAACCTTGAATGGTAATGTTTGAATCTGTTCTCATTAACTTGACCTTATTTTTGTTTGTCCTGAATTGGAACCGCACTCTTGTTCTTCATGTAATCACTTTGTGTGGTTCAAAGTCATTAGTTCAGCATTTGTTTTCACTACTTTGAATGTTGTTCGTGTGTTAGATGTCATAAACAGGGCATGTTTTAAGTGGCTCGTTAATATTCTTTTTGTGTAATTTGAGGCACACGAGCACTTGTATTAATGGCACTTGCTATACCCCATCTGGAATGCATACATACATACACATACACACCTATATTTTTCTTTAAGGTATCCTTTCATTAAGTTGTAAGTTCATAGTAGAAAGGAAATAGAAAATATTTGTGTTTAAAATTAAAACCAAAACCAAAATGTGATCTACTGGCAGGACCAGTAGTGTAGCCAGCGGGGGAGCAAGCAGCGCTAAGGTGCCGCCCGAGCCCGGCTGTGAGAGCCGGGCTCGGGGGGCGCTTTAAGGAGCCAGCGGCTCCCCGCAGTAGCAGGAGCCGCCGGCCTTTTAAAGCGCCTAGCCCCGCTGCCGGAGCGGGGCTGGGGGGGGGGGGGGGGGGGGCTTTTAAAAGGCCGGCGGCTCCTGCCGCTGCGGGGAACCGCTGGCCCTTTAAAGCGCCCCCCCCAGACCCACTGCCGGAGCCGGGCTCAGGCGGGGATTTAAAAGGCCCGGGGGCTCCGCAGCGGCTGGAGCCTCGGGCCCTTTAAAGCGCTGCCGGGTGAGTACAGGGGGAGCGGGGAGGCGCCTTTTTATAGCGCCGCCCCCCCTGTGCTCTAAACCTGGCTACGCCACTGGGCAGGACAGCACAGTTATTTGGGGAACTTAGTCTGTGTTTTTCATTCCCAGCCTCACGTTGTGGCTACTTCAGAAGAGGTGTTGATAGGCAGTAGAGTGATTTGCTTGAAGGCTTCCTCAGGCTTAATGACTAGATGATCACCACAATGCAAGTTTTATCTGGAGGTTAGGAGCATAACATTTAAATGGGGTCTGAAGCAGGGGTACAAATTACCTCATGCAGAGGAAAAGTAGTAGTACAGACCATATTTACAGACTTTTCCCCCAACTGAATATAATAATTATTGACGGGGTCTTCATTTTCAACTTCTTTGAGCTTCTACCCTCCCATCTTTTTTGATGGCTAAAAATCCAGGCTTTTTTATTAAAAAATAATTTGTGTATAGATCACCTCCCAAGGATTACTCCTGGGGGAATTCTGCGCCAAAAAATTCCAAATTCTGTCCCCCAAAAATGCAAAATTATGCATATTTTATTTGTCAAAATAATGCAATATAATCACACCAGTGTCACTTATTTTGGTAATTTATTTAAACTACCATACAGAAAAAAATCACAATAACTGTTCAGCATTTCCTAAGCAAATGAAAGTTAAGTTACAGACACTTGGTAATACCCTACATTCCAGTTATTATCCTGGATTTTCATTTAATTTACATTACTTTTATTTTGGTGTTTGGTGTTCTGTAAAGTAGAATGTCACACATGAAAATCCTACAGTTTTGTTAATCATTGTCCTGCATTTTTTTAAATGGATAAGTAAAAAAGATCCTAAGCTGAAATCTAACCCCATTGTGCCTCTTTGGCACAGGGAAAAAAGCAAGAAACATATAGACCCATGGTGGGAAACCTGCGGCCCGTCAGGGTAATCCACTGGTGAGCCGCGAGACAGTTTGGTTACATGGACCATCCGCAGGCACGGCCGCCCGCAGCTCCCAGTGGCTACGGGTTGACATTACTGGCTAATGGAAACTGCAGGAAGCTCTGTATGACTGTTATTTTATTTATAATGATTCTCAGCCCTCTTATTTCTTTCTAATCTGTTGGGTTTCTAAAGCATTTATCAACATAAAATCTAGGCAGTGACCTAATAAAATCTAACTTTATAAAATATATATTTAAAACAAAACTAGCATTATTTTATTTAACCTCTCCCTCCTGGCCTGTCATCTCTCCCTGTGTCCATTATATGTTATTGTTATGTCATTAGAGTGACAATGTGGGTGTGGTAATATCTTTTATTGGACCAACTTCTGTTGGTGAGAGGCTTACACAGAGGTCGTAAGCTTGTCTCTCTCTCTCTCTCCCCAACAGAAGTTGGTCCAATAAAAGATATTACCTCATCCATCTTGTCTCTCTAATATCCTGAGACCAACATGGCTACAACACCACTGCATACATCTTTGTCATATCTAACTTAAGGCAAACCTGCAAACCCTATGTAGTATAATGAGTAGCCCCTTTGATTTTCATAAGTGTTTGCAGGATTGGGCCCTTAGATCCCAAATTTAGAGAAACCCATTCAGTTGGCTCACTACAAGCCATCAGGAACAGTTTCCCTGATAATACCACAGCTAACCTGGTTGCTGAACTTTGTGATTTTGTCCTCACCCACACTGTTTCCCATTTGGGGACAATATATATCTTCAAGTCAGCGGCACTGCTATAGGTACCTGAATGGCCCCACAGTATGCCAACATTTTTATGGCTGACTTAGAACAACGTTTCCTTAGCTCTCGTTCCCTAATGCCCCTACTCTACTTGTGCTACATTGATGACATCTTCATCATCTGGACCACTTCCTAGACACTATTGTGCTAATAAGCGATGGTCACATAAACACCACCCTATACAGGAAACCTACTGACCGCTATACTTACCTACATGCCTCCAGATTCCATTCAGAACACACCACACAATCCATTGTCTACAGCCAAGCTCTAAGATACAACCGCATTTGCTCCAATCCCTCAGACAGAGACAAACACCTACAAGATCTCTATCAAGCATTCTTAAAACTACAATACCCACCTGCTGAAGTGAAAAAACAGATTAACAGAGCCAGAAGAGTACCCAGAAGTCACCTACTACAGGACAGGCCCAACAAAGAAAATAACAGAACACCACTAGCCGTCACCTTCAGCCCCCAACTAAAACCTCTCCAGCGCATCATCAAAGATCTACAACCTATCCTGAAAGATGATCCCTCACTCTCACAGATCTTGGGAGACAGACCAGTGCTCGCTTACAGACAGCCCCCCAACCTGAAGCAAATACTCACCCGCAACCACATACCATACAACAAAAACACTATCCCAGGAACCTATCCTTGCAACAAAGCCCGATGTCAACTCTGTCCACATATCTATTCAAGTGACACCATCATAGGACCTAATCACATCAGCCACACCATCAGGGGCTCATTCACCTGCACATCTACCAATGTGATATATGCCATCATGTGCCAGCAATGCCCCTCTGCCATGTACATTGGCCAAACTGGACAGTCTCTACGCAAAAGAATAAATGGACACAAATCTGACATCAGAAATCATCACATTCAAAAGCCAGTAGGTGAACACTTCAACCTCTCTAATCACTCAATGACAGACTTAATGGTGGCAATTTTCCCCGAACTTGAATTAATATGCAAACTAGATACCATTAGCTTAGGTTTGAATATTGACTGGGAATGGCTTGGTCATTACGTTAATTGAATCTATTTCCCCCAGTTAAATACCCTTAACACCTTTGTATCAACTGTCTGTAATGGGTCATGTTGATTATCACTTCAAAAGTTTCTTTCCTACTGATAACAGTTCCTTTCAATTAATTAGCCTTTTACAGTTGATATGATTACTTCCACCTTTTCATGTTTCTCTGAATGTATAAATATCGTCCCACTGTATGTTCCATTCTATGCATCCGACGAAGCGGACTGTAAGCTTATGTGACATGAAAGCTTATGCTGAAATAAATTTGTTACTCTCTAAGGTGCCACAAGTATTCCTTTCTTATTTTCTTTATACTCACAGTTTCTTTGACTTTAATGGGGCCTGTGCAGGCATAGAGGTTCATCCAATTGTTTCCTTTGCAGGTTTAGGGACTGACATTGTAAGCTCCTCAGTGCAGGGACCATGACTTTTTTCCCTCTAAAGCTATACTGCAAACCCAAATTGTTCAAAAATCATGTCAGGCCCCCAAAAATCATAGGATTGGCTGTACAAAGGTTCAGACAGAGAGAGACTGTGGTTTGGACCAGGAATTTATTCTGATTGAATTGATTTGCTCAGTTATACTTTGTCTTTATATAGGTGCCCTACAGAGTGTAACTACAGAGATCTCACTGTTGTTCAGAGTCATCTGTTATGTTGAGTACTGGGAGAGCTGCATTTTTTAGTGAGCCACTGGTGTCTGAATTAATCAAGAGGTTATTGGGGGGAGAAGAAATGCAGAAGGACCACAGAGAAGGAAACAGGCTTGAAACAAAAATACAGATGCATATACAAAAAAGACAGTGGGAGGAGGAATTGGCAGGTGAATTAGACATTTGTGAGGAAAAGGCTACCTGGAGAAGAGCATGGGAGGAGCCCCAGGAAAGGGGAAAATGTAATAAAGAAGAAATAAAAAGTGTGTCTGTGATGGTTTTGATTGCTTTAAATTATAACTGTAAAAGCTTGCAGATCTATTCACAGTAATGTTCACTTGATAGTTAATTTCAACCATCTTTGGCCAAGTACCCAAAATATACATTTTAATGCTGCTGTCTCAGATTACTTAATACTAAACTGGAAAAATTATCAAATTTATAAAATCTTTAACTACTTGCCATTGCTGTAAAGCCAGTAGTGAATTTTGTTCATTAATCCCCAATATTCACCAATTGAATATCAAAATAGATTTAAATGAAATGAGTGTGCTTTGATGTTCAAATCTGTGGTGCACAATAGTGAAAATAAATGTTATTTTCATACCGTGTGAAAGAAAATGTGCATATTTTGTTTTTTTCAATACAGTGTAGGGTAGTACATGGGTGCAGCAGTGTTATGTGGCGTACATCATGTTAAGAAGTTTCTTCCAAACAGTGTTTCTGCAAGTGAAATAGCCAACTCTAAATATACTCCTGAGATTGGAGATTCATATTTATTGGGGAAAGAAAGCAATTAAAATAATGAATTTTATAAGCTGGCTTGCTACCCCTTCCTCTCTACCAATGACTTTTGTCCTACTTTCAGGAAGTTGAAGTCCAAATCTGGTACCATCACCTAGTGGCACTGATCTGGTCTGCAATGCCTAGTGGTGAGAGTTAGTGGCTGGGTGTAGGGGAACCTGGGCCCTCTCTGCTCCACTACGTTTCAACCCAGGAGCCTGTAAATAATATCTCAAATATGTGGCCTAGGGGCCAGTGCCCTTACGCCTGTTCCATGGCCAATTCTTACCCCAACTTTGGTTCCTCCATCCGCACCCCTGGTCTCCTTCTGGATTCCCCCTGGAGTCCTTTCTGATCGTGCTCCAGAGCGTCTTCCTCCATCAGTAGGGCCCTACCAAATTCACAGCCATGAAAAATGTGTCTCAGACTGAGAAATCCTGTGAAATCTGGTCTTTTGTGTGCTTTTACCCTATACTATACCGATTTCATGGGGGAGACCAGTGTTTCTGAAATTGGGGGTCCTGACCCAAAAGGGAGTTACAGTGGGGTTGCAAGGTTATTTTAGTGAGGTTGTGGCATTGCCACCCTCACTTCTGCGCTGCCTTCAGAGCTAGGTGGCCAGAGAGCGGTGGCTGTTGGCCAGGCGCCCAGCTCTGAAGGCAATGCCCCACCAGCAGCAGCACAGAAGTAAGGGTAGCAATCCCATAACATGCCA
Organism: Chelydra serpentina; assembly: GCA_037349315.1. NCBI lineage: Eukaryota > Metazoa > Chordata > Testudines > Chelydridae > Chelydra > Chelydra serpentina. The sequence goes on along the minus strand of JBAIAC010000004.1, from coordinate 149,241,399 downwards.
TCCTTACTTCTGCGCTGCTGCTGGCGGCGGCTCTGCCTTCAGAGCTGGGATCCCAGCCAGCAGCCACCGCTCTCCAGCTGCCCAGCTCTGAAGGCAGCGCCACCACCATCAGCAGCGCAGAAGTAAGGGTAGCAGCACCACAACCCCCATATAATAACCTTGCAAGCCCACACACACACACACAACTCCTTTTATGGTCAGGATCCCTACAATTACAACACCATGAAATTTCAGATTTAGATAGCTGAAATCATTAAATTTATGATTTTTAAAATCCCATGACCATGAAATTGACCAAAATGGATCATGAATTTGGTAGAGCGCTCTATCTGTCAGGCGCAGCCCATTATTCCTAGCATCTGAGGGGTGAAGAGTGTATGGTGACTTGCCAGTGGGGCCTGGTCTTAACCTCATAGAGTCCTGTCAGTTTCTCTGGAGGAGCTTGCAGCACTCATCTGTTTCCCTAGGCTGTTCTCCTAGACTGATGTGAGCTGCTCCCTTTTGAGTCCAGCCTCCAATATGAGCGTGCCTACCAGGCGCTTGCAGCTGGGTGGGACCAGCTGGGCCCAGAGCTGTTTTTTAACCTTTAGGGCACAAGTGTGAGGCTCTCATACCCCATCATACCTACATAGAAGGAAATTGAGAGAAATGGGTGTATTTGTGGGGTGTTCTGATGTACATATATATATACACACACACCTGATAGCACATTAATACATTAATACATTAAACTTGAGAGAAAGAGGAATAGAAAATACCACATGTGTGTAACCTGGTCGAGAGAGAGGCCAGATCAGCTGTTGTTTTTCTTTGTTTTGTTTGTTTTTGTGTGGAAATCAATTTTTGGTCAGTTTGCTTAAACTTCCTCTCCCCCAAAAAGTTCATCTTTGGACTGAGACCAACCTATAGAATGTTTCAGGTTTCAGTTCCAAAGGTATGTGTTTGAAAGGGTTATGAACAACTGAAAAAAGGGAGAGGCGTAGAATGGAAGTTGAAACTCCTTAGAGTCCATTTAATTAACATTGTGCCTTTTCTCTTACACAAACAGTGGTAGTTGAATACATAAACAGTACCTCTGCCACTGCTATTTCTGAACCAAGAATTCATTTTTAACGCATGTATTGTTCTGTTTAAAAAGTAACATCAAATATATGGGAGTACAAATGGTTTCTAAAAATAAATTGTAGCTGGTCTTTTCTGTGCAGAGAGAAAATCCTGAAAAAGTGGAAGAGCATATACACTCCATCTGTAAAATATAGGTACTTTGAAATAGCAGGAATTCCATCATATGAGCATCTAATTTACAAGATTGATGATGAATTTGTGGAAATGTGTATGCTCGCGGACGAGTTTTTCTTGCATAAAAGATAATGTAGATCTGTGTAAACAGTTACATTAAATCACTAGGGGCATGTGATGGTAGAATGAGAGAGAAATCTGTTTTTTAAAATGTGTTATGATGGTCATATTACTTGTTGGCTTTTATTCTTTGCAAGTCTCCTATATATTGTATAACACTTTAACAATTAATTATAGTTAAAATGTATGTCAAATTTAGATTCCCAGTTCTTGTACAGAAATAGCTCCAATACATTTGCAAATAGCATATGCATTTTAAGTTGCACACATTATTTGTAAATCTACTGCCACCGTTGATGTATGTGGTCTCTGCTAAATTGTTTTAAACCATTCTCTTTCCGTCTGTTTTCAAAATGAAAACTTGGGTTTACCTTCTCTCACACAGCTGAAAAAGCCTTTGTATGAATTTAAAACGTAATATTGATTTCAGAATGTGATCCAAGTGCAGCTAAAAGAGATTTCTCACTGCTCATCTTGGATGGATCATCTGGGAGATGACTGATGCTTTGGGGCAGGGCTTAATAACCTTAAGTTTATTTCAAGAGCCAACAATGTTTTTAACTGAGTTGAGTCTCTTGCAGAAAATTTCACGTGTTGGGTAAAATGTATGTTTTCACTTTAAAAAAATATATATATATATTTCCAGTCAAAGTATCTTCTCTCTATTAAATCCCTTGCTTATGACCAGCTTTGTGGTGTAGCAATAACACAATACTTCACTATGCAAGAGATATGAATATAAGGTTTGCTCTCCCTCTCAAATTGACATGTGTACCATAGAGAAAAAGCGCAAAACTCCTTGGGAGGCTTTGATCAGCTGCATTGGCCCCTACCATCTGTCTAGAGGAGCAGAAGATAGAGTTCTAAAAAATAAGCCTGGGACTGTAATCGATGGTGTGGCTATAGTATGCAACACACAATCATACCAGGATGGGAGTATGAGAGCATGGCTGCTGAAATGATAGACTAGGCAGGTGCACTGCTCAGTGAGACAAAAGACTGGTTTAAAGGGAGTAATTGCCTTTTAGCAAAGGCTGAGAATAAAGTCCCAGCGGTCATGTAGTCATGCGGACTCACCCCTGCGACACCTCCTGCTGATTGCTCTGAGGAATCAGCTCGTCCAGCTCCGGAGCACCCTCTGCAGGCCGGTGATCTGCCTGACCACTGGCCCCCGTGTCCCTCCCAGGACCCCGGTGCCCCTTTCTCAGGGGTTCTGCCTCCTGGCAGTACCCCCTTCGTTCCTGGGTCTCCCCTCCCCGGGGGAACCCCCAACCCACTATCCCCACCTCACCTCAGTATTAGGCTACTGTCAGTCACCATCAAGCCCCCGCTCACTGGGGCGGACTGCAGTATCAGCCAATCATCACAGGCAAAGGGGGGTTTGGACCTGCTACCTCTGCCTACCCGTGGGCTGCCCCTACGATCCCAGTACCTATTCTGGCCTTACCAGGCCTGCAGCTTGGGGCTTTCCTAGGCCGGAGCTCCCCAGCTCCCTTGGCCTTTCCCCAGCCCTGCTCCACTCCAGGTATCCTGCTTAGCTCCTACAGCCAGGCCCTTCTCCCTCCACAGGCAGAGGGAGACTGCTTGGGCTTCTGGCTCAAAGCCTTTATAGAGCCAGCTGGGGCCTGATTGGGGCTTGTCCCAGCTGCGGGGCTTGATTGGGGCTTGTTCCAATCAGCCCCGTAGCTGCTTTCTCCCAGCCACAGCCCTCTCCCAGGGCTATTCCAATCCTGTCAAGGCTGGAGCGGGTAACCACCCCGCTACAGGTCAGTTACTGTGACGCACAATTAGTGCATCCAACCTCAGGATTAGTTACTCTGGAGGAAGTACTTCTGTGAAGGCATAAATCTCTAAGGAAGCAGCCAGGGGGCTGATGATCAGAGTTCTTGACCAGAAGAGGGAAATGGTCAAATAATAAGTAATTAATTCCAGATCTCACACTGCAGAAGCGTGTTCTGTAGCTTAGAACTACAGTTCAGCATAATAGTTTGGGTTAATTAAAACATGATACAGAATTCATCTTTTGCACGTCCCACTAGAGTTCCCTTTCTTTTTTCTTCTTTTTTTTTTTGGTAGTTTTAATGCGGCCAGACAGAATCCTCTTACTATGCATGTACAGGTACTCCAGCTGGGTCAAATATCGTGCTAGGCGTCCTCACTATCGCATCAACATTCTGCTAAATCTGAAAACAACAAATAACCTTCAGCTGGCTGGTTGTGTTGTGGAGATGAACAAAGAGAACTGATGGAAATCACCATCCACCCACAAACACATATCTGAAACTTCCCCTGTACCGTATTCCATTACTGTGTGCTCACTGCAACTGTATGCTGCTTGTCATTGTCCATCTGGCCAGAAGAAGAGAGGTTGTCGCCTCTCTGAGGGCTCCCTGTGCAACTACTAGTAGAGGGGGAGTAAGAGAAACGTTTACCAGGACAAAACAGGTAGGAGTAGGAAATGGCTGGCTGGACCAGGTTGGGGGAGCACTGCCCCTCCTGCTGATGGAAAGAAAGTAGGGTGACCAGACAGCAAATGTGAAAAATCGGGACAGGGGGTGGGGGGTAATAGGAACCTATATAAGAACAAGACCCAAAAATTGGGACTGTCCCTATAAAATCAGGACATCTGGTCACCCTAGAAGAAAGAGAGGGGGTATTATATCTCATGCACTCCCAGAGAAGCCCTCTTTAATCAGTATCGGGCTGGCAGCACCCCCCTGCCACCCATGAAATCTGAAAAAAAGACTGGGTTCCTTCATGACCCACTGTGGGCATTACGCTAGTCGTCCCTTTTTTCCTTCACTGCCAGATTGGTTGAAATGGCGTGTGTTTTTTCACCTTCCCCACAGGGTGATTAAATTATAATGTCACAATTTAGCATGTAAAATTAGTAGTAGCTTTTCGGTGTGTGAATATTATGCACTGGTATGGAGCAGATGCAGCCACACACAACTTGTTGACACCCAGCTGAATACAGTGATGCAGTGCAGGGCCGTAACGAGGGCAAGGCGAGTGAGGCACTCGCCTCGGGGCGCACTGCTGCCAGGGGCGTAAAAGCCTGCTGCCAGGGGCACGCCCGTCCTCCCCCGCCGCCGAAGCTGCCCCCGCTTACCTGCGGTTGGTCCGCCGGTGTGTATGGAGAAGGCCCCCTCCGCCAAATTGCCGCCGACACCGGCGGACCTCCCGCAGGTAAGCAGAAGCGGCTTCGGCGGCAGGGCGGAAGTGCTGCTAATAATGCCCTCCGCCGAAGCTGGGGGAGGGTATTATTAGCAACACTGCCGCCGAAGCCGCTTTCGCTTACCTGCGGGAGGCCCGCCGGTGCCACAGCTTCGGCGGCAATTTGGCGGAGGGGACCTTCTGCACAGACCAGCGGACCTCCCGCAGGTAAGCGGAAGCGGCTGCTAAAAATACCCTCCGCCGAACTGCCGCCGAATCCGCTTCCGTTTTACCTGCGGGAGGTCCGCCGGTGCTGCAGCTTTGGCGGCAATTTGGCGGAGGGTAAGCCCCTAGGAATTTCTGCGCCCCTGCCTCGGGCACAGAAATTCCTAGTTACGGCTCTGATGCAGTGCATCACTGGAACCCTTAAGTCAACTCCAACACCATGGCTACCTGTTCTAACATCGTTCCCCCGCTTATTCGCCAAACTGCTGCAACAGTCTGCGAAGCTCAGCGAATCCAGGCAAACAGATGTCTTCCTGTCCACCAAGACCTCGACAACGCTCCCCACCCCTCCAATGTCTTAAGTCCGACATGCCTTTCTGGGAACATTCATTTAGCCTCATACAATCAGGCTATGATCAGGAGGAGGCTTGGAAAGCAGACTGGGCTAAACAAGACTTTAAAAATAAGCACCTTGTGCTGGATCCCACACAGAAAGTTCCTGGGTTCAACCTTCCACGGATATCTTGGTCAACTCTGCACCAAATCCAAACCAACCATCTGATGCACAAATGGAAGATCAAGGACTCCCCAGCATTCGAGTGTGGATCTGCACGACAGACCATCAAACATATCACCACCTACTGCCCAATTTATAAATATGAAGGAGGCATCGCTAAAATAAATTCTGCTACTCCTGATGTAGCCATCCGGCTCGATCAACTTCAGGTGAAATTGTAGTTGCTGCTCTGCATCAGCAATACGAAAGAAGAAGTGCATGTACTTGTTACGGAAGGGTACAGTCATTGGATAAAATGTACTGGAAAAGGATTTAAAGGAAAGCATTCCTTAAGGGAGCTTCAGAAGGGAACGAGGGTTCAGAGCTTCTGTGTCTGGTACAGGGAGAGCCAACTCCCATCCTTTTAAATCTCCGTAAACCTTATAGGTGGGGTGGGTGGCAAGGTCCCAGCAACAGGATAGCTGGGATCAGGTTGGGGATTATGTGAAATAAGAGAATGATCATGACCTGCATTGTACAATTTATTGGCAGATTTCCCCACATCTTTTAAGTTAATAAAATTGTGACCTAATTAAACCACATTCATTGCCTCCTGTCTTTCCTTCTGCGTGACTGGGCAGTATGGGGATAGCAGGTAGTTTTAATCAGTCCCCATTGTTATACCTAGGATGTGCCTTTAGTGTATTTTTCTGCTTTTACATTAATTTCTTCTCCAACCGAAGAAAGTAGAATCGTTCATTCTCTACTTTTTCCTAAGTAAATTAGATAAGTATTTTTTGTAGCCCCATTTGGTCTCAGGTATTTGGCATTGGGAAATAGGTCCTGGAAGATTTTTATAAGTTAGGATGTTCCAGAAATGTAATATTGATTTCAGAATGTGATCCAAGTTCAGCTTAAAGAGATTTCTCACTGTTCTTCCTGGATGGATCCTCTTGAGAGAAGTTTGTGATGCTGCTGATTAAAAGACACTGTCTGCTGTCTTCTTGATGCACCAAATTCTGGGAGGTAAAAACATTCACTGGGCCTTGGGGGAAAAAAAGGTTTTCCTCATTCCTACATAAAGAAATAGGTTTAATTTTTTTCTTTGTTTTCATATTATTTTGAAGAATGAATAAAGAACAAAAACATACAAGAAGACAGACAGTTGTAAAGGAATACTATTAAAAATCTTGCTTCTATGAATGAAGTTAAAATTCTTATAATATTGTTATACGGTAGCACTAGCATAGTTGTGAAAGTTCTGGCAATTTGTAGACAAAATAGTAAACTAGCCTTACTAGCTTGAAGCTCAAAAAACATGAGAAAACAAGTTGTTCATGTGGAAGTAATTTCAGTGCCCTAATAATTTTAAAAGAAAATGGCCTGTTCTCCATTGTGGTTACTTAATTTAAATGCTACCTAGAGAATTGGCTTTACTTTGAAGTTCTCCTCCAGTTGATGACTTTCTCATGGCTTTTTTCTACTTTAAACTGTTTTCACGAGGATATTTATGTCCTGAAGGATGGATTGATTTGAGTTGGCCTTTTCATACCCTTTTATTAAAATTATTCTTGTGAGTTGGCAGAATTCTTGTTGTCCAAGCTCTAAACTGTGAAATGGCCTTCCAAGTATTGTATATTGTGTATTACTGTTTTAATATTTAGTCTGTAGCTACATATAATTTATAAAGCATTTAGTTTTTAGCTGTAGTTAATATGTACCTTATTGGAGCATGTGCAGATATGAGTGGGACACTGCACCCGCCTTGGATCAAACGACAAACAACCAATTTTATATGAGCACATAGTTAAATTATGCTCTTAATTTCACCTATGTAACTGCAGAGTAATTCCATTGAGTTACTCAGGTATAACATAAAATGGAATTTGGCCAATATCTGTAATTCTCCTGCAAAACAGTCAGATGTTTCTGCAGATTTGTGTGCTATATAATGTCAAAAGGAAAGAAAAACAAATTCCAAGATTACTACTTCAGTTCTAGAAGTGGTAGCATTTCAGTGTCCAAAAGTGCCCATGTGAGAACTGTCCACCACAGTTCTGTCAGAATCTCATTTCATATTTCTCATTAATTATCCCTCCAGTAACCAGACTGGACAGATTAGAGATGGGATAACTTGTTCTTTAATTTGACAACTCCTGTGGTAATGCCATTTGTAGTGGGATCTTGCTTCACTCAGTAGGTCATTTTAAGTAGTGTTGCCAACTCTTATGGGTCTCACAGTATTTGGGGATTTTCTTAAAGTCCCAACTCCTGGAAACAAATGATTAGGTGAGAAGCTCAGCTTTCATGTTTAAAAAATAAGGGGGGAGGTTATCTAGCCCTCATGGTTGCAGAGAAAAGTTTGAAAATGTGGCCCTAGAGCATCTCAAAGCCAAGAAACCAGAAAGCAAATAAAAAGAACTTTAAAACGTGTTATTTTAAAAACTCATTATTTTGTAGCGGTTGGGGTTGGCAATGCTATACATTTTGCTTATCTCTAACTGAATTCCTTCCAGGATACTCAATCTAATATTTCTTAGATAACTTCTGTTCTTATTAACAGATTTGTATTTTCTTTCATCGTCATGGTTGCTATTGTGTCAAGTCTAGGGAAATCTTCTCCAGGTCTGCCATTGTAACTTCCAGATTCTGGATTGATAAAATACTGTTAATGATTCCACTGCCTAATCTGCCCTTGTGAATGACTCCATTATAGATTAGACCAGCCAGTGAATCTAAATTAATATATTCTGTGGTGGACTTCATTTTTTTCAAGATACTAAAATGTTTATTTTCTCCAGATGACATGACAGCTTTTGTGCAGAGCAAGGAATTTTTTTACTAGTTAAAAGGAATCTTTGCAAATTTGAAGTGATAGGATAAAACTTTCCATTTCAGACTGTTTGCTTGAAAGTGGAAAGTGAAGTGTGTCCTGGATTTTTAAATCTCCCCAAGAAGCAAGCTCCTTTTATACAGACAATCACTCAGAAGCTCTAACTTCTGGGAGACAGAGTTAGTCATCAGACATGGACAGGTTAATTTGTAGTGGGTACCTTCTTCACAGTATTTGTGGGTACCAAGAGGCACAATTTGTTAAAGTAATTTTTGCATTTTTAAGAAACAGCACCCTTTAGTTAACTTGCTATAATGACAATTTTGTGTTTACCTTAAATACCTGCTTTTTGCTAATGCATGGATTGCAACTGCTAGCCTTTTGGGGGCTACTCATTAATCCTGTAAATTTTGATTTTCTGTATAGTAAATGCAGAAACACAATGTTAAGATTGTAAGGTCAGGAACTCAAAATCTAGGAAATTTCTAAGGTTGCAATTGCCGTGACATTTTAAAACAACCACATTGTGCATTCTGTGCTATATGTTGTAGACAGAACATTTTATAACAGAGTAATGTATTCTTAACATTTAACCAGGGAAAAAATAATAGGAAAAGTGCAACTTGGTTGAGTTAACGTTGCCCTTGTTTTTGAAATTTCCTGATTTACTAATTCTTGGTCATATTACATTATTGCTAGTTTTTTCACTTAATTTCCTATGACTTTTAGTTATAGGTTAAATTATAGGTTGTATGGAGAAAAAAGTAAGGTAATCAACTAGTGCACCTTTCAGTCTCCGCTGACTTTGGTGAAGCTTGTAAGTCCTTTGAACCAAGAATAAACTTAGGGCATAATTCCATCACGCTTACTCACATTGAGTAGTACATGCAGTAAAGTACTAAATGTAAAGAGTGACAAAACCTCATCCCTTAGTGAATTGTGTGCCCATGTGTGCGATAAGAACATCAACTGCCTGTGATCAGTATGCAGTTTTCAAATGGTCAAACCAGTATCTATTGCTAAATTAAAACAGATTTTTTTTTCAAACCAATTAAAGGCAATATTCCTCAATGAGGACTGTGCCTATACAAAATGTCAGTCTTCAGCCATTTTTGCTGTAGCCCTGTTTAAATAAACATGCAGTTAAGTTTTTAAAATAGCAAAATTAGCATTGGTTTGTGTGGGGGTGAGCAGGGGAGAATCATCTTTAGTAAACTTCAAAACAGCTAAAGGGGTTTTACTCGGCCTTTCAGAAAAAAGTGTCAGCCTTATTATTCTTCCGGAATCTTCTGGGTTCATATGATTTTTCTCTTGCAAAGGCCTTTGGATGAAGGAAATTGGGGAAGTGCACAATCAGATTTTGTTTCAGGAACATTAGCAAAATCATGGACCAGACCATGCCCCAAGATCCACCCTCAGAAGGATCTGCCTGTGAATCTCCCCACTTTTGTGTGGAACGGAGGGAAGGGGTTTGCATGCCTTCATGGCACATTCTTCCCCCTTCACTCTGCAGAGACCTCTCCTTGTGGTCCGGGTCTATCCAGGGGAACAAGAGTGACTGCACCGCAACTATACGGGAGCAGAATTTGTCTGGGCTTACCCAAAGAAGGGCAGCTCTGCTTTGTGGTTGGGAGAGGGGGGTGAGGAAAAATGTCAAACTGCTGCAAAAGGTGCTCGGTGGCCAGCTTTGCAGCAGTGACTCACCCCCTTCCCCTGCCCTCTCCCCCGGAATGTGCATAAAGGTACGAAACCTGGGTGGGGCAAGTCTCTGTGAAAGCAGAGAGAAAGCCAGCACCCACCCTCCCTGCCCTAGTGGAGGCGAATGGCAGGCTGGGTTAGGACCTGCTGTGGGCATTACACTAGTCGCCCCCTTTAAAGGGGGGCTGAGAAGGAATTTTTCCTGCACCACCAGAATTGGCTTTGGTGCAGTGTGGTTTTTTCGCCTTCCTCACAGCGGGTCTGAGGATGGACCTTTTCTGGTGAATAGAAAAGATGGTAGGCCATATGTCGCAACTTATTTTGTAATATTGGGCGAACGTTCAGTGCAGGTACTCCTTAGGGAGGGCAGCCAGTGACCAGATAAATGGCCTGGTAAAGAACTTAAAAGGAGGTACTGGATAAAGAAACAGAACGGGGGACGGGTTTCGGGGACTCCTATGATTGGTACGGCAGGGAGCCAACCCCACCTGTTCTCATAACCCTCCTTAGCCCTCTTACAAGGCTGGTGGATGGTAAGGTCCAAGCCATGAGTCGGCTGGGGGACCTGGATGGAAACAAAGGGGGGCTGGTGGAAGCCCTGGCCGCATGGATTTGCCTGCACTGTACGCTTTATCTGCCAGGTAGTCCCAGACATCTATATAATAAAGTTGCAGCATGATTAAAACCCATTACAAGTCTCCTGACCTTCTTGCAGTATACCCAGACAATGAGAGAGAAGTGTGGGCAGAAATAGGATGATGCTATGGATCTCCCCTCTCAGGTTGTCTGGAAATTAGTTTAGTTTAAAATAATAATAATACAACTGCAATGTTTGCTTTTTGAATTTCCCTCAGTAATCATGAATAAGGCTTTTGTTTATGGTCAGGTTCTCATGCACTATCAAAATAGTGCAGTGATTTATTTATTTCATTTTTTAAGCAAATGTCTCTATTCAAATTCTAATAAACAATAATTTCATGGAACGATTTTCTATTTGTGTTGAATTTTATGAAAGCCTGTTATGTTTTATACAGGACCTAGAACAATGAGGCCCCAACCTGTTTGGAGCCTTTAGGCCACCAACACAATACAAATGATAAGTAATAATTTTTACAAAACCTAAGTTTGGGGCTAAATTTGATCCAACAGTATCACTTTAACCACATTTTGCATACAGAATAGTTTGATTGATTTATTTAAGCCTTTGTATTCTTTTAGGATTTCTTAGAATTAAATATCAGAGGTGTAGCCGTGTTAGTCAGCATCTGTAAAAGCAGCAGAGTCCTGTGGCACCTTATAGACTAACAGATGTATTGGAGCATAAGCTTTCGTGGGCGAAAACCCACTTCTTCATATTTTAATTTAATTCTTCAGAATTAAATGTAATCCCAATTGGGACATTCCGGATTTGTAGCATGCTCTAGGTAGTAGTAAGTACTCTGTACTTTGAAATTTACTGTGCCTTCTGCTTACTTGAACGTTAACTTTAATATCTTACTCTATCAGAGAACAGCACTATTCCTTTGCATTTGTGGCTATCACTAAGTAACTGACATTAATATGACCCAGTGAAAGAGGGTTTGCCACTGCTTTAGCAGAATTTAACAGTTTTTAGTGCAATTTGTTTTATGGTCTTCTGTGATCCTGATTTTTATACAAGGACAAATAAAAATGAGACAAAATAGATACTGTATATTTTTGGCTAAGTTTTAAAAACTAGGTAAATGGGACCGTCATCACAAGGAAAGGTAGCTCTGTTGCTGCCATGAGAGAACTACCTCAGGTTCAGTTGCATATTCATGACCACTTAGTTTGGCTAGAGTTGAGAGGTGGGGAGAGTTGATACTCTGTTGCCAAGAGAAAAAGGAGTTCTTTGCAACTTCAAGATGTGTTTTGTTGTCAGCATATGGTATATAGAATAGGGGCAAGAAGATTGTGTGTAGCCGGAATTGAGTAATGTGTATAAAATGAGCACACCATTCCGAATAAGTGGGATGTGTTTTGAAAGTGTATATGTGTGTGTGTGTAGATATATAATTTTTTTTTAAATCTGATACAGTTAATATAATCACATTTAATATCAAACTTGGAAGAAAAACAGTTTTATAGTAGACGGGTGGCGGGGAGGGCAGGAATAGATACTCTTAAGGAAAATGTTTGTTAGTCAATAAATGATCATTATCAAAATCAGAAACTTAACAGGGAAGAATCAAGGCTAGAGAGAGTTTGTTAAAGTGAACATTGCCAAAAAGGTGCTTCAACAAACTGAGAAGTCGTCCATAAGGCATGCAGTAATCTAGAAATTCAGTGCCTGACCCGCCTTTTTTAAATAACATTAGGTTTTAAGATTCACACATTTTTTAAGTCTTGAACATGTTTTTAAAAGCCTGATCCTGAAATATTGTTTGCAGTTAGGTCTTGAAGTTTTCAGAGTGCTCAGTTTTTGTTAAATATCGTCCCTAGAGCTAGGCAAAATTAGTGAAACTCCCTGGCAGATTCCAAAACAAAAGGCTCCGGTGATGGAAAGCACACTGGAAGGCCACCCGTAACTCCTCCTTTGCTGGGAGCCCAGACCTGATTAGCACACCTCAAACGTGGGTGGCACTGGCTGCAGGGCCAATGAGAGGGTGGGGTGCTGGTACAAATTACCGGGCCCCGGCGGTCCAGAAGGGGGCCCTACTATCCGGGGCCCAACTATGTAAAGATTTTTAGCTGGTCTGCCCTTGCTGGGGGGCCCAAAAAAGTTTTTTCACCAGGACCCAAGCCCGCTCTCGACGGCCCTGACTGGCTGAAGAAGGGGGCATGATCAAGCAGCTAAGAATGCATTGGTTCAATGCATTCCCTGGGGAGCTTCCAGTGTTGATATTTGTATGGAGCCCCCAGCACAGATTGAACCTGTTATTCCATTGCAGAACCCCCAAGAGAAGGTGGTGGTGCAAACACCTGCCTTCCCCTGTGGATGAATCCCCTATAGCACAGCTGCAAACAGTCTTTTCTGTGCCAGTGTGAGTAAATCAAGAAGTGGTTATTAATGTTCATCTATAAGGTGTGTTACAAAAGTAGTCTACAGAGATTTTCTTCTACAGTTTGCAAATTATAAAACTGTTCATGTGAGGGTAATTTCTTTATATTTAAATCAAGGAAACTAATATCCTTGTTCATGAGTATACATGAGACCATTAGCCCACATACCTTTGAAGGCAGATCATTGGACCATACATTTCTATAGTGTAAGGTGGGTTGTAAGTGGCCACTGCTTCGGAAGCCAATGTTTCTGTGAAGAGCTAGTTAGAGAACACTCAATTGAAGTGGATGCTGGAACACGCTGATTCACAGTAAACATATTTGCAAAGTATCATTAGAAATTAATCTGCATTGTAATACTTGGTGCTCACCATTACTGAATTATTGCAGGTTAATGATACTTTTTAATGATACTTCAGCAAATACTTCCTAAACTTGTGAGTGCTAGATAATAATGGAATGTAAAGCAGAAGCATTACTCTGATTAGCTCTTCTTAAAAGGAGTAGCTAGTCTACTCATTTCCTTATGCAGTAGTGGGAAGCTTCTTGGAAAATATCTTCAGTTATGGGTGGGGCACTATAATGCTTTTTGGTTTAGGTTTTTGCTGCTTTACTGCATACTGTAGGCCCTTCTGTCTCTTGCAGACTCATGTTCTTTTCTCTTCTCACCCATTTCTGTGGCCAGTATGGAATAGTCATTGTTGATGGGGCTTAATGTGTTTTTCTGACCACACATAATTACATAAATGCAACAAACTTCTAGCCCAAATCTAGTAGTCTGGCTATTAGAGTTGAAAGTCCGAGATCTGAAACAAATAAAGGATTTGATTCTGCCCTCCAAATATCTGTGTGTGCATTGCCACGTGAAAATTTAGAGACCACCTTCAGAACCAGTCTGTTACTTCTTTTCATGTCCTAAAAATAACAGCTGAAAGTAGAAGTGTGTACATGTATATACTTGTTTGTGTGTGTAATCTAGTATGTAAAAGGGAAGAGCATATGTTAAAAAAAAAAAAAAGTTAAGGTATTTACAAATTAAGGAATAAAAATAACTAGCAATAATGCTTACATTGTGATTAAACTATTATAGTTTTAATTTTCAAAAATAATAATAAATGTGCAACAATGAAATGCAATAAAGCATATCTAAATGTTTGTGTACATCCAGAGTGAAAGCAGCAGGCTATCTGCATCATTGCACACTGCATACCATGGAAGGTATCACCACACCAGCCCATATTGGCCAGCCTGTCTTGGTCATGGAAGTCATGGTAGGGGTACGCCACAGCAGGAGCCATGAAATCGTCATACATACTGATCCACTTGATCCAACAGCACATTCAAATATCATGAAGGTGCTGCAGATCTTGTTCCAGACGATAAGGTAGATGGAATATTAGCTGCTGTGACTTTGTTGCAGCCTGTCACCCTAGCCATGGTTTTGGTGTGAACTTGAGAAATCTCTCACGATCTTGTACTCCACCTCCACTCCATTATCTCAGGCTTTATGTAGGTGGAGTGGATTTCATCCCCAACATATTACTAATTAAAAAGCAGAAAAGAGAAGCAGACACCTTCCTCTGTTTGGGTTATTGTGAAACAAACTAGCATCCTTTCCCAATGCTGCTTCATTTCATATTTTTAAAGATGTGTATCATTGTTATGTGCTCTTACTTTATCTGTGGCTTTATTATCAAATCTTTTAGTGCAGCTCAAACAGGAACAGATCCACTACTGATCTCTTGCATAAATACCTAATCATTATTTTAATACTTCCCTGTCTCTAGTGGAAATACCTCATCTGATAAATCCTAGGCCTGCATTTGTCTTTTTTGCAGTTATACCACGTTGGTGGTTCATACTTACCCTGTGATCGACTAACACACAATGTCTTTCTCCTCTGCTGCTGTTTCCAACTAAAGAGCCCCCCGTCTTACAGCAGAAATTCTTGTTATTAGTCCCTAAGCGCATGACCTTTGTATTATTAAATTTCATCCCATTTCTAGTCCTCAAGGTCATCCAGTTCTTCCTGTAAGATATTCTGATCCTCCTCCAAGTTGACAATGCCTCCCAACTTTGTGTCATCAGCAAATTTAATTAGCACACTCTTTTTGTGTCAGAGTCACTAATGAAAATATTAAATAAGATCAATCCCAACACCAGTCCCTGAGAAACTCCGCTAGTAACCTCCCTCCAGCTTAATGGCTCCCCTTTCAGCACTACTCGTTGTCCTCTCCCTTTTGGCCAGTTCCTTACCCACCTTACAATTCTTGTACTAATCCCCATATTCTCCATCGTTACTAATAATTAAGGCTATGTTTTAGTCATGGGTATTTTTAGTAAAAGTCATGGGCAGTAAATAAAAATTCCCTGTGTCCTGTCCATGACTTTCACTATATATCCCTAACTAAAACTTGGGGGGAATCGTGGGAGGTGGTCTGGGGGTATGGCCCGGGACCCTGTCTGGTGCTGGGGGGAGGAAGAGGCGTGTTGCTGGGGGTGTTTGGTGGGGCTCTCAGGCTCCCTACCAGGCACCGTGTGTCCCCGCAACTCCAGAGAGGCTCCCGCTGTTCCTGCCACAAGCACTGGCTCCATAGGTGCAGCTCCCATTGGCTGGGAACCGCAGCCAATGGGAGCTGCGGGAGCGAGGCCTGTGGGTGCGGGCAGCGCACGGAACCCCTTGGCCCCTTCTCCACCTATGCCAGTGGGAGCCTCCCCCCCAGGTAAGTGCTCACCCCCTAGCCCTGAGCCCCCTCCCACACACCCAAATTGCTGCTGGGCAGCCCCTGAGCCAGCACCAACTGCTGCAGAAGTCACGTCACAGAGGTCACGGAAAGTCAGGAATCCGTGACCTCTGTGACAGACTCGCAGTCTTACTAATAATTTCCCATGTAACACCGTATCAAATGCTTTATTGAAGTCTAGATATATTAGGTCTGCAACATTTCCCTTGTGTAGAGAATTATGTACGTTATCAAAGAAAGATACTGATCAGGTTAGTCTGGCACTATCTACATTGGATAAACCCATGTAGCATTTTATCCCATTTTCTATTCATCTCCATGTCCTTAATTATTCTTTCCTTCAAAATTTGTTCTAAAGCCTTGCATACTACTGAGACAGAGTAACAGATCTGTAGTTGCCCAGATCCATTTTTTCTCTTTCTTAAATATAGATACTACATTTGCTATTCTCCAGTCATATGATACCACCCTCAATTAGACAGATTTATTCAAAATATTTGCTACTGGACTTGGAATTTCATGTGTCAGTTCTTTTGGTATTCTGGGGATACTTTATTTTGTGTATTGTCTTTCATACATGGCATATCCCAAAAATTTTAGAGAGATCAGTAATACATGACACTATGACAGTTTCTGTAAAACATGTTACACTGATTTGGCAAAGTAGGGAGAAAGTAATGTAATATTAGAGGCACAGACCAGGCCTTCCAATGGAGGGTAGGTTCTGCAGACGATATACCTAGAAGGATCATCTTGGAAAGATTTGCTGAGATTGTTCCAGTTCCCAAGAGCACCCCTATCTCCCCACCTCATGGAGCAGCCAAAAGTTTCACTTCCCGAAACCATGGATGAATCTGATCCCAGGGATCCACAGAAGGCCAGGTTTGTTATAGGTTCTGTGCCTTCATGCTTGCTCCTGGACCTCCCACCACTCGATCTGTCTAACAGCATGATGCCAAAGGAGGGAATCGTCAGCTGGTAGCTGCCCTGAAGGCCTGAATTTAAAGGGTGGGTGCTACTAAAGAGTTAATGTGGTTTTGATTCATTTTCATCTTCTGTTGTGTTTTCCTAGTGCTCTCCCAGGCTCTTCCCCTCTTGCTGTTCTCTTCCTAGCCTCATGAGATAGCTAACGCATTCCTATGATGGTGGGTAAAATCTACACCTTTAATACTGGATAAACAATTTTGATCATAATAAAAAAAAAAAGCTACTTCATAAACACATTCAGCTTTCTGACAATTGTGAGAAATATCTAATAGCTATTTCTTGTCCAGACTCCCCTGCATCTGTGTGTGTCTTATTCAGTGTGCATGTGTAAATGTATGTAATAGTGATATTCATGTGATAAATTAAATTTTCATGCTCCATCTGCACTTTACCCAATAATCTATTTTAATACTAACATTCCAAACCTTTGAGCAGCTTCAAACAATAGTTTTAAACACCGTCCCAGAAAATTCTTCCTCCTTTACCACCCCGAGATGCAATTTTCCTCCTTCCCCTTCAAAATTTTATAGACCAGTGGCCTAGTACAGGCAATATTCAGTCCCCTGGGTGAGTGGCTGGTTTAAATTCTGATAATGCATGATCTCTTAGGGCTAGAAACAGGATCTTTATACCCATGCAAAGGAAATATTCACAGCTTTCCAGTGGAACATACAGCACTTGGTTCTAGACCTGGAAAACCCTCAGAAACTAGAATTTTAAGTTCTGACATTTTCATTCATAAAAAAGCTATATTAGGTTTTAAAACCTCTAAAAATTGCTTACCTTTTTTCTCTGACTCAGATGTCTATACAGCAAACCTGTGGTAAGGGAGCCACACTGGAGAGGCAAAAGGGAAAAGTATGGGCAAAATAGCACCCAGACATGTTTTTAACACCCTTAAAACCTTTCTCAAATACATTTTCTGTAAAGTATGTGACAGGCATAGAATTATACAAACTATGATCAAAGAATGTTATCTAGACTGCAAAGACCTGGGACAGGTCTATACTACAAACTTAAGTCGCCATCCAGCCGCTGCAGTAATTAAGTCAGTAGTGCATGTCCACACCAGTGCACTATGAGTAGCTATCCCACAGTGCAACTTGCCGCAGGGGGTTTTGGGAAGGGCTTGCAATGCCTCATGGATCAAATGATTCTTGCAGGGGGGACTGGGAACATGGCTTCGATGTCCCATGATGCAGTTTTCTCCCTCCTTCCCCGATTTCAACTGGAACCATAATATTTTGCGCCTTTTTTTTTTTTTTTTCCAAAGGCTGGCATAGCCACACATATGCCATATCCCAAGAAGCATGGGCCCCGCTCTGCTGTGCA
This sequence comes from Chelydra serpentina, assembly GCA_037349315.1. Lineage (NCBI taxonomy): Eukaryota > Metazoa > Chordata > Testudines > Chelydridae > Chelydra > Chelydra serpentina. Next base: position 149,223,545 of record JBAIAC010000004.1, on the reverse strand, counting down.
CTACTGTGAGCACTATAAAATATCCCGTGCCTTATCCTACAGTATTTCCAGAGCTAGGAGGGGAACTGCTGCATGGAACATGGCAACGTCCTTCAAGTAGCCCTGCTGGAAACCATAGAATGAAACAATTCCCAGTTGTTGGCAGTCGTGCAGCAGCTGAATGCAGCGGAGTGCCATTTCTGGTCCTGGGAAGCAAGCACTGACTGATGGGATCGCATTGTTATCCAGTAATGGGACGACAATCAGTAGCTGCAGAACTTTTATATGTGCAAGGCCACTTGCCAGAAACTGTGCAGAGCTCTCCCCAGCCCTGCACTAAAAGGAGACCTCCTCTGACACTCGAGAAGAGAGTGGCGAATACTATGTAATGTAATATATGGAGATATGCGTATCTCATAGAACTGGAAGGACCAGTCATCGAGTCCAGTCCCCTGCCTTCACTAGCAGGGCCAAGTACTGTCCCCTGACAGATTTTTGCCCCAGACCCCTAAATGGCCCCCTCAAGGATTGAACTCACAACCTGGCCAATGCTCAAACCACTGAGCTATCCCTCCCCCTGTAGAAGCTTGCAATGCTAGACTGCTACTGATCAGTGGGGGAATCAATTTGGAGTTGGTCAATCCACTGTAGGGGCTGTTGTGATCCAAGTATGCAGGGCCATCAATTGCCTTTTGCTCAGAAGGGTAGTGACTCTCAGCAATGTGCAGGAGATACTGGATGGTTTGGCCATAATGGGATTCCCTAACTGTGGTGGGGCAATAGACCGCACGCATATCCCTATCTTGGCACCAGACCACCTTGCCAAAGAGTACATAAACCTAAAGAGATACTTTTCAATGGTGCTGCAAGCACTGGTGGATCACCGGGATGTTTTACCAACATCAAAGTGGGATGGTCCAGGAAGGGGCATGCACACGCATCTTTAAGAACACAGTTCTGTTCAGAAAGCTGCAAGCAGGGACCTTCTTTCTGGAACACAAAATAACCGTTGGTGACTTTGAAATGCCAATAGTGATCCTGGCAGACCCTGCCTACCACTTACTTCCATGGCTCATGAAGCCGGACACCAGACACCTGGACAGCAGCAAGGATTGCTCAACAATGGGCTCAGCAAGTTCAGAATGGTGGCTGAATGTGCCTTTGGCCATTTAAAGAGTCGCTTGCACAATTTGCTCACTAGAAAGTAATATCCCCATAGTTATAGCTGCCTGCTGTGTTCTCTGTAATATCTGTGAGGCAAAGTTTCCACAGGAGTGGGGCAGGGAGGCAGATAGGCTGTCTGCTAATTTTGAGCAGCCAGATACCAGGGCTATAAGAAGAGCTCAGCCTGGAGCATTGCATTAGGGAGGCTTTGAAAACCCATTTCAGTAATAACCCACAGTAATGTGTGCTGCTTCTCTGTATTGTGCCTTCTCATAGTGTGAACCTTGCTATGTCTGCTGGGTTTTTGTCTCCAGCACATCCTCTCCATTTCCTCAGTTTCCCTGACCTTCTCTCACCCCTCCCCCCCATTTTAAATTAATAAAGATACATTCATTCTCAAGACATGGACTTCTATTAAACAAACATACTGAAACTTAAAGATCACAAATAGAATTAAACCTTGGAGACATGATAGAATAAAATTGGGAGAGGAAAAACACATTCATCTTGTCTTTAAAGCTCAGCGGCCTCGCCTCTCATACATCAGCGTCTGTGCGGCTGTTGTTCTTCGCGCCATCCCCTGGTGTTGAGTGGAAGGGATATTGCATTGTCCCCCTCGCTAAGTGGAACGTGTGGCGGGGGGAGACAGGGAGTACGACAATGCAGAAATGCCATTCTGCAGGGGCTGCAGAGCGAGTCGAGTCTCAAGGTGTTTCTCCTGAAGATCGATTAGATGCCTCAACATGTCTGTCTGTTCCTTCGGAATCCCCAGCATCTCCTGCTGCAGGCCATGCTCATTCTCCTGGGCTGCTCTCTTGCTCGCAATATCCATGTCCAGATTTTCAGAGAGAGAAATCCTCCAAGCTCACTGCTCAGTGTCCACTGTCCCAGAGGCAGTCATCATCTCATTAAGCACATCATCACTATTCTCTTTCGCCTTCGTCTTATCTGGGAGAGCCTCTCCGCCCTTGTGGAGGAAGAGCTAAAGGCCACGCTTTCAGCTGTAAGCCATGGAAAGCAGAAAGCAACCATTGTCAGTCTAGACCCAGGATCTAGTGCAGAATTGTTATATTTTTAGCACTTTATATCTGAATGGAATTTTAGGAAAAACGAAATGCAATTCAGTAGCCCAAGGGGATTGATTCCCCTTGTCAAATATCACAGCTTTGCTGAACACAAGAGGTGTGAGAGTTTCTTAAAGATTAGGTTGTTAGAATCCTTTCGTAGGCAACCTAAAAATAGAGTTGCTTCCAGCTCCTCCTAGAATACATGATGGATTTGTGCCATATAACTGGTTTGTGGGCACTTGTTTGGCATCCAAACCGCATGCCAGTAAAACCCTAATACCATAGGCACCGATTCCGTGGGAGATCCAGGGCTGGAGCATCCATGGAAAAAGATTAGTGGGTGCTTAGCACCCACCGGCAGCCAGCTCCCCCCACCCCAGTCCTCCCACCTGCCAGCGGCCCTGCTGATCAACTCCTCCCCCCTCCCTCCCTCCCAGCACCTCCTGCCCACCACGGATTAACTGTGCAGGAGGCGCTGGGGGGGAGGGAGAGGAGTAGGAACAGGGCACGCTTGGGGAAGGGGGTGGAACTGGGCAGGAAGAGAGGTGGTGGGGGTGGATCGGGGTAGGAAGAAGTGGGGTGGGGTGAGGGCTTGGGGGAAAGGGTGGGGTGAGGGCTTGGGGGAAGGGGCGGGGTGGGGGTGACGGCTAGGGGGGGGGGCCTTGAGGCGGAGCAGGGGTTGACCACCCCATGGGGCAAGGAGGAAGCCTGTGCCTAATACCATGACTCCATGTATTTTGTAGGTTTGTGAATGTAGAGTACTTTTCTATGTTTATAAGAGGGCACCTTTCGTTAAAAATTTAGTTAAAATATGCTTGATGGTTTCTATTTACAGAGTCACATTCTATACAAGTAATCTGATGGAGCTGCGGATTATTCAGCTCTCGGTCAGAAAAGATCTCTGTACCTGTGTTTAAAGCAAATACGATATAATGAATGCTTATGGTTGAAGGAATTAAATATATGGCTTATTCATTTCTGAAATATATTATTATTCCCTTAAACCAGGCACACTTTGGGAGGGCTGAACATAGGTAGTCAGCTCTTTCTTGTCTTCGTATTTTTTTTTATTTAGGTTTTTCAAAAATAGTTTCTAAAATAGATGAGAAGTGAAGGTCTTTGATTTCATATTTAAACATGCTGGAATTGATGCTGTTGATAGAAAATCCTGGTAAAGAGAGGATAATCCTTTGTGTCAACATTCCTTCCTGGAAGGAGTAATTGTGCACTTTTCCCAAGACTTAGGTTTTTAGCAATTAATTTGAAAAGCTTTTCTGTCTGGAGGTGCATTCTCTCATGCTATGAACTTTAGTTTAAATGTGTATAATATTTGGAGTACTTGACATTTGATTTGTTGGAAAAAGTGAGAAATCTGGATTAATTTAAATATTTAACAGCATGTATGATTTATCATGAGCTATAGTGCCATTTATTCAAAGTTCACAGAAACATTTGCACAAGTGTTGTGGTTCCCAGAGTCTCCTATTGAAAATGCATGGGAAGCACAGAAAAATCCCACAACCTCTCTAAACTTTCCCATGATATCCTGTACATTTTGAATGGATGGCACTGTGTTCAGCTCAGGAAATGTTATTTTTAAAAAATAGTTTACTAAACTTGTACGTAAAACACGGTGAGGCTTGTAGTTTAACGCAGATATTTTAACCATGTTATTGTATATAGGCTGTTGGATTCAATTATGTTGAACACTAACAAAGTAGCACACGATTACAGTATTCTGTTTCCTTTTGATTTCAGCTTTATGACAAAATTAACACAAAATCTTCACCGCAAATCAGGAATCCTCCAAGTGATGCTGTACAGAGAGCCAAAGAGGTAAGTGTTTTGAAATGCATTTCAGACTTTCAGACTTTTATTTTGTTTGTTTAATGTGAAACTCTTTCATCATAGATATAGTGCCGATGCTCTAGTCTGGCTCCTAAATTTGACTGTCAAAATGTTTTTACTTTTGGTTATACGGCATGCTTTGTAAATTTTCATTTCCCAGACTGTAAGGAATGTTTGCATTATTAAGCCTCATCATATAACCTCTGACTTGTCAGTAGGGATATACAAAAGAGGAGCTTTGTCCTTGGACAAGTGTGATCATTTGCATATATTTTATATTTGGTGGGTTTGAATTCAGCAAAAGCTTGAAGCTTGTATAATTTCTCAAATAACATTTTTCTTTAGAAATGTCTATTAATCTAATCCGAATTTGCTTGCTTTTTATTGTATCTCCAGCAAAAGTTAGTTTAATGCCAAAAAAGGGAGGAGGAGGAAAATCCGATGCAGAGCAGTAGGACTTATGACTCGAAATGGCCAAAACCAATAAAAACAGAGTTACTTAACTCTTATGCCTGTTAAATTTAGGGCAAATTCTAAATGTGATTTATAGTTCCAGTCAAAAATAAGTATTAGTTGTTTAGCATAAGATGGCCGAAAAACATTGCTTACAGTAATGCTAAAATTCAAATGAGAAGACATTTTTACTTACAATATGTAATAACTGAAGTCACACTGACATTTCCCTGGAAGGTTTCTCTCCTGTTTCCCTAACTACTTTTTATTGAAACATGCCTTTGTGGCCAGATTGGCAGACTTTAACAGCCGAGGCATACCTTCTGAGCAGCCCTCACAATTTTACCCGGTGAGACATTTTATGTCTTTGTGCATCCAAATCTATTCCTTCTCCCACTTCCCCACATCAGTCTTATATACTTTCCATAAAATTACTCTTATCCCGCCACATGCTTCTCTGGAACCCTATGGAGGAGATTGGGGGCTGCTGGTTCCTGGCTCCAAGAAGTACCAGTGTGGCACCGCCAAGTCTAGAAGGTTAACTGCTCCTAGAGCCACTACCAGCCAGGAGCCTCTCAGAGGAGGCTGTGCTTGCAGCTACAGGCAGAGAAAAGGAGGTAGCGGGCCCACAAAGAGGCCCCCCTACCAACTCTGTAGAGAGCATTACTCAGCCTCTCTACAGCAGTGAAGAAGTGGTGAGCTTGTTTCCTGCAGGGGGACGGACAGAGCGTGCCTGTGAAGGGGGAGCTGGCCATACAGTACAATGCAGGTACAGGGGTTTTCCCTGTGTTAGAGGGAGCAGACAGGTCCACTGACAAATGCCTATGAGCCCTGCATCACATTTTATACCTGAATGCCTTTGTGACCGGGGTGGGGACCGCACTGAGGTTGCTCAATCAGGGCAAACTACAAAGAATGGGGAAGACAATCCCCAAAATTGGTGGACGTTCCAATACTTAGATTTACCAAGCCAGCACTAAACAGCTTCTACAATACCTTACTGGTTACAGAGAAGCCAAAACAGTTCCCTTAAAAGCAAGCCAGCCTTTAAGCTTCCTCCCCGACAGCCAAGTCAAATGTGAAAGTTCTACCAATCCCAAAGGATCGGACACATTATCTCCCAGGTTAATAACTATTTTAGATCTTACCCAAATACTTGTTTACATCCAATTCTTAACTAAAATAAAATTTATTTTTTAAAAAAAAGTGAATATTGGTTAAAAGATTATACATACAGACATGAGTACAGTTCTGAGATCAGTTTTATAGAAGAGATGGTGAGCTTTGGGGTTGCAAAGAGATCTTAGAATTAGTCCATAGTTTCAGTCCAATGTTTCATATCCAGGGTGATCCAGATGGGACTGGAGATCTCGGTCTTACGACTCAAACTTCCCCCGAAATAAAGCTCAAGCAGATCCGAGATGAAAGGATCAGGTCCCAAGAGTCCTTTATACAGTTTTCTGGCAGGCTATGATAGCCGCTTCACAGCAGGTGTTTCTTGGGTGCAGAATAGCAGCTTTGAAGTAGAACTACCTGTTCTCTATGCATACCCAACTAACTAGTTGTATTCATCAGCATAAGGTAATTATCCATTAAGCAGTTTATAAACAGTTAACCACAAACCATAAAATGAAATATAGACAATGACATTATCACACCTACATTTAATCTAAATGTTAATATTCTTCTTCGAGTGCTTGCTCATATGTATTCCAATTAGGTGTGCGTGCGCGGCGTGCACGATCGTCGGAAGATTTTTACCCTAGCAACACTCAGTGGGCCGGCTGGCGCCCCCTGGAGTGGCGCCGTTACGGTGCCTGATATATACCCCAGCCGGCCCAGCGCCCTCTCAGTTCCTTCTTACCGCCCGTGACGGTCGTTGGAACTGTGGAGAGCAGCTCGCTGACCTCCACATCCCTAGCATACTTAGCACTCGTTTATCTTGTAGATAGTTTAAGTACTTCTTAATTAGTTGTTAATAGTTATTCATAGTTCGTTGTGTAGTTAGTGTAAATAGTAGCGGGAGATAAGGGGCTTCTCCCCTGTCTCCCTCCCGGTACCGGGCCAATGCCTGGCTCTCCGGGATTCAAGCCTTGCTCGGCATGCCAGAAGCCGATGCCCACAGGAGATCCCCACACCTCCTGTTTGAAGTGCCTCGGGGAGTCCCACTTTCCGGACAAGTGCCGTATTTGTAAGGCGTTTAAGCCGCGGACCAAGAAGGAGCGGGACTTTCGTTTAAAGCAGCTCCTCCTGGAGGCCTCGCTTAGCCCGATGTCAGCCCCGCACCGGAACCCGGTACCGACCCCGGCGGCCTCGTCATCTGCAGCACCGCAACGCCCGAGCTCCGGGAAAGAGCCCAGGCACCGTACGCCTCAGGCTGGGACTTCGCAGAGGCGTCGCTCTCTGTCCCCGAGAGCAAAGAAGTCGGGCACCGCACCAGCACCGACTATGGCGCCGCTGCTCACGCAGCCTGTTCCAGACCACGCCAGGCCTGGTATGGCGCCAGCACCGTTGACTCCGGTACCGCAAGGACCGTTGAGCTCGGTGCCAGTGGCTCAGATCCCTGTGCCACCTACTCCGGCCCCGCAGAGGCCGTCGAGTCCGGCGCCGCCACCGATACCGGCGCCGGCCCTGCCAACTCCGGCACCCCAGAGGCCGTTGAGTGCAGGACAGCCTTCTCAGGCTCCGGTACCGACGACTCCGACCCCACAAGGCACGTTGAGCTCGGTAACCGCCAGCTCCCCGGCCCGCACCGTGGTAGAGCTTCCGCTGCCGTCCACTCCGGCCCTTCGGACAACGTCCCTACTTCCCACCTGCACCACGACAGGACTTCTACAGGAGGCCGCGTGGTCGAGGGGGCAGGAGACAACAACCCGGTCGACAGACCGGCCAGCGACAGGGCCCCCACAAACCATCGTCGGGGCCCAAACAAAATTTTTGAAGGGGCGCTCGAGGCCAGAGTACCAGTTTCAATCGATCCTGTCCCCCTGTTCCTGGACCGCCTTTCCCTTTTCTTCCCTGCGTGGTCAGAAATCACCACAGACCGCTGGGTCATACGCACGGTGCAAAAGGGATACCATTTGCAGTTTGTCTCCCCACCTCCATCCCATCCTCCCTCCCTGTCCCTCTTCAGGGACCCTTCTCATGAGCAACTCCTCATTCAGGAGGTACAAGAGCTCCTCTCTGCAGGAGCGGTAGAGGAGGTTCCGAGGGAGCTCAAGGGCAAGGGGTTCTACTCCCGTTATTTCCTAATCCCCAAGGCAAAGGGGGGGCTACGTCCTATTCTGGACTTGCGGGGACTCAACAAGTTTATGGTAAAGTTGAAGTTCCGTATGCTCTCCCTGGGCACTATTATCCCCTCTATGGATCAGGGAGACTGGTACGCCGCCCTCGACATGAAGGACGCGTATTTCCATATTGCAATCTACCCACCTCACAGGCGCTTCCTCCGCTTCGTGGTGGGCCAGAGACACTTCCAGTTTATGGTCCTGCCCTTCGGCCTCTTGACGGCACCGAGGGTTTTTACGAAGTGTATGGCAGTGGTAGCAGCCGCCCTTCGGCGTCAAAGAGTTCAGGTGTTCCCCTACCTCGACGACTGGCTTATCCGCGGCAATTCCAGCAGCCAAGTCCAGTCTCACATTCGCACGGCCATGGGCATGTTCAGGCGGCTCGGCCTCCTCCTGAACATAGAAAAGTCCACTTTGGTGCCAACACAGAGGTTAGACTTTATAGGGGCAGTACTGGACTCCACTCTCGCCCGGGCGTTTCTTCCAGAGGCTCGCTTTCTGACTCTTACAACTACCATACGCAGCCTTCAGGCCTTCCCAACGTCAACGGCCCGCTGTTGCCTCAGCCTCCTTGGTCATATGGCATCCTGCACCTTCGTGACAGCTCACGCCAGGCTGCGCCTCCGGCCCCTCCAGGCATAGCTCGGCTCAGCATACCGGCCGCGCAGGGACAGCCTGGACCTAATTCTGACGGTCCCAGCACAGGTCCTAGCCTCCCTCAACTGGTGGCTGGACCCCAGGAAGGTGATGTCAGGTGTTCCATTTCATCCACCTCAGCCATCCCTAGCCTTAACCACGGATGCTTCATCCCTCGGCTGGGGAGCTCATTTATAGAACCTCCAAACGCAGGGCCTGTGGTCAGAGCAGGAGCTGACACTGCACATCAATGTCAGAGAACTGCGAGCGGTACATCTTGCCTGCCAAGCCTTCGCTCAACATTTACAGGGCCGCTGTGTCACCATCCTTACAGACAACACGACGGCCATGCATTACATCAACAGACAGGGAGGGGCACGCTCCCTCCCCCTCTGCCGAGAAGCGATTCATCTCTGGGACATTTGCATAGCCCGCTCCATTCACCTGGTAGCCTCTTTTCTCCCAGGGGTCCAGAACACCTTGGCGGACCGACTGAGCAGGTCCTTCCACACTCATGAGTGGTCCATTCGACCGGACGTCATCCACTCTGTCTTCCGGAAGTGGGGATTTCCCCACATAGATCTATTCGCGACTCGCGAGAACCGGAAATGCCATGCGTTCTGCTCACTCCAGGGTCGCTCCCCACGCTCCCCGACAGACGCTTTTCTCCATCCTTGGACGGACCACCTGTCCTATGCCTTCCCACCAGTTCTACTGGTCCACAGAGTCCTGCTCAAGTTGCGCAGGGACAAGGCCCGATTAATCCTGATCGCTCAGGCGTGGCCCAGGCAGCACTGGTACACCACTCTCCTGGAGCTCTCCGTGGCCGCCCCAATCACTCTACCATTGTGGCCGGACCTGATTAAGCAGCAGCACGGCAGGCTCCATCATCCCGACCTCCACTCTCTTCACCTCACAGCGTGGCTGCAGCATGGCTGAACCCGTCTGAGCTACGTTGTTCCAGCCCGGTCCAACAGGTTCTGCTGAGCAATAGGAAGCCTTCCACCAGGTCCACCTACTCAGCTAAGTGGAAACGGTTTTCCCTTTGGTGCGGCCCTCGGGGTCTTAACCCCTTGCAGGTGCCGATACACACCATTCTAGACTACCTCCTCTCCCTAAAGGAGCAGGGTCTGGCCCTCTCGTCGCTAAAGGTCCACCTCGCGGCTATCTCGGCCTTTCACCCTGGTGACGGGGGGCTTTCCATCTTTTCCAACCCCATGGTTAGCAGGTTCCTCAGGGGGTTGGAGCGGCTACACCCATTGGTGCGCCGCCCGGTCCCCACCTGGGACCTCAACCTCGTCATTACCAGGCTCATGGGGGCCCCATTCGAGCCTATGGCCACTTGCTCGCTGCTGTACCTCTCCTGGAAAACGGCCTTCCTCGTAGCCATTACCTCGGCGAGGCGCGTCTCTGAGCTCAGAGCGCTTACTTCGGAACCCCCTTACATGGTGTTCCACAAGGACAAGGTACAGCTGCGACCACACCCGGCCTTCCTGCCCAAGGTAGTGTCGGCCTTCCATATTAACCAAGACATTTTTCTACCGGTCTTCTATCCAAAGCCCCATGTCTCTAGGAAGGAGCAGCAACTCCATTCCTTGGACGTCCGTAGGGCCCTCGCCTTCTACATCGAGCTAATGAAGCCCTTCCGGAGAACGACTCAGCTGTTCGTCGCCGTGGCGGACCGGATGAAAGGTCTCCCGGTCTCTTCCCAACGCATCTCGTCATGGATCACGTCATGCATCCGGACATGTTATGACTTGGCAGGTGTCCCCACCATGCACCCTACTGCCCACTCCACCCGAGCTCAGGCCTCGTCCTCCGCCTTCTTGGCACACATACCAATTCAAGAGATTTGTAGGGCAGCGACTTGGTCATCGGTGCACACCTTCGCCTCTCATTATGCCATAGTACAACATTCTAGGGAGGACGCCGCTTTTGGTTCGGCGGTCCTACACTCCGCAGTCTCACAATCCGACCCCACCTCCTAGGAATGGCTTGGGAGTCACCTAATTGGAATACATATGAGCAAGCACTCGAAGAAGAAAAGACGGTTACTCACCGTAGTAACTGTTGTTCTTCGAGATGTGTTGCTCATATCTATTCCAAACCCGCCCTCCATCCCCACTGTCGGAATAGCCGGCAAGAAGGAACTGAGAGGGCGCTGGGCCGACTGGGGTATATATCGGGCACCGTAACGGCGCCACTCCAGGGGGCGCCAGCCGGCCCACCGAGTGTTGCTAGGGTAAAAATCTTCCAACGATCATGCACGCCGCGCGCGCACACCTAATTGGAATAGATATGAGCAACACATCTCGAAGAACAACAGTTACTACGGTGAGTAACCGTCTTTTTCCTTTTGACCTCTGAATCAATAGCTATAATAATACACAGGAATTGTCTATTTACATGGTTAACATCTAACAAGATACAAGTACATACACACAATTAGTATTGCCTCCAATTCTCTATAACAATAGAGGATTGCATTTCAAAACTCTAGTCCATTTAACATAACTAGGTTAACTATTTCTAAGGAATAGTCCTAATTACCATTTATATACTTCTCTAATATGTCTTTAAAGGTTGAATCTGCAAGCTGTTTAACCCTTTCTGGCCGTGTCTCATAGCTTTCAAATACCTTTAGTGATCCTAATTTGGATGCTCAGTATTTCCCTACAAAACCAATACAGCTTGATGAACATGTCCCTACAAAACCACTACATGAGGGCAAGTATGCTCTTCAAAAATCAGACTGAGTTGGGAAATTACTAGTAGTTGCTCAAAGGTAGATGTGTGAAGAAATACTTCCTTTTATTTCTTTTAAACTTGCTGCTTATTAATTTCATTTGATAACCCTTAGTTTGTGTGTTATGAGACGGAGTAAATAACACTTCCTTATTTATTTTCTCCACACCAGTCATGATTGGGGAGGGGGGAGGGATAGCTCAGTGGTTTGAGCATTGGCCTGCTAAACCCAGGGTTGAGAGCTAAATCCTTGAGGGGGCCACTTAGGGTCTGGGGCAAAAATCTGTCAGGGGACAGTACTTGGTCCTGCTAGTGAAGGCAGGAGACTGGACTCGATGACCTTTCAAGGTCTTTCCAGTTCTATGAGATAGGCATATCTCAATTATGTGATTTTATAAACCTCTATCATATCCCCCCTTAGTCATCTCTTTTCCAAGCTGAAAAGTCCCAGTCTTATTAATCTCTACTAATATGGAAGCTGTTCCATACCCCTAATCATTTTTGCTGCCCTTTTCTGTACCTTGTCCAATTCCAGTACATCTTTTTTGAGATGGGGCGACCACACTGCACATAGTATTCAAGATGTGGGCATACCATGGATTTATATAGAGGCAATATGAGATTTTATGTCTTATTATCTATCCCTTTCCTAATGATTCCCAACATTGTTAGCTTTTTTGACTGAGGAAGTCTTCCATCATCATCTTTCCTGGTTACTAACAAGGAGAATCCCCTGTCCCCTACAGCCCAATGCACCCTGTTCACCATCTGCTGGGTGGGAGAATCTCCACTTGCATTCTCTGTTACCAAACCATACCTCTCCCTTTCACCAGCTGCCAGGAGGAAGAGTGCTCTTTCCTTTAGTTGCTGAGAAGGATGATTTCCTTTTCCCTTCTTCGGTCCCCTTGTGAGCAAGGAGAAGAGGGTCTTTCCTTGCTTTTTCAGATACCAAGAAGCAGACAACTCCCCATAGTGGCTGTGTCCCATCTCACTTTCTTAAGGGAGGAAGAATAGTCTTGAGGTTAAGGTGCTAGACTGGGATTCAAGAGATCTGTGTTTGGTTCCTGGCTTTGCCACAGACTTCCTATATGACACTGGACAAACCAGTTAATCTTTTTGTGCCTCAGTTCCCCATCATTAAAATGGGGATAATAATTTCCCTAACTCACAGGGGTTTTGTGTGAGAATGAAACCACTAGTGTTTGTGAAGTGCTCAGATTCTATGTTGGTGGGAACCACATGCCTCAGTATAGATAGATTAATAATACAGCAGGTTTCCACTATTGAAATTGATGCACAAAAAGTAGAAGTGACTTGACCAAGGTCTAGATTAGAATGAGAATTAAAGAAACAATTTGTAGGTAGTAATGATAGCTGATATTAAATATCAAAACTGTCAAATAACTCATGGGTACTATAAAGCTTGTGCTTAGAAGATACCATACCATCAACAAAATTGCTCAGATAAAGTGTTAAGTTTCTGATTTTGTAGTGTTAGTATAGTTGATATTGAAGGAATTAAGGCAGATATATTTTTCTATAAAGGGACAGACTTTCAAAAGTTGGCTTTCCTTTTTCCAGTACAGTTTGTTGGTGCAGTTTTACATGAATTATTTTTTGGCCCAGAATTGCAGTCAACTGGATATTTAAGTAACTGACTTGCAAGTGTAATTAAGTACTTAGATGGTCAAGTATTCTAAATTGCATACACAGATAACTATTGGAGTAAAGTTATGCATGCAGCTATTTGCGCTTGCAATTTTGCAGACACAGTAAAGGTGAGGCTGAAAGTTTAGCCCAAAATGAATGTTTTAAATAGATGATTACCACAAGATGAAGGCTTATATGCAATATAAAATATATCACATGAATACAATCTAGTATTCCTTTCCCAGTTGATGTTATCTTTTACCAATTTTGATCTTATATACCTTAAAAACAAGCAAATTATCTCTTACCAGGCACTAAAAGAACCTTTGCAGGCACCAAATTAATCATTTCACAATTGACTTAGAAAAAAGAATGGGAAGCTTGTCAGTATCTGAATTCCTTTAATGTTGTTAATTCTAGATTGGTGCACTCGTCTATTTTTAGCACAGAAAAATAAACATACTCAGAGTTAAAGCAGCAACTCCAGTGTGGAAATAAGACTCAAATATGCATTTCAGAAGCTTCTAGAGAGTATGGAATCTATTCTCCTTTTAAGTCCTGTGTGGTTTATACATGTAACTACAACCTACCAGGGCCGGGCTTATGGATAGGCTACATGGGTGATCACCCAGGGTGCCATGGTCGGGGGTGCCGTCCGAGTGCCACAAACTGGCAGGCCTGGGCTGAGTGTGGGCCAGCCAGGGGACTGGAGCCCCTGGCCAGGCAAGCCAGGAGGGCAGGCAGGGCCGCCTGGAGCCGCCAGCCTGGCGGGGAGGTGCAGGCAGTGGGGCTTGCCCCTGCAGACCCAGCAGGCCAGCCCTTGGGTCCCCCCTTCCTGCTGGCTCTCTTCCTGTTAGACAATTGTGGGGGCATGGCCAGGGGAGCCCCGAGGCTCAGAATCTCCTCCCTGTGCAGTCTGGCTGGGCTCTCGGGCCAGGAGCTGGTCCTTGCACCCCACACTGCTGGTCTCAAACTCAAAGAAAGGGCGCCAAAATACAAGTTCGCCCAAGGCGCCATTTTCCCTACGGACAGCCCTGCAACCTACCATGCACCAGTAAGTGAGACTAGATATAAAAAGGTGCAAATACTCAAAATAACGTATTCAGCCCACAATAAGTATAGTGACTCATGCCCATGTGACAAAATTGAGTTGTGCATCTTGCACATTCAACCACGAGAGCTTAAAATGCTGCTTTAGCAGGATGCTGGAGTTTAAAAATGCACCCTGTTTACCCTTCTGTGGAAAGATGAGAGAGTGTGGTTTGAGGGGGAGATCCTATCCTGAGTGGTGGAAGGGAGTGTTTGTGCCAATCACATTGCTCTGCAGAATTTCCTAGCAGTTAATCTCTGGAGCCACTGCCAGAAGCAGAGTGCTCTGTTTCCGCCATCCAAACAGCTGACTGTTGAGAATAAAATTGAAAATATCAGACTGTAAGGGACTGAGTTAAAATACATTTCCCTTTTTGCCCCAGTCATGAGATGAAATGCTCTTTTCTTTTTATAGAATCTTGAGTTGTGTGGTAGTATAACAGATGGACTGTCTACGGTTCACATTTTTTAACCATTTAATTTGCAGAAACTGTGTTTTAATCTGGATAATTCAAGATTTTATACATGTTTTTAATTCTATTTTAATGTTTCTCAGGCATGAAAGCAGAGATTGATAAGAGCAACGTATATAGTTGCTGGTTAACACTTTACTTCTGCAGTTGCAATAATGACCTTTTAAAGAATATTGTCAGTTAGAGAAGAGCGATTCTGCTTTCTTTAAATCTGTTCTTTCATTTAGCAAAGAGACATCAATATGTGATATTTTATTCTATTTGAAAAAAGTTCCCATTCTCAAAGACTCTTCAGTGTCATAACCCATTGATTGCGTTGGTGCTACAGGGATTATGACCAACCAGAGTAAAGTATGCTTTTTACAGTTTTGTGACAGAATAGAGAGCAGTTAGCTTTACTGACGTTTGTGCTATTTGTTTTGCAGGTATTGGAAGAAATTTCATGTTACCCAGAGAACAATGATGCAAAAGAGCTAAAACGTATTTTAACACAACCTCATTTCATGGTAAGCAAATACTACTTTGGCTGTTCTTAAACAGAATGTACTAGCTAAAGCCTATAAGCAGCAAAACAAAAGGATAGTTAACTGCACACAAATATATATTTAATCAGCATTTCTAATGTGCTAAGCTAGCACAGCAGCTGATATTGTTATGGGGCTAATGCATAGTGCTTGCTATACTGAGGGACCAGTGTTTGTTTGCTGCTTGTCATGATGAGAATTGCAGTTTGCAGACAGAGCTATTTTGCAGGTTTGAGCTCATCAGCTAAGGGTGTTATTCCTTAAAACATTTGTTTTTAAAAAGAAAATAATAAGAGAAACTATTAAGAAAGATCTAAAGACACTGACAATAAAGGTTACACAAATCTAACATCAGTAGCATTGAGTGAACCTTTTGTGACAGTCACAAAGCAATGGAACCGTTCATTATGAAATCTTACAAAAATAGGGTAGAAGCGAATCCTCTTTTAAACAAAATCAGTTCATGTTAACAGTTACATTCTTTGGCTCAATAGCCTGTTAAAACTATTTCACCCAGCCTAGTAGCTCTGTGGTTTGTCCTTCATACTACCACGTGAGTAATCTAGGTTAGATTCCCAGTTCCAGGGATTTATTTTGGGAGCTGAGAGGGATGTAAAATGGAGAAAGGAACCTGTGAATCCCAGGAAGACATGGTGAAGATCCTCCTTTCTTCCAAATCTGTGCTGGGCAAAAATATGTTTATTTGCTTTTAGAATGTTTCCTATATTTAAATCTAGATTGGGGTGAGTCAGACAGGTGGTACAGTTTAGTGAATTTGGAGTTTTGTACCTAAGAAACTATCCGGTATATTTCACACGTTTTTATTTTGGGGGCAGTGATGGCCTTATGTTCAGGGGGGTCTGAGCACCCAAAACTCACTGAAATCCCTATTTAAGTCTCTAAACCAAAGAATGAATGTAAGGAGTTCCCAAAATTTTGCCCAGCTGAGGGCTGAATTGACGTTTTGCCCCCCAAAAAAAAAACCCACAAAACCAACCAGAAAACAGCACCAGATTTCAATAAAATAAAGTAAATTATAACCACCTTAATTTAATAGGCAGATGAAGCCTGCAGAGGCTACAGGTTCCAGCATGCAGCATTCCAGCTGGATTCTTTGAAGATCTGAGTGATCGTGTACCTCAGCTGCTTGCTGTGCCATTTTCCTGATGGCCATACCCATTCTGATAACACTGCTCTCCAGCCAACTCTTCTGAAATAAATGTAGTCAAACTTTACTAATTCTGGGTCACTGAGAACGAAAATGATGCTTAAAATTGTTGATTGGCTCTAGTTTTCAAGACATGCTATTGGGTCAGTATATATGATCCTTGACTTGGGAATGGCGGAGGATAAGTGAGTTATAAAGGGAAGGGATCTCAATTTAAACCAAAAATGCCTAAAATACATCTTTGACTGGATCTATGAATAAATCTATGACTGGGTTTGGACAGTACTTGCTTTTTAGGCAAAACAATGAATGATGCAATCTGAAGCTGGTATTGCGTCATACATGATATGAATTGCATCATGTTATTCCTAGAAGTCATGGATGATGCAATCATAATGAAGCTTACATCACTCTGCTGAACAAATTGCCCTATATCAGCTCTAGAAATCATATAGTGTCGTGCTCTCTTATTTGTCAGTGTTTGATTTTGCAAAGGGACACATTTCTGTGTCGCCAAAGTGAGCAGAGATGCCTCGTACTTGTGTGAACAGTGCAGATAACTTCTGCTATATTTGTGGTGAAGTGACTTTTGCATCACAAAAGCGCAGTATAACCACTATGGTTAAGAAAGCCTATCACCTTTCTTTTGGCTGCAAAATTGGAGCTCAGGACAAGAGGTGGGCCCCACACATATGCTGCAACACTTGTGCAACAAATCTTCGCCAGTGGTTGAACAGGAAAAGGAAATCTATGCCTTTTGCAGTGCCAATGATTTGGAGAGCGCCAACAGATCATACCAGCAATTGTTACTTCTGCATGGTGCCTCCAGTTGGGAAAGGTGTGTCAAAGAAGAAAAAGTGGACTGTGCATTATCCAAACATTCCATCAGCTATACGCCCAGTACCCCACGGAGAAGGACTGCCGGTTCCTGATGCACCAGAATCATTCTCACTTGAGTCAGATGAGGAAGAGGATGAAACTTCTGGTCCTGAACCATCAATGTCACAGGACCCACATTTTCTCCCATCCTCCTCCTCTGAACCACACCTCATAACACAAGGTGAACCGAATGACCTTGTCAGGGATTTGGAACTACCCAAGAGTAAGGCAGAGCTTTTGGGCTCCAGACTACAGCAGTGGAATCTCCTGGCAGGTGATGGTAGGGTTTCCATGTTCCGTGACCGTCAAAAGGATCTTGTCCCATTCTTCTTCATGGAAGGTGATCTTGTAGCCTGCAACAACATCGATGGTGTGATGGCAGCCCTCAACATCGTTCACGATCCAGATGAGTGGAGACTGTTCATTGATTCATCGAAGACGAGTCTTAAAGCTGTTTTACTGCATAATGGCAATGTTTTGCCATCAATTCCAGTTGGTCATGCAGTCCATATGAAGGAAACCTATGACAACATGAAACAACTTTGGAGGTGCATAAACTATGACCAACATCAGTGGCAGCTTTGTGGCGATTTGAAGGTTGTTGCTCTCTTGCTTGGTCTGCAGACTGGATACACAAAGTACTGCAGTTTTCTCTGTGAATGGGATAGTCGTGCAAGAGATTCCCACTACATCAAGAAAGACTGGCCACTCCGACAGTCATTGGAGCCTGGGAGGAAAAGTGTTCAGCATCCACCACTTGTTGAATCAAGGAAGATTTTGTTACCACCCTTACACATCAAGCTGGATCTGATGAAGAACTTTGTCAAGGCCATTGACAAAACACAAGCAGCTTTCAAGTACCTCCGTGGAAAATTTCCAAGGTTAAGTGAAGCTAAGAAAAAGGAAGGTGTCTTTGTTGGTCCTGAGATTCGTGAACTTCTTCGAGATGATGCATTTGACCATGCAGTGCGTGGCAAGGAAAAAAAGGCATGGAAAGCCTTCCAGTTAGTGGCAATAAATTTTCTCGGAAACAACAAGGCAGACAACTACAGGTTGCTGGTGGAAAACCTCCTCAAGGCATACAAAAGCCTTGGTTGCAACATGTCACTAAAGATGCATTTTTTGCACTCTTATCTAGATTTTTTTCCACCAAACTGCGGAGCAGTGAGCGACGAGCACGGCGAGCGATTTCACCAGGACATTGCAACAATGGAGACATGCTATCAGGGCAAATGGAGCCCATCAATGCTTGCAGACTATTGCTGGACAGTGACAAGAGATGCTCCATTTAATGAATACAAGAGACAAGCCAAGAAGCGCCGAGTAGACACTGAATAGGACTAAACTATGGACATAATAGTTTTTTGCCTTTTGTTTCATAATAAATTTTATTTATATAACCCCTTTGCTGATTTTTAAAGTGTTACATAAACAGGACAGGTGAAATAGTATCATGTAAAGCAACCATAAACACATGAAAAGACCTAGGTTTACAATTTATGATTAAAACTCTACTGTCTACACAATATACATAGACATAAAATGTAAAAACTTAAATATCTTAGAAACAGTAGCCAATCAGTTGTTTTAATTGTCATATTTGAATTCACATCAAAATACATACGAAATAGCACATTTTATCTCTGAAGCAGACAACTTCTCAGAAATTGTAGACCAGTGTAATGGTAGCAGAACCAGCTCTGCTTTAGTAGAGAGAGTTGTTTACCTAGTGTAGCCCAGGGCTAATGAGACATTATGACTGCCAAGCTTATTGTGGGAAGGGAAGGAAGCAGTGAAAATAAGAAATGGTACTGACTGTTGCTCAACTTCTCTGTTAAGTGGCTTATCCTGATTTAACCTTTTTCCTCCCCCATGTAATACGCATCTTGGATTTACTGTAAAGACATCAGAAGTAAAAGCAGACAGAAGTCAATAATGTATGTGATTAGATGGCAGTTTGGAAGTCTAGCTGATCAGCTTTTATGTGCACACCGTTTTCAAAGTAATCCCCAAATAATAATAATAACTATTAAAGATATTCAGATCAAGTCAAATGACAGGCAAAGTGTTATGCATCAGAAAACTACTTTTATATAAAAAATAATTAAGCTAAAGTGCTCATAGACATTTTTTTAAGACCAGTTGTCAGAAAATTCTTGCAACAATTCTTTTTAAAATGTTTATGTGGAATAAAAGACTGATTTCCCTTTTAAAGTGTTTAAATTATATTGATGGGGATTTATTTCTAAGCAAAAAGAAGCTGTAAAAAGATCTTTATTGCAAAAATGAAATACTTACTTTTTATTTGTGAAAAATGTAAATCCTTCTCCCGCAGTTTAGGACATCAAGATAGATGAGCTAAAGCCCTAGGCACCTCATCTGTGTCCCAGTGGCCATAAGTCAGTAGACCTCTCAGGGGACTGAGCAGAAATTATATTTAAACTAGCAGTAATTCATTCATTAGATAGCCAGAATCTGTCATTTTAGTCCCTGCCTTATGCTTTTGTACCTGCCTTTTGGTTTTAATTTATAGATAATTCTCTGTACTCTGAGAATTTTAAAGAGCTACTGTAAACAAATACAGTATACTCTGACTAATGATATTAAAAACACATTAACAAAGACAAGTTATTAATCCTAAAAAATGCAATCCAGTGAATCATTCTGGGGCTCCTGACCTTATAAAAGAAATCATTTGCCATATAACTGGCACCATGCTTCACTGACATTTGAAAACCCCATTAGGTAATGGTGAAGTGAGAGAACAAAATATTTGAAAACATATTAATTATTAACACTGTATGCGAGCAATGCAAGTAGAAATAACAGTATGAAGTGTTATACTGCCAGCCCATTCTCAGTATGCCGTTAGAAAGCATAGTAAAATAAAATATATTCTAGTTGCTACATCACTGCAGTCTAATGCACTGAGAGTTAGGACATATGGTATTGTCAGTAGGATCACATGTGTTAAGCTAGTGTGTATTTAGGTTGTAAGTTTTAGGCTTGTAAGCTTCATTATCTGAGGAATGTGATACCAGAATCAATAATTTTTTTAACAGAGGCCAAAAATTAAGCTGCTAAAGGTAGGTCAAAACAGCATAAATGGTGTTGCGCATGAGTGTCCATGGTTAAACCAAATATTTTTCTAACTTCTGGCAATCAGTCATGCAGTAAAGCTTTTTACCTTAATGCTCAATAAGGCCCAATCCTGCAATGACTTATGTTCATGCTTAAGTTTTAACGCTTTTAGCATTCCATGTGGGCCATTCATTTTAAAGAATCTTTTATTTCAACCAAGAGCCACTGCAGCAGAGCAAAAATCCCAAGGCAGAAGTTGCTGCACTTCAGAACATCACTTTCTCTTTGTTTTTCTAAGAGAACACAATCATTACATGTACCTAATACAGAGACATCTGGCTGTAGCTGGCTACTATATCCAACTTTTGTCAAAAGTTAACAAAAATTTGTGTCTAAAACTCATTAAAATACATTTCCACATCCATTGCCAAAGGACTCCTGTGGATCTGCTCAAAAATAATTTCTTTGAAATGACTCTCCAGCAGGACAGACACTTGCTAATCTCTGAAGTGGTTCCTAAGCTAATCACTTCCTAGAATGCATACATTTATCTGCTTATATTTTTTACAGCCCTGTATGCATTCTAGGAAGTGATTAGCTTAGGAACCATTTCAGAGATTAGCAAGTGTCTGTCCTGCTGGAGAGTCATTTCAAAGATATTACTTGCAGGAGGTTCAGGCTCAAAGTTAACCTTTAATATTTCTCATTCTGGGAGTTTTTAAAATGTTTGCTTTACCATTTCCTGCCTAATGATTACAAATGAGATAATTTAGCTACTGCATAGTTGGAACTGTTTGAAATGTTCTTAAAATATGGATATAAATTTTAAAAAAATATAACCAGATAAATGTTGGTTTTAAATGTATGCTTTCTAGGAAGTGATTAGTTTAGGAAACATTTCAGGGATTAGCAAGTGTCTGTCCTGCTGGAGAGTCATTTCAAAGCCTTGGTCTCCACTGTGTGGGTGGGGGGGCGGCGTCAATCTAAGATACGCAACTTCAGCTACAAGAATAGTGTAGCTGAAGTCGACATACTTAGATCGACTTACTGCGATGTCTTCATAGCAGTGAGTCGACTGCTACCACTCCCTCGTCAACTCCGCCTGTGCCTCTCGCAGCGGTGGAGTACAGGAGTCGACGGGAGAGCGCTCAGGGATCGATTTAGCGCGTCTAGATTAGACGCGATAAATCGACCCCCGATAGATCGGTCACTACCTGCTGATCTGGCGAGACGTTCCCAAAGAGATTAGTTTCTTTGTACAGCTATAATAGTAAATGTGAGCAGCTGTGATATCTGCAAAGGGGACTGTTCTTTTGCATCTACTCATGTGGCAACATTTGAAATGTTTTCCCGCACAGGGATTTTGCATTTTATATAATTGGGTATTTATAGTGCATCCATCACTATGTATCTTCCTTCATTGTTCCTTGCAGTGAATGATACAGAAATGTAGTGGGAAACAATATTTAAAACTGCTGTCACCGTACTTAGAATTCTTTCAGAACCCATATGGTCCACAAAGGGAAAAGAGCCAGCCAGAAACATGACCATACTGTAACAACAAACCATAACAGAGGAAATTGTGTAGTTTAAAGGGAAACTATGCTTTAGATTAAATATTTTGGTGAAATGCTGTTCAGTGCAATACAGAAATAGGTGTTCTCACAATTGTATTATCTGTGTGTGTTTATGGAGGCACAGATATAAATCATCAAATATAGTAACAAACCTTGCAAATATTTATCATTTATTTTGCCTAGGCACAAGTGTTGTATTAATCCGACCATTAAAAGCTAATTTTTCAAATCAAACAAACACAATTTTGTTATAATGTTTTGGTTTAATGTTGCTTTATAAAACAAATATATCACTGGGAATCTTGTTAAGAAAAGGCATTGTTAGGGGCAGGGCAGATAATGGACACAATCAGATGTAATGAGAGATGACTACTTGCTGATTTGCATGAACAAATATTTCACCCTTATAACAGAGGATAGAAAGTAATCTTGCACTAATTAGGTTCAGGAAATCATAGCAGACTATTCTGTTAAAGATCATCTATGCACAAAGCCAAGAACACACCCAAAAACACACTCTAGAAAGACAACCAAAACAAATGCCTACTTGCACATAAGATATGTTTTTGTCTCCTACTCAGGGCTGTTTGTGACACACAGTCAAATGGACAGTTTTCAGGAATTTGTGGGCTCAAAAATGAAAGAGAATCTGATCTTGTCAATTTACCAAATTAAGCTATATTGATACGTCACTTACAAGGCTGCTTAAGAGTGATCACAGCCCTCTTTGCACCAGTTTAACTAAATCAATTTAAAAACCAATTTTAGTTAAACTGATTCAACTTGTGTGTAGTCAAGATCTCTGTAAATCTAGATGAAATGAACAGTCACATAAGTTATGGAGCACTGACAGAATATCTGGAAGTATGAGTCCATTGTTGGAGCTTAAAAAGTTAACAGAGATGGATGCCATTAAATATTTAATTAAAATTAGTGTTTGGACTGGCAGTAGGTTTGAAATGTTAGAAAAATCTGAGAATTAACATGTTCCTGTTTTGAGTATCTTGAGCAATAGGAGCTACATGCCCTCTCTCTCGAGATACTCTAAACAGGACAGCATCAGCTCTATAGAAAGCCAAATTCCCCAAATTAGTTTTAAAATTAAGGAAGATGCCTTAAAAGTTTATAAATGCTCTTTTATAGTATATAGTGTGTGTTAAAAGTGGTGTGGCCTTTCAGGAACAAGTACAGAATTTTGTAGATAGCCATAAAATCCCAGCCATTGTCTTGGAGTCACTCCTGAGAAACAAGTTTTGCATGGATGCTTTTGAAAATTCATTTTCAATTTCTAAATCCTATTTAAGCACAGAATATTCAAATGAACTTTTGTAATCAAAAACTAAACAGCCACAGGGACTCATTCGTCTGTCAAAATAGATCAGACATGCTAAGCTCAAGCTGTTGTGATTCATGGGTCTTTCAACATGCAAGTCACGAGTCTATACATTTTTAAAGTGGTAATACTACATGCTTGACTACAGAGTAGTGTGGCCAGTCCGATACAGAGTTCTATAGAGTACCAGACACTGTAAGGAGCAGGCTTGCTTTTTCAGCCCTGACCCTGGCGGCACAAGCCCTGTAGGAAAGTAATCCTTCTCTCCAATCTTCAACAATCTTTGGGATGATATAGGAGTCAGCATAGATTGGTTCAGTGGTAAATCTTGTCCAGGCTTTTGACAGAAGGCTGTTTATAATACAGGTTCTTAAAGAATGGTAAGGTTAAAAAAGCAAATGTGAAATAGAGGGACTCTTCAAAGCTGTAGCAAGGTGAGACTCACCGCCACAGCGCCTCCTGCTGGTCGTTTGGGAATTAGCTATTTTCCAGCGTATGGAGCGCCCTCTACAGGCCAGTGTCTCGCCTGCTGCTGGCCCCATGTCTCTTCCAGACCCTGGTGCCCCTTTACCTCGGGGTTCTGCCCCCAGCAGTACCCCCGCGCTCTGGGTCTCCCCTCCCAGGGGAACCCCCAACCCTATAAACCCACCTTGCCTTAGTGGCTACTGCCAGTCACCATCTAGCCCCCACTCACTGGGGCAGACTGCAGTGTAATGGGCACTCATCATTGGCAAGGGGTTAAGACCTGCTGCCTTTGCCTATCCTCGGGCTGCCCCTCTGCAGACCCAATACCTTTTTATAGATCTTCACCAAGGCCTGTAGCCTGGGGAGTTGCCAGTCTGGAACTCCTCTTGCCCTTTTCCCCAGCCCTGCTCTGCTTCAGGTACCTTGCTTGCAGACATCTTGCCCTTCTCCCTCCAGGGCTGGAGAGAGACTCCTCATGAGCGCCTGACTCACAGCCCTTTTATAGGGCCAACTGTGTCCTGATTAAGACAGCCACACCTGTGGTCAGCTACTCACTCAGCTTCCCCCAGCTGTTCTCACTCTTCTTATTTCAGAAGTGGGGTAACCACCCTGCTACACAGGCCCTGAGAGATCCCCATGGGAGAAGAGGAATATCATGCAGTGTAAAAACCTGATACTGAATGTTCTTCAAGTACTTGAGAAATGTTTAGATTTTATCTAGATTATATCTCCTGGTAACATATTACACTTTTCACAGTTAGATATACTAACTGTCTTTGATGTTGCATCTATAACTAAGTAGACGGGTAATCGATATGCTTATCAAGTACATTTTGATAAGTTTAATCAACTATATGTGATACTGTACAATATATCAGGAAATGTAGAGAAAAACTGATGAATTAGTACTTGAAGAGCTTATGGCCTCAGGCTGTGATTTTATCAGATGTCTCAAATTAAATGGGATTGTGCTGCACCAGTTCTCAATGGGAGATGAATAAAAAAATATGGTGCTTATGGAAGTAGTTATGTTGGCAATTGAGTACGGTCATGTGTCCTGCCCTTTGAGTCAATATAGAACTAGTTCCTCAGCATAGTGTTAGAGGACACTGTGCCAGATGTTGGAGGGGTTGTCCCAGGGGTGAAAGTAAGTCTAGGGACTTACCGGTATGGGGCTGGGCTGGGGCCAGGCTGGGGCCGGCTCTGGTCCCTGGAAGGGACGGGGCCTCCGGCGTAAAGAGCAGGGCTGGGGGTCAGAGCCAGCCCTGGCCCACCCTGTACCGGTAAGTGCCTCCTTCCCCCTCCCCGCTCCCTCTCCCCCCGCCAGGGTAACAGTGGCAGCTGGGGCTCCAGCAGTGGTTTAAAGGGCCCGGGGCAGTAGTGGCGGCCGGAGCCCTGGGCCCTTTAAATCGACCCCGGAACCTGCTGGAGCCCTGGGGAAGCAACAGCGGGGCTCCGGGGACAATTTAAAGGGCCCAGGGCTCGGCCGCTGCTACCGCCCCGGGGCCCTTTAAATCGCCGCCCCAGCCCCGCCACTGCTACCCCAGGGCTCCGGCAGCAGGGCTCTGGCAGGAATTTAAAGGGCCCGAAACTCCAGCCGCTGCTGGGAGCCCCAGGCCCTTTAAATTGCGCCTGGGGAAGCCAATCCACCCCGGTACAGTGCACTGGCTCTTGCCGGTATGCCGTACCGGGGAGTACCGGCTTACTTTCACCTCTGGGTTGTCCTCAGAATAAAAGTAAAATAGAGATGGAGAAAACTTGGAGTCATTACGTTTGTTTTTTTTCTCAAGAGAAAGGGTGCTAAACTCAAGTGTCCTGGCCAAATTCGATCTTGAAGTATTATTCTAATACCATTTCTCTTGCAGTTTCAAATGAATATACAGGTCATATGTGCTTTCTATCCTAATGGTCTTGTAGTGTTACCATTTGTAGTCATGGGTTGCCTATTTCCATCCCAAAACTCACTTTCATTTTAGTGTTGGAAGAAGTGATACCTGTACATGTGTATGGCTAAGCTTTTCAGACCTGTGTGCCTAAAGTAAAGTGCCCACACATGGCATTAGAAGCCCAAAGAAAAGTAGGCTGATTTCAAAATTTGCTGAACACCTGCACTTCCCACCGATTTCAGTGAGACTTTTGGGTGCTGAGGACTTCTGAAGATCAAGTCATTTACCTTTATGGAGATGAGTGAAGAGCCTAATTTAAACACCTAAATTTATACATGCATACTGTAGTTTTATAAAATGTATATTGTGTTTAGGAATCCTTGGAGGTAAAAGGCACTATATAAATGTAAGAAAGTAATATCATGGGTATGCTCTAGCTTCTTGGGGAAATATTAAACCTACTGTAAAGGATGAGAAAAGGCACCAGAGATTATGGAAATCTGACTACTTCTGTAACCTCCTGTAGGCCTTACTTCAAACTCATGATGTAGTGGCACATGAAGTTTACAGTGACGAAGCTTTGAGAGTTACGCCTCCTCCCACCTCTCCATACTTAAACGGAGATTCTCCAGAGAGCGCCAACGGTGACATGGATATGGAGAATGTAACACGAGTCCGACTGGTACAGTTCCAGAAGAACACAGATGAACCAATGGTATGTAGGCAACAGTACTGTTCTCTTAACTCTGGAAAGAGGAAGAGGTGACAAATTGTCTATCTTAGTAGTTTCAAACCACAGCGTTTATACACAAAAGTTGTACTGCTTTAACTGTATGAGTATGTTTGAAGTGTGGTACAACCAACATAATGTGGACACAGTAACACCAGTTTAAAAGTGCTTAGACCAGTATAGCTTATTCCCATATGGAAAGGGAAATAAGCTGTACTGGTATAGTTACATAAACGTTGAGGCTGTACTGGTATATGTATTCTGATAAAAACAAATCACACCTCTGACTGAAATAGTTATACCAGCACAAAAACAGTGTGTAGACCTGGCCTTAAAATGTAAAATAGTGCTGGATAGTTTTCAGTTTAATAAATTATTTTCTTTTAATAAACTAATGGTTCTTACGGATTGTTTGTACAGCAGCTACAGTCTTGAAGAACTATAAAAACATGATAAAAAGAAATCATGTTGGTGGAGTTGCACAGTTTGACGCTCCAGTTACATAAGTCCAAAAATAGATGCCCTGTTCAGATTTCATAAGGAGAAATGTATTTTGAATACACTTCTCCAAAACACTGTTATACTGTATAAAATTGTTATTGATTAGCATAGATAGACTGTAAAATATGTAAAATTCTTTTATACTATAATCTGCATTAAATGACTATGTGTTCATCTTATAAAGAATCGTTGTCTTTACTGGTAGCTAAAAAGGCATCTGTGTTATAACCAAATTTTATCAGTTTTTTAAAATGGGAAATTAGTTCAAATAGTAAATTGAAAGACCTGTTAAAAGAATATTACATCTCTGGAAAATAAATGGTATACTTTGATTTTTGATGGGGTTTGAAAAATAGCAAAAGAGGAAACTGTGTGTATATTCAGCATCTGGAGTGTTTCCATAAAAAGTTTTGTGGTGGTTATTTGATCTCATAAGAGCAACAGTGTATAAATTCATAAACTAAAGGGGAAATTCTAGCCTCTTTGAGGCTATGGGAATCAAAATTCCCATTGATTTCAGTAGGGCCAGGATTTCCCTCTAAGACATAGCTTCATCTCAAGCTTGCAGCAGAAGTGACCATTCTTAGTAGTTGAAGAAGCAGGTTGCTGAATATTTTTTCTTAATGATTTAACAATTTCTTTTACTAGGGAATCACTTTAAAAATGAATGAGCTGAACCATTGCATTGTTGCAAGAATTATGCATGGAGGAATGATTCACAGGCAAGGTAATTTTAGGATGTAAATGGTTTTATTCTCAAATTGGATTACTCCCATAATCAAATACATTTTGTGTAACAAGTAAGACCCTGATCCTAAAACTTGCTGTTCCACACCAGTGGATCCCTGCGTCTGCATGGAGTCCCATTAACTTCACAGGGTCACCACTCAGGTGCAAGGATCTGCTTACCTGGAACAAGTTTCAGGAAAGGGCCCTGAGTGTTTAATTTTGGCTTTAATAGGTAATGATGCAGGTCGTCTCAAATTGCTTCTACAGAATATCAGTTCTAAAGTGTATGTAATTTTGGAAAGTCGTATTTATCTAATTCTTTTCTAAAATTCTCAGAGTAAGCACAATATTTTTTCTTGATACATCAAAAGTCTCTGTTCAGCAGAAATTCCACATTTCTCCATGTATTGTCACAGAACTTCTGAGACTCTTGGCAGTTTGACTGCTAAGGTATCTAAATGTGAATCTGGAGCCAAAACTTTTCTAACCCATGCAGCTTGTATCTTTGTGTTTGGCTTTCACTGCTCTGAGCTATTGCCAGACCTTTAGACCTGTGCCTGTTCCTCTGTTCCACTCCCATCCTGTGTGCCCAGATATATGTCAAAAGTAATTAATGGCTGAGCTGAGAGTTACCTACTCAGTAGTAAACTAACCCTGGCAGACTGCAGGTATGAGTTGTGTCTCTAGGGGAGTTTGCAATTTGAAAACTGTCATTTTGTGACACTGATCAAACTTTAAAAGTGGCAGATTGGAATTTGTGTGAACTTATATATTTGCTTAAAGGGATACCATCAGCTTGAATCTAGTCAGCTTTTTAAAATGAGTAGAAAAGGAGATTTGGCATATGAGTCACAGTTGCTTTTTTGTCATTGACTTCCTTTGGGATCACTGAGATGGCAGTCATCCTCCATGTAGTAGATAGGTTATTACTTTGTATAATAGCCACAGCTGCTTCCAAAATCAGGGGGATAGATCCTTTTTAAGTTGTTATAGAATTTTCCACTATATCCATCAGAGGATGGTGCCTTGCTATTTTTAAATTATTTACAGCATCTGGAATTTCTGAAATTTCTAGAGGTATTTAAGCTTTTCTGTTTGTGCTTTACTTAACTTCTGAATATACTCAGAAACATTCCAAAGTCTTGAAATGTTATTACTCTTTTCTGACTCTTCTGCATATAAGCTTAGGCAAAACACAGCAAATGCTTTAGCATTTTCATTACTCGTTCATTTTTCTTAAATGTCTATTGGTGTTTTAATCTGATTACCACTCTAGATGCTTGTTGCTTCCTCAGTTGGTATTCCAGGAATCTGCTGACTTTTTATTAATTTATTCAAAATTTCTTTGAGTTGTCCAGTTTAGCAACTAAAATGTAAGTTGACAGTAGTTTCAGGTGCTACACCAGCCCCGGAATCCCCTTACCAATTTTTGTGGGTTTACCATCACATTTTCTAATTTTTAAAAATTGTCTCTTTTCTAACTAAACAGGAAAACTGACAATACTCAGAGGACTGTCAAATACTCAAAGTAAACAAACTGGAAAAATAGCAAAGTATAATTGCCCCCATTTTAAAGATGGGGAAGCAGAGGTTGGAAGCTGAAGTGACTTGCTCAAAATGAGTAAGTGGCAGAGCTGGAGTTAAATCTCAAACTTCCTGACACTCTGCGTTTCTCAGTGTGAGGCATTTTAATTAATCATAAATTAATCACTGAAATAATTAATGTGTTGGATTCAGATCCCAAAAATTCAAGGGGAATAAAAAGGTTAAATAGCGTCTTTGAAATGCTGTATGAATTTGTATAGACTTGTTTATTCTCTTAAAGGGACAGCACCAGCTAGAAATCTAGCTAGAAATCTAGGACTTGACATAAAAGATTAAAGGGATACTGTTAGTGCAATAATGGGACTTCTGTTTGAACTTTTACTTACCTACTATTGTTACAAGAAACTTTTAAGATTACTAGACATGAAAGAGATTAGAAACAATGTTTACCCACCTCTAAAGGGATTTGCAATGTCTACAGTGCTTTGAACAAAAAAAATAATTATATAAGTGCTTACTAATGGGTTGGTCTAAAATAAAAGGTGTAATTCTTTATAGAAGCAATTTAATTGCCAAAATGTCTTTTGTCTTCTCGGGAACAACTTATATTTAGGTATTTGGTTCTGTAGTTCCCATAGAGCTGTTTTTAATCAAAAAGTAAACGTAATCTCAAAGTGGATATTTTTCATTATGCATTACAGCAATGGTGAATTATTAACCAAATATAACAAAAACAAATCTAACTTCCTTGTTCTGTTTTATGAGCCTGACTAAACATTGGTAGTAGTTTTTATTTCTAATAGTCTCCTGCAATCAGTGATCAAATATAATGCATGTGAATGTATCACTTAATGTTCTGTCCCCTATGTGGCTTATTAGCTTCAGCTGGATATCATTCCATATATTCAGTATTCAGCCAAATGCTATAATTTATATATTCAAAACACTCTTAATTTCCCTGCTGTAGCTCTCAATGGCTGCCTGCCAGTGTCAGTTTTCTTTTCTTCATGAGTTGGCAATGTGGCAGGTGAGCTAATTTTTATGCTCTGACCTTTTTCTTTGTCCTTCATAATCAGTGTTTCCCAAGCAGGGTCAACCTGTGCAAAGACTCTTTCATCCTTGCTCTATGTGAACTGGTAATAACACCCCAGTTTCAATTTTTAAGAATTGTACACTTCGGGGATAAGTGCACGGATTGTATTTTAAATTCTGCCACCGTGGCTTATTTATGTTTGAGCTTTTGCCCTCGTATCAGTGCTTTAACACAGAGTACTTGTGGGTTTTACTCATCTGGAGAATATGTTTAGACTCCAAATGGTGTTAATGCATTTTTCTTGCATCTTCTGTAATACAGCTAGACTTCCTGGCAGCTTCAAGCGTCCAAACCTCAAATGTCTAGGTTTTTTGCTGTTAAAATTTTTGTTTTGGCACATTTGTGTCAACGGGTGTATTAATTTTAAATAGGGATTAGGCACCAGTATGCTACTGCTGACCCAGGACACAGACTTCCTGCAGAAGACATGGTACTGCAGGTTGCCTGTTCATATCTGTAAGAAAATGACTTAATTTGGAGCTCCCACAAATAGTTAAACCATGAATCTGTAAACACCCATGCCCTAGAACAACTAACAAAGCATTTTGTGAGCAAAGATGATGCTGTTATAACAGCATGAATATGGTTGCATGGTGAAAAGAGACTCCTGTAGTGTACATGGACTGCCTCCAGCTTTGCCAGCTGCAGAACTCTTCTCCAGCTGCAGAATTTGCATCCTCAGAGGAAACTGTTCCCTGCTCTGTCCAGCAGGGTGAGGTGTGTCTCATAGCAAGAGCACATACTGGCTGATGCTGTACTAATTTGGGTTAGGTGAAGGCAGAGGAAAAAGATTGCCAACCCAGGGGCACCTTGTTCTTTATTATCATAGATTTATGTATATATTGCCATAGATACAGAAAAATACAAAATACAGTTGGTAAAATAGAAAATACAAATTACAGGAAAGCCGCTTCTCAAAAGAGCTTACAGTCTGAATAAATACAATACAGCTAATAGATAAGGAGGCAGAACAGGGAGTGCTGAGCAGATGTACACCATAGTATGGGAGTCATTAAGCTGGGGAAAACATACCATGTGGAGATGCCAGGAACATCATCTCCCAACAGAAAAATGGGGAGAGGCTGTCCCAAAATGATAAAAGCCTCAAACCTCCCTCTCTCTCCAGTGACCCAGTCTGACCCCTTTCTCCCAGCTACTAGCCAACCCACCTCTCCACCAAGACAAAAGGACAGAAGTCTTTAAATCCCCTCTCAGCTGCCCACCTCCTACACACACCAACTGCTACTGTCCATCTATGGATTGTCAGTACTAGCTTCTGCCACAGAGTAAAATAAATGGACAACATTCAAAAGAAGGGATTGTACTTAACTGTATTATCAAAATGACTAGCCTGATAAGCATATTCATGATTCATTATATTTATTTCAATTTTTCATTCAATCATAATTTGTGTTTGGATGTTTCCCAACAATGTCTTTACACTGTTGCAGAAAGTATAGCATGCCAGGGGATATTGTGCCATAACAATGAAGGTGTCTGCATGCAGAGCTTAGTTCCAGCGTGGTACAGAGCTCTACTTATTTTGGAATCAAATGTAGTTTTGTAGAAGGTGTGAAGGGCTGAGAAAGTTTGCCAATGCTGAACTTGTATAACTTTTTGTTAGAGGATTAAGTCATGAATATACCAGCTGTGAGCTGTTTTCATTTGAAATTCAAATACAGAGCTGCTGCATTCGCATACAGTAAACTACTAACTGGGATGAATCCTGATTAATGTTCCACAAGGCAGGACAGAGGAATTGCACTGGAGTCCCTACTCCTTTTTGCTGTCAATAGGAAGCTCCTATGGAATTGATTAAAACATTTTCTGTGGGGTGGAGGACTTTCTCCTGAACAGATTAAAAGTTTGAGTAATCCTGTTCTGTAGTCTTCTGGGAGCTTTAGTGGTCCACAGGGCTGTGTAGCAGTGTCACCGACTAGAGTCCAAAGGGTACTCAGGCATTGTTGTCTTTCTGTTATAAAGCACATGGTTTTGAAATTCAGTATTTCTGCCATTTCAAATCAAGCTGAAATTTAAAACTCAGATCATTAGCATGAATGTATTTTTTTCTTCAATCAATATGGTCATTTTAGATTTGGCAATCAGCAAAAACACCATTCGTAGCTTAGGTGATTTATTGCCAGCATCCGTTTCCAGAATGGCTTCGTTTTGAAAAATAGATTGCCAGCTATTGGTTGTTCAAGTAAAACTAATTGTGTTTGGTAAAGTATTTGGAAAAGAATACTTGGCAAATTAATTTAGTTAATTCACAAAACAAAAAGTAATATAGTAAATGTATAGTGAATGGACTACCTATGTAGAATGATGGCCTTGCTACATAACAACCACATTATTTTACTGTATAATCTTTCATAATATGCACATTTTTCTTAGCATCCAAAGCTGCATTGGAATGGACAGCACACTCGCACCATTGATTTCAATGAAACTTTGTATGGTAAAAAAATGTGTACAGTTATGCTCTGTAAAGAAAGAAAAAATATATTTAATAACAATTAAAAAATCACGGTTTCTAGAGTGGAATGGTCCACTCTAAGTTCCACTGCTTTGTGGGTTTCAGTTAGACACTAAACCCTTATTTTAACATTTTATTTTAATGTCTTTGTACTGCCAATCTCTGTTTGAGTTTTGGTATTGTTTCACAGTTATATTATAAATGTACACATTAACTATTTGTTTTGTTAATTCTGCAGGTACACTCCATGTAGGGGATGAAATCCGAGAAATAAATGGAATTAGTGTAGCAAACCAAACAGTGGAACAACTACAAAAAATGCTTGTAAGTCCCTAAAAGTTTGTTGACATTGGTTGTTTAATATTTTTTAAATAAACAACAAAATTGATCCTTTTTTCTTTTAACAAAGCCTCTCTAAATCACGGTGTTCTCCTTTGTCCTTCCTTTCTTGGTAGCTTACCTGATCCCCAACACAACTCCTTTTTCCATCCTAACTTCCCCCACCAAAAATCATCTAACCAAGTAAGCAGTGCTCTAGCAAACCACAGCCTTCTCCAGGGTTTCTTCCACTGTGTCCTTTGTTCATGGAACCCCGTCCCTGAACTAATCCATCAGTCCACTATCCTCTCCACCTTCAAATCCTCTTTTGTGATGCCTCCAAGTAATCACCAAGTGTTTGAATAAATAAGCTATGGGGCAAGTGGCTGAAAGGCACTTGGCATAGATCCATACGTACTTACTCAAGACAATCCAGTATAACACAAAGAAAAGGGCATATTTTAAAATTGTGTCTATTAGATTGTCTACATCTCTCTCAGTACCTACCATATATATGTTACCTGTCAGCTAAAATTATAAATTCTTCAGGAGCAGGAATCATGTCTACCTCTGTACAGTGCCAAGCACAATTATAATCTTCCTTTTTGCGACTTTATTATTTATATTATGATCATTTCAAAACCCTGTTGTAAGCAGCATACTGTAAAGCATAACATTTCATTATCTTTATTGTTATCTTTGCCTTCATAGTTACAGATGTAATTAATTATCCAAACTTTTTTAAATCCCACCACAGTATTTGACTCCCAACACCTTTTTTAATAGTGAACTTCACAGGCTTCATGCTAATTAGTATAAAAAATATTTTAATTTGTCCTGCCCATTGATTTAATCAAGTGACCCTTTGGTCTCATTACTGGGCAAGGTAAAGAAAAGGGATTGACACATTTTCACTATGCTCTTCATAGTTTTCAGTATGTCATTTATCTTGTTCCTTTTGAAGATGTATTTCTTATTATTTCTACCTTTAACAGAGTGCATCTGTTATAATAATTGGGAATATTCCTTCTTTTGCAAACATATGTTCATATGGGTACTTCACCATAGGATGCACGCACCCATGTGCACTCTTGACAGAAGATTTGAATTAGAAGTGTCCGTGAGCCCATGCCTGCACATTACAGAGCCTTGTGCTTTAGAGCAAAGGCATATAGAAAGGAGTGGACCTACTGCTACTACAGTTCCTTCTCAACTGGCTGCGACTTGAAACCGAGCAACTGGATGACCGCTGCTTCCTAGCAGATATTACCAGTTCTTTTACTTGTTTGCTTTATTCTTTTCTTCTTTATTTTCTCTAATATTTAGTTTAAATTTTATTTTTTTCCCTTCTTTCCACAAATGTATTACATTTTAGAGGGGTTCCAGACACCACCCCCTTCCCAGTTCAGAACCAGTTCCTTGGCTTTTCCACCAGCATTACTCTGGAAGTATGACAAAAGCCCCAGGATTCATAGCCTTCCAGATCTACGGTAGGTATTTCCCCCAGAGCACTGGGCTTTCTAGTTGTCTTCAGTGTCTCAGAGAGACTCATATCCCATTGAAGTGCAAAGTTTGCACAGGATTTAAAAGGGAGATGAGATTGAAGCTTCTCCTTATGGAACTCTCTTGAAGACCTGCAGGATCTGAGTTGCCCCTTCTTCCCCCATTACTTCAGCAGCAACGGAGGTTGCTTCAGAGACAAAGGACTCGAAGAAAAGAAAGCTTCCTTCTCCTAACAGAACTTCCAGGAAAAGTGGTAGATTACCTCTTGGAACTGAACCTGAGGAGAAGCCATGTTCCGGGATGAGTACCTCCAAGGATCCTACGGGCATCAACACCAGGGCTTTGGTACCATCAAAACCAGATAACTCAGAAAGATAAGCCTGCTAGTAAGCACCATAGAGAGCCAATTATTCCAGCACCATCTAGGCATCAAGGCTGCTAGAAGCCTGAAGACTTGAGGAAATCTAAGGCACCAACACCATCTTCTCCAGTGCCATCTTCAGATAGTGTGCACCCAGAGCATAGAGACGTCACCTCAACAACCACTTTAGCACCATCCTCATAGGTACCTCATTTTGCATCTCCGGCGAGGGCTCCAGTAGCACCACTGGTCCATCTACACATTTCTACAGCGCTCAGGCACCTTCAAGGTTCTTGTCACAAAAGGACTTATCTGCATTAGAGGAACTGGAGTCCCACCTCTTGCAGGTACCAAGAGAAATTCCCCACTAATACCAGTACTACCATGCCAGCCAGGCTCCTCTCCTCCCTTCTCAGCAGGTCACCCGATACCTGTCCACCAGCACCTCTGGTAATGCCTCATCCTCTGGTGTCGTCTCCAGCACTGGTGCCCAGAGCCCCTCCTTTGCATTCTGGGATAACACCTCCAACTCTGAAATCTCAGTACAGGGCTACTCAGCTTACCTGACACCTCAGGCGGTGTGCCTGGAAAAGGACACACCAGAGTCTAGAAAGTACCTCTGACCCTCCAAACAAGTATAACCCTTCCGTACCCACAGCCCCAATGCGCCTACTGGAATCCCTGGACTGCCTATGTGGACCAATTCTATAGGGTTCCTGCCCACAAGAGAACAACTGGAAGTTCCACAGGTCTCAACAACCACCAGCACCACAGCTGTAGTCACTGATACTGCGTGCTTCTCTGGTACGAAGGAGGATCTACAGCCACCTCCAGAGGAGGAGAAACCTTCTTCTCATAAATCCTCCTCTGCCCCGGACAAAGCAGTGGTGCCAACACCTCCCTTGTATGTGGATAATATTAGATCATTTCAGAACCTAATGAAGAGATGTACAGGGTCTCTTCAGATCTCGACAGAGGAGTGTGACAAAGTTCCTCCTCTACCTCAGTGGGTCCTGCGCTTATTGGCGGATTCTGCTTGCCTCAGAGATCTTCCCCTCTAGTAGAATCCACAGTCCAGGTTAACGCCTCCTGTGTCTGATCAGGAGTTGGGAGTTTTGGGGGGAATCCGGGCCCGCCCTCTACTCCGGGTTCCAGCCCAGGGCCCTGTGGACTGTAGCTGTTTAGAGTGCCTCCTGGAACAACTGCACGACAGCTACAACTCCCTGGGCTACTTCCCCATGGACTCCTCCCAACACCTTCTTTATCCTCACCACAGGATCTTCCAGCAGTACGTCCTCTTACTCTCAGCTCCTAGTGCCTCTTGCTCCCAGCTCCTCACACGCAACCTCCTTCCACAGCTCCTGACATGCGCCGCTCACTGACTCACTGGGAGGCTTTTAAGTAGTTTCAGCCAGCCCCTGATTGGCTGCAGGTGTCTCAATTAACCTCCCTGCCTTCTGGAAAGTTCTTAATTGGCCCCAGGTGTCTTGATTAACCTGGAGCAACTGCCATAAGGTATCAGGGATTTGTTTAGCCTGGGGATAACATACTGGTTCCTTACCAATTTCCTATAGCCCTCTGGCCTTGCCCTGTCACAGGAGGTACAAGAGTCCCAGCACTCTGATGGTTATTCTTCACACCACCCCACAGAACACAATAGCACTGACCATTAATGAGGCACTCTTATCTCCAGTCCATAATTTTTAGCACATACCTGCCACTTTCGCACCTATGTGTCAGTGGATGGACCAAAAAAATTATATACCAGACAAGGGGCTGGAATATTTCTTCTCCCACCCCGACTTCGTGGTGGTGGATGCAGTTAATGAGAGAAAATGCCAGAGTAGATCAAGATCCATATCTTCTGACAGAGGCCTCTTTGGTAGGAAGAGTTATTCCTCTGCTGCTCTTCAGTTCCAAGAAGCAAATTATCAAGCCATGATGACAAATATGAGTTTACTAGCCTATGCCAAATTCACTGATTTTATTAACAATTTGCCACAGAACAAGAGGGAGCAATTCTAGGCCCTCACTTCTGAAGGACAACTGATAGCCAAGACCTCTTTACAAGCTGCCTTTGCTGCTGATGATACAGTTTCACCATCTTTAGCTGTTATGTGATGAGGATCCTGGCTCCAATTATCTGGTCCAGGAAGGTACAGAATACGGTGGAAGACCTCCCTTTCGAAGGGCTGAAGCTGTTCAACAACAATACTAACACCTCATTGCATTCCTCCAAGGATGCGAGAGCAACCCTGAGGTGTTTTGGGATCTGTGTACCTGGAACAAAGAGATGTTTCAGCAAATCAGACTGCACAACGATCCCAGCTATTCCAACATCAACAGTACCAGGCCTCTTCCAGACCTACTGAATCTCCTTGAAGGAGGCCTGAGCCTCACAAGAAAGGGCGCCGATCTCCCTACCTGGACCTCCCTCCAAA
This sequence comes from Chelydra serpentina, assembly GCA_037349315.1. NCBI lineage: Eukaryota > Metazoa > Chordata > Testudines > Chelydridae > Chelydra > Chelydra serpentina. The sequence continues at coordinate 149,186,544 of JBAIAC010000004.1, read as the reverse complement.
TGACCATTATGGCAACCTGGTCATGGGACACAAACAATGCCCTTCCCTGAAGCCACTGTGCAAGCCTATCCTCCACTCCACCCCCCTTTGGGGACCACCTATCACAGTTTCTACCTAATTGGGAACTTATCACCACAGACAAATTGATTTTAGAGGTAATGGCTATGTGATACTCTACACCTTCCTCCTCTCTCTTCAGGGACCCCTCTCATGAGGATCTCTTAAAACAGGAGGCCCAGTCTCTCCTCAGTATAAGAACGATAGAGCCACTCCCCCAAGAATTTGTGGGAAGAGAATCCTAGTCCAAATATTTTCTGGTTCCCAAAATAAATGGCATTCGAGTCCGATCCTTGACCTCAGGAGCCTGAACACCCATTTTCTCTCACAACACTTCTGGATGGTGACTATGGGTTATCATAATCCTTCTTTGAGTCAATGGTTTAGTTAACTGCCCTCAACCTTCAAGACACACATTTTCACATTGTAATACACCCTTTCCACAGACATTTGCTGCACTTCATCATTGGCTCAGAACATTATCTATACCATGTCCTCCCCTTTTGACTTTCCACAGCCCCCATGGATTTTTACAAAGGTCCTTTCAGTAGGTGCAGCTCACCTACATCAAGACAGTATTTCAGCCTTTCCCTGTTTAGATGATTGGATTCTCTAGGGATGCACCACTCTGCATGTCCAATTGGCAACCAACAAGGCTCTAACCTTGCTTCAGTCCCTGGGTCTTTGTATCAACCTAAAAAAATCCACACTGTCTCCTGTCCAGAGGATAGAATTAATTGGAGCTTCCCTGGACTCTCAAACTGCTAGGGTCTATCTAACTATCTCCATTGTATCCCATCTGGTCACTATCCTACAGCTAAGTCCCCGGCCGACTTCAGCTCTTAGCTCATATGTTGGCCCTGTCATTCGCTACACCACATACAGGACTACATCTTCAATGCCTTTGGGCCTGGCTCAAAACCTCATACACACCAAACAAACACAGCCTTACCAAATGGGTTTCCATACCACCCCACAGGTGCTGGACTCCCACAGATGGTGAAAAGACCCCCTATGAAGGTCTGTGGAAACCCCATTCTCATTCCTGCTATCAGCATGCATCATCACAATGGATATCTCCCTTCTAGGCTGGGGAACTAACTTATAAGGTTCCACAAACAAGGCAAATGGTTTCCACAGGCAATATTACTTTAGAGCTAAGGGCAGTTTCTTATACCTGTGAGGTCTTTCTCCACACATTTAGGGTCATCATGTCAGAGTAATGGTAAATAACTGAGCTCCTATGTAAATGGACAAGATCCCAGTCTTTATGCACAGAATCCCTAAAATTGTGGAACTGGTGCATTGCCTGCCACATAGAGTTCTCTGTGATTTTCCTACCAGGCCTCTAGAACATAGTACCAAAGGCTCGAAGTAGAAATTTCCATCTGGACCACAAGTGGGAGCTCAACAGTGTGATCTTTCAGAACATCTGGAAAGTATGGGGCCTTCCCTTAGCAGATCTCTTTGCAACCCTGACCAATATAAAATGTCAACGCTTTTTCTCCAAGGGGAGACTCAACTGCAACTCTTCAGTAGTTACTGTAGGGGCCGGGACAGGGGTGGTCAAGCCTAATGGTCAGAGCTGGGGTCAGAAGCCAGGAACCAAAGCCAGAATCAGAATCGTGCCAAGGTCAGGTCTTAAGTCAGGGTCAGGAGTCACGAGTCATCCTGAGGGTTAGGGCTGGAATCAGAATCAGACAGCCATGCCAAGGGTCAAGCTGGAGTCAAGAACCAGGGAACAGTGCCGAGGTCAAGAGTCAGCAGTATCAAAGGTCAAACCAAAATCAAAGAACAATGCTAGGGTCAAGCCAGAGTCAGAGTTCAGAACAACAGCAGGTCAGGAGTTCACTCAGTTACTCAGACAACTTCCTTTAAATTATTCTGGCTTAAATAACGCATCTGGGCCAGATATCTCCTCCAATGAGTAGCTTCCTAGGCAGAGCCTATGGTGCGCCAGAGTTCCGCTAAACCCCTCCCATGCTTGTTCTGCAGAGCTGTTGGGTGACTGTCATGGTCTATGAACTGCTTGGGGACCCATGGGCCCACATTCGAGACCCACAATCCTTCACAGGTGCCCTACTAGTCCCAGGGCCTCGCTGTCTCCTCTGTTCCTACCTCCAGTGCTGTTAATTCTCAAGACATTGATCAAACTACAACAGCAGCAGGCGAGAATCATCTTGTCTGGACCAAGAAGGCGCTATCAAGTGAGGTATTCAGATCTACATCACCTTTCTATAGAGAGACCTTGATGCCTCCCTCTCAGATCAGACCACCTGACGCAGAACTCCGGCACCATGAGACACCAACAGCCTTCTGTCCCTGAACCTTATGGCCTGGCTCCTCTGTTGTTTCTCAGATTTAGAGTCAGACTGTTCAGCAGAGATACAATCTGTACTCCTGAATAGTAGGAAACCCTCCGCTCATAAAAAGGACTTGCGGAAGTGGAAACATTTCCTTTTCTGGTGTTCCTGTCACTCTATATCTGTTTCTGAAATTCTTCCTGCAAGGATCCTTGATGATTTGTTTGAATTAAAAAGCAAGAACTATCTATGAGTTTTGTCAAGGTGACACCTAGCAGCTATTATGACCTTTAATTCACCTATCCAGGACCTCTCAGCTACATTCCTCAAGGGTTTAGCTAATCTGTTCCCACATATCTGGAACCCCACACCTCTGTGGGACCTTAACGTGGTCCTCAATGTCTTAAGGAACTCTGCATTCGAATCTCTGGGCACATGTTTGTTCCTTTAAGACCCCCTTCCTGGTAGCCATCACCTTGGCTAGAAACATGGAAGAAGTTGGAGCGCTTTCAGCTGACCCACCTTACACTATCTTCTACGGTGACAGAATGACGCAACATCCCCATCCTCTCTTTATCCCTAAAGTTTTGTCAGACTTCCATATCAATCAGGATAGTCATCTGCCAGTATTCTTCCCCAAACCTCACTCCTCGAGAGAAGAGGCAAGCCTCCTCACCTTAGACGTTCGGAGGACACTAGCCTTCTGTCTGTACCCTTCATGATTCCCCTGGTCTGGAGCTGCGGTGGCTGTGTAATGCGCAGGTGCAGACCTTTGGACACTGGCAATTCAAATCTCTGGACAAGAGCTTACAGGCATGCATTCCACCTACGGTGGAGCACCCATAGGGACAAAACATCTTGAACAACTCAAGTTATTGAAAGCTAAATAACCTCTCCTGTATATAACATGTAAATTGAATGGGAAGAAAAAATAATTGGTTCTACAACAAAGGCACAATGTAAATCACAAAAAAAAATAGATGAGGGGAATGGAAACGAAAAAAAAACTTACTGATGTGTATTCAATTCTCATCTAAAATACAGCTGTAATCTCTAGACTTCTGAAGACCTGTCGTGCTAATTCACTAATGGCGTATGTGTGGTTTTATGTTAATAAGAGACAGTCTGAATTTTTCTAAGTGAAACCACATGTTGTAAAAGCTTTCCAGTTTAGTTCTGAATGTTTATTTTAGGAAGAACTGCTGCTGCTCTCAGAAAGGTTGTGTTGGTTTCCTTACAGATATTAGAGTCGTTTCTTGTGTTCTATCTGCAACGTCTTGTTTTTAAAAAAAAATAATTTTCTTTCTCCAGAGGGAAATGCGGGGGAGCATCACGTTCAAGATTGTGCCAAGTTATCGCACTCAGTCTTCATCCTGTGAGGTAATGAGTTTAATGAACCATTCACATCCTTTCTCAGTCCTGTAACTAACTGCCTGCTGATGGCTGAATGTTATTGCTTTCTGGGAAATTGTTTCTGCCTGTGCTGTTAGATCACGCACACCAATTTTACAACAAAGATAACGGAACAGGAGTAGGTCCCACCCACCTACTCAGCCCTGCCTTCATATTCACCTCATCAGCACCTTAACTAACCCTTTACAGCCTATGATGTTAAAAGAAAAAGGAAAACCTCTTGAGTCTCTCTTCAGTTAACATGGAAGTATGGAGTCCACTGTTTTAAAATTCATGATTTAAAATACTTTCTCTTGGAAATCTATTTGGGTTCCTAAGTTAAGGAGCTTGAATAAATATTTCTGCTCTGTTTTAACATGAAAAATGTATGGATTGCTTGATTTGGGCTATTAAGGGTTAATTGAAGATCCTGTTTCTGTATAAATCTGTTCAGGTAAATTTGTGATAATTAAATGTCTGTAACAGTAACATGTGGCTAAATATTATGTTTCTATGCAGAATTGGTAATGTATCATTATTCAAGAAAAACAGTTTTGGAATTCAGTACTCATTGAATTAGCAAAGTGATGCTGTGGTTTTGCAAGTTTATATAACTCTTCCTTGCACACAAAGCTATTTTCCATGTGTAACTGAAAGGAATTAAAACATTGAAAATAGCTATTAGGGAAGGATATTCTTCCTTTGAGCTTACAGATTGGCATAAGCACTGTGTAAGCAATGCTATTCTTTCCATGGTGAATGCTTGATTCTTCAACAGGAGGCAGACTCGGTATTACACCAGGGTGCAATAGAGAGCATTCCACCTCAGCACCAAGGGAACGGGTTCTACTCCCCATACTTCCTAATCTCCAAAAAGGGCAGGGAGAGTGGAGACTCATCCTGGACCTTCAACAGCTCAACATCTTTATCAGGAAACTGAATTCAGGATGATTTCACTGGCATCTGTAATCTCCTCCCTTCCGGAAGGAGTGTGGTTCACGGCAATCAACATGAAGGACTCGTATTTCTATATGGATATTCACGCATCATAAAGGAAGTTCTTGCGGTTCGTGGTTGGCCAGGAGCACTACCAGTTCCGCATCCTCCCCTTTAGGCTTGTGAGGGCACCCAGGCTGTTTACAAAAGTATTCACAGCAGTAGCAGCCCAGATGAGATGCCAGGGGTTTATGGTGCTCCCATACCTAGTCGACTGGTTCCTGGTAGGATTGTCTCAGCAATACAACCTCTTCAGCACCTCCTTGCAACCTTAGGTGTGTGTGTAAACAAAGTCCAGTCTGTTTTGTCACCCACAAAGACAATAAATTTGATAGGGACACAGCTGGATTCCGTCTCTGCACGAGGTTTCCTCTCTGAAGACAGCTGTTACACAATGAGCACCTCTTCTCTCGCACTATCCACAAGCCTCAAACTACAGTGCATTAGTGCCTCTTGCTGTTAGACCATATGGCTGCATGTACCTGCATGACACACTTCACCAGGCTCCACTTGCGGTGCCTACGAGCCTGGCTCCACTTGACCACAGAATCACTGTTCCCTCTGCAGCTCTCAGCTCCCTTGCTTGGTGGTCCAATCCAAACAAAGTCATGGTGGAGACTCCCTTCAGCCCTCCCACAAGGGCCACTATCTTAACGGATGCCTTCCTCACAGGATGGGGTGCTCACTTAGACTACCATACAGCCCAGGGTACATGGACCCTACAGGAGGCCTGACTCCATATAAACCTGCTGGAGTTCAGAGCAGTCTGCCTAGTCTGCAAGGTCTTCCTCCACCTCATATGCTCACTTCATGTACAGATACTATCAGATAATATCACCACAGTGGTCTACATACCAAACAGGAAGGAGCGGGATCTTGTCCTCTCTTCATGGATGCATTTGGGCCGTGGAACTGATGTATCAGGAATCAGATTGCCATATGGCTGCATACCTCCCAGGCAGTCAGAATTCCCTGGCAGGCAGACTGAGCTGGAAGTTCTGTACAGACCACAAAGGGGAAGTGCATGACACAGTTCTAACCAATATCTTCGCAAAGTGGATACTCCCCCCTAGGAGCTCTTCACGTCACCGTCAGAGAGACAGCTTCCCATGTATTGCTCCAGAGAAGCCATATGCAGAGACTCCCAGGGCAATGCTCTCCTCTGCCCCTGGACAGACTGTCTCAGTTATATCGTTCCCCCATTCCGCTCATACCTCAGGTTATACGGAAAGTCCTCTGCGACTGAGTCACCATCCTCCTCCTAGCACTCTACTGGATTAGCACATTCCTTCCTCCAGTGGAGGGACATTCTGTCCTCATGCATCTGGCCACGATGCAATTTCAGGGCCTTCCCACCAATCATCAAACCTGTGCCTCAGTGGGATCTTAATCTTGTCCTGTCAATGCTCACAGGCCCACCCTTCAAACCTACCATTACATGTGCCATGACACACCTCTCCATGAAAATGTCGTTCTTAGTAGCCATCACGTCAACCAGAAGGGTCAGTGAGGTAGCAGCCCCGCCTTACACAGTATTTCACCAAGAGGAGGTCTCCCTTTGGTTATCTCTGAATTCTATATCAATCAAGCACCCTACTTGCCTGTATTTTTTTGAAGCCTTACACGTCTCCTGAAGGCAAGAGGCTGCACTCCCTCGCCATCAGACGCGCCCTGGCGTTCTAGCTGCAAAGAACCAAAGCTATTAGGAAATCTTCAAGGCTTTTTGTCACCATAGCAAAAAGGTCATGTGAACAAGCCATATCCTCACAGAGAATCTGTATGTTGGTCTCAGGATGCATATTAGAGTGCTCTGTCCACACGTTTATGGCACACTACACCCTAATTCAAGTGGCAGCTGTGGATGCAACAATGGGAACAGCAGTATTGCAAGCATCACTGCTGTCAACTTCCTCACACCCTCCTCAAAAACTGAATACTGCTTGTGAGTCACCCACATGAAGAAGAACTGGAGGTTCCTTACTGTAGCTGGAGGTTCTTCGAGATGCGTGGTCCCCTATCTGTTTTCCACTACCCACCCTCCTTGACCGCTGTTTCAGACCCTACTACATTACAGTAAGAGGGGGAACTGGAGAGGGGTCAACCTGCACTGCCCCTAATGCCCTTGGACAGAAGCATGTGGAAAGATACTGCGCGTGTGCAGCTCAACGGACACTGCTTGGAAGAATTTCTGAACTCTGGCACATGGCAACCATGTGTACCCACATGTGGAAAACAGATAGGGACCACATATCTCAAAGAACCTCTAATTTCAGCAAGTAACCTCCATTTATGTTCATCGCTTTACATATAATGTTACTACATACATTTCACCATGATATCATTGACCAGCAAGCTATTAGTTTTCAAATAATACCTCACAAGGCCTATTCTGTATAAAGATTATTACAGTGGTGTATAGGGTGTGAATACAGGGGTCCGTTCGGTCACAATCTGGTTTTAAAATAGTAACATTATAGACAGAAAAGCCATTTTAGTAATTTTTGTGGTTTCTACGATTTGCTGTTTTTCTTCCTCCAAGGCATGGACAATTAAAGTCATCATAGTACTGTAGTCTAGCTTTACAGCTAGAGGAATACAAAATTAGTGCTCCTAAAATGTTTTTAAACTCTAAACCATTGATCATATGAGTGAGATTTTTCTCTATACATTAATTACCCTCATATAAACAGAATTAACTGTTCTTAAAATCAAACATAATATGCTAGTATTCCTTTAGTTATAAAGGCACATTGTTTTTCTACATTTGAAAGGTACCACCTTTGAGTACCTGAGACTTGCAGCTGTCCAATTATAGCTGTCCTAATTTGTGGCTCTTTAGTAACGTTTAATGGAGTGCTTGTTACCTGAACATTAAGCCATCAGTAATCTGTAGAGATATCGTATCCCTTCATGACTGCTGTAAATGAAGTTTGACCCTCTTATTGTGTAGAGTCTCCATAGTTAATCACTTCTGAATCAGTGATTACTCATAATGAGATTTAATCCAGGCGGTTGTTATATTTGGTTGAGATTTTCAAAGGCAGGAAGGGGATTTAGCTACACAACTCATGTTCGTTTCAGTGGGTCCGCTTTGAAAATCTCAACCTGAGATTTATTTCAAGCTTGTTCAGATCTCTGGCTGTCACACCGTGTATATGCTTCACCATCTTTTAGCAGATCTCTTAATGCATTTCTCATGGCATGAGGGACACAGGCTCCTGAATCTTGCTCGTCCTTGATAAGGTAAAGTGAAGTAGGTTTGGAATCTGGGTTTTATTTCACTTGGGCAGAAGGCTGTCATACTCCTTCAGATTTTTCTTCACCCAGGGTTCATTCATTTTTAGAAGAATTAGTTGAGATGCTCTAGAACAGTGGTTCCCAAACTGGGGTTCATGAACCCCTGGGGGTTCGCAAAATGTTACAGGGGATTCTTGGGGAAAAATTCCCTAATGGCAGACAGAGCTGTCCCTAGGGACCCCGGGCAGCACGGGGCCAGCAGCCCGGAGCCCCTGGACTTCCAAGAGCTAAGCAGATCAAAGCAAGCATATATATCACATTAAGGAGATTTAAACTTCAGCACTCCTTATAAGAAATGGAAAGGGAGGTAGATATTTTTTGCTGTTTTTAAAATTAAATAGGCAACTAGTATTGATTTATTATGATGAACAAGTTTAAGCTTTGTTGTAACGTGTGTTGTTTGCCTCGACTGCTCAAGACCTGAATGCTTGTGTAGAAGGAACTTTTTGAGTTGGCTTCTTAAATACTTTCATGCTGTTTCATATCTGATACTCCTTGATGAAACATAGGAGCTTTGTCTTTAACAGGCTTATTCAAAGTGATACAAGCTACGAAAGTGAGATCTTGGAAGAGTGTTGCCATTTTCATAATGTAATAAAAATACTGTAATGATAAATAATAAATAAATAATAGTGTGTAATAAGCATGTCATAAAAATAAATTGTATATTTCCAAGATCACTGCTTTTATAATTCATACTCAGGTAAAGGAGAAAATCCCTGGAAATATTCATTTTTAGGAGGGGGTTCGCGAGACTTGACATTTTAGTGAAAGGGGTTCACAGGTTGTTAAAGTTTGGGAACCACTGCTCTAGAAGGACCAAAACAGGAGTAAAAGACAAGACAAATCCCTGATGCCTACAAGAGGGGTTACCAATTAAGGCTAAACTATGTGGTGAGACATTAATATTCCAGAAGGATATTTCGGGACATTTCCATGCTTTCACTATGGTAATAGACACCGTAGAAAAATCAAAGACAAAGAAATCATATTTAACATTACTGGATTAGCTAGAAAAGCAGTTCTGACTAACATACCAAATTCCCTACTTCTAGTTACTTCAGGGAAAATAGAAGCCATGCAAAGACATTGGTTTCAAGAATAACAGTAGGCTGGCAGTCTGCCATCTTGCTGGCCATGTATTTGAGGATTAGAGACTTAACTTCTAAAATGGAATTTTTATTTCCTGGCTTAGATTTTGCTGACAATACACTATTCCTATAATCACTGTTGTGTAAACTATTGATTGTTCATCTATTGAGGGCATCTGCCATCCATTTATCAAGGTGATACACAGTCTGAGTCCTACAGACACTCACATTGTGCAGTGTCCAGAAATGACTTTTTTCCTCCTTTGGCTAGCCAAGAAATTGCACCCTTCCCCTTAGACACAGACTCTAGCCACAGTGATTACTGCAACACACTCTACCAATGGTTGATTTTGAATACCATGCAGAAGTTTCAGCTCATACTGTATATAGTATCCCATCCAAAATAAGACATTAAGAGAGCATATCATATTGACATTCCATGTTCTGTCTTGGCTCCCTGTCTAATTCTTTATCTACTTCAAGCTCCTGGTCCGAATCATTAAGCCTCTCAATGGGATCTTTCACTCGCACATTCTCAAGGAAGGACAGTGATTGACAGCTGATTGAAACATTTTTGGTAGAAGTACTTGTGTTGCGGAACTTTTAACACAGAAGATCAGGATGAGTTTGGGTCTCACCTTTTTCAGAACACAATGCAAGACTCACTTTGTTACACAAATCTTCCCACGGTGAAGATATCTCTTGTTTTTTTCTGAAAAATCAACCAACAAAAATTATTTTTAGAAGTGCAACAATCTGGACAAGGATTGAGAAAACAATTACTAGTCAGACTTCTTGTACTTGCCACCTAGACTAGACTACTGTTCTGAACTATACATTTGTAGCGATATATCAGTCAAACACTCTTACTTTCCATTCATACAAGACCCTGAGGAATGATTTTCAGTTTAAGATGCAAGAGAGTGCTGACAGAGGTATACATTTGCAAGTAAATCTTCTCTGATAAGAGCAACTTCTAAGTCTTTGAAACTGTCGATGTGAGACACAGGCAATCATTTAAAAAATTGAATTGAGTAGTAATCTTTAGTGGACTCGGAAACACTTAATAGGAAGCATTTCTTCCCCCTGGAATGTGTCCTTTTGGTGCCATTTCTAATGCATGCAACTCTAGGCCTTCCCGGAGTCCTTCCTTTACAGTTACAGAAAAATCTTTCTAGGTTTATCCATGAAAACAGGACACCTTGCACCTGATTGGAATTGAAATGTGTTTGTAGATTCTGAAGCTCATCTCAACATACATTCTGGGATTTAGTCTTATCAGATGTGAAAATAGAACCATAACATGGCTGCTGTTGCTGGGGTCTGGTTTGACAAGGGATTAATCAAATAGCACTAATAGTGACTGCCGAAGGGTCAGTTCACTTATAAATCACTAACCAGCACCTTTCCTCTGCCAACACTTTGAAGTGGTGGGGATTGTCTCACCTAATGATGAAGATATTGTGGTAGAGCTGAAGAGTCAGTCAAAATCCAGGAGCAATGTGCCCTTTTGTTTGTTCTTGCTTGGCTTAGGGGTGACACAGTAGTGTCACTTCGCTTCTTTCTCTCCTTAATTTAGTGTTTGTTTAGGTGGCCTAAGCAGGACAAGTTTGGGAAGTCCTGGGGTTCAGGTAGTATTGCCTTAATCTTGGCTGTTGAAAGCACCTAGTCCAAACTTGCATTAATTCTGACCTTCTTGGAACACCTGGTCCATCCTTTGTTTGCCTCCCCTCCCCCAAGAGGATTGACATTCTTGGACACTTTATATAAGAGAGAATTCTCCCCTTGAGCTGATCTCCAGACAGAATCTGAATTTTTCTAGTTCTAAGCAGTCTTGGTATTCTAAGAAGAGGTCCATTGTGTCTGCTATCTTCCAGTAGGCTGTATGCAATTCGCAATTTTGCTGTCCTAGCTTCGAGTCTTTCCTTTTAGAAGAAACTTCCTAGATATTAAAAATTGGACGAATGCCTCTTGTAGTTGGACAAATCAAGATAGCCCTAAGTTCATAGTTTCCACCATTCCCTTTAGCTTTTTCTTAGACTCATACACTTCAAGTCCGGAAGGGCCTATATGATCATCTAGCCTGATCTCTTGCACGTTGCAGGCTACAGAACCTCCTCCCCCCTGCTCCTGTAATAGACCCTTAATTACTGAGTCCTCAAATCATGATTTAAGTTACAGAGACTTTACCATTTACAACAGTTTAAATCTGCAAGTGACCCGTGACCCATGCAGCAGAGGAAGGCGAAAAACCCCAAGGGTCTCTGCCAATCTGATTGTGGGGGAATTTCTTCCTGACCACAAATATGGCAGCCAGATGAATCCCAAACCTTTCTGCAAGACCCAACAGTCAAACACTTGGAAAAGAATTCTCTCTAGTAAGTCAGAGCCCTCCCCATCTAGCATCCCATCACCAGTCATTGGAGATATTTGCTGCTAACAGTCGCAGGTCGGCTACATACCATTGTAGGCTGTCTCATCATGCCATCCCGTCCATAAACTTATCAGCTGAAGCCAATTAGTTTTTTTGCCTCCACTGCTCCCCTAGGGAGGCTGTTCCAGAACTTTATTCCTCTGATGGTTAGAAGCCTTCATTTAATTTCAAGCCTAAACTTGTTGGCCAGTTTTATAGCCATTTGTTGTTGTCCATTGGCATGTAACTTAAATAATTCCTCTCCCTCCCTGGTATTTATCCCTCTGATGTATTTATAGAGAACAATCATATCTCCCCTCAGCCTTCTTTTGGTTAGGCTAAACAAGCCAACCTCTTTGAGTCTGCTGTCATAAGACAGGTTTTCCATTCCTCTGATCATCCTAGTAGTCCTTCTCTGCGTCTGTTCCAGTTTGAATTCATCTTTCTTAAACATGACACCAGAATTGCACATGGTATTCCTGATGAGATCTCACCAGTGCCTTGTATAACAGTACTAACACTTCCCCGTCTCTACTGGAAATACCTTACCTGATACATCCATCCTAGGATTACATTAGCCTTTTTCATGGTAGCTCATAATCGTCATATGATCAACCAGTATACCCAGGTCTTTCTCATCCTCTGTCACTTCCAACTGATAAGTCCTCAGTTTATAGCAAAAATTCTTGTTGTTAGTCCCTAAGTGTGTGACCTTGCACTTTACACTATTAAGTTTCATTCCATTTCTATTACTCCAGTTTTCAAAATCATCCAGATCTTCTTGTATGGTATTCCGGTTCTCTCCGTATTGGCAGTTCCTCCCAATTTTGTGATATCTGCAAATTTTATTAGCACACTCCCACTTTTTGTGTTAAAGTCAGTAATAAAAATGTTAAATAACTTTGGTCCCAAGACAGATCCCTGAGGAACTCCACTAGTAACCTCCCCCAGCCTGATAGTTCAGCTTTCAGGAAGACCCATTGCAGGCTCCCCTTTAACCAGTTCCTTATCCACCTTTCAATTCTCATATTAATCCCCAACTTCTCCAATTTAACTAATAATTTCTCATATAGAACTGAATCAAATGCCTTACTGAAATCCAGGTAGATTAGAGCTATTGTGTTTCCTTTGTTAACAAATCAGTTTCCTTCTCAAAGAAGATCAGGTTGTTCTGGCACAATCTACCTTTTATAAAACCATGTTGGATTTTATCCCAATTACCCGTTTATTTCTATGTCCTTAACTAATTTCTCTTTCAAAATTTGTTCCAAGATCTTGCATACAATTGAGTTCAGACTAACAGGTCTGTAGTTTTCCAGATCACGTTTTGTCCCTTTTTTAAAAATAGAAACTATATTACCAATTCTCCAGTCATAGGTATGACCCCTGAGTGATTGTTGGTTCCCAATGTTGGGGAGCGGGGCACTTTTCAAAGAGGTACCAAACTTACTCAAGGCATTCTTTTGAAAATTTTGCTTGGGTTTGTGATAGTTTCCAACCATTCAGCTGTTCAGGGGGCACTATATAGATTTCATGGAATCACACGTAGCCCATGAAACGTTGACTGCCTAATGCTAGTAGGAAAGTCAAGGGACAAGACACGATCCTCTGAAGCTCCTCAGAAGTAAAAGCTGGTCAATGGAGCATTACACTGAGACAGATCTCAGAATATCCTCAGGTTCACAGGCCTTTGTAGTAGGCCAAGAAATCTTCCTTGGGGAGGAGATGCAGTCAAGAGCCTGTGCAGCTATGTGGTGCCTTCTGCCTCCATCTGGACTTTTTCTTGCCCAGGTTAGACAAATAGGCAGTGTCTGCTTCCAGCACTTCCCAAAGTTTGCCCCTTGCCAAACTGTTATTTGACAAGCAAACCAAATCAAAGATACTCAAGTTAAGCCATATTCCATCTATACTAGACAGTCAGAGAGGTGGGGAGAGCCACTAGGAGATGACCCCATCCAAGAGGATGAATGACTCCTCCATATAACCCCATCCGAGAGGACGAATGACTCCTCCATATGACCGTCATAATTTAGTGCTACCTGGAAAAGGTGTGCTGTAAGTGGAAGGAAGCTCTGTATGTAGGGGAAGAAAATTACAACTTTTTGGAAGGAGAAGCATCTTTTACCCACCATCTAATGTTACTTAAAGGAGCAGATGATAACCCAAATACAGGAAAATGAGGAAAATTCCTTGAAGCATAGATCATTTTTTTAATACAAAGTAGCTTATTTGGCCTCACTTGGATAATTGGAAGTTGTTGCAATTGAAGATTTTTGCAAAAACAATAGATGTGTTTCTGCCAATCTGTTAAGTACTGTAAATGACTAAGGCAGCCAAATGACTCTGTATTTTCTCCAAACCCATCTAGTGGAAACATACAGAGCTATTTGGTTTTTATGGTGGATTTTATTAAGATAAAAAGATCTTAAAAGTGATAAGACTAGCAAACTTGCGGCTCTGCTATTTCAGGTCTGGAGCTCCTCTAGGTGGCTACTCATGGAATTTCATCTTAAACCATACCCAATGAGTCAAAACTAAGTCCTGAATGCTATGTTGAGTTTCTACAGCACGTCAAATAGTACAGGCGACAACAATAGTGCCTGTTATTTGAACTATTCATTGGCATTTTGGGATAGTTATGAGTGCTGTTATATAACTTTCTTGTATATGTTAATACATTGTTAATGGTGAAGTCTAATCAGATAAATGTTGTCTCATGCGCAGTGTAGGTGGGATCCTGGCTTCTAATCTACTTGTTAAATGCACTGTCATTTGATAAGATATACGCAAAGGATTTCAAAAAAAAATTTAATCTGTTTTTTCTCATTTTGTTGTCCATAATGTTACAACGCTAACAACTGAACATACCTAAAAGGATTTTAGACATGAAACATTACAATTTAGCACTCTTAGTTTTTATACAATGTGTGAATGAATTATTTTGTTTACTGAAGTATCCAATTAGCGCTTGAAATTTCTTTGATGATGAGCTCATATTGTAATGTGCTGTGTGCTCCAAATAGCAAGGCTAAACAGGAGGTTCAGCAATTATCCCTTTTTCCCTCCTATTCAAGACCCAAAATCGTCACATATCCCCATTTCCCATTCCATAATATGTCCTAACATGCGCTTTGCAGATAATGTCTCAACCAGCATGGAACTCCCCTGGAGCATAGAGCCACCCTGCAAGGCTCAGGCAAGTGGTGGCTTTTTTGTTATACAGAATCACAGAATAATAGAAATGCAGGGCTGGAAGGGACCTCGAGAGGTCATCTAATCCAGCTCCCTGTGCTGAGACAGAACCAAGTAAACCTAGGCTATCCCTGACATGTATTTATCTAACTTGTTCTTTAAAAACCTCCAGTCACAGGGATTCCACAACATCCCTTGAAATCCTATTCCAGAGCTTAACTATCCCTATAGTTAGAATGTTTTTCTTAATATCTAACCTAAATCTCCCTTGCTTCTGATTAAGCCAATTACTTCTTGTCCTACCTTCAGTGGACATGGAGAACAATTGATCACTGTCCTCTTTATAACAGCCTTTAATATATTTGAAGACATCAGTTCCCCTTCAGTCTTTTTTTTTTCCCCAAAAAACTAAACATGCCTGTGGTCAAGTTTTCTAAATCTTTTATCACTGTTGTTACTCTTCTCTAGGTTTCCTCCATTTGTCCGCATCTTTCTTAATACAGTATGTATTGGACACATTACACCAGCTGAGGCCTCCCTAGTGCTGAGTAGAGCAGGACAGTTATCTCCCATGTCTTACGTATGACACACCTTTTAATGCATCTCAAAATATTAGCTGTTTTCTCAATGGCATCACATTGTCAACTGATATTTAATTTGTGATCCTCTATAACTCCCAGATCCTTTTCAGTAGTACTACCATCTAGCCAGTTATTCCCCATTTTCTAGTTGTGCATTTGATTTTTCCTTCGTAAGTGTAGTACTTCACATTTGTCTTTATTGAATTTCATCTTGTTGATTTCAAACCAATTCTCCAATTTGTCAAAGTTGTTTTGAATTCTAAGTCCGCCCTCCAAAATACTTGCAGTCTCTTCCAGTTTGGTGTCATTTGCAAATTTTATAAGCATATTCTCACTCTATTATCCAAGTCATTAATAAAAATATTGAATAGTATTGGACCCGCGACTGACCCCTGTGGGGCTTCTCTGAATGCATCCTCCCAGTTTATCAGCAAACCATTGATAACTACTCTTTGAGTACAGTCTTTCTACTAGTTATGCACCCACCTTATAGTAATTTCATCTAGACCACATTTCCCTAGTTTGCTTATGAGAATGTCACGTGGGACTGTGTGAAAAGCTGCAGTTTGGCAGAATTTTATTCTGAATGTATTTATTTATTAGAAATGTATTTATTTTGGCAACATTTTATATTTATACCAATTAGAGTATAAAATTGAAAAACTGTACAAAGCCATGGCATAATATGCAAAAGAAAAACGGGGGGGAAATGCCAAAAAAAAAAAGTTTAAAAAAAAGTCAGTTACCTCACCCAACCAGCCAGCTCTAGGCTCCAGCTGGGGTCCTCCAGAATGGTTGAGGCAAAGTGCATAGGGACATTTCATGGATGAGGAACAGATCATTCCCAACGTCAGCACACCTAAATGACTAGAAAGTTTGTTCAAAATCAGTTATATGCTGAAGACTGCTGTTGCCCATCCTATTTAAATTGTTCAGCATATAGTCTTCAGGTTTTTTGTGAAAGATCGCTACTGATGCGCCAGATCATTTTGATTGCCACATGAGGCAACGCTTAAGAAGTAGTCCCAAATATTGGGAAATTCAGAAAACTGACGCCTGAAGTAGTAATATTTAATGTATAGGATAAATAAGCAAATCAATCTAAATACCAAATTGTGAAAAACTATTCAGTATTTTGGGATACTTGTGCAGTTTATAGTGTGGAAACTTTGTCCAAAGAAACAGCTGAAGAAAGGATTATCAAGCTGTGGATGTAACTCTTTTAAATATATCTGTGACCCTGTAACAGTGTTGTGTGTTAATGAACCTTGTGTCTTATTTCAGAGAGATTCCCCCTCTACATCCAGACAGTCCCCAGCTAATGGTCATAGCAGCACTAACCATTCTGTTTCGGTAAGACCGCCCGTTCCAGGCAGAGAACGTGTACACATGTTGTTGGTGCTCATCTACCATTACTGTTATAGTTACATGTGTTCCGTGGAAAATTGTGTTCTGCTGATATAATCAAGGCTACTACAATTATAACTCCCCATTTTCTCCTTTTAAGGGTTTTTTTCGACATATTCGTCTCATTAACATTAAATTAATTAATTAGATATGAATAAGTGTAACATGGCAGTTCACTCATCCTTAAAATGTTCTTAGCAATCCCCTGGTCCTAGTTTCCTCAAAACTAAGCAAGGATTTAAAGTGGAAGCATTATTTCCATTCTAAACTTTTGAAGCCGTATTTCAAGGAAGAATAATTGCACAGCAGGTATTTCAGGGCTTTTCCAACCTTGGAGTTTGAGAGACCTCTGGAATGTGTATTCGTTTCCGCTATCTGAGTTAAGGAATTGGTGTGCCCTCTGCTGTTGTGGTACGTGCACATACTTTGTGAAATATGAGCCTTGCCTGGGTATGGAAAGCAAAAGGAAGTGGCTTTAAACTGCACTACAAAGCAAGCTAGTACCATCACATCTTTAACACAAAGTACTTCCAGGTCAGCATGTATTCAGGTAGAAAGATGCCCTTGATTTCAGATATTTCTAAATAGATGTTGAAATTTATATTGTTTATCGTTTCTCATTGTCGTGATTTAAATGGCAAAACATTACAAAGCATCTGTATCTGCAAGTTCCTTCTGTAAGATTTCTGTAAGAGTGCTGCTGTCACTCACAGTTCTGCACACTCTGATAACTTCAGCAATGCCATCACTTCATGGGATTGTGTATCAACTGAAAAACCCAGAGCAGGGCAACTATTTCATCAACTATTAAAAGTAAATTACAGTTTAGAAATGATTAGCTGCAAAGTAAAGTATTTAATTATAACAACCAAAGATAATTATGTGGATGGAGAACTTCAATAAATTTCTGTGAAAAATACTGAACTTGCAACATAATAGACACACTCATAAATTTATTCCTGGTCACAATTTAACATTTAATACCTTTCTAAGATAAAATTAAGTAATATTTATTATAACTATTTCTTATTTTCTAGAAACACATCTAATTTAAGTATCAAGTTGAAAAAGGCATTCTTATAGAAAGCCTCTTTCACTTGCAGGTGCTTTTGTGTTGAAGATGCTGAATCATTTATTTTTAAAAAAGCACATTTTCTATCTGCTTAAACTTTTACCTGCTTTCTTCAGCTTGCTGCTAAACAGCCTGGGTTTGATTTTCTTTAAGAAATAAGAACTTCTAAGAAATGAGTTAATGTTTTATACATATGTACAATGTAACATTTTTGCTGTAATGTAACAAATTATACTAACAAATTATGTTGTATACTCTAAAAAAGTAAAATGAAAATTTCTTCTCCTGGGTTGGCTTTGTTCTGCAGGACTTGCCATCAACAACACAACCAAAAGGACGACAGGTGAATAGATATCCTTCATGGGAGCTTTTCTAAACTTAGCTGCTAGTAGCCAACACCTTCTTACCTTTTTCCATTCTGTATTCTGTATGTGCTGGACTATAACATTTAAGCTTGAAGAATGCATCCCATTTTGTTTTTAACTCATTGTATATGGCTAATTCACAGTAATGTTTTTTCCATCCGTTTATTTGTGTGAGAGAGACTGGGAAGTTCATTGTAATTTCAGACTGTGTGGTTGTTTAAATTATTAAGAACACATTTATAGACATGTACAGCACTGTTCAAATTTGAAACCTGCACAGGTTTTCACTTTGGAATAAAGTACAGCTTTATGCTGTGCCGGGAATTTACATCAAACTGAAGCAAATAAAGGAAGCTTAAAATAACTTAAAACATCATTCTGAGAAAACTTGAAAAGTTGTTCAGTATTTTAATATAGTTCATAACTAGTTATTAATGTTTACTAAGTGCTAAGGATTACTTTTATGAAGGGCCACTAAATCTGAAGTTATCATCCCATTTATAAGGCTAGTTTACAACCCCATACTTTAGCTTCACGAAAACCAGCACACTGCAAATTTCATGCACCACATTTCATTCCAGGGTGCAGATGTCTCCTGGAAAATTTTGAGCAAATTTCACAAGGAGTTTAAGAGAAAGAGATTATTTTTGTTTCTGATCTCTTTTCAAAGATTTTTATAATGTTTAGCGCATATCTCTGTAAACTGAATTACAGTCCATCTTCATTTTTCCTGTAGTGCTTACAGAGCAGATTGGTTTAGTTAGATATTTGAGGGTGTGTAAATATCCAAACACAGGTAATTATATTTTATATATATATACTATACACCTGAGTTTGTGTATTATGTGAATGCATCTATTTGAAATACACACTGCAGTGTTTGCATGGCTCCAGCAGCACTTTGTCCTCAGTGACAGGTGTCTTCCTTGGGCCAGATTCTGCTTTTAGGCTCTTTGGATAGGACCTTTCTTTGCTATTTATGGAACAAAGCAGTACCCTGAGTAAGTATGGCAGAATCTGGCCTACTAAGAGCAGCCCTGCTTTTGCGCAAGTAGAGGGAGCAGAGGGCCCTGGCTGCATTGAAGCCAGGTGACATGTGAAACCATCCTTCACCACCAGCAAAGAGGGAAAAGGAGCTCAGCCGTTGGTGCAGGTTCTCTCTCAGAAGTGCATGTTGGATCAGAGGAGCAGGAAGAGCCAGGAGGCCCTCCATTATTTAATTATTATTATTTTTTAACATAAGGAGCTCAAGGGATTTTTCAGTCCCTTCTTAGCCTTATGATCTAGACCTGAACTAAAACAGTCTTATATAGTTTCACAGGCCAAAGCAGGACTTTTCCCTCCCAAGAAGATTCCAAGAAACCCCTTTAAGGGCTCTGCAAATGCTTCCTAATGATTCTCCTCTGCAGTTTCAAGGAACTTTTCTTTGTTTCAGCTGCTATACCATCATGTAGCACAAGAGGCCCCAGATCCATCTTCATCAGTGACTTCTTGCGGGCCCAACTTTTCCAAGATCTGCCTCTGAAGGAGGGGAAACGTCCTCTGAATTTGAACTAGAGATTCAATCCTTAGCCCTAGCAATGCAAAGATTTGGGAATAATTTACAGGGAATATCATTATAACCATGAAATTCAAGGAACTTCAGGATGAACAGATTCTGTAAAGGTCTTTTTTTATCAGGCTCAGGCAGGGGGACCTGTTCAAGAAATGGGTTACTCTCCTTTTGAAGTCCTGCCGTTTCCTTTCATTTCTAGAGGTCCCAGGCAGCCTGAGTCTAGTCGTACAGATGCTCTGTGAAACATCCTTTAAGACTCTGTATTCGTCTGACTTTTGCTTTCCTTCCCTTGAAGTATTTTTCTTAGTGTCCATTGGTTTGGCCAGGACAGTGGAAGAATCATCTATTCTTTCATGGTTTCCCTCATACCTTGTTCTACAGCTGCGGTTGTTCCAGTTTCCTTCACAGGGTTTCTTTTCACCTGAACCAGAATGTTGCCCAGCCCACCTCTTTCCTTCACCATGGACCCAAAAGGGAGTTGGACCCATTCTAGGTTTTTGTAGGACTCCTAAGATATATTTAAAGAAGTCCAAACTTTTCCATAAAGGGCCACAGCGGTCTCTAGATGGAGACATAGTGCATAGGGAAGAATCATACTGGAAGTAAGAGAGAAAAGAAAGGAGGAACTTCTAGAGGTACACATTTTGATCACTATTCTAGCCTGTTTGTACCAGAGAGGGGGAAATGCAAGGGTGACTGCAATAATGATCAAATCACAAAAAAACAAATTAGTAAAAGCAATGAAAGTGTTTTTAAATTCCCATTTTACAGATGTGTCCATTGAGGAAAGAGGGTAGGTGACTTGCCCAAGGTCACACACAATCAATGGCAAAGTGAGAATAAGATTTTAAAATATTGAAAATCAGGCCTTCTACTCTGGCACCTGTCATCCGGTGCTATCATTTTAAATAGACAAAATATATTTCAGGTATGAAGGGCGGTGACTGACGATATTAAGATTGCAGGCAAGCATATGGTAGAAACAGTGTTGAGAAAAAGAATTGGGTTAGTTCTGTAGGCCATAATCCTTAACATCCAGGTGCTATTACTAAACTGTTAGAACTTTATCGGAGCTGAATTTGAAAGGAAATAAGGTGGATAAATGTTTATAAATGTAAGTAAAGTATATTTCTCTGTCTTACAATCATTTATTTAAAATACATCTGATTTAAAGCAAGCAGAGCAAATTGTGCTCAGAAAAGTGTCTGTGTGAAAACAGCTTCTCTTTACTGTGTGTATTCAGAGACATATCTGCTTATTTTTCTGACCAAAAACACCTATTAGCTTCTTTGTACTGCAGAGCCAATAGAGCTATCACAGAGTGAGCTATATCCCGTTCTGGGTTATATAGCACCAACAGAATTGTTAACTAAGTTCCAATTGCAGAATTTTTCTTTCTAGTGAGTCTTCAAGAGCCATAAAGATCCCAGGTTGAGTCTTCAAGGCTGCCAGTTAGGGAAAAATATCTTACTGGCAAACCAAGCACATTTGATGTGGAAGGTGATATTGTGCCAATAAACATAAAATTCCACAGTGCTGTTTTTACAGTCACTTTTCTGACTATAATCACATTTTAAATGAGGAGACGGCTGGTGTCATAGACCTCAGAGTCTCCCCTGTTGGACATTCACCAGGCTGCTGAGTTTGAATCCAAATTCTGGATCCTGCATGCTTCTAAGCCCTCTGAGGCAGAGCAGCATCCAAGCATTGTCTCTAGCCTCTCTGTCTCCCTGTCTAGTACCCCTTGTCAGAAGTGGGACCCCACTGCCCTAGGTCCCTAGACCAGTTCTGTACCCAGGTCTCCTCATTATCTTTTCCAGAGCCCCACCCTCATGGGTACTCTGGTTTAGTTTAACCCTCCAGGAACATGTGACAGTTTCAGCATGCAACCCAGAGGCTTTTCAGAGTAACTTCTTAAAAACGCACGCTTTATTCCTAAGGAAAGCATAGAGATTTACAAATCCATACACAAATAGCAAATCATCATCACCACCACCATTGCAGATCCCAAAGGGACATAGCCTCCTTACATATTGAGTGCCAACCAGACTGATCTCTAGCTAGGTCCTTCAGACGATCCAGCTGGATGTTGCATCTGTGTCCGTCACTAGCAATCTTGCCGTGCCATTGAAATGTTTAACGACCACATAATTGTCAGCCATGTAGCAGCATTCCTTAGTAAACACACTTCATAATTCATTGGTCTTCCATCCTAATAATATGTCTATACCAAGAAAGCTGCCAAAATTAAACCAGTGCTGATGGAGGTAGTTGCGGGGTTCAGCCACGAATATCCTCATTGCTAAAATTGTCCTGCCACTTAATATGGACCAGCTGTTGAAGACGACAAGAAGTAAAAACATCAATCATCATGCTTCAGCCTTCCTCAGTGTCCATGTGTCACTGCCATGTGATACAGTTGGCATAATCATAATCCTGTAGATCCACAGTTTCATAATAAGCCTGATGTCCCAGCTTCTCCACAGAGACCACTGATGAAAGGCCTGGAATGTGGCAGCGGCTGCTGCTGTACGAGAATCCACTTCTTTCAAACCACAGCAAACCTTGCATGCAAAAGCCCTCTCTCCGGTTTCCTCACCACTCCAAGCACCCTTTGGGGTTTTGGTCAATCCTTTCAGGGTCTTAAGATTCTCCTTTCCCCCACTCAGCCTTCAGGTTTTTTCTCTCTGTCTTACAACAATTACTCATGGCAGTCAAAAGGTTCTCCTGACCTGAAAGACCATGTGTCTTTTTAATAGCAGCTTCTAATACCTCTTCCTTTGTTATGCCTTTCTCCTGGGGATTCCATTGCTCCAGCCCCCCATTGCAGACAACCTGAGATCATCAGTTTCCTTTAGCTTGGCCAGTCTCTTTAGCATATTCATTGTCCTTCTTGTCAGAGTGCATGGTATTTGATATGGTTCCTGTCAACAAGTAGCTGATTCAATCCATGTTGAGGGTTAGTTATCCATAGAGTTCATAAAATTAACCAGAATTCATAAAGGTGTACATTGACAGATTTCCCAAACCATCACATCTGATCTTGTAACACTAACGTAACTCTGAAAGCTAGGATATCTATTTTCTATTCTCAGTTCTGTCACAGATGTTTTGTGTGACCTTGGTCAGGACATCTAACACCTTTGAGATCATCTGATTCATGGCACTAAATAAATGCAAAGCCTTATTATATTATTTAAAACAGAATAGTTAAAAACTCCATTTCTGCTGTTTGTGCTCCTGAAAGCATACCCTTTTCAGACTATTCATTTTAATACCATTGTTCTAGGACGACACACAAAGTATGAAACTGGTATTAAAAGAACTGCAATTGCCTGTCATTATTGGCGCCTATGAGTGTATATACAACTGAGAATGAATTTGCACTATTTTAAACTATACAGGGATTACCTAGATTCCACCCAAGCAAATATATTTAATAGGTACTATACTGGGTTTCTTATTATGTCTAGTGAGAATTTGGTTTAGTCTAAAGGAGTACTGATAATTATATAGTAATACTTCTTACCATCAAAATCATTAAAATATCATCCAACTTGAAAATGTGTTACGTAGCTTTTGTTGAAGGCAAAGTACAGTTCAAGCCATGAAATGTGGTACTGACCTTCAACCTGTAATTTTAGACAACTGCTGCTAATATGCAAATTTAGATTTCAGTTTTAAATTTTCAGTAACTCCAATAATCTATAGTAAATATTTGTAGATGAGTCCACACAGAATGAGAACATTTGCTGTTACTCTTAGACTTTACAATATGTAGAAGTCACCAGTATTAAAGGTAACATCACATTGTCCCCATTGTTTTCAACTGTCACTTATGCTTTCATCATTGTTTCTTCCTCTGCTTGTAAGCATACAGTGTGTGGTAGCTAGATGTGCAGATCAAATTTTCACCTACTATACTTAATACCAATAAGTGGTAATATGGCAATGTCCTTTACAAACTCCTGTTTTATAGATATATGTAAGAGCACAATTTGAATATGATCCAGCAAAGGACGACCTCATCCCCTGCAAAGAAGCTGGCATCAGATTTAGAGTTGGAGACATTATCCAGATCATTAGCAAAGATGATCACAATTGGTGGCAGGGTAAACTAGAGAACTCCAAAAATGGTACTGCAGGTCTCATTCCTTCTCCTGAGCTTCAAGAATGGTATGTTTTTTTGTTTTCTATAAAAATGAATTTATCCTTGTCATATTTACTTTGGTATAGAGCGGCGTTCTCAACCTTTCCAGACTACTGTTCCCCTTTCAGGAGTCTGATTTGTCTTGCATACCCCGAGTACCACTTCACTGAAAACTACTTAATTACAAAATCAGACATAAAAACGCAAGTGTGTCACAGCACACTGGTACTGAAAAATTGCTTACGCTCTCATTTTCACCATGTACCTATAAAATAAATCAATTGGAATATAAATATTGTACTTACATGTCAGTGTATGGTCTATAGAGCAGTGTAAACAAGCCATTGTCTGTATGAAATTTTAGTTAGTGCTGACTCCACTAGTGCTTTTTATGTAGCCTGATGTAAAACTAAGCAAATATCTAGCTGAGTTGATGTACCCTCAGGGGTACATGTACCCCTGGTGGAGAACCACTGGTATAGAGCGCATGCTGGGTTGGGTGGGTATGTCTCAGTGGGGGTGCAACATGCAGCAATGTGGAGATTTTGGCTGGCACTGCAGCCTATAGGGCAGCTCCAGGAGACTGCTACCAGGAGCATCTCCAGACCCTGAAGCAGCCTAGCATCAGGGAACACAAATGTGGTTTAAAGCCATCTTAGTCCCTCTTTCTCCTGGGCTGTGAGCTCTAAGAACAGTCCTGATAGCAATGCACCTGTAAAATACATGTATTCATATTCATCTCTGTAACTGAACATCTTTAATTTAATAAAAGAAAGTTTTGAGAAATCTTGCTGTACACTCGTAAATTAAAACAGCCTTCTTTTTGAAGTATCATGTCCTTTTAAATACATGTTTATAATAGCAGAGTTAATACTTCTGTGAACAATGGATACTGTACTAGGTTGTCCGTAACAACAAGCTAATTAGTTATTTTTTTCCCCTTCACGTGCCAGGCGAGTAGCTTGTATTGCCATGGAGAAGACCAAACAGGAGCAGCAGGCCAGCTGTACTTGGTTTGGAAAGAAAAAGAAGCAGTACAAAGACAAATACTTGGCAAAGCACAATGCAGGTATGAAAAGCAAGGGTCTTTGAGACCGGGTTAAGTATTGCTTTGCCAGCCAAACCTCATTTGTTGTTTGCCAGTTGGCACTGCCATGAACCTAATGAGTTATATAGGAAAAGTTAAGTAAAGCTGTAGCTATACCAGCAGTTCTACACTGATTCTCTGTCCAGTATTTAAATTTATAGTTTAACCTATAAGATTGAATCCAAGCAATCTGCAACAAGATAAATTCACCATAACATATCCAACAGTAGTATTGTACTACTCTGGTTTCAGTTTTTCAAGGAACTGTGGAAGCTAACAAGATATAACTTTAGTAGTCTGTATAAAGTGTTTTATACCATACTATACTTCCTGCCTACAGAGGACTCTGCAGCAGCAACCAGACATTCTTGTCAATGTAGATTATGTAAATTAAAACATGATTTGCAAAAGGGTGTTTTCTTGAAGCTTGACAGCTGAAAGAAGAATAAATGGCACTATGAAGTTAAAAAGTGATTTCACAATTAAACTTCCAGTAGAACAACATATAATTTTTGCTATATTCTCAAGTTATACTGTAGATTCAGCTTTAAACATATATAGTCTTGATTGCATTTGGCTGAATTTAGAAAAACTCTTTGCGTTATTCCTCTAGTGCCTGCAGTTGGCTGAGTTCTGAGGACTGTATTCTATCTAGAATGCTAAAAAAATGAAAAGTGTTTTGGTAGACTTTGAAAAATTTTGAAAACTGAAATTTTGAAGACTCATAGGGCCTGATCCAAAAAATCTCTCATTAACTTCAATAGGAGTTGGATAGAGCCAATAGTTCTTTATGTGGGTTTGAAGTATCTTGCTATTTAAAATATATATATATATGTTTAATTTGTTTTTATTTCTTTTTTATTTATGTTGCAAACTATGATGGTAATACATTATGATGCTCTTGTCACTAGAGCTATTAAGATTTTATCAGAACCACAGGATACATATATCCAACATTTTATAGTGAAGTGTCTTTATGTATTGCATTAACTGCAGCTTTTCCAATCGTGACCCTCTGGTGTCCAAAGCAGAAAAGCCCATTACAGTGTCAGTGGAAGCTTTTAGTTTTCTCAAAAGATTAGTCATAGTGTAATGTCAATTGCCATGTCAGTACAGCTGATGTCCTACTGGCCCTCCAGTAGAACATATAGTACTAAATATAAAATCACTCACTTGTTCCGAAACCCTTGCTGTACTGTATCTAAGCATTAAAAGACAAGATGAATACAGGTTGAAAATCTTTTAATTTCATTTCTTGTATTGATTTGAATTACTCTTACCGTTTTAACATTTGCATTTAATTAAAATAGCATTGCAACCATCTTACAGAAATTAGAAAACTAGAGAGAATGAGGAATACATGCCAGACTTTCCTGGTGATTTGATATAGCAGAGATATTTCAGGTTACAATTGAGGTGTGCCGGCTTGCATAGTGCTTGCTGTATTACTCCTACCTATGGCCAATGCTGTTAGCCTCTCACCTCCAAGAGCACCATATTTCTCACAAAATTATAAATAAAAATAGAAGATCATCATAACAAACACAGGTAAAAAAAAATGGTATCCTTGACATAGTACCACTGGTACATATGCCCAGAAACAGTCAGCTAATCGGACTAGGGGTTCTAATTAGGGTCTGTTTGGAAAATCTTAATTCAGTCTTTTAGTGTCTTTGATTTAGAGGAATTAATTATCTAATGCAGGAGATTGCAGGGCACCAAGAGGTTAACAAATAATACTACACCTATAAGACATAATTAAGTTTGGTAAATGCGGTACTGGATAGAGCTACCCTCAGATATTACAGTATTCTTTTTCTTGTATATAATTGGATTGATTTCCTGAGGTGTATGAAGTCTTGTGAAAATGAGTAGAGCTATAATAGTTTGTATTTAGCCTATGTTCCTGCTCGTATCCTCTGAGTACCAATAGGCCAAGGATAAATTGTTCATAACAAGATATGGTTATAATGTGGGGCTAATGAACAATTAAGTTTTGGATGTGTTGTTGCCAGAATCTTATGAGCAGTTCTTACAAGATTTGGGCCCCAATGGCAGTCATGATCCTGTGAGATTTCTCATCTCGAAAGGTAGAAATTTTACAAGATCATCTGTTTGGAGATTTCCACCGTTTTGCATCATGATGTCACAAACTGGCTGTTCTCACGAGATTTTAGCAATCTCTGCCCCGGAACTGGAAAATAGGCCCTTTCTTGTTTTGGATCTTACTAGGAACAAAAAACAGCAGAGTTAGTTTCAGTTGGAGGAATCTAATTCAAACTCCATAGAGGGAATCACACAAAAGCATCCAAAGGTAGAATTTGCTCCTCTTTGTTGTAAGAGCATTCACAAGGAAATTTTTAACATACACATTTTTTAAGTCTTAAGCAATACTTAAACAACCCATTCTGAGTATTTTCCTGTGCTACTATTTTATGGAGGCGAAAAGGGTGCTGGAATGTAATTGATAAAACAGCCTTGCAGGCAACTAAAAATATATGGTTTGCTAAATATTTTAGGGAAATAGCTTAGATTTTGGTGTGATTTGCCAGGATATCAGTGGCATTTGTCACCATATTGCTTGCAGATCAAACAATTTATGAAGCCATGGAGAAAATAGTGTAATTGCTTATTATAGTCAAAAAGACAGAATTTTCTCCTTTGCTGCAAAGATAATTGCTGTCACACCTCACTTTTGTCCCTAATCAGTTCTCAGTCTTGGGCCAAGTCCTCAAAAAGTGTACAGTAACATGCCAGATCTTTCAAAAATCTGTTTTAAATCAACCATAGTTAACATCACTTAATAGTCTGTCTTTATTAGATTCAGTTACCATTTTCAGTTGTGTTGTAAGATACGTTGTAGTGATATTTAAATGTATTTGAAAAAATATTTTTATTTATTTATTTATTTATTTATTTTGCAGAAATGCTATTGCAGGACTTTGTAAAATATCATTCCTCAGATTTAAGTTATGCTTCACAGTATGCATAAAATAATGACTATTAGAATACTGCCAAGCTTTTATAAAATGCGTTTATCATTTTGTAATGTTATTTATTTGCCTTGTGTTTAGAATATTGCATGGGAAAGTTTATTTTGTGCATATACTTTTTATTTTACTAATATATTACAAGCCATATCTCAATGACCCCTGTACATTTTTCATGCTGTCTTACTCCCAATGGCCTCTGTGCATGTAAGTAACCTGTCAAGTGACAATGCCTCTTTATTTGCTTCTTACTGTTTCCTTTCAATAACTCCTTTTCTTTATTAGCTAGTTGCACAGAAACATTAAAAGTTGTTTTTAAATGTGTCCCTGTATTCCTCATATCTTGTGTACAAAAAATCATTTTCCACTTGTGTATGGAAACCCTACAGTCATTAGGTAATCCCGTTTAAACCAAAGCATATCTTCTCCATGCCGCTGTGGTTAAGAGATTAATATGCACCATTTTTGTTGTTTGTTTGTGGTGTTTGTCGCTGATATGTAATTCAGTTCAGGAAGAATAAAGGCTAGATTTTTTTTCCAATGGGATGAGTTATTTGAGGGTTAGATAGTTAAAGTGGCAGAGCTGGTTAGCGCAAAATAGATACACAGCTCTTTCTAATGTTGAATAAACTCGTTAGCTAATTTAAATGAATTCAGGTTACAGTAGAGGCGTACTCCATCTTTGTAGGTTCTTGGAGGGAAGAAAAATATAGCCAGAACCTTCCTCTAAAAGTACATTTTAATATTTGGAGAAACTTTGAGGGAGATATTTTTCTTTAAATTGAATTCAGAATGTTTTCTGACAGACTAACACATTTGCAGATCGATATATTTTCGAAGTTAAGAAGCCTTAAATAAATAAACTGACCGGTTTATAGTGTGACCAACAGTGTGTTAAAGTAGTCGTACAAAGGTTTCTAAGTACATTAAATGGATCTGAATTGCAAACTACATTACTGTAATGACTACTAGGATTAATTAAAGCCATAATATAGTACTTTTTAAGACCAGGATTGTAATACACCGGTAATGCTTGTTAGAATGGATCCCCCTTCTTTTTCATAATTGCTGATTGCCACAATCTTTATCTCTAAATTAAAGCATTCTTCTTTATAATTAGCAGGCTCCTGCCTCATTCCTTCATTAGAATTTTACTGAAATGATTGTGTTACCACAAATATTCTATTATTGGCTATAAGGAGAAACAGCCTTATTTTAGTGGAGAAAACTTGATTTGACGCACATACTGTACCTTGGCAATTGACAATGATCAGAATAGGCACTGCAGAAAATATACATTGCAATTAAATTAAGATGTTACTAAAATTAGATATTTTTAAAAATAAATATGCCCTCATTATGGTAGAGGTTCTTTCTTGTGCAGAAATGTCATCACTTTTTGTTGCAAATCTTCATTCAGTGTCCAAAGTTTTAAAAGCATGTGAATAAAAATAGCACGTGTTTAAAGAGAACTCTACTTATAATTAACATGGTAGTTGTTTAAAAAGAAAACCACAAAACATTAATTCAAGCTACTTGCTTATGCATTTCTCATAATTCTCTGATAAAACATGATTACTAAAAGTAGCCTCTACCTTTAGTGTAAATAGATGTTCTCATATTGTATTAATGTTGGTCACTGTCTGTATACTTTATTTAGTACTGCTAATTTCCTAGGCATGCAAAAAATGTGATAGCATGCCATTTTAACTAGTTTTGATGATCTGCTGAATACTGCATGAAATGACATGCAAGCTGTTCTGAACCTTTCAGTAGCTTTGAATGTTATGTTTTTAACCATTTTTGTGGACTTAAAAATGAATGTTTTTATTAAACTTGCAACCATAAAATGTCTAATTAAAATATATTTCAGTATTGTCAGTTTACATTTTTTAGAAATATGGTTTTGGAATGCACATTTAATATTGCTACTAAAATTACAGTTTGACATAAATGAAAATCTATTTCTTAACTCACTTCATACACGTTTTTCTCTTATCTTTCTATTTTGTGTTGTTTTAGTATTTGATCAATTAGATCTCGTCACATATGAAGAAGTAGTAAAACTGCCAGCATTCAAAAGGAAAACACTAGTCTTACTAGGTAATTTTGAGTATACCTCATCATTCTAAACAGAACAGTCGTTTTAACAGTATGTTTTGAATCTCTTAATGGTGATGAATATAAATTTCCTCTTTGTGTTGTGAATTAGGTGCACATGGTGTTGGAAGAAGGCACATAAAAAATACACTCATCACGAAACACCCAGACAGATTTGCATACCCTATTCCACGTAAGTAGCAATGTTAAATGTGGCACAAAATTATATGCATTATCCATATGATGATATGCCCAGTTCATTATTGCATGTGTAATTGTACTCTGTTAAAGCTTAAGTATAAGTTAAGGGTGGTTGAATCATAATACTGGGGAGGAGGAGGAGGGTTTGGTATGGAAAAATACCATCAATTCTTTCACCTAAATATATACAGCATCCCTTTCATTTGGAACATTCTCATACTATTCACATAAAACCTATGTTTTTATTGAGGCATCCTTCCCCCAAATGTTTGGCATTTTAAGGTTTAAACCTAACAGTCACTTTATTCACATATATTATCTTTTAAGTATTTAGTTTTATGTGTCTGGATCAGTCAAGACAGGAGAAGGTCTTCAGGTCACAAAATTCCCATGAAAAGAAATGTAAATTGGATTTCAGTTAAACATTTTGTACATTTACCTTATTTAACTGTTTTACATTACTCTACATACAGCCTTGAGGACTGTTACTTTAAGTTCCCGTAGAATTATCCAGAGCTGAGGATAAGAGCAAAGTGCAGTTCATTTTACTGTTTGCAAATAAATTGTTACCAAAATCCCTGATTCTCCTTCATGACCTTGCTGCCACAGATCCCCACTATAGGATTTGCATGCCTTACCACAGGAGCCACAGAACCCTCTGCAGTGTAGTTAACTACTGGGGAGCACACATTTATTCCTCAAATTCAGCATTCTGAGACCAGGGGCATAAACACCTCCAGCAGCTAGCTGTCCCCAGTTCCACTCTCCATCAGTGTGAAGGCCACAGAACCGAACAGATCCCCTTCACGGGTGTTCAGACACGACAGTGATGGTTGTGGCATAAGAACCTAGACAGATTTATACCTTGTTAGCTTTTTGTTTTATAATTAAGGTTGGATGAGTTGTAGTTACGGGACGTTTGTTGTTTTTATAGTTAATGTAGCCCTCCGTGTACATTTTTAGAACCTGTCTGTGCTGGCGGAAACAGAAAAATCATATGGGCTTAAGAAGAGTTCTTCTTTGCCCACAAATGCCTTGGTTGTGCTGGTTACTCCCACTGCCTCAACTGCTTCCTCACTAAACTCCCTCTTAGAACTCCTTCGTTATGGCTTCCACCCTCTCCTTTTCACTGAAGCCATTTTTACTAAGGTCACCAGTGACCCTCTCATTGCCAATTTTACAGGGCTTCTCGCTCTCCTGGCTGCCTTCAGCAATCAATTAATTCCTCTCCTACCACTCACTCTCCACCTGTGGCTTTTGGGATTCTGTTTGTGTGCTTGTAATTCTCTGATTATTCAATAAGCCTCTCCCTGAGCAGCTCCTCTTTCTCTGCACACACACACTCTCTCTCTCTCTCTCTCTCTCTCTCTCTCTCTCTCTCTCTCTCTCTCTCAAATTGATTCATGGTTTAAACTACTATGTATATGGACTCCTAAAAATCCTTCTGTCATGCTGTCTGGAGTGGTTCACAATCATGAGTGCCAGCCTCAGGACAGACTGTCAAGCTGGACTTAGTGATAAATGGTCACTTACATCAAAAATCACAAAATATTCAGGTTGTTCCCAGTCCCAATAGACCAGTCACTTACCCCCAGATCAATTTGCACCTTAGATCTCACACCAAAGACAACACTGGTAGCCAATCTTATAGTAAACTAACTAAGGATTTGTTAACTAGGAAAAAGAAACGAGAGAGTTATTTACAGGTTAAAGCAGGCAACATATAAGCACAAATGAGTTACAGTCTGTGGTTCTGAAAGGTGACAGAGATGTTATCTGTCCACTGAATGTCTTTTAGGGCTAACCCAGGTTGACCCTGGGGATCTCTGCTTTTATTTCTTACCTCCAGCCCTTGTGAGAGTCCAAACAGCAAAGAGAGAACTATTTCTTCTTGTAAGCGTCTTTATATGCCCTTCCCCCACAGTTCAAACCATTGGGATGATTGCTCCTGAACGTAACTTCATGGGTGGATTGAGCAATCAACAAAGTTTTTGTCATACATTGGCCCATTTATGGCCCATTTATGGCCCAAGCATGGAGATATGAGAGCTTCTGATCTAACTGGTTGGGGGGGGGGGGAGTTATAAGCACTTGAAAACAGGGTGTTATAATGGGAAGTGTTGGGCAACTTTAACTATTGTTGGTATTATCAGCTCCGTCTATAGTACCAGAGGATACAAGGTTGAGGAAAGGGAACTAGAGGAGAGAGGAAGAAGGGGGAGGATGAGAGGTGGTGAGGGAATTTTGGGAGGATGGGTCCAAGGCCTTAGAGGTGGAGAGTCGGAATGATGCCTTGAAGCCCAAGATTAGATTGAGACAGGAGAGGCAGGAAGGAGTGCGCTGGAGACCTCTTGCAGAATTTATCAAGGTTTGAGGAGGGAGTTGAAGGCAGACAAGAGTCACTGGGGATTGAATATGCAAGTATTTATCAGGAGGGTTTTTTCACCAAGGAAGAAGGAAGGCTTAGAGGATTTCGAAACCCCTTTCTCTCCCCTGTGCTTGAAGCCTACGCATAGTCGAGATACAAGCTACAAAGTCAATTGAGTTACTAGTGTCTTTCTCCAAACTAAACACCATCCTGTGCTAGCAATTATACAGAAATCAGATGGACGGACACACCTTACAGAATGCCCCTCTCCTTGCACCTTTGAAGTTTAAAAGAATCATTTAAAATAATAATTGATGGTTAATGTAAGCCTTTGTTCAGCAAGTGAATAAAACTTTAAAAATATGCAAAAATCAAGATTTAGAACAGTTTGGGCAATGGATTCTTACGTGAATAACTATTAATAGACCAACAAAAAGTCCAAATTTAGATTGTGTCCTTTTGCATTCCTTGACATTTCAGACACAACCAGACCTCCCAAGAAAGATGAAGAAAATGGAAAAAATTATTACTTTGTATCGCATGACCAAATGATGCAGGATATATCCAACAATGAATATTTGGAATATGGCAGCCATGAGGATGCAATGTATGGGACAAAACTGGAAACAATACGGAAGATCCATGAACAGGGACTAATTGCAATACTTGATGTAGAGCCTCAGGTACTTACTGGAAATATATAAAAATGCAAAGCTTATCAGAGACACCTTAATTTTATTTTGTTACATTCTATCGTCAGTCATTTTTTGACCATAGAATTTAAGACATATAACTCATCATACATTTAATGTGAAAAGTTTTTAGTATGTGGGGCAATGGTTCCACACAGGGACTTCAGTGTATGAAATCATCTTCTACTGATCATTAGGGTAAAAGTAAGAAGTAGAAATGAGCTCACCATTTGGCTTGGCAAGGGACCAGTACTGCTATGAAAATCTGCTTACTGAACACTTTAATATAATAAGGGAAATTATTGTTACATTATTGTTCACTGCACTTAGCTGTCCATTGAAGCAGCTAATTGTCTGTGCCAGCCAGCTGTAACGTATTAATATGTTCAGTCGTAGATTTCACTTTGATACCACACCCAGGAGGGAATTTTGTTTGGCATTGTCCTGACTGTCCCCTACTTCCCTGCTGTTACTGGGTCAGCAATCCCAGAAATAGCATTCTCTGTCAATCACTGATGCTATAGGAAGGTGTTGCCTATAGAATGTCTACAGCTATATTTATTAATTTTTTTGTGTGTGTTATAATAGCATCAGTGAGTAGGTAAATTCACTAACTCAAAGAATATGAATACTTTATTCACAGTGTTGCAATCTTGATATAAAATGCTAAGTGGAACATTTTGACTAATTTCCTTTGGAACCCCCAAGTTGATATGAATTTCAGTTGATGGCCGAGTATTTGTATGTTTTATTTTTAGCTGTGGTGCCTTTGAATTCATAGTCAAGCAGGTTAAAGGACATGGGGGAAACAAGAGACCAGTCCTGAAATAACTTGCAGGAACCAATTAAAAATATGAGCAGCTGAGCCCAGAAGACAACAAGCCTGACAGTTATTTTTCCTAGGTTATGAGCTGTCTCCATTCTCTCTCACCAGCCACTGCTTTGGTTTGCAGGGCTCATCCCCCTGTGAGCAAAATTAACTAGTTGTGACCAATATTGTCTGTTTTCTCTACACTGGCTTTCCTCTTCTTTTGTGGCTGGATTCATGAGATCACAGGTTTGGTTCTGGACAGTGCAGTTGATGGACTTTGTTTCACCTAAGTGAAGACTTTCAGAACAAAAATAAGATATCTGACTGCATTGTATAATGCAACTCACCTAATTTGTTACAGTTATAGGGCTGGTCCACACTAGGGGGTGGGGAATCGATCTAAGATACACAACTTCAGCTACGTGAATACCGTAGCTGAAGTCGAATATCTTAGATCGATTTTTAAAAGTACTTACCCCGGTCCACACGGCAGCAGGCAGGCTCCCCCATTGACAGCGCTTCCTCCGCTCGCCAAGCTGAAGTTCCGGTGTCGACGGGGAGCGGTTCTGGGATCGATTTATCGCGTCTAGATGAGATGCGATAAATCGATCCCAGAACATCGATCACTACCCGCCGAATCGGGCTGGTAGTGTGGATCTAGCCATAGTAGTACTTGTCCATGAGCCCAGTTCTAGTTAATTACCTGTTTCTGTATTCCAAGTTCAGGCATCCTCCGTTCTGTGAGCTTCCCTGACTCATGTAACCATGTTTTTTCTGTAGAAACAATGCATAACTGATGGTATCTGAAGGTGGATTTCAAGCAGCAGAGAGGGACATCAACTCAGCTGGCTGTCAGGCTGGTTTTTTAAAAAAAAAGATCCTCTTTGTACTGCTTTGGAGTGGAATAGAAGTGTCTTTCACTCTACATTCTGTCCAGACAGTTGAGATCAGCTAGGTTATGTTTGCTTGCTACCTACCCCAAGTTTCAGTCTGGATCAGGCCAGGTGGAGGGACTCATTTGTGGAACTACCTATGTCACTCATAAATCATTACTCTTTGAGTCAGCAAAAAGAAAACAAGAAAAATACCTGTGGCACCTTAGAGACTAACAAATTTATTTCAGCATAAGCTTTCGTGGGTTAAGAGCCCACTTCATCGGATGCATGGAATGGAACATGCAGTGAACAGATATTTATACATTCAAAGATACATAGACACCTCCACCTTCTCATGTATCTTTGAATGTATAAATATCTGTTCACTGCATGTTCCATTCCATGCATCCGATGAAGTGGGCTCTTAACCCACGAAAGCTTATGCTGAAATAAATTTGTTAGTCTCTAAGGTGCCACAGGTATTTTTCTTGTTTTCTTTTTGCTGACACAGACTAACACGGCTACTACATTGAAACCTGTCTTTGAGTCAGGTTAATCATAACTATTGTCTTTACATTTACCCTTCTGCATAGAGGTAACTTGGAGCTTCTCTAGCAGGGTCATTGGTCTCAGTTTATGATTATTGAATTATTAGTATGTTCAGTGTCCTCACGCTTTGAAAGCTTCATAGTTTTCACATCAGAACATTTTTGCTTCAGCAAAAATAAAAATAAGTTTATCTGTAGGTTAAACAATATTCTCAACCAGAAAATGATATTTTAGTCAACTTTTACTATAAAGTAAAATTTACATTTTGACCCATTTAGAATACCATAGCAAAAAAAATTCTGGCTAATACAAATTCTTCAGCCTAAATATAAACTGATTTTTAGTTTTTTCTGTAGGAAAAATATCCTACATATGAAATCTTGGATGCTTTCAATGCCCTGGCAATTCTTTATGATGATGAACTTACAATTTGGGCCCCAGTCTTGCAAAGACTTAGGGCTTGTCTTCACTACCCGCCGGATCGGCGGGTAGCAATCGATCTATCGGGGATCGATTTTTCGCGTCTCGTTAAGACGCGATTAATCGATCCCCGATCGCGCTCCCCGTCGGCTCCGGAAATCTACCTCATCGAGCGGCGCAAGCGGAGTCGACGGGGGCGCTGCAGCGATCGACTCGCCGCCGTCCTCATGGTCAGGTAAGCCGATTACGATACGCCGACTTCAGCTACGTTATTCACGTAGCTGAAGCTGCGTATCGTAGATCGACCCCCCTTCCCTAGTGTAGCCCTGGGCTGAGTGGAGTAAATGGGACTGTAAACTTGAGCACATCTGTAAGTCTTTCCAGGATCGGGTTTTAATTTGTAATATTTCTTGGTTATATTTTAAAACTGATCTAGAGTCTTGTTAGTTCTTCCCTCTGTTTGTGTATTTAAACTTATATCCTGTTGGTTGATTTGTTCCTCTTCTCAAGTATTTAATGTTTTTTACATAGGCATTGAAGGTCCTGAGAACTGCAGAGTTTGCTCCTTTTGTTGTTTTTATTGCTGCACCTACGATTACCCCAGGCATTAATGAGGTAAGGCTTATTACAGGTAAATGTTTTTATCAGGAGACACAATTAAAGGGATGATTCAGTATGTGAATAAGATCAACATTTTAACTGACCAGTTGTCTTTTATAGTGGAGTCAGAACACCACTGAAGTTAAGATTGAGATGATCTTAATATAATAATATAAATGGAGATACGCCAATCTCCTAGAACTGGAAGGACCTTGAAAGGTCATTGAGTCCAGTCCCCTTCACTAGCAGGACCAAGTACTGTCCCCTGACAGATTTTTGCCCCCAATCCCTAAGTGGCCCCCTCAAGGATTGAACTCACAACCCTGGATTTAGCAGGCCAATGCTCAAACCACTGAGCTATCATCTTACTGAATAACAGATGATTTTTCCTACATTTAAATATAAACTTGACCTGCAAGAATCTATGCACTGTCACTACTAGGGAAGAACTTCATAGTACGCTTAGCTCTTCACATGACAACTGTAGTAAGATGAGGCCCTGAGCATAAACCCTTGTATCAGAGGCTCGGTATGAGGCCTAAGGCCTGAGCTAAAGTAATGGTCAAGACTTTGCTAACATAAAGCAAAGTTAAGCTGTATGCTAAAGGCAGGCCCTGCTCACAGAAATTGGCAAGGAAAGGGCTGATGTTGCAAAAGTACACAAACCTAAAAGGTACCAGAACACTTGTACATTCCACACAGATAACAAGGAACAGGCTGGCCCATGCTAAAGACGGGGGCAAAAGGATAATATGATGGCTAGAGTTGTTTTGTTCGAACTAACATGTACAAGGTGAGAGGCGGCACCTTACTACGTAGAAGGGGTTGTACCTGGTTACGTAGAGGGGTTGCACCTCAATACGTCAGGAGTGATGTGTAACTTGTTTGTACCTGTGTATAAGAATTCACCCCCGAGGAGTTGTCTTTGTCCGGCCTAGGGGGCAGTGGAAAGTCCCGCCACTGACTGAGCTGTGTCCATTGCCAGGGTGCACATAGGGACTAGCAATAAACCGTAGAGTTATAATTTATAATCCGGGGAGCTAGAGATTGTGTTTCTCCTCGACAATAAACCTGGCCGGGTGCCTTTGTACCTTATCAGAGTCTGTGGTCTTTGGGGGTTCTCTCGGGGTCTGCTGTGTCAGCTATCTGCGCAGAGCTGGGACAGCACACAGAGGGAACACACGCACGCAGCCGACTGAGATCAACATTGAACAGAGCAGAGCACCACACCAGTAGCCATCTGACAACAACAACTTTAACATCAGCTGATATATAGATCAATATTGATCATTTGATATCCTTTTAAAATATATTGTTCAGTTTTATTTCCTCCCTACCTAAAAGATTTTTTTCCAAAATCCTTGCTATGGCCATTGAGCCAACTAATTGGTCACCTGTCCAAGAATTTCCAATTTCTGAGTCATTCAGTGTACTTCACTCTTTCCTCCCCAAGTAGAAGGAGGAAGCTGCTACTAAGCTTCATCTTGAGAAAAGAAATCCCAAAGCTACGTACCAGAAATTGGCTTATTAAATTCAAATAGCATTGTGATGCTCGGAATTGTGAACAAAACTGGAACGGATACCTGTTTGTGAGAAAATGTTAAGTTCATGTTCAAAGAAAGTTTATGTAAATAAAGACCTCAGGATTTAGCTTAAACCAGAACAAACAAAACATTTATAACCAGTTCTGTCCTTCTTTTTTTTTCACTCTAGTAAGGCGTTAATTGTATCTGAATAAGCACTTTCTCTCTGTAGCAAATCCCTCTTCCATCTCTTTGATCCTGCAGGGAAGTGATAACACAAATATAGAATTAGGACTTCACTACAGATTCTTGCAGATAAATGATGGGCCAGAAAGGATAAAGATGTTCAAACACAAATACCATAAATAATTAGTAAAATGGCAAGAAAATTATGGGAAAAAAGTAAAACTAAGACATTTCTTTCAAGTGTTAAGTTTCCCAAACACAGAAATGAAGATGTCTCAGAACATTCTGATTTTAGCTATGTTAAAATGATGTAGTGATCATTCTTCTGAAACATTGCTGATGTTATCATTTACTGTAAATTTATATGGGCAAATATTAAAATGCTACATCTTAGTCCCCTGTAGTGGTAGATATTCTTTTGCACAGCAGATTGCATAACTTTAAAAAAAAAAAAAAAAGCTCGAGAATCGGTCCTGGACTGTTATGCAACTTTTCTGATTATTTTAGCTGAAGCTGTTGTACAACTCATTGTAAATGCACAAACCCCCCTGAAGATCTTCAGTACTATTTTTGCCTTTTAAAAAAAAAAATCCATGTGTCTTTTGACCCAAAGTGATTACAGAATTATTCGATTGCTCGCTCCAATGTGTTGTTTCAAATCTCCTACTCTGAAAAACCAGTGGTACTTTTCTTTTGACCATTCAGAAGTTTATGTTGTAGAATATGAGATGAGGGAGAACTGGGAGGGTTAATATGAGAAAGCAAATTGCTGTTTTGGGATGTACTGAGCTACAGTGTGAGCACGTGCAAGATTGGCCTTTTTTTTCCTCATTGGATGGAAGATGTATGGGGAGTTAAACCAAGAAAGGTTAGGGTTCAAATATTTAGTCTCATTATTATACTTTCGTGCTGTGTTTACTTTTTATGGCTCAGATCCTGCAATTCGATCTGTGTGGCATAAACATTCATCCAGGTGAACTCCATTGCAAAATCGGAGTCATGCTTTAATGTTTTGAATATTTGCTAAAACTGTCACTGTCTGTGAACCACTAACACTCACTTTAAAAAACAAGTAATAACAGTGGACACTAATGCAATCTGGGGTCCTACTCACCTGGATCTAGCGTGCTGCATGAGAGGGAATGGAATATATACAGGAGCTGTGGTATGATATGTCTTAGTAAACTGTGTTTTTGTGTGCATACTTCATATTTCTCATTCATTTTTTCTTTTACAAAAGATTCATTTGCATAGAGAATATCCCTTTCTGTTGACCTGTTTATCCTGCTTTGTTTCATTTTTACAAACACATGACGCAAACACATCTGTAAATGACTGTCTTTTTTCCTTGTTTTTTCTTGAATTTTCATCTTTGCCTTTCTTTTCATTTTCCTGCGCTCGTATTCATTTTACATAGCTGCCAAAATGGTGCAGAAAATTGCCTGTAAGTACCAGCTAGGACCTGATAAGATGCAATCCTGATTATTTTAATAGATTTAGAATGTAGACATCCTTGTTCCCACTCAACATTACTTTTGCCGTTAGA
This sequence comes from Chelydra serpentina, assembly GCA_037349315.1. Lineage (NCBI taxonomy): Eukaryota > Metazoa > Chordata > Testudines > Chelydridae > Chelydra > Chelydra serpentina. The sequence goes on along the minus strand of JBAIAC010000004.1, from coordinate 149,146,725 downwards.
ATAAAAGTATAAAGTAATAAAGACCTCAGACATCTGTGCTAAAGCTCATTCAAATGGAAAGATTATTCATTGGCAAAAAGTTAAAAGGATAGCCTCAAAAACAAGTGAACCCAGAGACTTTTATTCCTACTCTAGGAAATGCACATTATGACTTTGTGGTTGACACGGTTCAAACGACCTTATCCTGCAATGCACAGTTGAGCCATTTTAACCAACTGTAAGAATGCATGTGCAGTATCTCCAATTTACAGGGATCCCACTGTAACTGTATTTTGTGTCTTTACTCAGTGCCTTTCTGGGTAAATATTTTTAAATGGAGATATGCCTATCTCCCAGAACTGGAAGGACCTTGAAGGGTCATCGAGTCCAGTCCCCTACCTTTACTAGCAAGACCAAATACTGTCCCCTGACAGATTTTTTTGCCCCAGATCCCTAAATGGCCCCCTCAAGGATTGAACTCACAACCCTGGGTTTAGCAGGCCAATGCTCAAACCACTGAGCTATCCCTCCCCCATAACTGCATGGTTCTGGTGGTTTTATGAAGCATAAAGCCAAATGCTTGCTGTCTTCAACCACAAAACATATAATAATCCCCAGAAATGCATGGCCTGAAATGTCTTACTGCCTGGTACAATTAAAAATACAAATTTTAGAGATTTCAAATGTCCTGGCAGATCTCTAGTTTTAACATTTTAATTTAAAAACAAAAAATGATACTCTGTCTGGTTGCCAGGTTAACCTTCACAACGTAAAGAGAGGTCTTAATGGGATGTTAGCTTTGAAGCCTGATTATGGCCACTTACATGCTAAGTGACATAAATCCTTTAACTGCTAATCACTTTACCAGAAACATTTAGCCAAAGCTGTTATCCGGTGTGTCTATATATATATATAGTATGTGTATATATATAGTGTGTATATATATAGTGTGTATATATATATATATATATATCTTGCATTCTGATATTCAGGATTTTTTAAAGGACATGTACACAAATTGTGCTGTAAATTTGGAATATGCAGATAGGTGATAATTCTGTCATATATTCAAATTAGAGGTGGGCTCAAACCAAAAAACTTTAATCTGGCTCCTCCCCCCCAAACTTTGAGGAACTTTGGACCCACTTCAGAACGTTGCAGCTCAGGCCAATCTTTAATTCAATAATGTAAAACACTTACTATTGTCCTCAAGAATGTAGAAAAAATGTACTCCTGGGGGAATTCTGCATCACTGCACATGCGCAGAATTCATGTCCCCTGCAGATTTCTTTGCTTCCCCGCAGAAAAATGACTTCTGACAGGGAAGCAAAGGTGCTCAGAAGCGCCCCATGATAGACTTAGACCTTCAAAGGTGTGGCTGCTACTCAGTCAGCTTCCACCAGCTGTTCTCACTCCTCTTATTTTAGGAGCGGGGTAGCCACCCCGCTACACTGCTTCATGAACTGTTTCCTACTGACCTTTCTGGAGATGGTCAGTAGCCGATATAAATTGTGAGTTTGATTTTCCCAGCTCTCACTTGCTCTTCAGTTGTCGATGATTTAACACTGAGCATATGGCTGCATATATTTGTTGACTAATAACTAAAAATAAAGGGTCAAACCTAGTTACATTACTGTTAGGCAAGGGGGTTTGGGGATTTCCTCCAATGCTCCCCACTTCAATTCTCCATCCATTGTATTGTAGTTGAAATATATTACCGAAATAATTGAAACCAGAGTGATTATATTGCATTATTTTGACAAATAAAATATGCAGAATTTTGCAGAATTTTATAATATCGTGTGCAGAATTTTTGCAGAATTTTTAATTTTTTGGCACAGAATTCCCCCAGGAGTAGGTAAAAGTAACATTTTGCATTTCCTTGGGGGTAAGTGTAAGTAGTATAGGTCTCCCAAAATGCAATCTCCTTAGTTGTCTATAAAATACTACTTAGGAGCAACAATGACAGTTAAATGTTATAATCTAATAAATATTTTTGAAATACCCTCTTTGTTTTTGCAAAATCTAGGGCCAGAGCCAAGTAGAAGTAAAGATTTGAGAACAACTCTTCTCATTCTTTTCCTGTCTTCCTTTTTTGAAAGGAAATACCCACATGTTTTACAGATTCCCTGCAGATTTCTATTGTCTCTGTTAATTTACCATTATGAAATAGGTAGTGTAGATAAAAAAGTTTATATCCATATATTTACTGCATATTGCTGACACAGGCATGAAACTGACTGAAAACCTACATTTGTGTCCCGATTTCTAGAACCTTTTATATTCTAACATACAGTATTAGTCCAGTGGCTTCAGGTTTATACTCCTTTGAAATATACAGTGTCCAATACTGTATATTTTTCATAACATTGGGGTTACAGACATAAAATGTACCTTTTAATTAGATATCTTGAAAGTGCTAAAAATGTAGCACTAAACACAAGGGATCAAATCCTTAGCTGAAAGAAATCGTTGAAGCTCTGTTGAAATCAGTTGAGCTATGATAATCTATGATAGCTCAGGATTTTGCCATGGTTGCTGCATTATTTTAGATATCCCAGTGGTGTATTTAGCACAATCTAAGGTCTCTCTTTATCAGTAGATGACTTGAGAATAGCATAGGACAAATCTGCACATATCATTTTTCCTCACAGAAGCCCCATGTGCTTTTTTGGGTGCATAATACTCCTTAAAAGGACATTCTCTGTACACGTCTGTGTGAGGAGCACTTGGCTACATTTATGTTTGAATGTAGTTTTCAAATATGGAGAGAGAGTGTCACCTTCTGTTGACTAGTGGGGACTGTACAGTTTGAAATGCTTCAGAAAAGCCGTAGCTCCTATCAGGATCTAGAACTGTACTCAAGGAAATGGTTAGTTTCATGGTACAGGAAAGGAAAAGTGCCTCATCCCAGTTTCCTCCCACTGAATGCTGATTTTCAGATGCCCCAAAAGGTACAGCCTCCACATCTTTTTTTATTCAGTGCAATCCCAGACACTTGGTCAGTTGAAGAAAGGGAACCCAGTTGATCTCTTAATATGAAGACTATGGAAACCAAATTTTGTGGCCCAAATAACTTCAAGTAAAAAGACTCCTCAATGCTGCTCTGTGCTTTATAGCACTGGAGTGCTGGGCTGCATCTATTGGTACACTAGAGAACTGAACCATTGCTAATTGAACTGGTGGGATAACACCAGGGTAGGTACTAACAATGCAGTGTAACCACACTGGCCGTATTGTTTTGGGAGTAGTTTTGTCCCATTTCCATATTGCACTGTGCGATGACATTTCATTTGCACTGCCTCCTGGGCACCTATCCCACAGTTCCTAGAAGCAATGGCTTGTGGGAGATTTCAGTTGATCTTCTGGTATCCCTATGGAATAGTGAGAAGAAAGTTTAAACTCCCATCATTCATTCTCACCACAGAACCAAGGCAGCAGGCCCCCCCTTCAGGGAGGAGGGGGGGCGCAAGTCACCCATAGCACAAGCCTCCTGCAACCCTGCTCCATTTGGAAGCCCAGAACATGTGCAGTGCCAGCCTTGGAGGAGCGTGGCAGGAGCACCCACAAAATATGATTCCAAAGGCCATATATAATAACCTGGTCTCAATTTAGGGCAGATTCCCGACACAGCTCCCAGAAGAGATGGAGGTGGTGAAACTGGTGCAGCTATTCTTGGTGGGCTTGAATTGCACCAGTAGAATTTGAAATTAGAAGTCAGTCTCAGATGGACCATAAGATGTTAGAAGAGCATTGTAGTGAAAGAGAAGTTAGAAAGTAATAGAATTACTGTCCGCAGTAAGTATTTATTAAAGTAAAAGGAAGTGAAACTCGAAGACTGATGCTGAGTAGTAATTGATATTACAGAAATTGTCCGAAAACAGCTGATACTTGAAAACACATCCTATCGTGCTTCCAGTATCGATGTCTGGATAGATGCCAAACAGCTTGTATTGGTGAACTGGGTATTTTTTCATTCATGAACTGGCACTCTTTCCATGTTTGTACTGGTTCTTACTTCTATTTTTTGTAATCCTCATGCTCTATCCCATGTCTGTTTTACCCTTCCCACAAATTAGATAAGTGTCCTGATGTGTCTTGAGTAACCTCTGTTGATGAATTGTGATTTTGTGTAAAGTTACAAGGGTGAAGCAAGTTACAGTTTCTTCTTTGTAACATGCATGGAATTTGACATTATGTAGGGGGCATAAGTCATTCATGAATCCTTAGATTAGGTTTTATTTTTGCTGTTTCCTTCTCTGTAACCAACAAACAGAAAACTGAACAAAAGAATCTAATTTCTCTCTCTTGCTTTCTTTTCCAATCGTGCAGGATGAATCTCTTCAGCGCCTGCAAAAGGAATCTGAAATCTTACAGAGAACATATGCACACTACTTTGATCTAACAATTATCAACAATGAAATTGATGAAACAATCAGGCATCTGGAGGAAGCCATTGAGCTTGTTTGTACAGCATCACAGTGGGTTCCAGTCTCCTGGGTCTATTAGGCCTTTCACCAGATAACTGAAGAATTTTATCAATACTGGGAACCACCTCATACATGGAAAACCTCTTTGTTATTGACCTTGTGTCAACAGATCTTGGCCCCTAGAGACTACCTAGATGTAGTGTGACCTAAATTTATAATTATTGTCATGTCCTAATAGATAGGAGGAGAAAAAAAATTAAACACTAATTTAAAGAGACAGTATCTTTTTTTAATCCGTTCTCCTAAACTTTAATAAAATGTATGTTTCAATATATGTATTATTCAGTCCTTTGGAATGTTATATTTTTGGAAATCATAGCTTTTTATTTCAAAGGCCCCTAAAAACTGCACAAAATAGATGCTGCTTTCTATAATCTATTTTAATAATAATAATAATATGATTCTGTTACCTTAACTTGGGGGTGGAACACTACATTCTATTTAGAGTCTGATTTTATGGATTGGGATATCTTGCTTTCCTTTATTTATTTGAAATAATTAGTCTAGTGATTACAAAAGAAATTCATAAATTTTAAAGGCCTTTCTTTGCTTTTTTATTTTTTTTAGAATAGTACTTTTATGTAACATCCAGATAATGTGATACTGTCTCTTTGAAGAACTCTGTAAACCTTTTAGAGATTTGAAATTGGGTCTTGACTCTTAATGCATGTGGACAGTCGCAAGCGTTCATGCCGTTGGTGTATCTGTGTTGAAAAAAAACCTGTAATCTACAGCAAAATACATTCCGTTCATGGGAAAACGTACCCAAGGGAATAAAATAAAATATTATGACTAAGTTGTAAACCTATGCACATCCCTTGCATTTTGGGCAACTTTATAAAAAAAACCTGATTTTTATTAATAATAATCATGTAGTGAAACGTGTTTGTAATTTTGTCTCAATTTAATTTGTTGTAAGGTGGGCGGGGGAAATTACTGGTTTCACCATTTCAGATCTGTGTTGTCTGAGAGTATTAACGTTTTAATTAAGTTTAAGCAAAGAAATGCTGATTTTTAATATGTATGTAATTGTTTAAAAAATGCACACATTTTAAGAGAAAATACTGTGCAATGAAGAAACCAGTTTAGGCAATGCGATAAACTGGCTTTTCCAAAAGACTCATCTACAACAGCCCTGTAAATTCCTTAAAAATGGTAACTGACTCTACAGTCTGACCAATTTTTTTTATTTTAAATATACTTCCTTTTATGTGTTCAACAATTAAATGCCTTTGGGTCCTTCATTTCATCACAGATTTCTTCAAGTAGTTCTGAAAACAGTCAGCTCACTCTTAGATTTTAAGAAACCTTTCTTGACCATGCTTAAGTTAATCAAAGGCTCTGATGTGAATACAAGTCTATCATGGGGCGCTTCTGAGCACATAAACTTCATAAACACAGCTTGACCAATTTATGAACTAGAGCAAAGCCCAAGAAAGCAAATTCAGCCATGTATTCACTTCAGAGCTCTGTGGTTTCTGTTTCCTCATCTCATGCCCCTTGGCACGGGTGGTTTACATTCCTCTTAAAGCAGCTGAGCTAAATTAAGCATCATCACCGCAATTCATGACATCATAATCTATCTGGTCACAGGTGACAGACATATGATGATCCAGAGTCTTTCTCCTAAGAACTCAGTTGTCTGTTTTATTGTATAACATGAACTTTAGCTTGTGTGTTAAATTATAACATGAAACTGTTATCCTCAAAGTTAAAATGTGATTGACCTGCAGATTGTTTCAACTGGTTGGGAACACTGCATATAGTCAAGGTATGTTCTCACTGTAAAACCTTTTCTCAAGAGACTAAAAGCTTTTAAAGCACATAGGTTGATACTGTCCTTCCTCCTGCCCCCTGCAGCACAGACCATGCTGATTCTGCTCTCTTTTCTCCTTATAAAGTCCTTAGGCTACATCCACACTACCCGCCCGATTCGGCGGGTAGCGATCGATGTTCTGGAATCGATTTATCGCATCTCGTCTAGACACGATAAATCGATCCCAGAAGCGCTCCCCGTCGACACCGGAACTCCAGCTCCGCGCAAGGAGTAAGCGGAGTCGACGGGGGAGCCTGCCTGCTGGCGTGTGGACCGCGGCAAGTACTTTTAAAAAGTCGATCTAAGATATTTGACTTCAGCTACGTTATTCACGTAGCTGAAGTTGCGTATCTTAGATCGACCCGACCCGCCCCCGTAGTGTGGACCAGGCCTTAGGGTCCATCAACACTTCAGATACAGCTAGATCAGCCGGGTTGCAACATGGCTATTCTGTGAACCAGTCACAACACAGTTCCAGTCTGTGGTGTAGATGGAACCTTAATCCAAGTCTTTACCCCGGTTACAGGACCCATCTACAATACACACTAGAATTGTGTTATGACCAGGTCGCAGAACAAATGTCTTGTAATTGAGTCCTTTGACTTAGTTATATTTGTAATGTTTGTATACATCCAGATAATCTGCTAACAAAAAGGTTCTTATGGACCTTCACCTATGTAGCCCCAACAAAAGTGTGACATCAAGTGTTTAACAAGGGATAGCAAAAAATGTATTAAATTGTTGGAAGTTGTTCATCCGCTCTGGCCTTAGCATTGCCAGAATGTTTAAAAAATAGACTGTAATCCTGGTAGTAAGTGAAAATCCAGAAACAATTGTCAGCATCCGCTAGTGCTGTACCACTGTAATTACGGTTGCATTTGAGCAGGCATTCTTGCAGATCAGCTCTTCATATAATGGCACTAGCCACAGCTCAGCTCAGTGCTAGGTCAGTACACAGACTACCTATTTTCTTGATAAAGCACAAAGATGAGCAGACTAAACAAAATGCAGCAAGGAAGAATTCCTGTTCTTAGAAACAGTCTTCTTCTGTGGTAAGCATCTATATCTCTGACTTCATTGACACCTTCTTTATCTTAAATGTTTGTAAAGCTAAGCAGGTATTTGTAAGGTAACTTGGATGCTATTTAGGCCATAATCCACCAGAAAGAAAATTTGACTATGCAGGACATTCTGATTCTGTCAATTTGAATTACTTGGAGATTCTGTACAACCAACCTCCTAGAAAGCGAAGTCTACTACCTTACATATTATTAATAAGCAGTGATTTAATGTAATTGACTTGTGAGAAGGAAGAAAGTGGAGTGTCTCATTTAGGCTATGCTATACAGTAGTCTCTGTCTCTGTAAACAGATCTTTGGATAGATTTGTTTCTTGATGCAATATGTCCAAGATAAGCCTACCTTTAAGGAATTCTAGGCCAGATCTAGATGCCTTCTCTGCTCCATTTATGCCACTCACATGGCAGAAAGAGCAGAAAGCTGCCATAGCTCCCCAGCTGAGGGTTTCCCTGGTATGGGGAAGAGTAACAGGTATAGAACTAGTGGGTATGGGGATACAGCTCATTGTGTTTCAGCTGTCCCCAGCTGGAGGATGGCCTCTTACATTATGTCTACACTGGCCGGGGCGGGGGGGGAGGAACTGCAGCAGTGAGTCTCAGAGTCTGAGTGTACAGACTTAGGCTCACACTACGACACTAAAAATAGCCAAGTAAACTTGCCCGCTTGAGCTCTTAAACTCTGGGAGGCAGTGGATTCAGAGCATGAAGATGCTACTACCTTACGTAGTTATCCTTACATAGAAAGAAATCCACCCCTTCCCCCAGTTTGAGTCCCAGTCCTAGCGGGAATGTCTATGTGGCTATTTTTAGGGCTGTAGCATGAGCCCAAGTCTGTAGACCTGGGCTCTGAATCTCACTGCCCCGTGGGTTTTTTTGCAGAGTAGACATACACTTACGGGCTGTAGCCAACCAACATAACTTAAAGCAGACATTAGGCTGCTCTAACTTATGTTGGGACTGACTCAGAAGTGGCCCTGGAATAAGAGAGTTGTACCAGTCTACCTTTGGCTCTGAGTCTTTATAATTTTTTAAGTCGCTTGTGCACTGGGGCTCTTAGCATCAAACGGTTTATTAAGTAAATTTGGTCCTTCCGGTATGCTGCATCTTCCATCTACCTCATTCCTGTGGAGTTAGAAATTGTAGGATTTTCTATTAAATGTTCTTTTAACATGTTTCCATTTCCTTCATAAAAAGAACCCTCATTATTTTATATTTCAGGGTGATAAGATTCTAGAATTGTAGCAGTAGCCAGTTAGGAAGTTGTGGCAACTATACGCATGCAGCTTTTTAATAGCAGAAGGACGTCTCCTTTTCCCTTCCCTTCTAGATTTAATCCTTGGACATTGGGTGGATTTTTTGGTCAAGAAAGATGTGTTGCCATGTTCTCTTAACTTCAGAGATCAGTTGCTACCGTGCACATTTAGCAATATGTTTTAACCTAGGAGATTTAAAAGATTTGCTCCATTTTAATGCTTCTCAGATATGTTTTGTCATTATTAAAAATGAAAGGTGTGTCCTCTAAATTTCACCTTAAATATGGCTACTAAAAATCACAATAAGAAAAATACGTATGCAGGCTGTAACTTATTTATTTTTCATTCTTTGTTCAAAGAAAACTAAAATCACCTTACTGGAAGCTGAATATTGGGAAACGTTGCTGAACATAAAGTGGACCTTTCAAAATGTAGATAAAAATATCCAGTCCAAGCACTTTGTGGTCTTGTTCTACTCTACTAAGATTAGGCCTAGCTGCTCTTATTTAAGGCTCTTATTTAAGAATCTAAGCAGTAACATGTTTGATGTACAAGCTTTTCTAGAGAACGCAGGAAACCAACTAAGCCTTTCTAATGAATTCTAGATGAATTAGAAGTCAAATATACTGCAACTGCTGCTCACAGAATATTTTCTTAGGTCCAGTCAAGCGGGTATAATGGGTCTGGTATGTGTGCAATTCTGCAGTGTGGAGTCGGTAGTAGGCTTGGCTAATGTGGGACTGCATGTGTGTGAGCCAGGATATGGGGACACATGCAGTGTAGACATACCCTGAGGGTTGCTTCACATAAGAGCATCCAGACACCAAAGTGGTGGGCACATTAGATTAACTAAGGGAGAGCCTATTTTTCCCAATGTTATATAGAAATATTCCAAGCAGGTTACAAACACAATTCTTACCATTTTTCCTTCTGGCCTTCAATTAAGTACTATTCGTGCACCCAGCAACAATTTTTGCTTTCTGTTCTTAAAAGAATTGGATACAGCCATCTATTCCAATCCTTTGTAAGAGGGGGTTAGAGTGCTGAGACAAGGAAAGAAGCTTTTAACCTCTGATGACCTAGCCTTGGTGTCAAAAGGCTTTTCTAGCTCATTTCCCAAGCCTGTACATTACAGAGAATTTTAGTTCTTACCGTGGAAAGATGTTTCTTTTAGCAGTAACCTCAGCCAGGCATGCTGGGGAGTTACCAGCATTAATCGCATATAGCCTTTTCTTGGTTTTATGAAATGTAGTTTTCTTAATCCTCTACTTCTAGAAAGAAATAAGATTTTTTTCCTGTGCCATATCTATTACCGGCCACTGATATAGGGAAACCAATGCCATGGCAGTAAGGGTCTGTATTTCAGCGGTGCTGATATAGGTACTGGAACAAGGAGTGCTGCCGCACCCCCTGGCTTGAAGTGGTTTCCATCATATTCAGGGTTTACAGTTTGGTTCAAAGGGACTCAGCACCCCCACTATACAAATTGTTCTAGGACCCCTGAGTGCTGAGCTGCCACAATTCCAACAGCAGTCACTGGGAGCTGTGGGTGCTCAGCACCTCTGAATGGCTTGCCCCAAAGTGTGATGTCCCCTTTCCTTAAAGTTCTCTGTTGTGGAGATGAGATAGAATGAAAAGTGTTTTGTCAGAAGAGATCCACCAGAAATATGCTAGGTGAGCCCAGAGGGTGTATTCACGTTGAACCAGCGGTTAGTATTGGTCAAGAGATTGATCGAGGTGCATCTTCTCATGGAACATTGTCATAATGGTTTGTGTTTGGTAGTAGTAAAGTTAACATAGAATCATAGAATATCAGGGTTGGAAGGGACCTTAGGAAGTCATCTAGTCCAACCCCCTGCTCAAAGCAGGACCAAGCCCCAATTTTTGCCCCATATCCCTAAATGGCCCCCTCAAGGATTGAACTCACAACCCTGGGTTTAGCAGGCCAATGCTCAAACCACTGAGCTATCCCTCCCTCCCTGGCAAGTAACCATCACGAATTTTCTCACTGTTGCAGAGGAAATAAGCCAAAGGAAATGAAGGAGCTGGTTTGTGTTTAAGTGTAACTCACCTTTAACTTCAGACTGAAGGAGCCTTCACTTTTACTGCTTTTAATTAAATAGTCTAGGATACTGAGGTGAGAGTCTCGTAAGCAGGAGGGGAAGACATGGTCTCTGTGCGGCAGGAGCTACGTTGGGTATGTCTACACTGAAAAAAAAGGTGTGTTCTTAAGTGAGCTAAACCGTGTTAACTAACTCAGGTTAAAATAGTGAAAATGCAGCAACTCAGCTGTTAACTCCGGTTAGCAGGTCAAGTTAAAGCTTACAGGGGAAACAGGTTGAACCTGAGCTGTTAACCCAAGCTAAAAGCTGAGTTGCTGTGTCTTCACTGCTATTTTAATACATTAGCCACCACAGGTTAGCTAACCCAAATTAAGAACGTGCCTTTTTTTTGCAGTGTAGATGCACCCTTAGAACCAGAGGTGCCACCACAGGGAGTGCCCACACTTTTTTAAAAGATACACAATTTGAGGGATTTGTGGTTTAAATTATCTTCTGAAAGGTCACCCGTGACCAGGACAGCTGTGGATTGTTTTTTGGTGTGGGAGGGGAAAGGTTGACATGCTAAAGTAGCACAATTACCTTGTGCTAATCCCAGGACATCCTGTTTGTTTAATTGTGGTGTGGAAACATCACAATTGCAAACCTGATTCTAGGATTTGTTTTTCATAAAATGTTGCCATCCTTTTTCCTCCTCTATTACTGCCTTTTTATAAAAACTGGTTTTGGAAGTATTGTCTCCATGATAAGAGGGAGAGTTGGGGATATTGTAAATTGCACCATATCCAATTTAAGTAGTAGAGCAGTGTATTAGTGTGCAATGACACTGGTGTTTGGAGGTTTACCACCAGAACTATGGAGGATTTTAAAAGCTTCAGTTTCTTTGTAAACCTCCTGCTTTCTCCTAAATGTGTATCTATTGATGTGCCTTTGGAACACCTGAGCTCATGGCTGTTCCTCTGCCCGCTTGCCAGAATAAGTATAAAACTGATGTAAGGACTAAGTGTCTGAAGCATAAGTAAATGAGTCAATTAAGCACTCCTTGAAGTTATCCGTTGCATGGAGGGGATTAGAGAAACTCCATGTTATTTATAGACTGAACATAGGATTCTGTATTGTTGGAAACCTTAGAAATGGATTTTGTCATTTCAGAGTTGGAGAAAATAATCCATAAATACAGTGTATAAAAGACAGAAAGGACATTTGTCTAATCAGCTGGCTCACAGATAGATCAGTTATGAGAGGATCCCTAAAATAGTATGAAAATAAGTTGGTTTTTTTGCGCTTTCCACTACAGATGTAAACCGGTGTCTAATTCAAGCACACTGGGTGTTTCCTAGGACTCACCTGAAGGAAGAGGGGAGAAATATCTTCCTCATTGTCTCTCCCACTGCCAAAAAATAGTTCATTGTTGTTCATTAGAACAACACTGCTGTCGAAGAGTGTCTGTCACACTGTTAGTGCTGAGTTCTGTTTCTGGAGGGTTTTAATACCTCTGCCAAATCATAACTTGATGTGACAATTTAGGGGTTCCTCTGTTCTAGAGCAGTTAATTTTATTTTTACAATATGTAAACTAATGTCGCCTTAATTATGTTGATTTCTGAAGTGTTTCAACTCTCCTGTACATTATCATGATGCCACAGAGTGAACTCTATGACTCTCTTTTTAATGTTTTTGCAGACACCTAAGGCAGCCTGGTCTTAACCCACTGAAGCCAATGGAAAGACTCCCATTGTCTTCAATAGACTTTGGATCAGACCCTTAATCTTGTGTTCGTACTGGTGCCTATTCACATTTTTATTTACTTATTTTTCTGATTGCTCAGGCAGTTAGTTTGAAAAATGGCTTCTGCAGAAATGCAGTAATTCACCTTCCATTGTTTTTTGTTCCAGCTGTGCATTCCATTTTTGCCATAGTTTGAGTGCTGTACAATTCTTGATATTGCATGGAATTTGCGTACTTAGATTTACCTCAGTAAGGATCTTTCAGAATTGTCAAGTGGATCAAATCCTTCTCGCCAGATACACATAAGCTGCTGTGGGACTCCAGATGTGAGTCAGGCCTGACGGGTTTACTGCATGGCATCACTACTTATTTCTCAGAAATGCTTCCAGTTCCACGCACAGGGCCAGGTAAGCAGACAGAACTTCAGAGTCTTAATGCGTGGATGAGATGATGGTGTAGAGAGGGGTTTAGATTTATTAGGAACTGGGGAAACTTTTGGGATGGGCGGAGCCTATACAGGAAGGATGGGCTCCACCTAAACCAAAGTGGAACCAGACTGCTGGCACTTAACATTAAAAAGGTTGTAGAGCAGATTTTAAACTAAGAGATGGGGGAAAGCCGATTGCTGCAGAGAAGCCCATGCATCGGACAGAGACTTCTCTTACAGGAGGGTCTACTAATAGAGATTCTCTAGGTTTTAGTCAGGAGGAGAGGGTGGAAAAGGATAAAGGAGGGGCCAGATCAGATGAGAAACTTTCACATAAAAAAGAATCTCACACATCTGAAAAAGGCAGACAATTAAACAGTGACCAGTTTTTAAAGTGCTTGTACACAAATGCCAGAAATATAAATAATAAAATGGGTGAACTAGAGTGCCTCGTGTTAAAGGAGGATATTGACATAATAGGCATCACAGAAACCTGGTGGAGTGAGGACAATCAATGGGACACAATCATTCCGGGGTATAAAATATATCGGAAGGACAGAACAGGTCGTGTGGGGGTGGGAATGGCACTATATGTGAAAGAAAATGTAGAATCAAATGAAGTAAAAATCTTAAATGAAACCACATGTTCCATAGAATCTCTATGGATAGTAATTCCATGCTCTAATAAGAACATAACAATAGGGATCTATTATCAACCACCTGATCAGGACACTGATAGTGATGATGAAATGCTAAGGGAGATTAGAGAGGCTATCAAAATAAAGAACTCAATAATAGTGGGAGCTTGACTGGGTACATGTCACCTCAGGACATAGTGTGGGGACAAAATTCCTCGATACTTTAAATGACGGCTTCTTGGAGCAGCTGGTACAGGAACCTACAAGGGGAGAGTCAACACTTGATTTAGTACTGAGTGGAGCGCAGGATCTGGTCCAAGCGATAACTATAACAGGACCGCTTGGAAATAGTGACCATAATATAATAACATTTAACATTCCTGTGGTGCTAAGAACACATCAACAGCCCAACACAGTGGCATTTAATTTCAAAAAGGGCAACTATGCAAAAATGAGGGGGTTAGTTAAGCAGAAATTAAAAGGTAAAGTGACTAAAGTGAAATCCCTGCAAGCTGCATGGACACTCTTCAAAGACACCATAATAGAGGCCCAACTTAAATGTATACCCCTAATTAAAAAACAAAGTCAAAGAACTAAAAAAGAGCCACCGTGGCTTAACAACCATGTAAAAGAAGCAATGAAAGATAAAAAGGCATCTTATAAAAAGTGGAAGTCAAATCCTAGTGAGGTAACTAGAGAAGAGCATAAACACTGCCAAATTAAGTGTAAAAATGTAATAAGAAAAGCCAAAATGGAGTTTGAAGAACAGCTAGTGAAAAACTCAAAAGCTAATAACAAAACATTTTTTAAATACGTCAGAAGCAGGAAGCCTGCTAAACAACCAGTGGGGCCCCTGGATGATAGAGATAGAAAAGGAGCACTGCGGAGAAACTAAACGAATTCTTTGCTTCAGTCTTCACGGCTGAGGATGTTAGGGAGATTCCCCAACCTGAGCCATCTTTTGTAGGTGACAAATCTGAGGAATTGTCACAGATTGAAGTGTCAGTAGAGGAGGTTTTGGAACTAATTGATAAACTTAACTGTAACAAGTCACCGGGACCAGATGGCATTCACCCAAGAGTTCTGAAAGAACTCAAATGTGAAATTGCGGAACTATTAACTAGGGTTTGTAACCTGTCCTTTAAATCAGCTTCTGTACCCAATGACTGGAAGATAGCTAATGTAACGCCAATATTTAAAAAGGGCTCTAGAGGTGATCCCGGCAATTACAGACCAGTAAGTCTAACGTCCGTACAGGGCAAATTAGTTGAAACAATAGTAAAGAATAAAATTGTCAGGCACATAGAAGAACATAAATTGTTGGGCAAAAGTCAACATGGTTTCTGTAAAGGGAAATCATGCCTTACTAATCTATTAGAGTTCTTTGAAGGGGCCAACAAACATGTGGACAAGGGTGATCCAGTAGACATAGTGTACTTAGATTTCCAGAAAGCCTTTGACAAAGTCCCTCACCAAAGGCTCTTGCGTAAATTAAGTTGCCATGGGATAAGAGGAAAGATCCTTTCATGGATTGAGAACTGGTTAAAAAACAGGGAACAAAGGGTAGGAATAAATGGTAAATTTTCACAATGGAGAGGGGTAACTAGTGGTGTTCCCCAAGGGTCAGTCCTAGGACCAATCCTATTCAACTTATTCATAAATGATTTGGAAGAAGGGGTAAACAGTGAGGTGGCAAAGTTTGCAGATGATACTAAGCTACTCAAGATAGTTAAGACCAAAGCAGACTGTGAAGAACTACAAAAAGATCTCACAAAACTAAATGATTGGGCAATAAAATGGCAAATGAAATTTAATGTGAATAAATGTAAAGTAATGCACATTGGAAAAAATAACCCCAACTATACATACAATATGATGGGGGCTAATTTAGCTACAACTAATCAGGAAAAAGATCTTGGAGTCATCGTGGATAGTTCTCTAAAGACGTCCATGCAGTGTGCAGCGGCAGTCAAAAAAGCAAACGGGATGTTAGGAATCATTAAAAAAGGGATAGAGAATAAGACGGAGAATATCTTACTGCCCTTATACAAATCTATGGTGCGCCCACATCTTGAATACTGCGTACAATTGTGGTCTCCTCATCTCAGAAAGGATATACTGGCATTAGAAAAGGTTCAGAGAAGGGCAACTAAAATGATTAGGGGTCTGGAACGGGTCCCATATGAGGAGAGATTAAAGAGGCTAGGACTTTTTAGCTTGGAAAAGAGGAGACTAAGGGGGGATATGATAGAGGTATATAAAATTATGAGTGGTGTGGAGGAAGTGAATAAGGAAAAGTTATTTACTTGTTCTCATAATAAAAGAACTAGGGGCCACCCAATGAAATTAGTGGGCAGCAGGTTTAAAACAAATAAAAGGAAGTTCTTCTTCACACAGCGCACAGTCAACCTGTGGAACTCCTTGCCTGAGGAGGCTATGATGGCTAGGACTATAACAGGGTTTAAAAGAGAACTGGATAAATTCATGGAGGTTAAGTCCATTAATGGCTATTAGCCAGAATGGGTAAGGAATGGTGTCCTTAGCCTCTGTTTGTCAGAGGGGGGTGATGGATGGCGGGAGAGAGATCACTTGATCATTACCTGTTGGGTCCAGTCACTCCGGGTCACCTGGCATTGGCCACTGTTGGTGGACAGAATACTGGGCTGGATGGACCTTTGGTCTGACCCAGTATGGCCTTTCTTACGTTCTTATGAGTTTTGCATGGTAATAAATGAAGATATTCCATATGCCACCATGCATTCTATTCTTGCTGCTGAGAATCCCAGCAAATGAAGCCAAGTGTACTAGTTGTGATTTGTTATATGTCAAAATCATGCTTAGCTCTGTTCAAGACACAGAAGAATTTAAGTCCCTACCCCAAGGAAATTACAATCTTATGTCCAACTTCTGAAAATCCAGGTTCATGTGAGCAGTCCTATTGAAGGAACTACTTGCATAAGTAAAGACTATTAACGCAGGTAAGGATTTTCAGGATCTGGCCCGAAATATGTAATAATAGGTAGAATATTGTGTAATGGCCTTGCAAAAATGTGAAGCTATAACTTCAACAAAAAAAACTTAGTTAAAATAAAATTAAGCATCTGCCAAGTAAGGCACAACCTCGGTGATTATAGTTGTGTTCTGTGACTCAGCCCAGAGAGCCAGGCAGTGTTTAGGCTGCAGCTTTAACTCTGAATTTCCTTTCCTTTAATGGTTCGACAGTCCCTGAACCTTATGTAAACAGTCTGCAGCGTCCAGTGGAGATGTCTGACGTTCACTCCCCGCCAGAGTTGGGCTGATAAAGTGTGCCTGCAAAGTAGAGAGGATATGTTGGTATTAATCCAACCAACAGAAAAGTGGGCTGCCTGTGGAGAACAGAAAGTATGCAGTGGTTCTGCTGACAGGGAACTGGTCCAGAGACCTGGACTCTGTTCTTGGCTCTTCCACTGACCTGCTGTGATGAACCTGGGTAAGTCACGTCACCCCTCTGTGCCGCTGTTTCCTCTCCCATCTATTGTCTGTCTTGTCTATTTAGATTTAAGCTATTTGGGTCAGGGTCTGTCCCTCACTGTGTATTTGTACACCACCTAGCACAGTGGGGTTCTGATCTCAATTGGGACCTGCTGCCGAAGACCCGGAACGCTGCCAGGTGAGTAAAAATTAAAAAGGCACTTAATTAATTAAAAGGCCCCCGAAATTACTTTGCCCCAGGCCCCTTGAATCCTCTGGGCAGCCCTGGCTACCAGAATACAAATAATACTTCTGCTGCTTAAAATTGCCCGCTCAGCTGAATGACCCTGAAAATGGGCCTCTGGGTGAAATTCTGAAGGGGGGCAAGGGGGTGTGAGTTAGGGATTATTATGTATTATTTCTGTAACAGTAACATCTCGAGGCTCTGATCAGGATTGAATTAGGTGCTGCACAAACACAGGGGAAGACATAGTCCCTGCCCGGAAGAGCTAATAGTCTAAAGTGTGGAACATCCCACCAGTGTGCTCGCAGTAATTGGTTTGTGTCTCAGTTTGAATTGATGTAAATTTTAAGGGTTTTTTAAACAAATTTGCCTTCCTCATGTTGTAACAATGACTTCAGAGTTTTTCTTTCTAGTATTGCTTGTGTTCTCTTTTCAGTCTTGTCTTCATATTAACTGCATATCCTCCTTCCAATACATTGGTTACTCATGAAAGGTTTCTGACAAAACCTAGGCCCCATTTTAGTGCCTGTGGAAATGATTTTTTCATCACAAAAAAGCAAAGCTCTGCACATGCTGTCTTGGAAACAACCCATTGGCTTTTGTTTGATTTTCGCCCATGAATATCAAAATGCTTGCTGCTGTAACGTCACATCTTGCAACATTCGTTTTTAAAGCTTAGTGTGCTAGTGTTAGTGGGACGTAAAAGCATCTAAAGCCTTGTATCAGCTATGCTTTTACTGCTTAAAACAGAAACAAAAAATAGAAGGGGGCCATCTACTGAAATCATTTTGGTCGTATCATATCCGAACTGAGCGCTTAATTGCTATTTATGTAATGGTGCCCAGAGGTCTTGATCCAGGATCAGGGCTATGTTGACCAGTTCAATCACAATGGTACATGTGGTCTTTGTCCAAAAGAGTTTATACCATGTAAGATTAATACCTAATTTCTGAAAGACACTTTTTCAAAAGGCCGACCTATTAAACCCCCCAAATTGTGGTTGATAATGAAAATGTCAACTCATCTAGACTATAACATGGCAGTCAGTACTGAGCTGCATACTATTACGTGGGCAAGTATCTGTGGTGTCCTACTGCGTGTTATCAGCACTCTAGTGATCAGTCAGATGTAAGCCAAGAGGTCAGACATAATGGAGTGGTCATTTTTAGGCTATTCAGGAGTAGTAGTAAAGTGTGTAAGGTAAAGCAGAAATGAATCAATTAAAATACCAAAAGAAAAGAAAACCCTAGTATTTTAAACTATCGGGTACACCAAGAATAATAAGCATGGAGAATGCCCGTAAACCTGAAAGGTAAGGCAAAGCCTAGTAAAGAGTATTTTTGCTGTTTGGTCCTTACCCTGAGGCCTGGGTGTTTGGAGTGAAATTCTCACCTCTGTCAGAGGACCTGCAATGCATTAAGCATTCAAGATAAAGTTTCAGTGGGATTTAAGAGCTACATGGAGGGAAATTTCAGTCCCCAGTGAGAGACCATGAAAACAAATTACAGCCATCACCACTGACTGGTGCAAAGTACTTGCTGAATTTTTCCGGAAACAGGATTTTTAAAGCGGTTGAAGGGGTTTAAGTAATGCCCTCTTACATCTCCTCCTCTACATGACGTTGGGCTGTAAATACAAGTTTTGTGTCTCTTCCTTCTTTTAAGGCAAAGAGTTTCTCAAAGTGGGGCTTGAGAATTTGCATGCAAGTCTGATTTCATTATTATTTGTTTAAAACTTTTCCTTTTAGGAATGTTCCAGTTATTGCAATATGTCTTTATGGCTGGCATTGGAGCTCAGTGTCAACTCTTTAATAAGAGTTACATGCACCAAATAACTATAATTGCTACAGACAAGAAGAAAACCCGGGCTAGGAACAGGCATTGGTCTGCTGCGTTGTTTACCTCCTCAGAGAGAATTTGAAGGACGTTAGCCATTTAGATTGGATACAAATACTTCAGTACAGTTAGTTAGCTGATTAGATTTAGCTACATATTGCAGCACAGGTCCTCATTTATAAACAAGAGGTTAACTGCACAGCTTAGGAAGTGAAAAGCCAAGGTGGCTTTTGTGCTCCCCTGGTCCTGGGGTTGACATGCGCCAAGCTGGTCCTCTTATGTAAGTCTCCTGAAAGCTTCTGGAAGTTACAATGACATGGGCAGATGTCATAGAAATCTGGGGTCAAAGGCTGGTGTTCATAATCAATGCAGTTCCTCTTTTCTACCCTACTCGGCTCCTTCTCTCGCATAGTTTAATAACTGCTACTATTAAAGACAAAGAGGAACATCAGCAAAGAAGTATATACTAGTATTTATTCACTTATTAAACTGAATTGCGACTTGTGCTGCCAAAAACCTTGCAGGAGCCTGCATACCTCACTGTGAGAGTCTGATGCTTTTCAGCTGACATCGGTGTAAACACCTAGGCTACTTTAAGGACAGCAATACACCTTGACTATGTGCAACAAGGAAGAGGAACATCTGGACTTAGTGAAGGCCTTGAAAGGATCCCCTAGGAGAAGTTTTCTCCAGAAATGTACAGAATAAAGTAGAGCTGGGCTTGATCCCAAGCCCCATATTGATGTTGGACGTATCTGAAATCCAGAGCCAGATTTTGCGAATGGCATCTATCATTATAGTGGCCCAAGCCAACATCCCAGATCTCATCAACACCCAACATTGGGGTCGTTTGCCATCTAGGCAGGGGTGCTGGACCAATTTTTATAGTGGGGGTGCTGAGAATCATTGAACTGAACTGCAAACCCTATATATGATGGAAACCACTTCAAGCCAGCGGGTACAGCAGCACCTATGCATCTAGAGCCAAATTTTGCAGCTTTAGCATATCCCTAGAACAAAGTCAAACTATTCAAACCAAAGACAAGACTCCATTTTAATTTGCCTCCTACTCAACAGAAGTTATCATTTGAAAAACAGTTTTACTGTTACTAGATGCCTCTGCGTAATACTCTGTATGTTAAGATATAGGGCCTAAGAAAGAAGTTTGGTGAAAGGTAAATAAATAGACAGGTGATGTATAGTCCAACACATGCTTTAAAATTCCCACGGTGCATTGAATCTTCCAGGCTTTCAGTTGCAACTATTGGTTAGTGAAACATAGCCCTTTGTTTTCCAGACTTCTTCTTTGCTGGGGAGGAGTCACCAAGTCAGTCAGCCAGAGTTAAGGAACTATCTTAGCAATGTGAATCAAACTGTTTCATGTTAATGAATTTGCCTGTGTGTGTACATACACATACCATGGCCTCTTCTCAACAGAATTAGAATGGCTCAACTGTGTGGCATATGCTCTATACTGGTAATAACATGCCAATTGCCTCTTCGCTCAGGTAGGCTTTTCAATCAGGAGATGAGCTCTGGTCCCTGTGGTGCAGTGAAGTTGAGTGGCTATGCTGTACGGCATATTGACAGCTGTAAAGTTCCTAGGCAGCCACAGATTTAATATAATATTGCAGAAAAAAGCTTTCTGGGAAGGGTAAGACTATTTGGCTACGTAAGACATTTAATCTGTAAGGAACTAAGACCACTGCCCCAGCACTCTGAATGTCTAGCTGTTATTGAGCAGTAAAATGTCATGTGTGGTGGCTTGTTCCTCATCCCGCATAACTCTCCCTCAGATGTCACAGCTGAATCAGAAACTTTGAGTTGATTCAAATTCAGAGCTTAACCTACCTCTTCGGAATTAAAAAGAAAGACCTTTGAAGCAAGAGTTAACTTGAAATCTACATTCTGCTTCCCTGTAACAATTGCATGATAAGATGCCCTTCAATTTTTGTGTATCTTGGATCAGAAAATAAAAATATTCAGTTCATACAACAAATATCTTTCTGTAGGAAATGAAATATAACCACTGTGCCCAGTGCATTAGCAACTTGTGTCAAATTTCTATTGATAAACCTTCAGTGGCTGGATGAAATAATGCTCCCCTAAAGAAATCTTCAACTTAATCTACAGCATTTGGCTGGTACGGTTTTGAAAAACAACCATTTATAATCCACAGATGAATTTAGCATTTAAGAAGATTAATGCATTCATAAATAGCCTGGAAAGCCAAAGTCATTGAATTTAATGCACCAAACAGGTCAAACAGGCATTTATGAAACCATCTGGCATATCCTCACTGGGAAAAAATGTAATATAACTACAGACAGATCAGGAGTTTACCTCCACTAACATGATTTAATTTGGGAATATTTACCACTCCACCAGAAATTGCTGGCTGTTAATTGTCATGCAGTTGTTTTTCTTTGAAAAGGTGGGGTAAATAATACCAGAACCCAATAGGGTTTATCATTAAGCCACGAGAGACCCCTGTTTTGGCTGATATACTTTACTGAGGAGGAGGATCCTTCTGCTTTTAGAAACCAACTGGCCTGGAAGTTCATGAGCTGAACAGTCATTTTGCATGAGCTAAATGACCATGATTTCTCCCATCTCCCCTCCCATGAAACTTGCAAGAGGACTGGGTTTCCTCATGACCTGCTGTGGGCATAATGCTAGTCCCCTTTTTTCACTGGGTACTGGGCAGGAATCTTTCCCTCACTGCCAGTGGCCAAGGCAGGGTGGTTTTTTTCACCTTTCCCACAGCAGGTCTGGGACCCAGTACGGTGGGGTAGAGGGGGGTAAGTCATAATATCACCCTCTAATAGGTCAAACTTGTGGCAGGTGTCCAGTGTGCATATGCGTTATGGAAGGGTACAGTCACCTGCTAAAACAGATTGAAAAAGAAAGCATCCCTTAAGGATTCTGAGGAAGGGGTTGGGCGGGGGGGGGGGGGGGGTTGGAGCTCCTATGTCTGGTACAGCAGAGAGCTGACACCCCACACACACACACACACACACACTTCTTTTTTTCTAGCTCTCTTTAAGGGAGCTGAGGAATGACAGTACTGGGCTCCTGTGTCTGGAACAGCAGGGAACCAACCCCACTTCTTCGAGTCCCTCTTTTTCCTTATTCAAGGAGATGGCAGCAGGGTCCAGCACTGGGATAGCTGGGACCGGATGAGAGATTATTTTGAAATGATTAAGGAAAGGATGGTGACCTGCACTGTAAAATGTACTGCCAGATATTTTAAGTGAATAAAGTTGTGGCCTAATTAAACCACATCCATTGCTCCTTCCTTTCTGTTGTGAGGGGCTCGGCAGAAACGAGGAGTGGAACTGTTTAACTCGGAATGGTCACGTTCCTTGAGGACACAACCACTACCAACTCCTGCCATGTTAAGTAATGGCCTAGTGGAAGCTATTGTGGTTGGCCTGTGTGACTTGCATGCAGAATCAGTCATATTTTTAAGCCCTTTTTAAAACTGTTTCCCCAGTTCTTCCCGGCAATAGCCAGTCACAGATTTAAGCACAGGGAAATGGCTAAAATTAGTCTTTGTGTGGTGAACTCCTGTATTACCCACCATCCTTCAGCCATTTATTCCCCAAAGTCTCTTGTCTATTTTCCTTTTAGTTTTTTCCTCCCTGCGGGGTCGGGGGGAGAGCTGGTTTGTGTTTGTATACCTACATACAGGCCCCAAAGGAATTACCAGGTCAGGGAAGCCTGCTCTAAACCCATATTTCTTCAGGTGTCCCCACTGTTGGTCTATGACCAGCACAGCTCCACTGGTACTAGGGAGGAGGGCTAATATAGACAGGCCACTGGTGGTTTTGCCACTGTGTCATCTAAATCTGCTCTGAGGAGGGTTAGATAACGAGTTGGTAAAAGCATTGCTGCCCTCTCTACATGAGCGCGCTCACTCTTCCTAGCACCACTGAAGCTGTACGGGTGCTAGAACAGTGTTTCTCAACCTTTTGCATACCAGGAACCGGCTTGCTGCCTCCCTAAACTGCATCAGGGCGATTGCAGGGACCGGGTCTGGTCCACAGACCAGGCATTGAGAAACCTTATGTTAGAGCAGTGGTGGGAGAATGAGAAAAATGTAGGCACAGTCAAAATGGCTTGCTCTTCCCAAACGCAATTTCCAATGTGACTGATAAGCCACAGACTTTAGCACAGGACTACCGACCTGCTCACTTTTCCCTCTTCCTCTTGGCATTGTGCACACTGCATAGTGCAGCAGGTGTGCATGTTGAATATAATAGATCTGATTCTCCTCCCACCTTGGTGTAAATCAGGAGTAACTCCACTGAAGTGAATGGAATTATATCAGCATAAAACACCATGAGCAAATGATCAGATTCTTTGTGTCTCAGGATCTAGGGGTGAGGCTCATATTTTAGAGCCCAATCCCTGTGCCCATGAAAATCAATGGGAGTTTTTCCAGAGATCTCTAGGGAATCAGGATTGGCCCTAAATGAATAAATGCTGCAGTGCTGTCTTCAGTAAGGAGCCCTTTCAGTTCACATCTAACGGAGGAAAGCTGCTGTCCCGGAGACAATTGTTTGCTCAAATTCCTTATTGCTGCTGTCTCATAATGCTCTGTCAACCTCCATGGGATTTCACAAACAGAAAAATGATAAAATCACTGCCTCCAGGAGATTGGTTACTTCCAAAGGTGAGCCCAAACCAAACTCCTGGACCCAAACACCCCCTGTATTGCCAGGAAATGTGAAGCCAGATCAGCATCTGAACTCTGCAACATCAGCTCCTCTCTACTGACTACATTCTACAGAAACTCAATTCTTAAATAGCAACGTGCTTGAGGCAGCCCTTGGGTTATTTACTCTGCAGAACCATCATTGCTTGAGCTGTAATGAGTGCCAGGAGGTGGAAAGAGCAGGAGATAGCATATTCCCCCGCCCCTGAAGAAACCTCATCACCTAGCCTGTCCAGCAGGGTGGTGTTGGTTAATGCTTCAGTGGTGTTTGCCACCTCCTCGGGAAGGCCCTCCTGGAGCAGGAGTTTGGAGATAAGGCTGCTGAACTTGCTCTCTGTGGTAGAGTGAGGCTCTTCAGTCGGGGTTGGGCTGTAGGATGTGACGTTTAACTCCACTGGGTCAAGACAATAACCTTCAGGTGATCTATCAAACAGCACATCCGCCAAGTCAATACCAGCTACTGAGGAGGGGGAGACACAAGGAATATCCCTGACAAGTCTGTAATTCTCCATCCACTCTTTCAGCCATTCAAGCCTGCAGTCACACTCCCAGGGGTTCCGGAAAAGATAGAGCCTTCCCAGGAAATAGACTGGCTGGAAGACAGAAAAAGGCAGGGTGGTTAGGTTGTTACTGTTCAAATGCAAAGAGACCAGGCTGGTTAGGTTTTCAAAAGCCCCTTCCTCAATGTAGTTGACCCTGTTTCGGTCCAAGTAGAGAACCTCCAGTTCAACCAGGTCCCGGAACCAGGTGTTGGACACATTCCTGAGAAAGTTCCCACCAAGATTGAGCATTTTCAGGTGCCTCAGCCCGTCAAAGGAGTTTTCTGGGAGGTCACTGAGCAAGTTGTCATTCAGATAGAGATACTCCATTTTCTGACAATCTTGAAAGGCTCGGTCATGAATGACATTTATTCTGTTGTCTTGGAGGTTAAGATACTTCAGCCTGGTGAGGCCTTGCAGAGAATTATAGGCTACAGCTTCTATCTTGTTTCGCTCCAAGTAAACATGGGTCAAATTCTCCATGCCTCGTATGGCTCCAGGGATCCTTCGGAAATTGTTCTGGAAGCAGAAGAGCTCCTGAAGGGCAGGGAGCTCTATGAAAATCCTGTCTGGGATGTTGAAAAGGTTGCAGTCAGCTAGGTCTAGTCTGACAAGCCTTTTGAGGGCTGTGAAAGTGCGAGTGTGCAGGTAGCGGATGTATTCATTGTGAGCCATTTTAAGCTCAGTCAACCTGGGTAGCCCTTTGAAAGCCCCCGGAGTGATGAAGGAGATGTTGTTGTGCTGGAGTGAGAGAGATTTGAGGGAAGGCAGGGTCCCAAAGGCCCTCTCGGAGACGAATTTAATACTGTTTTTATCCAGGTTGATAGAGGAGGCTTCACAGGGGAAGTCGCTGGGGATCTGCAGAAGGCCGGCACGGTCACACAGGATGGAACAGCTCCGCTCCTGGGTGCACACACAGTTGTCAGGGCAGGAACGTACGCAGGCCCACACAGCATGGATGTGGGGGATCCATAGAATGACTGGTGGTGGGAGCAGTACAATTGCCACACAGATAACGGGAGGGGGCAGGGGGGAGAGGAGAGAGAGAAACAGGAGCAGAGTTAGTAAATGTTAGTTATGACCAAAATACTTTTTTATGCCACAGATCTAGCCAGACCTCTAATAATGACCCATTAAAATACAGTTTCACTAAAGGAGATCCAGGAACTCTCATGGAAGAATCCTACAGAACTTACCCAAAAAGGGTTATTTTGCCTCAGGGTTTTGAAATCCTCCTGTGGAATTCTATAATGGATTTAATCTCGCTCAAATTCTGTCAGTCCCTATATAATCCTGTTGAATTTATCTCTACTAAATTCTTTTAGGAATGTTTCCACCTTCTGTCACTTTTCTCAGTATCACCATAATTACTGTCTAGGTACTCCCACTGGGACTGAGCCTGGGATGCTTTGGGGGTTGGCAGGTCTGTCAGCTGGGCGGGGGATTGGCTTGTTTGTTTGGAAGCACTGCAAGCAGGTTTGCCAGCTAGCAGGAGTGGTTAGTTGTCTGAGGCATTGCAATGTCCATAGGTTTTGCCTCTTTTTCCTGGGATAAGTCCATTCATTTTGATATTTATTCCACTAGTGACTTAGGTAGGAGCTTTAGAATAAGGAGAGCTAAAGTGTAGTATTTAAAAAGCCATGCCTGCTGTGGATTTGGTGGAGAAACATGAGGGAAAGGCAGGTTCAGGAATAGCTTTGAAACACTTTTTTCTTCAGTCTGGACATTCCATATTAAAGGTGATGCTCTGAGCCTCCGGTAATGCGCCTGCTCTGCTCTACCCATTGGTTACTACTTCCTAGCACCCTGGCTGCCTTGCACGTGTGTGGCTGCCATGCTTTCTGGCTGTGTAGTTAGTTAGGATCAAGCAAATGGATGTACAGTGATGAGGAAGATGAAAACTCCCTGGTTCCACTCAAACAAGAGGAGCAGGAACCTGAGGCAGTGTAAGCAGTGACAGATGGGGCTGTGTGTGAAGGGAAAGCCTACACAGTTGGAAGTCTGAGAAATGCAATCTTTAGGGAGAGAACTGAAAACAGATTTTATTTTGTACTTGCTCTCCCAAGGTGTGTCCCACCTCCTGTTCAACTGGAATGAAAATGAGCATCCATTAGCTCTTGACATTGTCATTGGGTGATTTTTCTGTTGCAGTTTATCAACTCTCATATCACTGCTACTTTAAAAAAAAACAAAAAACCAGGTGTCCTCCTCATTGCTAACAAACTCTCTCACAGCACTGCCAGCCTCATGAGTTTCATGCTGGGCCCTTGAGTAGAAGAAGGGGCACTCACTGGTGAGACCGCCCGTTCCGCAAAGGCAAGCGGCAAGACTAAATGGTGCCTGGCCAGATTTGCTCATCCTGGGGACTAATGGTGCAGTGATTGCTGCCTTTGCCCGCTCTTCTTGGGTGGTGGTTTGGAAGAGCAACCACTTGTTTTAAGCTTTTCTGGGTGTTCTGAGCATTTCCGTCCCTTTTCAAGGTGACCTGCACAGGGTTTTTTTTAAATTGGGTTTGTGCCTTTTTTCCCCCTTCTTCAGGCACAGCAAAGCAAACTGCAATGCAAAATCCAGCAAAGCAAACTGCCTGACAGACCCCTTTAAAGTCAATGGGATTCCATGAAGGCATAAGGGTCTGCCCACATGGGTCTCTGGAGAATTGGGGCCTTACGTTGTATAAAATAGAAATTACTCTGGAGGCTGTGGGGTGACTGGAGAACTAGCAAAACGGTGACACTACAAGAATTAAGTCAATGAACATAGAACAAGTGAAAGGGGGGAGGGATTTTATTCAGACTGTTTAAAATTCTTTTTTGTTTTGTTTTTTCTTAACACACATTTAACTGCAATAACTAATTAACATTTTAGATAAAGGAAGTCCTTTCCTGATTCAGCACCCAAATCCCTTCCATTACAGCTCCTCCGGCGAAACAAGAGAAGACCTGATTTGACTTTGCTAATAATTCCAAGGTAAGAAACGAGCATAATGTTGTTTAAAAAAAAAAAACACGTTTCAGACTCTTTGTAAATTATGAAGAGGGGGAAAAAAAGCCCAAACCTAGTGAAAACTTTCCTTTGCAAGTCATCGTAAAGGCTGGTGGAGGATTTACAAATGTCAGTCAGTTACACAGCAGCCATTTTAAATTAATTATTTCCATACAAAGATGTGTAAACTGAGGCAGAGAGAGACTAAGTGACATGCTCAAAATCATGCAATGAGTCAGTGGCCAAGTTCAGTGCAGAATCCAGCTCTCCTGACTCCCAATTTGCCCTCTAATCTCTTGACCTGCTGAAAAAAACATCTGAGTTCAGGTCAAGCCAAGTCACTTCCTACTCTGATGAGATCCTAGTAACGAGCAGTTTTTTTGTTGCTCTGCTGAATGTGGATCTACCACTAGCAGATTTTCACAACACAAAAACCTAGGTTGTCTATTTACAAATAAATCTCTCTAGTCTGCATAAAATATTGAATCCATTCTTGGGGACAATCCAGCCTTAGAAGACAATGTCCTCCAAGCGTGCAAAAAAACCCCCAAAAAACGCAGAACCCCTCAGCATCACAAGATTTGCAGTATTTTTTCCCTTATTTTTTAGAGTTAAGGTCCTGCTAAAATCCATCGTCTGAACACCACCAAATTCTGAGAGGGTTCAAAATCTAAACCTAGTTGCCAATCAAAATTTTCAACTTGATCCCATTTCTAGTTTCTTTTCACAGCAGACCCATATTCAAAGCACTGACACATTTATGCTGCCGTTATACAAATCATTTTTTAAAATGGTGAATGTGTTTAAAATCTCAGCTGGAAACAAAACAAAAATTTCCCCCCCAAAAAGCACATTTGCTCCTTGGGAAAAACCTGTACAGTTCAGGCAGCTATACTGGCTGGAACTTTTACCTCCTGACAACTCAGACAGAGAATCTGTGGGAATAGTGGTTTAATCAGGGTTGGCGCGCCCACTAGGCAACCCTAGGCGGTTACCTAGGGCGCCAGGATTTGGGGGGCGGCTCGCCGCGGCTGCCTCCCGCATCCTAGCTCTGCAGCTGAGCCAGGAGCCAGGGGCGGCTGGCCGTGGCTGCCTCCCGGCTCCGCGGCTGAGCCCGGGAGCTGGGGAGGTGCTGCGGGCGGGGGGAGGCTGCCGCAGGCAGGGGGCTGAGCTGCCGGCCCACGGGGGTGGGGGAGATATGCCACGGGGGAAGGGGGGAACTGGCTGCCGGGGGGGCGGTGTTAGCTGGGGTGGGGGGGGCACAGGGCTTGTGCAAGGAAGTTTCGCCTAGGGCTCAAAACTTCCTTGCACCGGCCGGCCCTGGGTTTAATTAAATATGTGTAATACAAAAGAATGAAAAAATATTGTCAATTTCAGAATATCACCAAAATGGTTCTGTGATTGAGATGGCGGGGAGGGGTGTGAGGGGGAGAGATATTATTTTTTCTCAATTCAATTTAACTGCTGCATTTTTTAAAAATAACTTCAATATTTGCACAAATGAATGAGAAGACCTACAAGATATCTGCATTGGGTTTTCAGCAGCACAAGCAGACAATGTTTGAAATGATTTAGAGTTAGACTAAAACATTCAAAGCGATTGGTCTAATCCTAGAAACTACTATTGGCTTTCACAAAATAAAAATACTACTCACCGTTTAAAATGATGACAAACATCACCTTGATTATTCACTTGTGGCATTTCAGGTCTGACAAGTAAACTTCTGGGATCTAAAAGTAGATGGAAGGAGCCAAGACCGTTTCAGTCCATTGTCATTTACACATATCATCATCCCATTATAGTGTCTGTGTCTAGAAAGGAAGATTGAAATCCACAGGGAGAGGTTTTTCTAAACTGACTATCCCCTAAGCTTCAAACCATCACACTGATTTCTTCCTTTTATTTATTTTTGCCACTGACCTTTTCAGTGCACGCTTCAGTTTTGTACTGTTCTTCACAGGGCTTTTCAGCAAGGGCTTGCCCAAGTTTTTAACATGAGGTGAACCGCTGAAATGTGCCTAGATGGATGGGAATAAGGAAAAATCATTAGGCTGCTAGAAACTGATCATGTCATCAAATCTACAGATGCTTTTACACAGCAGCAATGTGTAAAACAAGTTATTGAACCAGCAATGAACTGCCACAATGAACCCTTAATAAAATAACTCATTCATTCATAGTTGCATCACTTACCTAACAGAGCAATGGCTGCATCCTCCATCCTTCTCTGGACCCTGCCATTAGTTCTACTGGTCCAGCTCTGAAGAGTTGGCATTTTTTCCCCTCCAAAGCTATCATTTAATGGCAGGAAAATCCTCTGTGTCAGAGGAGGATTAGCGGAGCTGGAAGAATGTGTCTGTCCTTTAAAACTCCAAAGCAAAACACAGATTGCTGACAAACCAATCTGCTGCATTCTCCCCACCACCACCATCCCACAAAAAAATCAACCTCGAACTGGCTCTCTGCCATCAAAATAGCATTACTGGGAATCTAAAACAAAGCCATTACACTGGTGCCTATTACATAACAGGAGGGGGGGGGGGAAATGTAATTATATTTTTGGGCAAGCACAGGCTTATGATTTCAGCTAATCGAAATAGTGATGGTTGAACTAACCAGACCAGCACAGCACCCTCAGCTTAAAAGCCTCCCAAACTCAGTCCAAACCACAGTCCCAATTCTGATTTCTCATCACTTGTTCAAAGGTACAATTCCACTGACCTGAATGGAAGTTGCCTCTAAATTACATAGCCATGAATGAGAATCTGATTCAAGCCTCGTGTATCTTTTGCACTGATAACAAAGGCTCCAATGAAACCTGGAGGAGAGGGAAAGAGGACCTTGGGAGATGCACAGTCTATATTACTTCTGGGAGAAAACAGCCCATTCTGTCTAAGCGCATGTTCTGCCTGCCAGGCTGATGTTGTGTGTGGAATTGCCAGGACGGGATATGTACGTGGCAATACTGTCGCATGCAGGACGTGAGGCAATATTTAAAGCCTCTTTTGACAGAATAATGATGTTTTCTTTAGGGTGTGTTAGAATCAAATGAGAGAGGCTGGGATCACTCGCTAACAATGCCTGGGGGGCGGGAAAAAACCCTTTGCCTTCTTTTCCGGTGAAATAATTTAACTCTTTCAATAAATGAACTGCAGCTGGAGCCAGTTAATCTGAGGTTGGGAACAAAACCAGCATGTCCCCTGGTATCTTCAGTTGGCATCTCCTCTCCTCAACCCTCCTTACACTGAGATCCTGGCCTTCCTTCCCCACCTCTTTCTCCTTTGTGTGCCCACCCCTCCCACCCTGCCATACCTCCAATCTGTCTCAACTCCTTGCACACTGCACTGTACTTCCTCTGTCTCTACACCAAGCCCTCCCTTTGCATTTGCTCTCTCCTCCGGACACTACGACTTCCCTGCACCCTCCTCCTCTCGTGGCAGCCATAGGCCCTTACTTCTGCTGGTGCCAGTGGGTGCTCTACCCCCTTCTGCTCCTGGCCCCGCCCCGACTCCATCCCTGCCCCTATTCCAACCCCTTCCCCAAAGTCCTCGCCCCAACTCCACCCCCTCCCTGCCCCTATTCCAACCCCTTCCCCAAAGTCCCCGCCCCAACTCCACCCCCTCCCTGCCCCTATTCCAACCCCTTCCCCAAATCCCCGCCCCAGCCCTGCCTCTTCCTCACCTCCTCCCCTGAGCGTGCCACATTCCCGCTCCTCCCCCCTCCCTCCCGGAGCTTGTTACTCAGCTTGTTACTCCCCCCTCCCTCCCGGAGCTTGTTACTGTTTTGCGGTGGCAAGCGCTGGGAGGTAGGCGGAGAAGCGGGGATGCGTCGCACTCAGGGGAGGAGGTGGAGGTGAGGTGAGGGGGGGTGGGGTGGAGAGGGGAGGGGAGCTTGCCTGCCAGTGGATGCAGAGCATCCACTAATTTTTCCCCGTGTGTGCTCCAGCCCCGGAGCACCCACGGAGTCGGCGTCCCTGGTGGCAGTGCCCACTGCTGTTGCTAGTAGGGGCCTGCGGCCTGTCTCACTTGCTGCTGTTCCCTGTGTGCCGCAGCTGCTGCAAGGAGGTACAGGATAAGGGAACAGGGAGAGGGGCAGTGAGAGCTGGGAGGAGGAGGAGAGGCAGCTTCTGTGTTCTGCAGAAAAGCCGAAAGAGCGGCTCCGGGTCCCCCAGACAAAGGTGACTCAGTGAGGTCTGTGATTTGGGGTTAAAATTCAAGTGAAATCGGTAATGCTGGTAATACACTTCTAGAGGAGGCACTCACGTGACAAACAGTTTGGCCCCACTTCCTTTTTCCTCTAGAAAGGATAGGGTAGACAGCCACAGGTGTCTTGCTCCTCCCTGCACTTTCCTAGGCAGCGGGTGAGTAATTCAGTCAGCTCAGGCACTGAGAGAAAGGCTGGTACCAGAAGTACCACTACTGAAAACAGCGGGTTATTCTTTAAACTGGTAGGGTATATTACCAATGTACACCCCAGTGTCCAACCACATTAGATAAGCATTTGAGCTGCATGTGCCTACTAAAATAATCAGCAGTGAAATAGTTAACAGTGCTGACCTCTAATGGGGCATTAGGCTTCAGAGTAAACACAATGTTTAGATGGTTTGGCTAAGCACAAAGTTATTAGTTCACACTGAGAAGCCCATCTGACTCTATTACAACACATATGGCTTAGTGTGTTCCTTTGGAGTTCACTGGACAGGGCCAGCTCTAGGCACCAGCAAAATAAGCAGGTGCTTGGGGCAGCACATTTCTAGGGGCGGCATTCTGGCGGCCGCCCCTAGAAATGTGCCCCCGCCGCCCCAGCTCACCACCGCTTTGCCTCCGCCTGCTCCCCTCAGTGGGCCGCGGCCGCTCGGCTTCTCCCCCCGCCTCTCAGGCTTGCCGTGCAAGGAGGGAGGGGGAGAAGCTGAGCGGCAGTGGCGCGCAAAACAGCTGTTTTGCACGTGGTGAGCCTGGGAGGGAGGGGGAGAAGCCGAGCAGCCGTGGCCCGCTCAGGGGAGCAGGCAGAGGCAGAGCGGAGGTGAGCTGGGGTGGGGAGCGGTTCCTGTTCCTCTACCCCCATGTTACTTCCTGCGCCCCCCCCACCCTAGCTCACCTCCGCTCCGCCTGCTCCCCTTAACGCACCGCCACTTCGCTTCTCTCCCCTCCCTCTCAGGCGAGGGAGTGGGGAGAAGTGGAGCAGTGACATGTTCAGGGGAGCGAGCGGAGGTGAGCTAGGGCAGGGAGTTGCGGGGGGGGGGGCCCACAGGAAGCAATGGGGTGGGAGAAATGCAGCACGTGCGGGGGAGGAGGCGGGGCTGGGGATTTGGGGAAGGGGTTGAGAAGGGGTGGAGTTGAGGCGGGGCCGGGGGTGGGGGGAGCAAGAAAAAATGGGGGTCAGCCAAAAAATGTTTTGCTTGGGGCGGCAAAAATCCTAGAGCCGGCCCTGTCACTGGACTGACTGTGAAGTGAGCAACTCCCAAATGACCAGGGCCGGCTCCAGGCACCAGCTTGCCAAGCTGGTGCTTGGGGCGGCAGGTGAGAAGGGGGCGGCAGTCCGAGTCCCGCGGCGGCAATTTGGCGGCAGGTCCGCTCTTCCCGCCGCCGAATTGCCGCCGCGGGACTCGGACTGCCGCCCCAGTCTCGCCTGCCGCCGCGGCAAAGGGGCGGCAGGTCCGCCGCTGTCCCCTTGCCGCTCCGGAATGGGACTGCCTGCGTCGGGGGCGGGGCCCCGCTATGTCTGCCTGCGTCGGGGGCGGGGCACCGCCACCCCTGCTTGGGGCGGCAGAATTGTAAGAGCCGCCCCTGCAAATGACCAGGCCACCTTTCTCTGCTGTGATATTACTGGGCCAGTGAGCATCAAGCTCTGTGGACAAACGAATTGCTGTAGTTTTGTGGTTCACATACCAGATTGCCAATTCTTGTGATATTTGGGGGTTTTCTGGTTGTTCCAGATCCTGGAATCCTGTGAATATGTGAGAATCTCAGATATAGAGATAGAGTGACAGTGCGTAGCATCATGGCTGCAAAGAAAAGAAAAGCTGGGAAATGTGAACTCTAAAGGTTCAAAACCAGAAGGCAATTAAAAACATTATTGTTATAAGCTCATGATTTTTAAGGCATGATTGGGGGGGGGGGGAGGGTCTGACTCATGATTTAGTAATGTTTGGGTTGGCAAATACTGCTAGAGTAGGTGTGGGAACGTCCATTGTGGCTGCTGTTGAGCTGAAACTGTGCTTAGTGTTACACAAATTATTGCTGTGCTGTGTGAGTGTATTTTTGGCCACCGGGCTGCTTTGCCAGGAATCGTCCTGCTGCCTTGTTTTATCTCCTGAAACTCCACTGAAGTCTGATACCTGGGTGCAACTGAGGTCAGAATTTGGCCTGGTTTCTCTATTGCAAAAAAATCTGTTTACTTCAGCGCTGGTGATCCTCCCAGAAAGAATTTAGAGAATTCAGGAGGTTACTCAATCTGGTGAGGAATCAGTTTAACTCCTTCAGTGCTGCACTGTGAGGTAACCACTGAT
Organism: Chelydra serpentina; assembly: GCA_037349315.1. Classification (NCBI taxonomy): domain Eukaryota; kingdom Metazoa; phylum Chordata; order Testudines; family Chelydridae; genus Chelydra; species Chelydra serpentina. The sequence continues at coordinate 149,112,978 of JBAIAC010000004.1, read as the reverse complement.
ATTGCTCAAAAGCTGGCGGTGGGGAAGTGATACTTCCAGCACAACCCCCACCAGAATCCACATTGCGATTGCTTCTAAATATGGCTCTTTCTTGTGTGGGTGTTTTGATTAGCAACGAGACCCATGACAGTTATGGGCTTCTTTACATATCATTATGTCTGTCAGGAGGAGCTGAATGGATTTTACTTGAGAGCACTAATTGCTGCAGTTAAAAACCTCTTTCAATTTCTTTTAAACCTACCTTTGAAAATAATGAAATTATTTTAATGGAACTTAATACCCTAAGACACCTCCAGCCAAATTCTGTTCTGTGTTAAAGCAGTGAAAATGCGGAGTAACTCCACTGACTTCAGTCAGTTAAAATTTTACATCCAGGCTCCTGAGAACAGAATTTGGCCCTGCTGCCTCTACAAGCATTGTATGCAGTGTAGCTGTAGCAGTGTAGAAGTTGGTCCAATAAAGCTATTACCTCACCCACCTTGTCTCTTTACGAGTAATAGCATTCCTAAGGTTTGTGGTATATCGAGACCAGGCAGCTGTGCACTAAGATTATCTAACCGTCTGTCTACATTACTGCAGTACAGTTACTGCAGTGGAACGGTGTCTACGTACCACTGTAATGATGACGCTTCCTATGTTAACAGAGCGTTTTCCCCATAGATGTAGTTAATCCGCCTCTCCAAGAAGCAGTCACTAGGTGAATGGAAGCTTCTTCCATCAGCCTAGCCGCATCCACACCCAGGGATAGGTCCACTTAACTATGGCACGCAAGGCTAGGGTGACTAGATAGCAAGTGTGAAAAATCGGGACAGGAGGTGGGGGGTAATAGGAGCCTATATAAGAAAAAGCCTCAAAAACTGGGACTGTCCCTATAAAATTGGGACATCTGGTTACCCTACGCAAGGCGCGGAATTTTTTTCACAGCCCTGAGCAATGTCGCTAGGTCGATCTAATTTTTAAGTGTAAATGAGGCCTAAGCCTCTTGCTGCTAACTTGCAAAGTGTTTGGTTTCATAGCCCTTCCTGTCAGCATCTAGAGCTGGTATATTTTGACTCTTAGTTCCTATTAGACAGAGGTACCTGTAGAGGTCTTTTTGTAAACTTCATCCGACTTGTTGCTGTGTGTGCACATAACCCGTGTAGTGTGCTGTTCAAAGGAAATATAACACAGCCGTCTTGCTAACCCTCACCTGGGCTCCTGGATGGGGTTCAGTGCACTGTGGCCTGGGTCCATGCCTGAATTTATCTGGATAATAGCGCTGCTGTACAGAGGCTGGTATGCAATTTGGGTTGAGAGAAAAATGCACTTTTTGAGAGCTCTGGCTAGGGGATTGCAAAGTTTCAAATGAGCAGAACTGATGGCGGTTGTAACCTTGGGCAATGTTTTTACAAACCTAAAGGGGATGTTTCAAAAATGCATGTGTGACGTTTATTTGGCATGTTGGGCTATTAAACTACTTATTTAAATCCAGGAAATGACCTACGCAGGGCATTATGTACAGTCTGCACATGCACCACAAATACACTCCAAATAAACTGCTCTGAATTCCAAACCCCAGTTTAGTACCCAACCCAGTTCCACCCCCCCCCACCCCGCCCCGGAAAATCTGGGGAAATAGGTGAGGCCTGCATGTTTCATTGAAGGTCACCAATTCTGTCAGCTGAAGGGGAGCGGAGGGGAAATGTTCCATTTAAAAGCTGTTACCTTGGCATCTCCACTGATTACAGCTGCCCTGGTATCACAAGGTTGTCAAGACTTAAATCATTTAGGCCAAACTAACCTTAAACTTCACCTGGAAATCAATTTGTAGCCAATGCAGGGCATGGCGTATAGGGGTAATGGGCTCCCAATTTGAAATGCCCCTTGGTACAAGAAGCAACTGTATTCAGTACCAATTTCCAAATAGATTTAAGGTGTAACCCTCTATGGTGCACACAACTAATCTACCCTCCAAGAGGAAAAGGCCCGGGGAGCCCCCAAAAGAAAAGCACAGTGATCAAACAGACTTTTTGCAGCTGCTGCTAACAGGACATGCAGAAGCAGCTGGAGAACACACCAGGCCTCATGTGAGTAACAAGTTACTCAGCCAACCCCAGTCAAGGAAACTGATCTCATCTCTGGCATTTCTTCGTGTCGTCTCCCCCAGTTTCAAAGCCCCACCTCAGTCTCATTCAGAACGAGTCTCCACGGGCTAGTTCTCACTCAGGCCTAAGCCTCTGCTGGATACTGGGCAAGCTTTAGTCTATTGTTTTTGTATCAATGTAAAATTAAAAGTAACTCGTCAGAGAACATTTTGATTGGCCATATTTCCTGCACCGGCCGTATCGCATGAGCTAGAAATAGAGGGCCAGACCCTAAGCAGTAGCGTAGCCAGGGGGGGACCAGGGGGAGTGGCCACTCCCCCTGTGAGGAGAAGCGGTGCTAACGCGCCGCCCGAGCCCCACTGCGGGAGGCGCTTTAAAAGGCCTGCGGCTCCTGCCGCTGCGGGAGCCACGGGCCCTTTAAAGCGCCCCCCCAGCCCCACTGCTGGACCCAGGCTGGGGGGGGGGCGCTTTAAAGGGCCGGCGGCTCCTGCCGCTGTGGGAGCCACGGGCCCTTTAAAGCGCCCCCCCCCCCAGCCCCTCTGCCAGACCCGAGCTGGGGGGTGGCGCTTTAAAAGGCCTGCAGCTGCTTGAGCCCCGGGCCCTTTAAAGTGCCACCGTGGTGAGTACAGGGGGAGCCGGGAGGCGCCTTTTTATAGCGCCGCCCCTCCCCCTGTGCTCTAAACCTGGCTACGCCACTGACCCTGAGCCCAGTCAAGGCAGCTGCAATGCTCTGGTGCTGCAAAGCTGCCTAAAACCTGACTCAGCTGGCCAGGGAATGATTCCCTCTATATAAGGAAATCATACAGCAGCACAGAATTACCATAGGGGCTCCCATAACACGCCCAGTGGCCTCAGCAAAGAAGTGTGTGGCTGGGGAAAGGGGATGTTGCCAAAGCATCTCTTTGCTTGGATGAACCTTGACTGCCAGACCAGCCCCTGGGGAACAGTGGGCAGCTGTTTTACTTTACGCCAGAGATCACAGCTGATGTAGCTTGGCTCAGCATGGTTGAGGGAGGGTGTAAAGGTGGCTTCAAGCTGCTATGATGCAGTTGAAGATCTGGCCCATAGAGCTGGGTTTATCTGTATAATGAAAGCACTGCAATCCCCCCACCCAAGCAGCCCCACTCTCCACAGTCATAGAACGGAGCCCTGGTGCACCCTGCAACTGAGTAATTAGCTGTTGCTATCTTCTGGGATGTCTGAAAAAGAAAGGAACGGGCTCACTCCCTAACACCTCCATCTACCTCCCTAGGCTCTCCAAGATGGCCAACACCTCTTTATCCTCCGTTGTGTCAAAGGCACCCGACAGATCTAAAAGAATCAGCATGGAAAGTCCATCTCTATCCATCCTCAGAGCCACTTGAGAGCCAGCCATTGTTGCCAACTTTCTAATGGCACAAAACCAAACACCCCTGACCTGCGGTCCTGCCCATGCCCTGCCCCTTCTCTGAGGCCCCACCCACCACTTGCTTCATCCCCCCTCCCTCCCTCACTTTCACCCTCACTCACTTTCACTGGGCTGGGGTATAGGGTGCAGAAGGGGACTCCAGCCTGGGGCAGAGGGCTGGGGACGTAGGGTGACCAGATGTCCCGATTTTATAAGGACAGTCCCGATTTTGGGGTCTTTCTTATATAGGCTCCTATTACCCTCCAACCCCATCCCGATTTTTCACATTTGCTGTCTGGTCACCCTGGGATGTGAGGACTCTGGGTGGGGGTGGGGGCTCTGGGTGGGGCCAGGAATGAGGGGTTCAGAGTGCAGGAGAGGGCTCCAGGCAACCCCTCACCCCATCAGCCCCGCTATCCAAAGTCATAGAACCCTAAGACAATGAAATCAGACAAATCACTGAGAAGCTCCTGTTGAAACATCCCTGCTATGTTAAATGTGGATGTTCCAAGGCATGGTTCTGCTAGATGTTGGCCTGAAGGGTGCTGGAACAGAAGGGGTCAGGGGGCCATGGCCCCACCACTTTTAAAAGTGCTGAGAGATGGTGGAGTGGGGTAGAGAGGAGCGGGCAGGGGCTTGGGGGATGGGGCAGTGTGAGGGCGGGGGCTTGGGAAGAAGGTGTGGCTTGGGGGCAGGGGAAAGGGCAATGTGAGGGCAGGGGCTCAGGGAGAAAGGTTGATGTGGGGGTGGGGCCACGGTTCAAGCACTGGTGGCCGCCCCCACACTTTTAGGAAACTTTCACTGCTCCTGGCGGGCCTGCACTGTGTGTGTAAGCAGGAGATGTATGCTCTATTCCCTTCACTGCCATTGTCTTGCTCCTTTGCAGTGGGCAAATACTAAGGGTATGTTTACGCTAGAGCGGCACAGCTATGGTACTGTAGTGCCGGAGTGTAGATACTTCCTGCATAGATGGAGGGAGGGTTTCTGTCGATGTTGTTAATCCTCCTCTCTAAAAGGTGGTAGCTAGGTTGATGGAAGAATTCTTCTGTCAACCTGGCAGCATCTGCATGGGGGTTAGTTCAACCTAACTACAGCGCTCAGGGTCCAAACTTCCTCACAGCCCTGAGCAATGGAGCTAGGTAGATCTAATTTGTAGACTAGACCTTAACCTCTTGATGTCACCCTGTGTCTGTCCAGAAAATGGGGATCATACCATCCTTATCCCATTGGCCTCTGTAAAGCACTTTGAAAGTCAATTTGGGGCCGTGTGTTCTCATGTCTGTACAATGCCTCGTACATGGGGGCTCCAATCCTGATTGACGCTTCTGTGCGCTATTGAGCATAAAATAAGAAATACTGTACTGGAAACATTTCCCGGTAAAACAGTGCTCTTTAAGTAATAGCTGATAAAGAGCCATTTTGTCATCTACCAAAGGTGCAGAGAGCAACAAAAGAAACCTGTTCATGTATCAAATCACACCTAACAAATGTACAATCAACTAAATTAACACTCTAAGCTTAAGGTTACAGCACTACATATTTATAACTTATTTGGGGGATTTACAAAATGAGCTTCTCATGCTTCCCTGAGCACATGTACAAAACTGAAATGCCTTAGCTGACTAACAAAATGACCATTAACAAATTGACCCAATGTCAGTTAAGAGCCTTGGCCAAAAACCCAATAAAATAACTTAATAAAATCCTCACCCTGAGACCTTGGCTACACTTGCACTTTATACCGCAATAAAGTCTCCCAGAGCGCTCTACCTTACTCCCCGTCCACACTGGCAAGGCACGTAGCGCGCTCTGACTCCCTGGCTGGAGCGCTCCTGTACTCCACCTCCCCGAGAGAATTAACAGCTGTTGCGGATTGGGTGAGATTCTGCAGCTCCAGTGTAAATGAGGAGTAACGTTTTTACGCACTGATTGACCTCCGGAAATGCCCCATAATCCTCCTAACTGAAGCCGTCTCTCTTGTCTTTGTTGTGAATTCAGGACGCGGAAGTGCGGTTTCAAAGCTCCGTTTCTGACCGTGGCTGCTTATCTGGTCTGAGAAAAAAACAAACAGCTAATGTTTGCTTTGAGTGAGTGAGAGAGAGGCGGGGGAAGGAGTGGGGTCTGAACTTACAAGACAGAGTGCTGACACACTCAGCACCCCAAAAACCCACTCTCTCTCCCCTCACACTCTCTGTCACACTCCATCTCACCCCCCCCCCATTTGAAAAGCACGTTGCAGCCACTTTAATGCTGGGATAGCTGCCCATAATGCACTGCTCCCAATACAGCTGCAAATGTGGCCACGCCAGTGCACTTGCAGCTCTCAGTGTGGACAGACTGGAGCGCTTTCCCTACTGCACTCTCCGAAGGCTGGTTTAACTTAAAGTGCTCTACAGCTGCAAGTATAGCTATACCCTAAGGTAATACCCACCACACTAGGTACAAAGGTGTGTCTTTAAAATGTGTTAGCACCACTGTGTGTAGATAAGGCTATGGCTACACTTGCAGATGTACAGCTCTCTGAGTTAAACCCGCCTTCGTACAGCTGAGTCGTACAGCTGAGTAGGGAAAGCGCTGCAGCCTGTCTACACTAAGGGCTGGTCTACACTAACCCCCCAATTTGAACTAAGATACGCAACTTCAGCTACGTGAATAACGTAGCTGAAGTCGAACTATCTTAGTTCGAATGAAAAGGTACTTACCGGGGTCCACACGCGGCGCGCAGGCTCCCCCGTCGACTCCGCCTACTCCGTTCATGGAGCAGAATTACAAGCGTCGACAGGGGAGCACTTCCTGGTTCAATTTATCGCGTCTAGACAAGACGCGATAAATCGAACCCAGAAGATCAATTGGACTCCTCCGACGGGACGCGTAAGTATAGACGTACCCTGAGAGCTGCAAGCGCACTGGGATGGCCACATTTGCAGCACTTGCATTGGGAGCAGTGAATTATGGACAGCTATCCCAGCATTCAAGTGGCTGCAACATGCTTTTCAAATGGGGGGGTGGGGTGGAGTGTGACAGGGAGCATGGGGGGAAAGAGAGTGGGTTTTGGGGGTACTCACACACTGTCAGCTCGCTATGTCCTAAGTTCAGAGCCTCCTCCCTCCCCCGCCTCTCTCTCACTCACTGAAAGCAAACAGCAGCTGTTTGTTTTTTTCTCATAGACCAGATAAGCAGCTGCTCACTGAAACGAACCCCAACCCCTTCCTCCCCCACCCCCCGCCGCCTTTCTCTTCACGCAAACATTACCTATCGGCACTCCAAACGGAGCCCCCCCACCGCCTGCCTCTCACTCATTCAAAGCAAACAGTAGCTGTGTTTGTTTTTTTGATAAGCTGCCCCCGAAACGGAGCTCTGAACTCCAGACGCAAAATTGCCGTTTCAAAACAAAACAAGAGAGGACGCTTCAGTTAAAAGGATTATGGGAGTTTCCAGAGGTCAATCAGTGCGTAATAACGTTACTCCCCAACCACACTGGAGCTGGAGCATCTCAGCCAATACGCAACAGCTGTTATTCCTCTCGGGGAGGTGGAGTACCAGCAGCGCTGTAGCCGTGGAGACACAGCGCTGTACGTGCCTTGCCAGTGTGGACGGGGGGTAAGGTAGAGCGCTCTAGGAGGCTTTATTGCGATATAAAGTGCAAGTGTAGCCAAGGCCCAAGGTAATTTTCTTTTAACACCGGTTAGCTGATAGGGGACCAATTCTGGGGGGAGAGCGGAACTGGGGAACCTAGGTTTGACTTGTAACCGCTAATATATGTTAAAAAACAAATTACCTTGTTTTCACAGGAGTGTTAACACATTTTAAAAACTCACCGTTTTAACTGCATCACCACCCAAGTAAATGCTTTGTACAAATAGCTGCATCAGTGGCATGCCCTAAAGATCGGCAAACATATTTGTTGGACCAGTAGGAAGGGATTTATTAGGTTTCTGTGGGCAAAGCCTTAACCAAAAGAAGGCTGAGGGGAGATATGATTGCTCTCTTTAAATCTATCAGAGGGATAAATACCAGGGAGGGAGAGGAATTATTTAAGCTCAGTACCAATGTGGACACAAGAACAAATGGATATAACCTGGACATCAGGAAGTTTAGACTTGAAATTAGACAAAGGTTTCTAACCATCAGAGGAGTGAAGTTCTGGAACAGCCTTCCAAGGGAAGTAGTGGGGGCAAAAGACCTATCTGGCTTCAAGATTAAGCTAGATAAGTTTATGGAGGGGATGGTTTGATGGGATAACATGATCTTGGCAATTATTGACCCTTGACTATCCGTGGTAAATAGGCCCAATGGCCGGTGATGGGATGTTAGACGTTACTACACAGAAGCTTTTCCTGGGTGTCTGGCGGGTGAGTCTTGCCCACATGCTCAGGGTTCAGCTGATCGTCATATTTGGGGTCGGCAAGGAATTTTCCTCCAGGGTAGATTGGCAGAGGCCCTGGAGGTTTTTCGCCTTCCTCTGCAGCATGGGGGACAGGTCACTTGCTGGAGGATTCTCTGCATCTTGAAGTCTTTAAACCATGATTTGAGGACTTCAATAGCTGAGACATAGGTGAGAGGATTATTGCAGGGGTGGGTGGGTGGGTGAGATTCTGTGGCCTGCATTGTGCAGGAGGTCAGACTAGATGATCATAATGGTCCGTTCTGACCTTAAAGTCTATGAGTCTATACATTAACCGGAGGGGAAAGGGAAGCACTGGTAGGGCCCAGCACGAAGCTTAAAAAAACGTGGTTAAACTGGAACAGAGTTTTTCTTTGGTCACACTAAGCTACACTCTGTTGAGCACCCAACACCCATTGCTGACATCAATTGTCAGCAATGGGTATTTTTCCTTGCTTAGACAAAGATTATGAGAGCAATATGAAGGTATCTGCAGTAGGCCCTGTGCATGTCTACGCTGCAGCTGGGACTGAGTCTCCCTGTCTGGATAGACTGACTTACACTAGCAGTGCTTGAGCTAGTGTGCTAAAAGCATCAGGGGCGATGGTCAAGCTCAGGCAGAAGCTCCAACTCCCAAGTTCACCTGACCCCTAAGCTTCGGAGCCCAAGCTGGAACATTCGCAGCCCTATTTTTCACACGCTAGCTCCAGACCTGCTAGTGTGAATCGGTCTACCTGGGTTGGACTCCCAGTTGGAGTGCAGACATGCCCAGACAGAGACTTCAAACAAAACAACAGGTCTGGTCTACACACAGTTTTTGTACCAGTATAAACAGAGGTTCCAAAACTGTGAGGTGAGGTCAGGGCCGGCTCCAGCTTTTCGGCCACCCCAAGCAAAAAAAAATAAAAATGGCCGCCGCCGAAGTGCCGAAGCAAAAAAAAAAAAACGGCCGCCCCAGAATCCCCGGACTGCGCCCCAGGCACATGGTTTGCCATCTGGTGCCTGGCGTCGGCCCTGGGTGTGAGGTCCCCTAAGGGGGTGTGATGGGCCTGGGCCAGGGGATGAAGCATCACCCAGCCCCACCCCACCCCATCCTATCCTACCCACAGTTCTGCTCCAGCCCCGACCGCGGCTGTGTCCCTGGCCCCGTGCCAGCTGCAGAGCGGCTCCACACCTGCTGGGGGGTCTAGCTGCCGGCCCCCACCACAGCCTGGCCACCGCTCTGTTCCCAGCCTGGGGCTACGGCTGGGGTCAGGGCCAGGAGCAGAGCTGCACCCAGCCGTGGGCCTGTCTGCTATCCCCCACCATGGACCAGCTGCAGTTCCGCTCCCACCCCCAGCCTCAGCCCCTGGGGTAGGTGCAGATAGGGTATTGGGGGGGGGGTGCAACCCTGAAAAGTTTGGGGATCACTGCAGCATAACTATATCAGTTAGGGGTGTGATTGTTTTAACTAAAATGGTTATATTGATACAAACCTCAGTGTGGGTGCAGTTATACTGCATAAAGATGTCTTATATTGATCTAGCTTATTCCCTTCTTTATATGCTTATATAAGATATACTGCCATAAGCCCATTTATACTGATTAAACTGCTGCCATACTAAGGGGGGAGTGTACTGGTTTCATTATGCTAGTCCAGTTGAAGTGGTACATCTTTTGAGTGTAGACAAGACCTTACATTTCCTGCCACACATGGGAGGCCATATTGGTCCAGGAGCAACAGTTGCTTGTGCCATTGTATTTAACAACTCCCAGAAGAAACAAGACCTCCACCTGATGATAGTTACTGTTTGTCTTGCATAAGAGCTGAACTGGTTCCCAAGTCTAGCAGCAGTAAGGCCCTGGCCACCCAGATTAAAACCGCATTATCAGCAACATGGTTCTGGTCTGGTTCCTTGCAAACCATGCTATCACCATATTAATAAACTATGTTTTAGTCTATGTGGTGGGAGTTGTCACCTGTATTCCCCCTATGTGGTCCACTCCAGGAGCACCAGTCCGGTCTATCCTCATATTGACTGGGTATATGTCACCTCAGGAAGGGATACACAGCTAAAATTTCTAGACACCATTAACTACTGCAGGCTTTATCTACCCCAAGTTTTTTCCTCGTCTTTTGGTCTCTGGAAAACCTAGTTTGAAAGAGTAGATGCAAACCACCAGGGGGTGTATCACTGGAGTTGTTTACAGTCTTAGTGACTCATCTTAATCACCTCTCCCCTACTGTTTTTAGTTCTTGGAGGAGCTATGGTAACCCTCTCCCATGGGATAGAACACAGTCTTACATAAAACATTCATAAATGTAATACAATGGTCCCCAAAGATAGTGCATGCGGTTGCAATATCCGTTACAGGGTTTTCCATTGCACAGTTTGGTTAGCATGGTCTGGAGGGAAAAATCTCTCTCTACAGTAGTTAGAAAAACTACTGGCACCAGCTCTGCTTTAGCAACAAGCGTGTTTAAACGTGTTTGATTTTAGCACACTTTAAGCCATTGTGGGAAACTGGGACCTTCCCAGTGTGTGGTAAGTGGGGCGAGCTGACACTGCCCTCACTGGAGATTTCCCAACACACCAGACTAACTGCCCGCCATGCAATAGCAAACAGGGGTTGCAAGCTTTCAGATGGCAGTCACCGCCCATGAGGGCAATTCTCATCATGCTGGTGCCTGTGTGCTGCAGGGCTGGGTGGAGAGCTCGGCACAAGACTTGAGGAACGTGCCCTCCCACTGAGGGCTCTGAAGACACTGCTAGTCACCCCAGCTTTGCATCATGATCCAGCCCCACCACTTAGTGCTTCGTTGGGCACAAGCCCAAAATGACCATGTGCAACCAGTCAGTGAATAGCTGCAATAGCTGCCTGGTCAGCTTTATTCACTGTCCGCTCATCCTCAGCAGTGGCGGATAAGCCACTGGGCCAATGGGGTCTGTGCCCAGGGGCCCAGACCCGCTCCACCCACCCAGCGCTCCTGGCAGGTAGCGGGGTCGGGGTGCGCGGTGCAGGGGCTTCCCTGCTGCCTGGCAGGAGTGCCGGGCAGGCGGAGCAGGGCAAGCCCCCGCGCCCCGACCCCATTTCCCTAGCAGGAGCGGGGGTGGGAAGAGACTGCAGGCGGAAGGAGTGGAGAGTGGCCCCCACTTGCTCTGGCCCAGGGCCCCACAAATCAGTAATCCGCCTCTGATCGTCGGTACCGTGTGTCTGAATGCTAGGCTCATCAGTACAAAAGATTCACCTGCCCTGTCCTTCAAATGAACAAGAGAGCATTGCTGCTCTGTGCTGCTTCCATGTTTTTGGCAGCGAGCTCGAAAATGGCATGAAAAATAGGGAAGGCGCAAGGGTATTGAGGTCACATAGGAAGTCTGTGATAGAACCAGGAACTAAACCCAGTTCTCCTGAATGCCACTCCATGTCTTCGCCAGTCCATTCTGATCTCAGTGCATAAAGTGCAGTGTTAAACTCCCTGCTATCCATACCAAGATAAATCCTCAGGCATGGCTGTATTGTTGGGTTTTTACATTTGTACAAAAGTGAGATAAGCCAATAAAGCTTAACTAGAGACTTAAAAGGTGGTTATTGGTTATTACAAAATTGAAAATTGTGAGCAATTAGTCTCTAATGTGCATTAATCACCTTCAGTAATTAGAGGGGATAAATTAAACTGTCAAGAATTTGGAAAAGTGACCAACTCCAATGGGATTTGGTTCAATTAACTATCTAAGAATGATAGGCTTCAATAGAGGCTGTTACTGAAACTGTGGTACATGTGTTCTCAGTAAGAAAACCCCCAACATTTTCTTCTGCCCACATTGACATGCTGATTTATTTTCTTCTCCTTTGGAAGCAAAAGAGGAAGAGCCAGTTAATGGTAGCTTATCGTGGTGGTTTCTCTCCCCAAAGGCTGTAGTCTGAGATCTGCACATGTCACTCTTCCTGCATGTTTGATGTTACCCCTGACCAAAAAAATAATAATTAGAACTGCAATAAAATGTAATTAACAAAAATCTGGTAGAGCAGGGAACAGCAAGTTATGTAAAGAAGTTTCCTAAGCATGAATGGTGTCACAGCCTAATTAACAGGCCCCTCCTTCTGTCCTTGGTTAGCAGCAGACAGGCGTTACCATACTTGCTCAGAACCAGGGTCTGTTTAGTCCAGTATGCAGCCTCTGATAGTGGCTAGCACCAGATGGCCCCAAAGTAGGTAGATGTGGGATAATCTGCCCTCCGCGTTAGGCCTTTGGATTTAGGTTTTGGAACCAGACAATGGTCTTATTCAGCTTTGGATTCTAGTTCCATTTCAGCCTGTTTGTCAGTTCCATTTGAGCTGAATGGGAGCCTCAGCTGACCTACTGCAATTCTGAAACAGGTTTGTTTTCTTCTGCCATTACAAGTGCAAAGAACACCCAAAACAATATCCTTGAATGGAAAACCACAAACAAAAAGCATTTGCACTGCAGGGTAGTGACTAATTTGTTGCACCTGTACTGGGTGTGGGTCTGAAAGTGAACTAAAGTGCATCAGATTATAGGTAGGGCTGAATAGTTCGGTCACACCTGTACCCAGTTAATGAGCAAACAGTTTCTATTTAAACTGGGATGGGTGCAAAGGCAGCCAAACTAAAAGAACAGAGCTTTAATTCTTTCATAATTAATTAAACTCACTGCTGCTCATTTGTAACCTATTTCAGAGTTTATCATTTTTCCTAGCAGGGCTCAGATAAGCTTTGTTATCAAAACCCACTATCCACAAGGAATTCTGCACCTTATACTTGAGTGGCAACTGGAAAAGAGTTGAAAGTCCGTTTGAGTTGCAGAGTTCCAGTTACAGAGCAAGCTCTTCTCCCTTGGAATGCACTGGGTCGTGTGCAGCTATAATTCTGCTAGTCGACATGCAGTAACAACAATGCTGAATCACAGAGGAAGATCAGCTCTTAATTCGCTAAAGCCAAATAAGGCCACAGCTCAGCCCATGATGTTCCCTAGTCCCAGCTTCTAAACAATAATAAATCAGTTTATCTTCCTTTCCAAACTATACCTCCAACCTCGCTGTAATTTTCGACCACTTTATTCCCCATCATTCAGTCCCATAACCTAGAAGGGGTCATTTCTGTAACCAGCCTGAGTCCGATTTCAGAATGAACTGGGTTCAAAGTAAAAATTGGGATTTTTTTTTTTTTTTAACTGTATCTTTTCTCTGGTTACTCGGGAAAGTGGCAGGGATCTCCCCAGGCTGTACACACACTGAGCTTTCTTTTATATTTGTTTTCACTGAGATTTCACTGCCACCCAGTTACAGCAGAGATGGGCATCTTATAACTTCAATACATCACAGCGATCTCTATGTTAAAACTGCCCAGTACTCCTTTATTTTTAGTTTCATTGCACAGCCCTCATTCATTCCCTCAGTATCCTCCAGCTTGTGCACTTAACTAGGCAGAGGGTCTGTGGAAACAACAGTATATGACGATCATGTAATTAAAATGTCTGCACCAGATCGTTGAGGGATGTGAACTGGAGTAGTGCCATTTACATCTACAGCGCTATGGCAATTTACACCAGCTGAGAATCTAGCCCATCATCATAATGCATGCACATAATTTTTGAGTGCTTGAATTTGTAACCTTAATAATGTTCTTTTAATTAGGTTGGGGTTTTGTTTTGATGGTATGTACTAAATAAGCTGCATCCGCATTCTGCATGCAACAAAAGCATGAGCTTTCTATTGCAGCTACTTTGTTTCCTTGTTTTTTTCTTTTTCCTGATTGACAGAAGCTAAGGCAGTTAGGAATGCACCAAGGATGAGTGACTATGCTGGAAATGAAGATTGTAGGTGCATGTTAATGTACCATATGCTTGAGTTAGCAGCAAAGCAAGTAAGAGCTATTTGTGTCCTTGCTGATTAATAACAGCCACATATCCCTGTGGCCTTGTTTAGAAACTAGGTCCCTCTGAAATAGATCTGGCATTGGAAAGGAAAGCCCCATCAGGTGAATCAGCAGTTATGTATAGCACCCAGTTACACGTGTGATTAACATGTTTACTGAACAAACAAACACAAAGGAAATGTAGAAACTGCCTGATGATGAGTGTCAGGGTGCTGGAGCCAGTAACGTAACAAAATAAAGACTTGTCCTCTGCTGTGTTTGTGTGGTTAGTGTGTGGATGCGAATTGGCCCTGTGAATTCACACCTCCTTGTATTGCAGCTTCAGCTAACTCCAGGATGCCTTCATAACATGCCTGTCAGACACGTTTACTGTTGCTCCTTCCCCTCACCATATTGAGTCTTTGGGCAGGTCTACACTAGAAGCACTACTTCGGTGCATCTGCGCCGCTGCAGCACATCTGGTGAAGACGCTCTCTGCTGATGGGAGGGTGCTCGCCCATTGGCATAATTACTCCACTTCTGTGAGAGGCAGAAGCTGCGTTGGCCGGAGAGCATCTCCTGACGACAAAGCACCAGTGTGGACAGCGCTTAGGTCGCTGTAGCTTGCGTTGCTCGGGGCAGGGAGCATCCCAGAGTGACATAAATCAGCATGACTTAAACTGTAGTGCAGACCTGCCCTTTGTTTTTATAAGTTACCATTGTTGACTTGTACCGAATGTAATTTAAAGGTGATGCATAAAGAAAAAAAATTGGATGTGTGCTTTTTTCGCTTCTTTATGAGGTGAGACGGTGGCCAGAAAAATTTCTTTTTTTCAAAGCATTTTCCCTGTTCATTTTAACCTGAGAAATTCAGGTCACCTTGACCCTGTTTTTCCTGAAAGCATCTGTGGAGAACCACGAGGCTGCTGGCCTCAAGGTTATTGCGAGTGTGCAACCTGCTTAACGGAGAGAAATTATTTTTCTTCAGGCCATTTAAAACTCTCTTGTTGTTGTTACAACCTACTTAACTCACGTCTAAGAAACACAGGAGAAAATATGTCTTTAAGAATCCAACACTCCTGTCTCTTTAAGGCCAAAAAATTTCACACTCACATCTGAGACCTCGCATGCTAAATCTGTGTCTCCAAAGGCTACCCCAGTAACGTCAGGGGAGATCAGATTTGACTTGCCTCATTTGAGGGTAGGGTACGGTGACCAGACAGCAAGGGTGAAAAATTGGGACAGGGGGTGGGGGGTAATAGGAGCCTATATAAGAAAAAGACCCCAAAATCGGGACTGTCCCTATAAAATCGGGACATCTGGTCACCCTATTTGAGGGTGAAAAAAAAACTTCTTGGGCCTTCTGTATACATCATAAGCAATGTAAAAAGGAGAGAATCAATTTTTCCCCCTTCCTTGTCATCTTTAATGTCTCAGCAAGCCCGGAATACTCTGTACTCTCATCTGGTGCACCGTTCCCATCTGATAGAAGAACTGAAAGTTACAACTAAAGCTCTCTAAAGGAGAGTAGATGCAGCTTTAGGTCTCAACCACCCTAGAATCAAATGTATTTTGCTATAAATGTTTAAATAGTTTAGCACAGCTTTGACCTCCGCATCTCTTTATTTATAACTGCCTGGAAGTTCTTAGAAACTAGAATCTGCTTCTTAACTTTCATTTCTCTTTCCAACACAAACAACCACTCCTTAGTTGTTGTAGGGTTTATCATAAGGACATTTGGTCTGCTGGCACTGATTTTTATTAAGAGGAATGATTAAACATTTGTTTTGAGATACATGGGAATGACATAGATTTTTTGCAAACAGGTATAAAAAGGAGGTTATATTTGGGGCCTATCCCTGTTTTGCTCTTTTGCCTGAGAATTGAGAGTCCCACATAGGGTGACCAGATAGCAAGTATGAAAAATCGGGACAGAGTTGGGGGGGGGGCGGGGGTTGGTGTAATAGGCACCTATATAAGAAAAATCCCCAAATAGCAGGACTGGCCCTATAAAATCGGGACATCTACTCACCCTAGTCCCACCCAATCTAAGATTTACAACCTAGAAATATCACTGTGCTGTTTTACATAAACCCAGAATATTCCATTTTAGCCCTGCACATAGGGGGTAACGTTTTTCAGTCATACCGTCATTTTCCTTTCCATCTCCAGCACACAGCTCTCTGAATAATGAAGGGCTGCACTTTCCTTGCTCTGATATGAATATGCAAAGTGATGTATTTACAGTAGAGGTGACAGGACTTACGTTTCTGGAGCCGCTTCCAATGTTGACTCCATCATCCTAGAAAGGACAATTGTTGTGTATTCTTTCACTCGGTCCCCAGATCTGAGTGCAATTTCACAGCTGTCACTTGGAATATTTTAAAGAGTTGCTTTCTCCAATTCCAAACACATTCAGAAACTAGGAGATCGATCCAAGGCAAAGCCCCCTCAGTGAACAATCTTGCAACCTTACCTCTGGGGGCACATTGCAGCTGTGGGTAAGAGGGCAGAGAGCCAAGTCCAGTCCCAGGTGGAGCTCACAGAAATGATTCCATTTATAGGGAAGGATTAAAATGAAGATTTAATTAATCTCTGAATTTCCAGTGTGCAGGCTCCCTTAGGGATCTCAATACTGCAGTGCCAAGGTGAATCATAAAGCAACATTCATTTATTTTTCCCCACCCCAGGAGATAGAAAATGTCATTCGGCATAAGAAAAGGAAGTGGCAGTTGGCTGGCGCCATGGCAAGACAGGCAGCTAAAAGGTGATTCGGGAAGGATTTAGAATGGTGGCCCATGGATGGCAAATGAACCAGCGCAGCAGTGAGCCAGATACAGCGCTGCAGTGGCACCTGTCTGTACAGCGCCTAGCACAAAGGTCTATGACTGGGGCTCCAAGAGGCTATGGTCATACAAATCATAAATAATTTTGGGATGGGAAGAGCACAAGACTCCCGAAAGTTGTGCTGTATGGGCGGGGCCTTCATCGAGCCGTGGACTGAAAAAAAATCAGTAATTAAAGAGAGAAGAAATGAATCCTACATTGTTTAAAGCTTCCTGCTCTAATAATAAGACCAGGTTTGTGTCTGTCTTTCTGGAGATTCTCCTCCCCTGTCATGTCCCATATTTGGGCCTTGTAGAATTGAGAGCATCCAGATACCATAAAATGCTGACACAGATTAGATAGAGACGTGTGCATATAAGAGAAGGTAGGTAAACAACCCCAAGCCCTTCTAAACACGCATACACATATGCACAGAACGGGGGCTTTTGGGTGACCTTCCTGATACCTTGGGAAGCCTCCTGGGTCCGTACAGGGCAAGGGGCTGAAGAGCGTTTGTTTGCTATTCAAACTTTCTGCTGTAGATATGCACAGAAAAATAAATGTGGGTCTATATCTAAATTGGATTGTCTGGAGGGGAAAAGATGTCCCAATGGTTAATTACCCTGACTGTTAAAAACTTGGGCCTTATTTCAGTCTGAATTTGTTTAGCTTCAACTTCCAGACATTGTTATACCTCTGTTGGCTAGCTGGAAGAGCCCATTATCAAATGTTTGTTCCCCATACAGGTGCTTATAGACTGTGATCAAATCACCCTTTAACTGTCTTTGTTAAACTCAATAACTTGAGCTCCCCGAGTCTATCACTACAAGGCATGCTTTCTAATTCTTTAATCATACTTACAGCTCTTCTCTGAACCCTCTCCAATTTAACAGTCTCCTTGAAGCGTGAACTCCAGAACAGGACATGGTGTTTCAACAGCAGGCGCACCAGTGCCAAATACAAAGGTAATATAATTTCCCTATTGCTACTTGATAGTCCCCTTTTTAGACAGCCAAGAATCTCATTAACCCTTTTGGCCACAGCATTGCACTGGGAGGTCCTGTTCAGCTGACTGTCCACCATGACACCCCCCCCCCCCACCCTCCCCAAATCTTTTTCAGTCACTGCTTCCCAGGACAGAGTCCTCCATCCTGTAAGTACGGCCTGCATTCTTTTTTCCTAGATGTATAAATTTACATTTAGCTATATTTAAATGTGTCTTGTTGACTTGGATCCAGCTTACCAAGCAGTTCAGATCAATCTGTATCAGCGACTTATCCTCTTCCTTATTTACCACTCCCTCATTATTTGTGTCATCTGTAAACATTATGGGTAGTGGTTTTATGGTGTCTTCCAGGTCATTGATAAAAAAGTTAACATGCATAGGGCCAAGAACAGATCTCTGCTGGGTTTCACTAGAAAAACACCTGCTCGATGATGTTTCCTCATTTACAATTACATGTTGGACCCAGTCAGTTAGCTAATTTTTAATCCATTTAATGTGTGCCATGTTAATTTTGTATCATTCTAGTTTTTTAATCAGAATGTCATGTGGCATCAAGACAAATACCATACAGAACCTCTAAGTATATTACATCAACACTATTACCCTTAGCAACCAAACGAGTAATCTAAAAAAAAAAATCAAGTTAATTTGACAGACTCTATTTTCCATAAACCCATGTTGATTGGCATTAATAATATTAAGGCGTGGATGGATCAGATTTTTAGAGGTAAATGTTAGTAAACGTTGATTTCACTGTACACACCCAAACAGATGAAAAATATTTCCATTGATAATAATCAAAATGTACAGATAGGCAATGGAAGAAAAATGCTGCTTGAGAACTTCTTAGAGTTTGATTTAAGGATTTTTACTTCGTATATTTTGACATGTGATGTGGACAATTTGTATTTTACTGGTTATTCAGCTTTAACTTGTTGAATCACAATGTCCACAGCAGTGGCGTAGCCAGGTTTAGAGCACGGGGGGGGGGCGGCGCTATAAAAAGGCGCCTCCCCGCTCCCCCTGTACTCACCCAGCGGCGCATTAAAGGGCCCGGGGCTCCAGCCGCTGCGGAGCCCCCGGGCCTTTTAAATCTCCGCCCGAGCCCGGATCCGGCAGCGGGGCTGGGGGGGCGCTTTAAAGGGCCTGCAGCTCCCCGCAGCGGCAGGAGCCGCCGGCCTTTTAAAGCACCCCCCCCAGCCCAGCTCCGGCAGCGGGGCTGTGGGAGGGGTGCTTTAAAGGGCCAGCGGCTCCCCTCCTGCCACTGTGAGGAGCCACTGGCCCTTTAAAGCCCCCCCCGAGCCCGGCTCCCGCAGCCGGGCTCGGGCGGCACCTTAGCGTCACTTCTCCTCACAGGGGGAGCGGCCGCTCTCCCTGCTCCCCTCCGGCTACGCTACTGGTCCACAGTCAATAAATAATTGCCTGACCTCCCCACTGTCTGACCCTGCCCCGCCCCCGCTGCATAATTTCCCACAACTGTGAACATTTAAATTGAAGGCTTGTTTTGTGGTTGGTTACACTGGACTGACCTGGATTCTATTCCTGACTCCTTGGGTGACCTTGCCCACTCATTGAATCTTGCTTTGCCTTGGTTTCCCCATGTGTAGGCTATTTGGCCTCTTCAAGGTCCTCCCCAGCCTACAGTGGTTTGCTTAGAATTCAGGAGACAATTCTGGCTGGTTTGGTGCTGAGGATCCCTCCAACGCTGGGAGGATGGGTACCCCACACTCGCAATCGCCTCCTGTCTTGGGAGGACCACAGGAGAAGGTATGGGTTGGTGTATTGGGCAGCTGCAGACCTAGCTGCCAGTGTTATTCTTGACATAACGTATTTTTAGATTGTGCCTGTGACCCTCCGGGGTGTCATGGCGTGGGAGAAAGGGCAGCTCCAGAGTCCTTTCTCATTAGGAACCTCCTGAAGTGAACACACAACACTGGGACCAGAGGGAACCGAGAATAAAACCGGCTTGGGGCATGTCATAGGCACACAGTGCTGAGAATGGGGCATGTGGTAAATGCTAAGGGCATTGAGCACTAGTCAGTGTGGGGAACTGAGAACAGACAGATTTGGGGCATGTCTCCAGGCTTCAGTTTCCCCATCTGAGGTTTTGTGCTGGGTGGATCTCTTCATTTAAGCAAAGGAAAATGCTCTGAAGCTGTGTGAAAGGGGAGCTGGTTATTTATCATTCTGTTCTAATCTGATTTGTCTCACCCCAGTCCTTGCCAGTGCTAACTAATCCAGGATATTTTCTCCACCCACAAGGCTGATCAAGCATATCCGCCAGCCTCCTGCCAGCATGTGAGTGCCCACAGCCAGCTAGCTGAGGTGCAAAGGCAGGCAGCTGCTAGCTCTGCCACCTCCCCATGAATTGTTACCGACTCCCTGCCTTTTCCCTCTACCGATCCCACCTCTCTCTCTCACACACACTCACATCATTTCACACACAGGACAGAGAACTAGCAGGATTTTTGCTTTTCCTCAGTCTTGTGGGAAAAAGTGGAGTTAGTTCATCAATATCCATTCAGAGCTTTGATTGTGTTCCCATTGAAGTCAACTGAAGTTTTGCTATTGAGTTCAGTCAGCATAGGATCAGGCCTCAGTCAGTAGTGACAAGACTGAATTGTCCCTCTTGGCATTAATAGAACTTACCATGCTTAGTGGAAGGGTCTGTCTAGTAACCACTAAGAATAATAATACTTGGCACTTGATTTCTTCAAGGTTTTATACAGACAGGTCTTAATGAAGCCTCACAATAGCCGTGTGGGGTAGGGAAGTATTACTCTCCTTGTCTTACAGGTGGGGAAACTGAGACATTTCAAAAGTTCAGTGTTAACCTAACTCTGCTCTCATTTAAGTCAGTATTTAGCTCCCTTTCACTTAAATGGGAGCAGAGCTACGCCAGCACTGAGCATGTTGGAAAATCCAACCCGTCCACACTAAGAAAACAAGATGTTTTTACAACCTCATGTTAAAACCCTGGTTCAGACCTCAGCATGATCAGCTACAATACACAAAGGTAGACAAAGGACTTGTTCAAATGGGCCCATAATATACGGAACTACTCCTGTTCCCATGAAGCCAATAGTAAAGCTCCCTTTGACATCACGGGGAGCAGACCGTGTAAGCCAGACGACGATACACAAGCTGCTGAGATGAAGCTCCCTTTTCAGCAAATGGTGCCAATTTTACAAAATGAAAATATCAAATGATACAGAGCAGTACGTGTGAGTAACAAGACAGACATTCTAACCAGCAGAGATGCACCTTCTGCTCTGTAGAGCATTTTCCAAACCTGGAGCAAACTGAGGAACCCCGTCATTTCTATCGTTAGATGGGACCCACTCACTAGCACAGAACTTCAAGTGTCCTGAATTGAGAACCAGTTGTCACTGGTTCACCCAAAGAATTTTCATATTACAATACACCGAAGAATGTATCGGGTTACATTCCGAATGCACAACTTAATTCTAGTCAGGAAAATGAAGCAAGGACTGACGCCTTAGTCAAGAACTCAGGAACTAGCTCTTCCTCCTCTTTAGAGATTGTCTGATATTTTTGCACTATTAAGAGAGTATAATGATTTATCTGGGCATGCAGCTGATGTCTCCGGCAGACCTGCTTTGATTTGAGAAGTACTGATGGGGTAAATAGCTGATTTTGAGGATTTGGGGGGAACGATGTGTAAATTTGTCAATCTGCATCAAAAATATGTCCCTACACAATTAGTGGGAAATGACTTAGCTATCCCACTAATCTACACAATTGAGGTCTGACAAGGCAGTTACACATTCTTGTTTGTGGTTAGTGATTTCTTGGCTGTATACCATCTACTGGCATTTAATTGTTTGGGGGTGTGTGATGTTATTGACAATAACTGCGACCATATAGATAATTGTTACAACCAAGGTCCTGTAGTGGCACCAAATCTTCTATAAAGGGGGTCAAATGAGGTATCTAAGACCAGGTTATGCTTGGCTGGTTATGATTATGCCATTTATATGTATGTATCAGTTTTGTAGTTGAAGTTATGAATATTGGCTTTATACTGTCTGTATTTCAATGGCTTTATACTGTCTGTATTTCAAACTGGGGCTGTGTTTCTGGGACCACAGACAAGCTATCAGCTCTGCCAGGCCTGCTGATGGCCCATTAAGGACCATCGAGGATACAATGGACCCACTGAGAGAAGGCAGACACGCCTGTGACTCAGCAAATTATGCAAGGACTTGCCCATGTGACTCCAGACTCCATTTTGCTGTGATTTTCCACAGTAAGGACAAAGAGGTGTCTTTACACCTGGAAGAAACTATAAAAGGCAGCTGCCTCATCTCCATTTGGTCTTCATTCCTGCTTCTTACCTCTGGAAGAACTTTTCTACAAATGGAAGCTTTGAACAAAGGCCTGAAGGACCCATCCCAGCTGTGGATGTATTCCAGAGACTTAATTTGAATTTGAACCTGCAGTTTATTCCATCTCTGCAAGCCTGAACCAAGAACGTTGCCATTACTGTATGTAATTGATTCCTTTTAACCAATTCTAGCTCTCACCTGTACCTTTTTCCTTTTATGAATAAACCTTTAGATTTTAGATTCTAAAGGATTGGCAACAGCGTGATTTGTGGATAAGATCTGATTTGTATATTGACCTGGATCTGGGGGCTTGGTCCGCTGGGATCGGGAGGACCTTTTTACTTTTACTGGGGCATTGGTTTTCATGACCAGTTGTCCCCATAACAAGTGGCACTGGTGGTGAGTCTGGGAAACTGGAGTATCAGAGGGGTAGCCGTGTTAGTCTGGATCTGTAGAAGCGACAAAGGGTCCTGTGGCACCTTATAGACTAACAGAGGTATTGAAGCATAAGCTTTCGTGGGTGAATACCCACTTCTTCGGATGCAAGCAGTGGAAATGTCCAGGGGCAGATATAAATGTGCAGGGAAGATTCAGGCTAGAGATAACGAGGTAAGCTTAATCAGGGAGGGTGAGGCCCTCTTCTAGCAGCTGAGGTGTGAACACCAAGGGAGGAGAAACTGCTTTTGTAGTTGGCTAGCCATTCATAGTCTTTGTTTAGTCCTGAGTTGATGGTGTCAAATTTGCAAGTGAACTGAAGCTCTACAGTTTCTCTTTGGAGTCTGGTCCTGAAGTTTTTTTGCTGCAGGATGGCTACCTTTAAGTCTGCAATTGTGTGTCCAGGGAGGCTGAAGTGTTCTCCTACAGGCTTTTGTATATTGCCATTCCTTATATCTGATTTGTGTCCATTTATCCTTTTGCGTAAGGACTGTCCAGTTTGGCCGATGTACATAGCAGAGGGGTATTGCTGGCATATTATGGCATATATTACATTGGTGGATGTGCAGGTGAATGAACCGGTGATGGTGTGGCTGATTTGGTTAGGTCCTGTGATGGTGTTCCTGGTGTAGATATGTGGGCAAAGTTGGCATCAAGGTTTGTTGCATGGATTGGTTCCTGAGTTAGAGTTATTATGGTGCGGTGTGTAGTTGCTGGTGAGAATATGCTTCAGGTTGGCGGGTTGTCTGTGGGCGAGGACTGGCCTGCCTCCCAAGGCCTGTGAAAGTGAGGGTTCTTCTTCGAGTGCTTGCTCATATGTATTCCAGTTAGGTGTGCGCGCGCGGCGTGCACGATCGTCGGAAGATTTTTACCCTAGCAACACTCGGTGGGCCGGCTGGCGCCCCCTGGAGTGGCGCCGTTAGGTGCCCCGATATATACCGCAGCCGGCCCATCGCCCCCTCAGTTCCTTCTTACCGCCCGTGTCGGTCGTTGGAACAGTGGAGAGCAGCTCGCTGACCTCCACAGCCCTAGCTTTACAGCACTCGTTTATCTTTTAGATAAGTTTAAGTACCGTTAAGTACCGTTAATTAGTTGTTAATAGTTGTTGTTAGACTCATTGACAATTGTAGCTGGAGATTAGGGGCTTCTCCCCTTCTCTCCAACCCGGTACCGGGCCAATGCCTGGCTCACCGGGATTCAAGCCTTGCTCGGCATGCCAGAAGCCGATGCCTACAGGAGACCCGCATGCCTCCTGTCTCAAGTGCCTCGGGGAGTCCCATCTTCCGGACAAGTGCCGCATTTGTAAGTCCTTCAAGCCGCGGACCAAAAAGGAGCGGGACTTTCGTTTGAAGCAGCTCCTGTTAGAGGCGTCTCTTAGCCCGATGTCGGCGCCGCATCGTATCACGGCACCGACCCCGGCGGCCTCAACGTCTGCGGCACCGGAACGTCCAACCTCCGGTAAAGAACCCAGGCACCGTCCCTCTCTACCCGGGACTTCACAGAGCCGCTCTCTGTCCCCGAGAGCCAAGAAGTCGGGTGGACCGACTAAGGCGCCGCTGCATGCGCAGCCAGCTCCAGGCCAGCCTAGGTCTGTCGAGGCGCCCGCACCGCCAACTCCGGTACCGGAAGGACCGCTGAGTTCGGTGCCAGTGGTCTCCGTGCCACTTACTCCGGCCCTCCCTAGGCCGTTGAGTCCGGCGCCGCCGTCAACACCGGCGCCGGCCCTGCCAACTCCGGCACCCGAGAGGCCGTTGAGTGCAGGTCAGCCTCCGCAGGCTCCGGTACCGACGACTCCGGTCCCGCGAGGGCCGTTGAGCTCGGTAACCGCTAGCTCCCTGGCACGCTCCGTGGTTGAGCTCCCGCTGCCGTCCACGCCGGACACCTTCGCAGCGGCGCGGGACCTGATCCAGATGACCGCTCCGGTACCGACCCCGTCTACGGTACCGCCGGTGCGGATCATCACTTCACGCGGCAAACCGGCCATCTTCCACCCGGTGCCGCAGGAGGAGACCAGCCAGCAGCAGCCACGTGCGTCTCCAAGGTACCGCTCGCAGTCCCGGCACCGATCACGATCCCGGCGCCGTTCCTACTCGCGGTACCGCTCCAGGTCTCCATCGGCACGGAGGTATCCTGACTCTCGGCGCCGCTCCCGGTCCCGCGGCCGGTCGACGCGCAGATCGCCGAGACGCTCCAGGTCCCGATCCGTGTCACGGTACCGAGAGCATCGCAGGTACCGATCCAGGTCCCGCCCTCGATCCGGCTCTCGACGCCGCTCCCCATCCCGGCGCCGATCCGACTCTCGACGCCGATCCGGCTCCCGGCACCGGACACCATCCCGGTACCGATCCGGCTCACGGCACCGGACGCCATCCCGGCACCGATCAGGCTCCCGGCACCGGATACCATCCCGGCACCGGACCCCACCGAGGAGGCAGACCCTGGCCACGCAGACGTCACTGCATGGCTACTCTGCCCCGCCCTGGCCTTCGCGCTCTGGATCCCGCTCTTCCAGAGCTGGTAGCGACCTCTACGCGGAGGACCGCACCGTCAGCGACCAGGGTCACCTGCCAGAGACCGGGCAGGTTCAGGAGCGGTGGCCATTTTGGACCCCCATGGCATACTATGAAGCCCAGAGGGTACCAGCAAGAGCTCCTACCTCTACCACGTTGGAGCGTCGAGCGCCAGAGGCTACAGTCTCCCGCCCTCCAGAGGCTACAGTCTCCAGGCCTCCGCCAGAGGTAGAGCAGCCTGAAGCGGAGCCCCCACCCCTGGGCCCCGAAGAGGTACCTGTCGAGGACCCGCTCGCCCAAGGCCTGTCCTCTTCCTCCTCCCCTGATGAGGCAGTGGCTGGAGCATCATCATCCGGTCCACCTCCCATCGATCTCAGGGACCACCAAGCCCTGCTCCGCAGGTTGGCCCTGAACATGGACCTCCAAATAGAAGAGGTCCCTGAACTGGAGGACCCCGTGGTGGACATCCTGACGACCGATGCCCCCACTAGGGTTGCCTTACCTTTTGTGCGGACTATCCTTGCCAACGCCACATCCATCTGGCAGACACCAGCCTCAATACCCCCCACTGCCAGGGGGGTAGAGAGAAAGTACATGGCCCCCCCGAGGGATTTTCAATATCTGTATACGCACCCCCCTCCGTGTTCGTTGGTAGTCCAGTCCGTCAACGAGAGGGAGAGGAACGGCCAACAGGCCCCGGCGCCGAAATCAAAGGACGCCAAGCGCCTAGACTTGTTTGGCCGCAAGATCTACTCAGGAGGGGGCCTACAGCTTCGTGCGGCGAACCAACAGGCACTCCTGAGCCGCTATGCTTTTAACACCTGGGTCACGATGGACAAATTTAAAGAGCTTATACCTCCAGAGTCCAGACAGGAGTATAAAGCCTTCGTGGAGGAGGGCAAAAAACTGGCCAGGACGTCGCTGCGGGCCTCCTTGGACATCGCCGACTCCGCTGCCAGAACCATCGCCTCCGGAGTCGCCATGCGGCGCATCTCCTGGCTGCAATCTTCTACCCTCCCAGCAGAGGTCCAGCACACTATCCAGGACCTACCCTTTGACGGGCAGGGCCTGTTTTCAGAGAAGACAGACCCTAAGCTGCAGACCTTAAAGGACGGTCGTACTATCATTCGCACGCTGGGAATGCATACCCCCGCGACGCAGCGTAGGCCCTTCAGGCCGTTCGTGAGACGCACCTATTTCCCCCCCCCGCCACGTCAAGACTATTACAGAAGGCCGCGTGGTCGAGGGGGTAGGAGACAGCAACCCGGCCGGCAGACCGGCCAGAGGCAGGGCCCCCACAAGCCATCCTCGGGGCCCAAACAAAATTTTTGAAGGGGCGCTCGAGGCCGGAGTACCAGTCCATTCCGATCCCGCACTCCTGTTTATGAACCGCCTCTCCCCCTTCTCCCCGGCGTGGTCGAATATCACCACGGACCGCTGGGTTTTACATACCATCCAGGGGGGATACCGATTGCAATTCGTCTCCCCGCCCTCCTCCCACCCTCCCACCCCGTCCCTCTTCAGGGACCCCTCTCACGAGCAACTCCTTATCCAGGAGGTGCACGAACTCTTTACTCTGGGAGCGGTGGAGGAGGTCCCAAGGGATCTCAGAGGCAAGGGATTCTACTCCCGTTATTTCCTAATCCCAAAGCCAAAGGGGGGGCTCCGTCCTATCCTGGACTTACGGGGTCTCAACAGGTTTATGGTAAAGTTGAAATTCCGTATGCTCTCCCTGGGCACCCTTATCCCCTCTATGGATCAGGGAGACTGGTACGCCGCCCTCGACATGAAGGACGCGTATTTCCACATTGCCATCTACCCACCTCACAGACGCTTCCTGCGCTTCGTAGTGGGCCAGAGACATTTCCAGTTCGCGGTCCTGCCATTCGGCCTCTCAACAGCACCGAGAGTCTTCACAAAGTGCATGGCAGTGGTAGCAGCCGCCCTTCGGCGTCAAGGAGTTCAGGTATTCCCCTACCTCGACGACTGGCTCCTCCGTGGCAACTCCGCCAGCCAGGTCCAGTCCCACATTCACAAGGCCATGGACATGTTCAACCGTCTTGGCCTCCTACTAAACCTCGAAAAGTCCACTTTGGTCCCAACACAGAGAATAGACTTCATAGGGGCTATACTGGACTCTACCCTCGCCAGGGCTTTCCTCCCAGAGGCTCGCTTTCAAACGCTTGCAGCCGCCATACGCAGCCTCCAAGCTTTCCCAACTTCGACAGCCCGCTGCTGCCTCAGCCTCATGGGCCATATGGCATCATGCACCTTCGTGACAGCCCACGCCAGGTTACGCCTGCGGCCCCTCCAAGCATGGCTGGCCTCCGCATACCGACCACACAGGGACAACCTCGATATGATTCTGACGGTCCCATCGCAAGTCCTAGCCTCCCTCAACTGGTGGCTGGACCCCGCACATGTGATGTCAGGTATTCCCTTTCATCCACCTCAGCCTTCCCGCACCGTGACTACGGATGCCTCATCCCTCGGCTGGGGGGCTCACCTGCTGAACTTCCAAACGCAGGGCCTGTGGTCGGAGCAAGAGCTGACGCTACACATCAATGTCAGAGAACTTCGAGCGGTACGACTCGCCTGCCAAGCCTTTGCTCAGCATCTACAGGGCCGCTGTGTCTCCATCCTTACAGACAACACGACGGCCATGCATTACATCAACAGACAGGGAGGAGCGCACTCCCTTCCTCTCTGCCGAGAGGCAACTCAGCTCTGGGACTTTTGCATAGCCCGTTCCATTCACCCCGTGGCCTCGTTTCTCCCAGGAGCCCAGAACACCTTGGCGGACCGCCTGAGCAGGTCCTTCCAGGCGCACGAGTGGTCCATTCGGCCAGACGTCATCCACTCTGTCTTCCAGAAGTGGGGGTTTCCCCAGATAGATCTCTTCGCGACTCGCGAGAACAGGAAATGCCAAGTGTTCTGCTCCTTTCAGGGTCGCTCCCCAGGCTCCCTGACAGACGCTTTTCTCCATCCTTGGACAGACAACCTGGCCTATGCCTTCCCACCAGTTCCACTGGTCCACAGGGTCCTGCTCAAGCTACGCAGGGACAAGGCCAGGGTGATCCTGATTGCTCCAGCGTGGCCCAGGCAACACTGGTATACCACGCTCCTGGAGATGTCCGTGACAGACCCGATCCCTCTACCGAGATGGCCGGACCTGATCACGCAGCAGCACGGCAGGATCCAGCATCCCGACCTGCGGTCCCTTCACCTCACGGCGTGGATGCTGCATGGCTGAACCCGTCGGAGCTGCGATGTTCCAGCCCGGTCCAGCACGTTCTGCTGAGCAGTAGGAAACCCTCCACCAGGTCCACCTACACAGCTAAGTGGAAACGTTTTTCCTTGTGGTGTGGCACTCGGGGCCTTGACCCCTTGCAGGTGCCGGTTCACACCATACTGGACTACCTCCTCTTATTAAAGGAGCAGGGTCTGGCTCTCTCGTCGCTAAAAGTCCACCTAGCGGCAATTTCAGCTTTTCACCCCCGGGACGGGGCGGGTTCTGTTTTCTCCAACCCCATGGTCACCAGGTTCCTTAAGGGGTTAGAACGGCTACACCCGCCGGTGCGCCGCCCGGTCCCTACATGGGACCTCAACCTAGTCATTACCAGGCTCATGGGTGCCCCATTCGAGCCCATGGCCACTTGTTCCATGCTGTATCTCTCATGGAAAACGGCCTTTCTAGTAGCCATCACCTCGGCTAGACGCGTCTCTGAGCTCAGAGCGCTTACTTCGGAACCACCTTATACGGTGTTCCATAAGGATAAAGTACAGCTCAGGCCACACCCGGCCTTCCTGCCCAAGGTGGTGTCGGCTTTCCATATTAACCAAGACATTTTTCTACCTGTCTTTTATCCTAAGCCCCATGCCTCCAGGAAGGAGCAGCAACTCCATTCCCTGGATGTCCGGAGAGCCCTCGCCTTCTACATCGAGAGGACAAAGCCCTTCCGGAAGTCGACCCAGCTGTTCATCGCCGTGGCGGACCGGATGAAAGGCCTTCCCGTCTCTTCCCAGCGCATCTCGTCATGGATCACGTCGTGCATCCGCACATGCTATGACTTGGCAGGTGTCCCCACCATGCACACTACGGCCCACTCTACCCGAGCTCAGGCCTCGTCGTCTGCCTTCCTGGCACACATACCTATACAAGACATTTGTAGGGCCGCGACATGGTCGTCAGTACACACTTTTGCCTCGCACTATGCCATAGTGCAACATTCTAGAGACGACGCCGCTTTTGGTTCGGCGGTCCTAAACTCTGCTGTATCACAATCCGACCCCGCCTCCTAGGAATGGCTTGGGAGTCACCTAACTGGAATACATATGAGCAAGCACTCGAAGAAGAAAACACGGTTACTCACCGTAGTAAATAGTGTTCTTCGAGATGTGTTGCTCATATGTATTCCAAACCCGCCCCCCTTCCCCACTGTCGGAGTAGCCGGCAAGAAGGAACTGAGGGGGCGATGGGCCGGCTGCGGTATATATCGGGGCACCTAACGGCGCCACTCCAGGGGGCGCCAGCCGGCCCACCGAGTGTTGCTAGGGTAAAAATCTTCCGACGATCGTGCACGCCGCGCGCGCACACCTAACTGGAATACATATGAGCAACACATCTCGAAGAACACTATTTACTACGGTGAGTAACCGTGTTTTACCTCACCCATCTTGTCTCTCGTTAATACAACTAACCTGGCCAGAGAGGCAGAGGAGGCCTGGAAGCCAGTGCTTGTGTTTGTTGGAGCAGGCTGGTGGTTTTTAGGGAGCTGATTCACAGCTGGCACAGACAAGACTCCCATCCACACGCACTAAGGGCAGGTGGTGGTGAGCTGCCGCGGAACCCTGGCTACCCTGGGAAGTGGCAAAGGGTGTGTCAACATAGCAATTAGACACCCATGGCGTGCTCCTGCCAGTCGACTCAGGGTCTGCTTGTGGGACTTTGTGTAGACTTCCGGGCTTGGGCTGGCGCCTGAGCTCTGGGACACACCCACTACACAGCAATGAAACAGCCTGAACCCTGGCCAGCTGCCATGAGTCAGCCGTGGCAGGTCTCCAGGTGCTGTGTAGACACCGCCCCCCCCAAGCGACTGAGGACAGAACCCTGAGCAACATGCACATAGGAGGCAAAGGAGTTGGAGAAGCAAAGGAGGGAACCCAGGAAAGCACGGTGTCTCAAAAGCGCAGGAGACAGTGTCGAGAATGGCAGAAAGAACAAAACAGGCTGAGTAAAATGGACAAGCCTAGACAGGAGGTGAACCCCTCCTTTGGGGAAGCTAGCCCCCTGCCCCTTCCTTCTAAGCCCCCACTCCGTGGCTGGCACCTCAAGCTACAGCTATACTGGACTGTATAAGCCTGGTTCTTCGAGTGCTTGCTCATGTCCATTCTATCTCCATGTCAGGTGCACTAATGCCAGAAATTTTTCCCCGCGTGGTATCTGCAGGGCCGGCTCTAGCACCCTCTGGAGTCGCATGCATATGAGCCACCAGCCTCCCTTCCCCCTTCAGTTCCTTCTTACTGCCAGTGACGATACTGGAATGTCCTCTTTCCTTGGCAAGTGGTTCATACCAGTGGTCTTTCCTATCTGTTTTCACCAGTGATTTTAGTGTATATAATTAGTGTAGTTTAGTAGTTCATTTAGCATAGGTTGTTAGTTCCCTGAGGGACTTAGCCCAGGGATGGGGCATGCTCCCATCCCTGGGCTTCAAGCAGTGCGAGCCGTGCAAGAACCCCAATCCTGTCAGTGATCCCCATCAGGGCTGCTTGAAGTGCCTTGGGGAGACTGTGTGAGACAAATACAGGATCTGTAATGGGTTCAAGCTGTGTACCAAGAAAGAGCCCGCTCAGCTTTGGCGCAGGTAAGGAGTACCCCTTCAGCACCCGCCTCCTTCTGACACTGATCCCAGTGTCCAGTGCCTGCCAAGAGCCATAAGAAGCATACTGGAAGAGGGTGCTCCCCGGTTTCCCACAAGGGCAAGGGGAAGGCTTGGGACGAGCTGAGATCCTGACGGGCTGCTTGTCTTCTCCAGAACTTGGTCAGGCAGTCATCTGGCCTGGCTGCAGAGGTCCAGCAGGCCATCCAGGACCTCCCCTTTGATGGTTCAGCCCTGTTTTCAGAACAAACTGACAGCAGGCTGCACGGACTAAAAGATTCTAGGGCCACACTACGCTCCCTGGGCCTTGACACTCTGGCAGCCTCAAGGAAATGTTTCAGGCCTCAGCACCCTCAGATATTCAGGGGCCAGGCTAGGGATGAGCCCTATAGAAAAACGGGCAAGGGTTACAAGCGCTGCCAGGGCCAACCGTCGGCCACATCGACCCAATTGGGCTCTAGCCACTACCCCCCTGGGAATAAGCACACATTTTGAGGGTGTACCTGAGGGCGACCTCCTAGTCTACACCCAGGATCTAACCATTCTCTTATTTTCTGACCGCCTATTGCCCTACCTCCCTGCTTGGACTATTATAACATCAGACCTGTAGGTGCTCACCGCCGTAGCAGTGGGGTATACCCTCCCATTTATTTCCATTCCTCCTTCCTACCCCCATCCCTCTTCAGGGACCCTTCTCACTAGCAACTCCTCGTCCAGGAGGTGCAAGCCCTCCTATGGGTGGGGGCCGTGGAGGAAGTTCCCGAAGAACTGAGAGGGAAAGGCTTTTACTCTTGCGACTTCCTGATACCAAAAGCCAAACAGGGTCTACGACCCATCTTGGACCTGTGAGGCCTCAACAAATATCTCAAAAAG
The DNA here is from genome assembly GCA_037349315.1 of Chelydra serpentina. Lineage (NCBI taxonomy): Eukaryota > Metazoa > Chordata > Testudines > Chelydridae > Chelydra > Chelydra serpentina. The sequence continues at coordinate 149,081,389 of JBAIAC010000004.1, read as the reverse complement.
TTGACGTTCCGCATGGTCTGTTTGGCCACCATCATCCCATCCCTGGATCCTGGAGACTGGTACACCACCCTCGACTTCCACTTCCACATTTCTATTTTCCGTGGCCACAGAAGGTTCCTACGGTTCATGGTCAGAAGGACTCACTGTCAGTTTGCAGTGCTCCCGTTTGGTCTAGCAACAGCACCAAGAGTCTTTACAAAATGTATGGCAGTAGTCACAGCCTCCCTCAGACATCAGGGTATTCAGATCTACGCGTACTCGACAATTGGCTGATCAAGGGTCACTCGAGGGCACAAGTCCAACACGACGTCGCGGTAGGCTGAGCGGTAGGGAAATAATTTTTCTATTTCTGTTCTAGTTGTTAATACCCACACACCATCTAGAATTCCTAACAACAACAACTAGGAGTTGTGCCAATCTCCATCCCAGAAGTTTATTTCCCTCCCTGCTCAGGTGGAGTCCATCCCATGAGAACTGTCCTCTGTCCATGAATGCCTCCCAGTGGTCAAACATCCCCAAACCCTCCTTATGGCACCACTGCCTGAGCCATCTGTTGATCCTCATAATCCTGTCTCTTGTCTCACCTTCATTCTCCTCCTCTAGGGACAGGTTGAATCCCACTGAAGAGCATGTGGACATCCATTTCTTTAAGCATCTTTCCCAGCCTGGCATAGTTTTCCTTGGTGCATCCCAGCAGGAATCTAGCAGTATAATTTGTTCCCACATGAAGGACAATCAGGTCTTCTTACCACAGCTGGCTGATGGTTCAGCACCTACTCCTTCTTTTCAGTCCTTTTTAAATAGTTTTAAGATATAAAGACATATGTAATTCTATGTTTTAAAGTCTTAGTGTAAATAGTTAGGTATAAGATCATCTTCAGTTCTGGGATGGGACATCCTCAAACCAAGCAGCCAGGTGCTTCCTGCCTTTCGGTCTTCTCAGAGTCCAGCAGGCCTACAAGGCGGTGACATGTTGAAGGACACGGTCCATCGAGATGCTTGATTAGTTCAACCTTCATGCCGAAGGCTCCCCCCCAAAAAGGCAGAATAGGTTGCAAGCAATATTGTTGTGGGAAGCATTGGCAGCCAAGCCGGCAAGGTCTGAGCCTCTTAGAGGAGCCAAAAGATTGCATAGATTCTCCTCTGTCCCTTATTAACCTAGCAATAAAAGCCAACATAATCTCTGAAAATTATGTCAACCATAGTTCTGGACTCTAAGAAAACACCAGTTCTGAAGGAAGATCCAAAACCAGCAGATTCCAAACACAAGAGCAGAGATGTCAGCCTCTGTATCCAGAGCCAATCCATAAGGCAGACATTCAGCAGATATGTATGCTCAAGAGAAAACTAAGGAACCAACCATGGGGCAAGAAAGCATTGCTTAGATATGTCACATCCCATTATGTTGGATCCAAGCCTGCTGGATCGGAAGATTAAACAGAAAGATGCACATTATAAGAAGAAAGATACGCGGTCTTTGGCGCCGAGCTGGGGCCGCAGCTGGGGAGGGACGGGGGGGTGGAGCAGGGCTGGGTGGTGCTCCATCCCATCCCATGGAGGCTGGCCTAGACTCCGCCAAGCACGTTCCTTTGTGCCCATTCCGAACGTTCCTCTGTGCCCCCCTAGGGGGGGGCGTGCCCCACAGTTTGGGGAATCTCTGCCCTAAAGTGTTGTGGGGAAGCTGGCACTGTTACTGCCTGTTCTGTGGGTAAACAGAAAGTGTCAGGTCTCTTAATCTGTTGTCTTCCTAAACACTGAATTCACATGAGCATCTCAGGGTGAGAGGGAGTAAAAAGCAGGAAATCTGGTTAGATGTTTGAAAATTATTGAGCATGTGAGATTACCCCTAAATGGAGGGGGGATTGGCTAGAGGAATTAAATTGTGTGGGTTTAGGGTGCACAGAGTATATTGTTCACTCACCATATTATAAACAAGGATATTAAGGTGGGCAAAAACCTGTAGCAGAAGGAAACCTAATGAAATGAGCCAGGATTCTGAGAATCTGAGTTATGAGGAAGATTAACCAAGTCTGCTGATGACCTACATATTTTAGTAACACAAAAGGCAGGAGCAGAGAGGGAAGCGCATGACGGTAGATAAGCCTCTGAAAGGAGAGGAACAGATGGATGCAAATGAGTTGTTTAAGATAGCAACTAATTCATACCTGCTGGAGCTTGGAGTTAACCCTGGTATCACCAGGTATCGTCAAGGCCCCAATTCAGGAAAGCATCCCTAAGCAGGACAGCATTTCAGCATATGCTATAGGGTTAGTGTTAGTTAACTTTAAGTATGTGCTTAAGTGCTGTCTGAAACTGGGGCCTTTATCAGTAACACATCTGTGCGAGCACTAAATGTCAATGAGTCATCCCTGTCCATGCTGAGATCAGGGCAGATTTGGGCTGTTTTTGTCTTAATTTAAAAAAAAAGAAAGAAAAAAAAGTGGCACAAATAAAACAAATTTCCTGTAGCACCGTCAGTAGTAAGTGGTATAAACCACTTTAAAGGAAACTGGCCAAAATTCTGGGAGCAGGAAAAATAAATTGTGTCTATTGTGGGTGGGAAAAAGTTATAGACACTAGCTAGATTTTTTTACTTTAAAACTGTTCTATGTAGGTACATTTGTATTTTCCAGACTTTTAGGGATTTATATTTCCCACGATATGTTCTTCTAGCACCTACATTTCTTTAATTGTAAGAATTTGTTTAAGTAGAACGCCAAAAAACCTAAACACCCTGTAACGATGCTGGTTCTGGCGGGACCTAACTGAGAGTGCCAGTTCAGGACAAATTGCTTCAAACAGGGCAACTACAGCCCAGGGCTGGGGTTTTTCCACCTCTAAGGCAAACCAAATCAGCCAGACAGAGGAGACTTTGGTTTTACTCCCACTGGCTAACCACAAGTCATCCCAAGCAATCCCCTAAGACAAATCTGGAAATCCTGGACGCCCCATCATCTCGGGCATTGGCACTCTCACTGAAGAACTGTCCGGATATGTGGACTCTCTGCTCAGACCCTATGCCACCAGCACTCCCAGCTATCTCCGTGACACCACTGATTTTCTGAGAAAACTACAATGCATTGGTAATCTTCCAGAACACACCATCCTAGCCACCATGGATGTAGAGGCTCTCTACACAAACATCCCACACACAGATGGAATACAAGCTGTCAGGAACAGTATCCCTGATGATGCTACAGCACAACTGGTTGCTGAACTCTGTGATTTTATCCTCATGCACAATTATTTCAAATTTGGTGACAATATATATCTCCAGACCAGTGGCACTGCTATGGGAACCCGCATAGCCCCACAATATGCCAACATTTTTATGGCTGACCTGGAACAATGCTTCCTCAGTTCTCGTCCACTCACGCCCCTTCTCTATCTACATCATCTGGACCCATGGGAAAGAAACTCTGGAAGAATTCCACCACGATTTCAACAGCTTCCACCCCACCATCAACCTCAGCCTGGACCAGTCTACACGGGAAGTCCACTTCCTAGACACCATGGTGAAAATAAGCGATGGTCACATTAACACCACCCTATACCGAAAACCCACTGACCGCTATGCCTACCTACATGCCTCCAGCTTCCATCCCGGACACACCACACGATCCATTGTCTACAGCCAAGCACTGAGGTACAACCGTATTTGCTCCAACCCTTCTAACAGAGACCAACACCTACAAGATCTTCACCAAGCATTCTCAAAGCTACGCTACCCACATGAGGAAATAAGAAAACAGATCAACAGGGCCAGACGTGTACCCAGAAGCCTCCTGCTGCAAGACAAACCGACGAAAGAAACCAACAGAACTCCTCTGGCCATCACTTACAGTTCTCAGCTAAAACCTCTCCAATGGATCATCAGTGATCTACAACCCATCCTGAACAACGATAACACGGTTACTCACCGTAGTAAATAGTGTTCTTCGAGATGTGTTGCTCATATGTATTCCAGTTAGGTGTGCGCGCGCGGCGTGCACGATCGTCGGAAGATTTTTACCCTAGCAACACTCGGTGGGCCGGCTGGCGCCCCCTGGAGTGGCGCCGTTAGGTGCCCCGATATATACCGCAGCCGGCCCATCGCCCCCTCAGTTCCTTCTTGCCGGCTACTCCGACAGTGGGGAAGGGGGGCGGGTTTGGAATACATATGAGCAACACATCTCGAAGAACACTATTTACTACGGTGAGTAACCGTGTTTTCTTCTTCGAGTGCTTGCTCATATGTATTCCAGTTAGGTGACTCCCAAGCCATTCCTAGGAGGCGGGGTCGGATTGTGATACAGCAGAGTTTAGGACCGCCGAACCAAAAGCGGCGTCGTCTCTAGAATGTTGCACTATGGCATAGTGCGAGGCAAAAGTGTGTACTGACGACCATGTCGCGGCCCTACAAATGTCTTGTATAGGTATGTGTGCCAGGAAGGCAGACGACGAGGCCTGAGCTCGGGTAGAGTGGGCCGTAGTGTGCATGGTGGGGACACCTGCCAAGTCATAGCATGTGCGGATGCACGACGTGATCCATGACGAGATGCGCTGGGAAGAGACGGGAAGGCCTTTCATCCGGTCCGCCACGGCGATGAACAGCTGGGTCGACTTCCGGAAGGGCTTTGTCCTCTCGATGTAGAAGGCGAGGGCTCTCCGGACATCCAGGGAATGGAGTTGCTGCTCCTTCCTGGAGGCATGGGGCTTAGGATAAAAGACAGGTAGAAAAATGTCTTGGTTAATATGGAAAGCCGACACCACCTTGGGCAGGAAGGCCGGGTGTGGCCTGAGCTGTACTTTATCCTTATGGAACACCGTATAAGGTGGTTCCGAAGTAAGCGCTCTGAGCTCAGAGACGCGTCTAGCCGAGGTGATGGCTACTAGAAAGGCCGTTTTCCATGAGAGATACAGCATGGAACAAGTGGCCATGGGCTCGAATGGGGCACCCATGAGCCTGGTAATGACTAGGTTGAGGTCCCATGTAGGGACCGGGCGGCGCACCGGCGGGTGTAGCCGTTCTAACCCCTTAAGGAACCTGGTGACCATGGGGTTGGAGAAAACAGAACCCGCCCCGTCCCGGGGGTGAAAAGCTGAAATTGCCGCTAGGTGGACTTTTAGCGACGAGAGAGCCAGACCCTGCTCCTTTAATAAGAGGAGGTAGTCCAGTATGGTGTGAACCGGCACCTGCAAGGGGTCAAGGCCCCGAGTGCCACACCACAAGGAAAAACGTTTCCACTTAGCTGTGTAGGTGGACCTGGTGGAGGGTTTCCTACTGCTCAGCAGAACGTGCTGGACCGGGCTGGAACATCGCAGCTCCGACGGGTTCAGCCATGCAGCATCCACGCCGTGAGGTGAAGGGACCGCAGGTCGGGATGCTGGATCCTGCCGTGCTGCTGCGTGATCAGGTCCGGCCATCTCGGTAGAGGGATCGGGTCTGTCACGGACATCTCCAGGAGCGTGGTATACCAGTGTTGCCTGGGCCACGCTGGAGCAATCAGGATCACCCTGGCCTTGTCCCTGCGTAGCTTGAGCAGGACCCTGTGGACCAGTGGAACTGGTGGGAAGGCATAGGCCAGGTTGTCTGTCCAAGGATGGAGAAAAGCGTCTGTCAGGGAGCCTGGGGAGCGACCCTGAAAGGAGCAGAACACTTGGCATTTCCTGTTCTCGCGAGTCGCGAAGAGATCTATCTGGGGAAACCCCCACTTCTGGAAGACAGAGTGGATGACGTCTGGCCGAATGGACCACTCGTGCGCCTGGAAGGACCTGCTCAGGCGGTCCGCCAAGGTGTTCTGGGCTCCTGGGAGAAACGAGGCCACGGGGTGAATGGAACGGGCTATGCAAAAGTCCCAGAGCTGAGTTGCCTCTCGGCAGAGAGGAAGGGAGTGCGCTCCTCCCTGTCTGTTGATGTAATGCATGGCCGTCGTGTTGTCTGTAAGGATGGAGACACAGCGGCCCTGTAGATGCTGAGCAAAGGCTTGGCAGGCGAGTCGTACCGCTCGAAGTTCTCTGACATTGATGTGTAGCGTCAGCTCTTGCTCCGACCACAGGCCCTGCGTTTGGAAGTTCAGCAGGTGAGCCCCCCAGCCGAGGGATGAGGCATCCGTAGTCACGGTGCGGGAAGGCTGAGGTGGATGAAAGGGAATACCTGACATCACATGTGCGGGGTCCAGCCACCAGTTGAGGGAGGCTAGGACTTGCGATGGGACCGTCAGAATCATATCGAGGTTGTCCCTGTGTGGTCGGTATGCGGAGGCCAGCCATGCTTGGAGGGGCCGCAGGCGTAACCTGGCGTGGGCTGTCACGAAGGTGCATGATGCCATATGGCCCATGAGGCTGAGGCAGCAGCGGGCTGTCGAAGTTGGGAAAGCTTGGAGGCTGCGTATGGCGGCTGCAAGCGTTTGAAAGCGAGCCTCTGGGAGGAAAGCCCTGGCGAGGGTAGAGTCCAGTATAGCCCCTATGAAGTCTATTCTCTGTGTTGGGACCAAAGTGGACTTTTCGAGGTTTAGTAGGAGGCCGAGACGGTTGAACATGTCCATGGCCTTGTGAATGTGGGACTGGACCTGGCTGGCGGAGTTGCCACGGAGGAGCCAGTCGTCGAGGTAGGGGAATACCTGAACTCCTTGACGCCGAAGGGCGGCTGCTACCACTGCCATGCACTTTGTGAAGACTCTCGGTGCTGTTGAGAGGCCGAATGGCAGGACCGCGAACTGGAAATGTCTCTGGCCCACTACGAAGCGCAGGAAGCGTCTGTGAGGTGGGTAGATGGCAATGTGGAAATACGCGTCCTTCATGTCGAGGGCGGCGTACCAGTCTCCCTGATCCATAGAGGGGATAAGGGTGCCCAGGGAGAGCATACGGAATTTCAACTTTACCATAAACCTGTTGAGACCCCGTAAGTCCAGGATAGGACGGAGCCCCCCCTTTGGCTTTGGGATTAGGAAATAACGGGAGTAGAATCCCTTGCCTCTGAGATCCCTTGGGACCTCCTCCACCGCTCCCAGAGTAAAGAGTTCGTGCACCTCCTGGATAAGGAGTTGCTCGTGAGAGGGGTCCCTGAAGAGGGACGGGGTGGGAGGGTGGGAGGAGGGCGGGGAGACGAATTGCAATCGGTATCCCCCCTGGATGGTATGTAAAACCCAGCGGTCCGTGGTGATATTCGACCACGCCGGGGAGAAGGGGGAGAGGCGGTTCATAAACAGGAGTGCGGGATCGGAATGGACTGGTACTCCGGCCTCGAGCGCCCCTTCAAAAATTTTGTTTGGGCCCCGAGGATGGCTTGTGGGGGCCCTGCCTCTGGCCGGTCTGCCGGCCGGGTTGCTGTCTCCTACCCCCTCGACCACGCGGCCTTCTGTAATAGTCTTGACGTGGCGGGGGGGGGAAATAGGTGCGTCTCACGAACGGCCTGAAGGGCCTACGCTGCGTCGCGGGGGTATGCATTCCCAGCGTGCGAATGATAGTACGACCGTCCTTTAAGGTCTGCAGCTTAGGGTCTGTCTTCTCTGAAAACAGGCCCTGCCCGTCAAAGGGTAGGTCCTGGATAGTGTGCTGGACCTCTGCTGGGAGGGTAGAAGATTGCAGCCAGGAGATGCGCCGCATGGCGACTCCGGAGGCGATGGTTCTGGCAGCGGAGTCGGCGATGTCCAAGGAGGCCCGCAGCGACGTCCTGGCCAGTTTTTTGCCCTCCTCCACGAAGGCTTTATACTCCTGTCTGGACTCTGGAGGTATAAGCTCTTTAAATTTGTCCATCGTGACCCAGGTGTTGAAAGCATAGCGGCTCAGGAGTGCCTGTTGGTTCGCCGCACGAAGCTGTAGGCCCCCTCCTGAGTAGATCTTGCGGCCAAACAAGTCTAGGCGCTTGGCGTCCTTTGATTTCGGCGCCGGGGCCTGTTGGCCGTTCCTCTCCCTCTCGTTGACGGACTGGACTACCAACGAACACGGAGGGGGGTGCGTATACAGATATTGAAAATCCCTCGGGGGGGCCATGTACTTTCTCTCTACCCCCCTGGCAGTGGGGGGTATTGAGGCTGGTGTCTGCCAGATGGATGTGGCGTTGGCAAGGATAGTCCGCACAAAAGGTAAGGCAACCCTAGTGGGGGCATCGGTCGTCAGGATGTCCACCACGGGGTCCTCCAGTTCAGGGACCTCTTCTATTTGGAGGTCCATGTTCAGGGCCAACCTGCGGAGCAGGGCTTGGTGGTCCCTGAGATCGATGGGAGGTGGACCGGATGATGATGCTCCAGCCACTGCCTCATCAGGGGAGGAGGAAGAGGACAGGCCTTGGGCGAGCGGGTCCTCGACAGGTACCTCTTCGGGGCCCAGGGGTGGGGGCTCCGCTTCAGGCTGCTCTACCTCTGGCGGAGGCCTGGAGACTGTAGCCTCTGGAGGGCGGGAGACTGTAGCCTCTGGCGCTCGACGCTCCAACGTGGTAGAGGTAGGAGCTCTTGCTGGTACCCTCTGGGCTTCATAGTATGCCATGGGGGTCCAAAATGGCCACCGCTCCTGAACCTGCCCGGTCTCTGGCAGGTGACCCTGGTCGCTGACGGTGCGGTCCTCCGCGTAGAGGTCGCTACCAGCTCTGGAAGAGCGGGATCCAGAGCGCGAAGGCCAGGGCGGGGCAGAGTAGCCATGCAGTGACGTCTGCGTGGCCAGGGTCTGCCTCCTCGGTGGGGTCCGGTGCCGGGATGGTATCCGGTGCCGGGAGCCTGATCGGTGCCGGGATGGCGTCCGGTGCCGTGAGCCGGATCGGTACCGGGATGGTGTCCGGTGCCGGGAGCCGGATCGGCGTCGAGAGTCGGATCGGCGCCGGGATGGGGAGCGGCGTCGAGAGCCGGATCGAGGGCGGGACCTGGATCGGTACCTGCGATGCTCTCGGTACCGTGACACGGATCGGGACCTGGAGCGTCTCGGCGATCTGCGCGTCGACCGGCCGCGGGACCGGGAGCGGCGCCGAGAGTCAGGATACCTCCGTGCCGATGGAGACCTGGAGCGGTACCGCGAGTAGGAACGGCGCCGGGATCGTGATCGGTGCCGGGACTGCGAGCGGTACCTTGGAGACGCACGTGGCTGCTGCTGGCTGGTCTCCGCCTGCGGCACCGGGTGGAAGATGGCCGGTTTGCCGCGTGATGTGATGATCCGCACCGGCGGTACCGTAGACGGGGTCGGTACCGGAGCGGTCATCTGGATCAGGTCCCGCGCCGCTGCGAAGGTGTCCGGCGTGGACGGCAGCGGGAGCTCAACCACGGAGCGTGCCGGGGAGCTAGCGGTTACCGAGCTCAACGGCCCTCGCGGGACCGGAGTCGTCGGTACCGGAGCCTGCGGAGGCTGACCTGCACTCAACGGCCTCTCGGGTGCCGGAGTTGGCAGGGCCGGCGCCGGTGTTGACGGCGGCGCCGGACTCAACGGCCTAGGGAGGGCCGGAGTAAGTGGCACGGAGACCACTGGCACCGAACTCAGCGGTCCTTCCGGTACCGGAGTTGGCGGTGCGGGCGCCTCGACAGACCTAGGCTGGCCTGGAGCTGGCTGCGCATGCAGCGGCGCCTTAGTCGGTCCACCCGACTTCTTGGCTCTCGGGGACAGAGAGCGGCTCTGTGAAGTCCCGGGTAGAGAGGGACGGTGCCTGGGTTCTTTACCGGAGGTTGGACGTTCCGGTGCCGCAGACGTTGAGGCCGCCGGGGTCGGTGCCGTGATACGATGCGGCGCCGACATCGGGCTAAGAGACGCCTCTAACAGGAGCTGCTTCAAACGAAAGTCCCGCTCCTTTTTGGTCCGCGGCTTGAAGGACTTACAAATGCGGCACTTGTCCGGAAGATGGGACTCCCCGAGGCACTTGAGACAGGAGGCATGCGGATCTCCTGTAGGCATCGGCTTCTGGCATGCCGAGCAAGGCTTGAATCCCGGTGAGCCAGGCATTGGCCCGGTACCGGGTTGGAGAGAAGGGGAGAAGCCCCTAATCTCCAGCTACAATTGTCAATGAGTCTAACAACAACTATTAACAACTAATTAACGGTACTTTAACGGTACTTAAACTTATCTAAAAGATAAACGAGTGCTGTAAAGCTAGGGCTGTGGAGGTCAGCGAGCTGCTCTCCACTGTTCCAACGACCGACACGGGCGGTAAGAAGGAACTGAGGGGGCGATGGGCCGGCTGCGGTATATATCGGGGCACCTAACGGCGCCACTCCAGGGGGCGCCAGCCGGCCCACCGAGTGTTGCTAGGGTAAAAATCTTCCGACGATCGTGCACGCACACCTAACTGGAATACATATGAGCAAGCACTCGAAGAAGAATATCTGTTATTGGAAGGGCTTAGGGTGCGGTGAGAGGATGCTGTGTGGGACTACCTCGGTACAAGCAGCTCAGCTGGGGGGCGGGGGGGTGTGTGGAATCTGGATGCACAGCGGCTTGTTGGGGGAGGGGTCTGGGGGCTCTGGGAAGGGGGGGCACTCAATGGGGTGGTGTTTGGGTATGGAGATCTTGGGGGCGGGGGTTCTGGGTGTACACGTAAGGAGTAAGTGCAGCTTTGGAACACAGCTTGGCTTAACACACACACAGTGCTTGTATTTATAGTGACAAAGAACAGAGCGTCAAGTGCAGCTCAGAAACAAGTGGTTACATTAAAACAAAACTTGTTCTCCGCCTGTCTAACCTCAGCCAAAGTTCTCTCCACTTTCAACCAAGCCTGGCTGAGATTGCTTTTCTATGAAGCAAACCTGCTGTCTGTTAATGTCCTAGAGCAGTGGCACCCAAACTTTGCCTCTTGCACTCGCCCAACCCTCCACACACACACCTGCCAGTAATGGACTCAGCTCCTGGCCCCAGCGGGGAGGGAGGGGCATGGAGACAACTCAAGGCCAGGGGCTGAGCCATGATAAGAGCGGAGCTGGGTGTGTGTGTGGTGTTAGAGTGGGCCTACACCCAGGGGGAGGCTGCCCCAGGCCCTGCCGGCCAGCCAACAGTTTGAGGCCCACTGCCCAAGATGAAGCATGCCAGTCTCGCGCGTTGCACTCCTAAATATACCAGCATGAACCTTTGAGGTGCACCTCAAGATAGGGGCCTCCCCCACTGTTTATGACTCAGTGTTAGTGTGCTGTGTCTGCCAACTTTTCATTCACATTTGACATAGACCCTCTCTCCCCCCCCCCCCCCCCCCCCCATTGTAGGACATACATACACTGTGGTTCCCCTGGCAGTAACTTCCTCTCACCCTCTCTCTGGAGGCGTGTGTCTCAAGACACACGCCTGAGCTGTGACTGGCTTTTATCTAAAGAACATGAGTTTTGTGCATGCACATGGGTGCACACACACACACCTCACATAGTCTACCTACCCACACGGTTATGAAAAGCACTGTGACAGGCTTTCCGTACAGAACCTGAAGGAGCCCAATGCACTTTGGCGTCCAGGTTTCTTGGGTCACAGTCTCCTCTTTGCTGTCGTTTCAGCTACTCTATGCATCCAAATCTCTCTCCCCCACCAGCTCCTCCTTTCACTCTTATGCTTATGGTGTCAGTACTAATGCCACTCATTACATTGTTGGAGGAGGTGGTACCAGGTTTGCTGGGCTAAGTGGCATCCAATGTCTGATGCTTTCTTCCCTGCCTTTCATTTGCTGGTAGACCAGACGGGGTGGTGTCTGCTCACTCCCAAAGGCTGATCCTTTGGACTCTTTGGAAAAGGGCAGCTCTGGATCTGAGGTGATGTCTAATGTTACCCTTATGTCCTGCAATTTGCAAGTCATGCATGGAGGATTTACACACACAGTGCTTACTGGGGATGTGACACCCTCCCCCCCTTCCTTCTCAACAGAAAAGGCATCAGCTATGCCTATTGACCAAGGAAATTAGAGGTCAGCCATGGTTTAAATCCAGACTTTAGCATAAGGCACCTCACCCCCCCCCCAGTCCATAGGGGATTCTTTTGTGTGTGGAGGGGGGTTAGGAGTGTCAAACTGTCAAAAGGAGGGCAAAGATTAACCATTTTCACAAATTAGGCTAGAAGATGAATTTGACACTTGGAGACAAATCTGACACTCACGCCATTCCCCTCTCTGCCCTCAGCAGTCAGCGGGAACTGAAAGGTTCATGGCTGCTCTGCCTCTTATCCACACAGCCCATGCACAGTGCTAAGTCATTGCTATGAAAAAGAAATTTGATGTTGCAGGCACAAGGATCCACAGTAGGTCCATGTTGAGTATATCTCCAAGGACAGTTGCAGCTCATTTGAAAGACACTGCAGCAGCTTCAGAATTCATTTTTGCCATGAATCCAACTCATACCCTATCACTTGTCTAGTAGCTTAGTGTTTATTCTTCAACTGGGTTTATAAGATGTCTCTTGAACATAACTTCTGCATCACAACAATATTCCCTTGAGACATTTGCCTCTGACAAAAAAAGTAAGTTTTGAATTTTATTCTTACAGTGGAAATTAATCCAATTTTACCAACTCTGCCCACTAAAGTTCATTAAGGCATTATGACTACAAACCTTGTGTGGGCTAATTAGCAGCTCTGATTCCATTCCCCTTAAAGTCAGCGGCAACAGCCCCATTGGGAACAGGGTTACGGTGGCTGTTACCACAATGCACTGACACTTCTACTATGAGGCTCCCTTTCCTGAGATACTATCATCATAGCTCCTGTATCTGTGTAGTACAATCATGCCACAGTAACCTATGTCTCTGTGCAGTGGAAGACCAGTTGAATCCTTGGGCAGTAGCTGAAGCCCTGCTTTATCATTGAGAGACAATGCATTGACCGTGTAGTGTGTTTTGGTAGCAGTTTGTTACTTTGAGCCACCTTAAATTTTTCTATTTGTTCGGTTTTAAATTAAGATGTGAGAATGTAGGGGGGGATGCTCTGCCCATGCCACCCTTTGTGAATAGGAGCTCCCCCTAAACAGCCACAAAGCAGCCTTGCTGTCCTTCAAAACCTGTGTGTCCTGGTGCCTGTGGAACAAGCTTCCACACTGGCAAGGCAGCAGCTGAGATGCACTAGTTTTCCATAGTATTCAATGTTGGCCCAGTTGCACTCCCCATTATCTACCTTTACTATAAGTAATCTTCAGTATTATACACAGCACCTTGTACAATGGGGCCCCATCTAGGACTGATGCTCTCATGGCTGCAATGTGGAATTGTTTGAACACTTCCCTCCTCTCCCTAGAAAACAAACTCCCATCTTAAAATGATCTACTGACTTCTGAAAGCAACATTAGAATTTTCCTTGTGTTGAAGGGCAGATAATTGCTTGAACTTCACCCCTTGTCAGATTGGAGAACATTAGAATGGCCATACTGGATCAGACCAACAGTCCCATGTTTTTCCAGAGGCAATGAACAGAACAGGGTTTTATGTGATCCATCCCCCCTCATCTAGGCTCAGCTTTTGGCAAAGCTAAATATTCCCACATCCCCCAAATCACATTTAAAAAGTATGTTAACATTTTCAGAAACCCCACATGTAGAATTTTCACTAAGTATTAGGTTTGTCAGTCTCTTCTGCAGTAAATTTTTTCATTTGCACCAAGCCTGAAGACATCTGTCCTTCATTTAGCTCAATGGCAGTCCAAGGGGTTCTCCCCAGTTCAGTTCTACGCCTTTAGTGCACATATGTCCAACCTCTGTCAGTTGCCCATGCTCTGGTTTGAAAGGAATCTATTCCAGCATTCCTCTGCTATTTCTAGTGTTACAACATTATAAAGCTGAACTATTGCACATAATTAGAAGTTGTGTTAAAGATTAAAGTTTTTAGAGCCACTAAAAAAAAACCACACTTAATAAAACTGAGTCTGGCCTGTTCCATTGCAGAGATGGACTTGCTGAAGACAGTAGCTCTAGCTGAACAGAAGCCAAGTGTTGAGGGCTGTACCAGTTAGAATTTTACCCCATTTCCAAGATCAGTACATCTCACAGTAACAAAATGTTAGAATAGTACACTATTTAGTTCTTGCAACCTTTCCACAGTGGAGGCTCTTTCCACTAGCCAATGCGCATTATACCTGAATGTGCTCTTGTGACCCTTTACAGTTTCAATTTGGTAGATTTCACTAAGCATAACTAGTACTTGGGGTATGACTAGTTGCTACTCACAACAGTGGCTGTGTACTTCAGGATCTCACCCCTTTTCAACCAACTAACCAGTTTCGCCTGTGTAATAGATTACACAAGGCAGATCCTTATTTATGAAACCAATCATTCTGAAAATGAAAATTCAGGCTAACCTGACTTTATTAAGCTGTGTGTGTGCGTGCGTCTTCTTACTATATGTTCCTTTCTATGAATCTCATGAAGTGGACTGTAACCCGTGAAAGCTTATGCTCAAATAAATGTGTTCGTCTCTAAGGTGCCACAAGTACTCCTGTTCTTTTTGTGGATACAGACTAACACGGCTGCTACTCTGAAACCTGTTCCTCAGTTTCAGTACATTGTCTCCTCTGGCCAGATCAGAGACTTTTAGAGCACCTTTATCTGGCATGCAGGGGCTGGAGGGAGAAACCCCCCCCTCCCCCAAAGAAAAACCACCACCCCCCACCAAAACCTCACCTTCCTTGTCTTACTACAGCTCTCTCATATACAACAACTGAGGTGACACTTGTCCAGTATAGCTATCAGTTGAGATGGGTAACTGCCACTATATTTTGTACTTGCATAAAGATGTCAGGTGCCAGATTGTGTTCCATTATCTCAGCCAGCACTCTAATGTGCTACAAAATTGTAAGATCATAGATTGCACCAAATTGTCCAGTTTACAGATATGATACGTGAAACAGTGACACTTAAATGAGTGGACTCTGTGCAGTTCAACTTTTTATTTTAATAAAATCAAGAGTAATGCACAGCACATGCAGTGCTAGCATCTAAACTAATACAATAAGCAATTACTAAACCTACAGTGACTTGAAGTTGAATTTTTACATTCAGCAAGTTTAAACCCATTCTTTGCATATGATTTTTAATCCTTATTTCTGAACTGAAAATACTGTGGCTGATAAAACTTGCTAAAATGCACAAGTCACTGATTATGCCAATACAACAAAGATAACCACATGTTTGAGGATTGCAATGTGCCAGACATTCACTGAAAAATAAAAAACAAAAACAAAAAACCACACACAACTAAACAAAACTCACGCAAACAAACATCTGAGAATCTGGACACTTCACATCAGTGTTTAGAAGTGTTTCATTAATATCTTAAGACAAGTGTATCAAAACCTTGGCATGTTTAATTTTAAGTTGCCAATTTTTGTTTTACTATCAGAAAGTTATGGCTACACTGCCAATGCCGGGTCTGCTTAATTTGACTTAAGAGTTTAATAGGACTTAAACATTAAAAGCTCACACTACCCCGAAATATATAATTTCACGCATACGGTGACATTCAACATTCAAGTGCCAGTGTTTTTGTACTGTCTTTTGGTCAAGTTTCTTTAAACTTTCAAAGAATCACTTTTAGGCTTACAAAAATAAATATTTGTCAAAAATGTTCAATAAATATTACACAAAACTAGCAGCAAAAAGTATCTAGAATCTCGTGTGCAAATAGTTTTCTTCCCAGCTATCATTCCCCGTGGTCCCAAATAAATTTTAGAATCTAGTTCTCTCTCCCTTAGACAAGCTGCGTTCAATCTCCAAGAGACAAAATAAGATTGGAAGTTAAGGACACGCACACAAGACGTATATAAAATTTTCTGAATGTGCAATAAAAGAAGTATTTTGTAAAAAGTTATGGGCAAAATGTACAAGGGCCTAAACCTAGACTAATTGAAATAGCACCATAACAAATGACGTCAATACTGTCAAGTGCACCTACTTAATAAAAGTTTTAGAACAAGGCACAATACACTTGAAAAAATCTATTGCACTTTAGGAGATTTTTGCCATTTTCCTATGCCACTGTAGATTAAGAGTTAATAATGGCTCTGGCCACAAAAGTTAGCACAGAAATTCCAAGTGGCAGAGGCATTTTACTGGTGGACAATACTTATCTTTGGCCAGATTTAGCATAAACAGACTATAAATACAATGGAAACCTATGCAACTAAAACTGACTAAAACTGCACTTTAATAGCAGAATTGAAACCTTGTGCAGTTATGTACATTTCCAACCTCTGTGATCTCAAGATTTGTTTGTTACTCTTCTGGAGCCATTTTACAAAGTCTACAGTAAGCCAGTTTAACATCTCAACGCAGCTTGAACAGAGTAATGTGAATCTGCATTAAAATAAAGCCTGCTGCATAATTCTTCCTGTTCATACCCTCTTGACCAAAAAACATCAACACTAGCATGCGTTATTAGACCAAAAATCAGTCAGGCCCTTAAGGAGGGCCAGTCACTGTCGTGGTCAGCCATTCTACCATTTCAATTTCATATGGCAGGCATTTTTAAAAAGTCTAAATAGATGAATTCTCCTAAAAACTATTTCAAGTTATCAGACCTTTAAACGTTCCCTGTAATATTCTGCCCACATTTGGCTAGCTCACATTAATGATCTGCCTAAACATTGAAAAAGGAATTGCTGTATTTACTTGCATTAACTTCAAAAACAGTGCTTTTAATGTATGCATGTATCCATACATCATCTCATCATGACTGGGAATGGCTTATTAAAGACTATCAGGTTCTAAGTACCTATCCAGGATAGAGTGAGCAAATCAGAACTTTAACTTAGTACAGTTTTGCCACATTAGAAACTAATTCCATTGATATGCTTCAAGATGTTTGTTTGGTTTTTTCAAATCTGCAAGTATCAAAAGCCCTAATGCAGGCTACCGCATAAGTTTTTGTAATATTATGGATGAATCGATGATTCCTGTTTAAGTTGTATCACACCTGTGTGCCAAGGTTTGATTTTAGCTCAAGTTCAGTAATTTTGATTTTGTCAACAATTGATATCTTGAGCATTACTGAGCCAACAGGACATCAAAATAAAAAGTTGTCTAAAGTTAAAGGCACAGTACATTAACAAACAAATGATCCTCAGTCACAAAATTAGAAATGCAGTTTGGGGTTGGGGGTGGCTGGGAGGGGGAGTTAATCCTGACTACAGCAATGGAATCTTCACCTTCACAATAGGGCTGCTTGTTCCTTTTGTTTCTTCTGTGACCTTGAGCTCCCTTAAAAAAAATTTCAGTGGAGAATCACAGCTGGTAATGTACTGCGAGTTCTTGAAGCTACACAAGGTATAGTCTGGCTAAGTTACATGTGGTTTCCATATTAGCTTGTTTGGTAGGATATCTGCTGCAAGCAGATTCAGTTGCCCCACCAGTCAACCCCCTGGGAGTTATAGTTTCCTCCATATCCATCACTGTTGTAGAAGCCGCCTCCAAAGCCGCCGCCACCACCTATTAGGGAAGAACAAAAACCACATCAACTTTTTTCTTAACTTACACTGTAAGGATGTAAAGGTTTTAGTACCACCCCCTTTTTTGCTTCTTCCCTGGACAGAAGTTTTCTGTGGACCAAGACCGGGAGGAAGAGGAGGGAGAATAGCACAGAGAGGAGGAAGAGGACACATGTGACTATACATGGTATTGTAAAGCTAAAATTAAAAAAAAAGATTAGGAAAGCTTCAGTGTGTAACCTGCTTGCAATAATTTTGGGTACCACAATAGATGTATTGTGCCAGCTAAATCATCCTTTGAATTGTAAAGTTCAGTGTAACGGGCTATAGTAAATTTGCAGCCCTTACAGACACTAAAGAGTTGGCTGCTTTATAAAATTTGTTTCAAGACAAGACCTAGTTTTCCTTAAAAAAGTTTCAGAGCTTGTTTTGAAGCTGCCACCCCCAGCCCCTCCTTTGTATCTGATTACAAGACAGACAATTACCTCCAAATCCTCTGCTGCCTCCATGGCCACTGCTGCTACTGCCGCCACCACTGCTGCGGCTGCTGGGTGGTCGACTACCGCTAAAGCCACTGCTGCTGCCACCGCTACTTGTTCGATAGTCTCTGGCACCAAATCCTCCACTGAACCGACTATACAGAAACAACAACAGTCACAGCTTTCTTATTGCATTGTGGTAAAATCTAGGGTAGAGTTTTGTACAACTGTTTGAAATGAATAGTTGCAGAATATAGCAGTGTCTTTATTGCTTAGTTTCAGCATCAGTGTGTGTTGCTTGCAAGCCTCTCATTGCTACTTGGACAGCATGAGACAGTCAATGTTCATTTGAAAGAAATGGCGGAAAAGGCACTACTGTTCAGTCTATGTGGCTTACTTCTCAGCTGAATAAAGCTAAACAGATTAATTATTGTAGGATTCTACATTCTTGCAATGAGTTGCTTTTCTAGAGTTCAGTTGTAGGTCTGATGCAGTACAACCCACCCCTGTACAACTGGGGTAGAGGGAGCAGTTCTAGCTATTTAATAATTCACTCCATAAACTGATGGCTACAATATCTTCAGCCCCATGTTTACTGGCTTGGAACCCACAGTATAGCACTGCAACAAGAAATATTCCTGTCCACATGGCAGCAATTCATGTATTGGTTAATAGGACAGAATAAATATCACATACAGCAGGAAAGTGTCTCAGCTGATGCAATATGCCTGAGACCTTGCTTTATACTGCATAATAGCAGAAGCTATTTAAAAAAAGCACATCTATTCTATTCCAAGTGGTAAAGCACACTTGGTTTTCCAAAAGTTTCTAATGTTTAACCCCCCCCCCAAAAAAACCACCACACACAACCCCACAAACTTGGTCTTATTTGTTCCTCTTCCCAAAATGATTATCCAGCTCTTAAAGAGAGGAATTATTCCTAGCCAGTTTAACTGGATTTGAGACTTTCAGAATAGGAGATTTTAGCATACGGGGGCTTTAATGACAAGATGTGGTTTCCTAGGAGGTGCTCAGTTTCAAATCAACTGAAGGGAAAAACAACTGTTTCTAATGGAAAAGCAAATTCTCAGAGATCCTTTATAGTAGAGTTGGAAATAAAATGAAGGCAAATGTTAAGACCAACAACTTGGAGCAGTTTAGAGAAGCCACAGTACAAACAGACAGCAGTACTAGAATATATCAACATGGAAGACAGTTTTAGCTAACTCTCCAATCTGAAGTGTAATTCAAGCAAAGGTTTAGGCAATAGGAACCCAAATCTGCAACCATAGAACTGGCATAAAATGGATTATGCTCTTAAGTAGTCAAAGTCCTATTCAAGTTACCTCTTTGAACGCCCACGACTGCTACCACCCTTATGAATCTGCTCATAAGCCATGTTTTCCAACCACGATGGTACTTCTTGTTTAGCTTCCACAAGGAGATCTAGCAAGTCCTTGGTGATGTTTATGTTCCTCTCATTGAAGAATGAGGTGGCAAGGCCTTAAAAAAATTTTTTTGATGGTCAACATTAGGTAATTTGGTATGACGCCTCAAGACACTATTGCTGTGTAGCTCAAATGGATGTGTACTTGAACAGAAGAGCATAAAAAATTACTTGTTGGGTTTTATATTGAACAGGCTAGGCTTGTACTGAACTTTAAAGATACTGGAAATTGGTCTTAGGACAGGAAGCTGCCTAATAAAATAAATAAATCAGTCACACACACCCCCCACACCTGGATTGAAATAGTGCATGCAAACTTGCTAGTTTCTCTTTACTTGAGAACATCTCAGCAATACAAAAACTTTAGAATACTATGTAATTGGGGTATCAGGGATAGGAAGATTCCTAGAAGACGCTGAATTTCCTTGGAGACTTACAATAAGTCAGCCAACATCCAAATGAGGTTTGTTCCCCATTCCCCTCCCCGAGTTCACTTTGAGAGCTCTGTCTCAATGAAGCACAAATGTCGGAGCCTTCTCTTTGGCAAGTTACCTTATTAACCTGATGTTATGCAATCAGCCTACAGGATTGGTATAATTTTATCCAGATTATGGTGTTATACTAGCCTCTGCAGCAACCACCTGACTGCATTCCAAATGCTTATTTCTTATGTGTGTGTTAACAGAACATGCAAAAATGGCAGTTGGTCCATGTGCATGCAATTGCATGCAAGAATTTAGCAACTTTCTTAAAAAAAAAGCCAACTGGAGCTCTGCTATACTGGTTTCTAGGGCTGTAAATGTATTGGATTAACAAAAAAAAAATTGCAATTAATCAGTTTTAATCACACTATTAAAGTAGAATACCACTGAAATTTATTAAATTTGAATGTTTCTACATTTTCAAATATATTATTTCAATTACAGTGTACACCTTATATTTATTACAAATATTTGTGTTATAAAAATAGCATTTTTCAATTCACCTCATACAAGTACTGTAATGCAATCTTTGGTGTGAAAGTGCAAATGTAGGCTCTAGAGTTTTACATTGTTTTGTTTGAGTGCAGTTATGGGGGGGGGGGGGGGGGAAGGAAATCTACAAGTCCACTCAGTCCTACTTCTTGTTCAGCCAATTGCCAAGACAAGTTTGATTACATTTACAAATGGTCACCAGAAAGTGAGAACAGGTATTGCATGGCACTTTTGTAGCCGACATTGCAAGGTATTTACGTGCCAGAGATGCTAAACATGCGTATGCCCCTTCATGCTTCGGCCACCATTCTAGAGGACGATTCCACACAGATGGTTTTTTTTTTTTAATTTTTAAAATGCATTAATTAAATGTGTGACTGAATTCCTTGGGGGCAAATAGTAGGTCTCCTGCTCCATTTTACCTGCATTCTGCCACATCGGAGACTGCTGTAACGAATATGACGACCCAGCACATGTTCATTTTAAGAACACTTTTTGCTTTTTGTCAAATCAGCAGTGAAAGTACCAATGTGAGATTTCTAAAGAGAGCTACAGCACTCAACCCAAGGTTTAAGAATCTGAAGTGCCTTTCACAATCTGAGGGACGGTGTGGAGCATGCCTTCAGAAGTCTTAAGAGCAACACCTGTGATGTGAAAGCTACAGAATCCGAACCACCAAAAGAAAAAAAAAAAAATCAACCTTCTGCTGGCGGCATCGGATTCAGATGATGAAAGTGAACATGTGTCAGTCTGCACTGCTTTGGATCATTATTGAGCAGAACCCCACATTAGCATGGACGCATGTCCTCTAGACTGGTGGTTGAAGCATGAAGGGACATATGAATGTTTACTGCATCTTGCATGTAAATATCTTGGCACTGTTATAACTGGTGTCATGTGTGAACACCTGTTCTTACTTTCAGGTGACAAACAAGAAGTGGGCAGCATTATCTCCTGCAACTGTAAACAAAAACTTTGTCTTAGCAATTGGCTGAACAAGTATGGACTGAACAGAGTGGACTTGTAAAACTTTAGCGCTTACATTTTTATTTGAGTGCAGTTATTTTTTGTATATAATGCTACATTTGTAAGTTCAACTTTCATGATAAAGAGATTGCACTACAGTACTTGTATGAAATGAATTGAACAAACACTTTGTTTATAGCACAATTTGTAATAAAAAATATAAAGTGAGCACTGTACACTGTTGCAATTGAAATCAATATATTTGAAAGTGTAAAAAAGTCAAATATTTAAATAAATAGTATTCTATTAACAGTGCAATTAACTAATTTTTTAGTCACTTGACACATCTACTGGTTTCCTATACTGCATTCCTACCTATTCTAAGGTGTGCTGTATGATCTTGGAACTGCTTTAAACACCTGGGGGGGGGGGGGGGGGGGGGGAAGAGGAAGAGGAGAAGAGAAGAACCACACTGGAGCAATAAAACTTGCATGGAATTTTGCAAAGTTGAATAAAACTGGAATTAAGATTACTGCTGCAAAGACTAGATGTGGGTTTGTCTGAAGCAGTAGCTCAAGTAAGCGTCATTTTGTAGTTCAAGTCTACTACACTTGAAGAGCATCTTCTAGTAGACAATTCACTTTTAAGAGTCTTACCAAGGTTTCCCACACGGCCTGTACGACCAATGCGATGTACATATTCTTCAATGTCACTTGGCAAGTCAAAATTTATGACGTGTTTCACATTTGAAATGTCCAATCCTCTTGCTGCAACCTAAGGGTGAAGAAGTTCAACTGTCAGCTCTTAGCAAAGCCTCACAAGAATGAAGTGAAATAAAACTAAACATATCGTATAGAAAGAAAAATTAGGCACTTACTGCTGTGGCAACCAGAATTGGGCTTCTGCCTGAGCGGAACTGGTGTAGAGCTTCTTCTCTGTCTCTCTGAGAGCGATCTCCATGGATGCTTGTACAAGCGTATCCTTCGTGGTAGAGAAAGTCCTCCAGAGAATCAGCTCCCTTTTTAGTCTCCACGAACACCAGAGTCAGTGAATCTTTGCCTAATGCAAGAAGTTAAACCACAGATTTGCCACCAGCAATGCTACATCTGCAAATATTTAGCACCCCCAAGTGGTAAAAGGCAGTTTCTGTATCTTCTGCTCCAGTTTAATTGTGTATTTATTACATTACTTCATTCAATGAGAGATGAGTACCAAGGCCATTCCCCCCCTCCCACAATGTTTATATTACCCAAGAAGTTTATTTGCATGCATACTGTTTTAAGTCAAAGCAAAAACATCACAACATATGAAAAAACAGGGAGGAAAAGACTAACAGCTTTTCCTCCACCTAACATAGATTCTCATTACCTGAGCCATTAGAGCTGTGTTGAAATTCTCCCAAACAGTCTTTACCTGTGGCATTTAGCAGGTCAAGCAGAAATGACCGTTTGTCTGACTCTTCCACCCACACTACTTTCTGTGTGATGTTCTCAGATGTAGAGCCAACTCTGCCAACAGCCAGAAAGATATATTCATCCAGGAAGTCACGGGCAAGCATCTAGAGGTAGACAAAAAAATTCCCACTGTTTTTCCCCCCACAAAGACTGGGGGAGTTCAGAAAGTACTACATTAAGCTTGTAGGTCAAAAAAGCCTCAAGCCAGACAGTACCTGGATTTCCTTGGGAAAAGTAGCACTGAACATCATGGTATGACGAACTCCCTTTGGTGGCATAGTATCTTGTTCAACAATACGGCGAATTTGAGGCTCAAACCCCATATCAAGCATGCGATCAGCTTCATCCAGTACCAGGTATCTGGGAGTAGAGGAAGAGGATCAAAATTGCATAGAGTGAAGAAAACAGGGTTTTTTGGTTAAAAAAATTATTCACACAAACCAGGCTATTTTTTCCAATTGGTGATTAACTATTTAACAGTGTGCCAGGATTAGTCAATGATGGCTCGTATGACCCAATGTAAGTCAGGAAGTATTTATGAGCTATATGTAGTTTTAGATGACAGAACTTATCAATTTAACAGCATTAAGGCATGCTTTTACAAATGTTTGACATTTGTAGTTTGGCAGTAAAATTCTCAGTGCACACAGAATGATCATTCCCACAGGAACCTCAGCTTAGAGCAGGTGTTCTCAACAAATTTTTTGGTGGCCTCAGAGTGCAGCCACTAACTCTTGGCTTGCTCTGACAATTTTTCCTAAAAATACTAACTAATTTTAGGAAAAAACCAAACATGCACATACATATGTCCAAATCATTGTAATTTATGAAGGGTTTATTTTTATAACTGGGTTGGCAAAAAACTAAAGTACAGTTGTCTCCATTCTTCACCTGACCTCAACAGAATAGAAACAAGAATAAGGTGCTTTGCATGCTCTTTTTTTTTTTTTTTTAATTAAACACAAAAAGCGCTAGCTAGTAAGCCTGCTGTGAAAAGTGCTATTTGTAGGTTTACTTCTGTGAAAATTATTAATGGATAGACAAATCATAGAATCATAGAATATCAGGGTTGGAAGGGACCTTAGGAGGTCATCTAGTCCAGCCCCCTGCTCAAAGCAGGACCAATCCCCAATGTTTGCCCCACATCCCCAAATGGTCACAGCACATTTACTCAACCCCAGCATGCTGGGGGACAAATTAAGCTGTGGATGGGGAGGTGGGTAGGAAGGCAGCAGAGGCCAGCTATGGTGTGTGTGGGGGGGTGTGGGGCCCCGTGGCCCGGGAATGGAGCCCACTGTCACGCTGCCAAAAGACTCAGCAGGGACCATGGGTGATCAGGGTGAGCTTGGGGCCAGAGGCCAACGCCCCGTGGCTGGGGCCAAAAGATGGAGTCCACTCCTACACAGCCAGAACCCAGGGCTGGAGGCGACACCAGGGATAATTGGTGAAATGGCAGGAGGTGGTGAGCCTGGGGCCAGAGCTTGGAGAATAGAGCCTGCTGCTGAAGCCCAGGGCCGAAGGAGGCAGCAGGGGCCAGGTGACCGGGGGTGGAGGAGAGGAGAGAACGGGAGTGGTGAGCCAGCTGGCTGCTCCTCTGGAGAGGGGCAAGACCCAGCTCTTTCTGGCAGACCTAGGGGAACCACTCCCCCAATCACCACCCAGGAGGCGGTGGACCCAAGAGAAGGCCCTGGTGGCCATGTTTGAGAAACACTGGCTTAGTGTCTCATGCACAGCATGATGGATTACTACAAGAAGCAAGTTTGCAGGAGACTTCTAAATAGCTGCAGGCTGCTGGAGAGCCATTATCTGAGTGTAAGATAAGAGGAATATTGGGGGGTGGAGGGGGAAGAGAAATGGTGTTATACAAATACGGTCATATTTTAGAACCTGGGAAGTGTTCATTATTCAAACAGGCATATATGGGATTTGTATTGTGAAATTTAACTGTTCAACTAGTAAGCCTTTCCTAAAGGACTGTCTAGCAAAACATCAGAAAAATCCTATGGATCGCTACTATTTATATTTAGTTGTTGTTTTTTAAGTTTAAAAACCAACAGCTAAGTCTTGGGATCTTGTCAGAAATTCTATAGACGTTTGTAAGACCGTCAAATTCAAAGACCATTTCACCTACTTGCAAAAGTCCAATCCAATCTTTCCCCTCTCCATCATGTCAACTAGACGTCCTGGAGTTGCCACAAGCAAGTGACATCCACGTTCCAAGTCACGTATCTGTTGACCAATGTCAGCACCACCATAGACCACACAAGGACGAACTTTGGAACGATATGCAAACTGTAAGAACAGAACTAGTTATTTTCTGTTTTTTAAAAAGTTCAGGATATTAGACTGACAAGTTGCCAAAGATACCTTTCTGGCTTCTTCATAGATCTGCACTGCCAGTTCTCTAGTTGGAGCAAGGACTAGAGAGATTGGGTATTGCTTACGGCGTCCATACCTTCCATTTTCCTGAAGAACAGAATATTAGAATAATAAATACTTCTAATTTAAAGAGTTGAAACTAGAGCCATTTCAAACCCTGGGCACATGCTTCCCCCACAATTCTGAAACTTCTTTGCCACCAGCACAGCACTCTTGGCTGAGCATGGATCAGACAAAATGGACCATCAAGAGCTTTCTTTGCTCTAAATTGGACCACTACCAATCAGAGCCTTGATTGCTATTTATATTCTAAAGGACCTGTTGCTACGAGTTGTTAAAAAGGAGTACAGGAAGTCTTCTACTGCAGAAGGTCTCAATCATGCTTTAGGCACTGGCTGTAAAGACTGGTGTCCCAGCTACACCATCAGGTATGCCCAGTGACAATGCTAACAGTGTGTGTTTAGGGGGCAGGACTGCAGAGATTTTAAAAGCTCCTTGTGAACATTACTTATTTTTAAGTCTGACAAAAGGGATTCAATACTCTGACTTTATTGGGGGGGGTTGGGGGGGCGAGAAGGGGGTACTGCACCATAGAGTAATTTTACTTAGAAATAGCCACATTTCAGTGTGGAGGGCTAAAGCTACAATACATGCTTATGAAGCAGTGTCTGAATGACGACAGGATTTGTTCATTAGATGGTAATATGCTTTGTTTGTGAGCCAATACACACACAAAAAAACCCACACAAGAGGGCCGCGATGCCTATATGTGAGCAGACAAGCAACAAATGAGCAGCTCTCTGAAACTGCCCTCTAAATTATTGGGGGTAAGAAATTGGACACCGGCCTCTCTGAAACAGACTGTTAGTATGAATGCTATAACTGGACATCTCTAGAAAGAATAAATATTAACACAAGAATTGCAGGCAAGAAAAGCATCCTTTAGTGGACTGAGATTGTTTTAACATTTCTGGGACTGCACATTTAGGAACTTGCCTTCATAGCCCTCAAAGCATCACCTGGACCATCTGTATAGATCTGACTCAATATTGGTAGAAGAAATGCAGCAGTTTTCCCAGAACCTATTAAGAAATACAAAGGTTAATCTTGACAATAAAAAGCATCATCAATACGTCCATCAAGTTATCAGCTGCAACACCTTACACAGTATTCCAAACATCTAGCTGAACTAGACTGTGCTCCTGACATTGTTAACAAGGCAAGAGATGAGAGTTACCTTTTCATAACTGGTGTTTGAGAGGTGTTGCTCATGTCCATTCCATTGTAGGTGTGCGCGCTCACCACATGCACTGGTGCTGGAAGTCCCCCCACTCCTAGTGGTATCTGTAGGTGATGGCTCTGGTGTGGCGTATGTATGTACGTACCAGTATAAGGGGTGCTGCTGGCTCCCCTCCATCCTCAGTTCCTTCTTGCTGGAAACTCCAACAGTGGGGAGGAAGAGGTGAGGTGGGGTGATGGAATGGACCTGAACACATCCCGAAGAGCACCAGTTACAAAAAGGTAAGTCTTTTCTTTGAGGGCTTGCTCATGTCCATTCCATTGTAGGTGACTCCCAAGCAATGCTACTGGAAGCAGGTAGGAGGAGTTCATGGACATGTTGATTCCAAATCTGCTTTGCTGAAGCCAGCGTCATCTCTGGCCTGAGAGTGATGGTGTAATGCGTTATGAACATGCGCACTGAAGACCATGTTGCAGCCCTGCAGATGTCCTGGATAGGAACATCTTGCACCAGGAAGGCAGACACCTGAACCCTAGTCGTGAGCCTTCACGATCAGAGGCACAGCCTCCAACTTGTCACAAGTACGGATGCAGGTGGTGATCCAATTTGAAATCCTCTAAGAGGACACCTGGAGGCCCTCCATCCTGTCAGCTGTCATGATAAAGAGTTGGGTTGGTCTGTGGAAGGGCTTGGTGCGCTCCAGGTAGAATGCCTTGGCATGCCAGACATCCAGAGTGTGAAGCTGCCTCTCTTCATTGGTCAAAGTGAGGCTTTGGACAGAACACTGGGAGGAAGATATCCTGACTGACATGGAAATGCTCGACCTTGTCTTTGTAGAATACCATATACAGTGGCTCTGAAGTGACAGCTTTAGTTTCAGATACATGCCTTGCCGAGGTAATTGCTACAAGGAATGTAAACCTTCCATGATAGATGGGAAAGGGAGCAAGAAGCCATGGGCTCAAAGGGAGGGCCCATGAGCCTGGGGAGAGGACTAGTTGAGGTCCCATTGGGGGACTGGGACCCAGATTTGCAGAAAGAGCTATTCAAAGGCCGTCAGGAACCTGATTGACATCTCATGCAAGAATACAGATTTACCTTGGATGCGAGGATGGAAAGCCAATATGGCAGCCAGGTGCACCTTGACTGCAGAAAAGGCAGGGCCCTGGTGCTTTAAGTGAAGCAAGTAATTGAAGATGAACTGTAAAACTGACTGGGTTAGGGAGATGTGCTCAGATGCTCAGGAGAAGTGCTTCCACTTTGCCAGGTACATTGCTCTGGTGGAAGGCTGCTTTCCAAGATAAATTGCTGTACTTGACTAGAGCAGGTTTGTTCCTCTGGATTCAGCCATGCAGCATCCAAGCTGTGAGGTGGAGAGGTAAGGTTGGCTCCTGCACTCCAACAATGATCCTGCAACAGTAGGTCCAGGGGGCTGGCCAGGGGCCACGGCCAGTTCCATGAGACCGTTGGAAAACAGGGGAGCAGGATCCAGAACACAGGCTGGAAGGTCACCCTCGAGCACACCCTCAAAATGCCTGCTTACCACCCAGTTGGTTACAGGTGGTGCTCAACTGAGCAGAGGATGCCAGCTGGTGGCCTTGCTGGTGCTTCTAGCCCATGCCCTTTTCAGAAGGGCTCTGCCTGAGGTTGGCTCCCAAACCTATGGGTCTGTTGCAGCTTAAACCACTTCCTTACTGGCACTGGCATATACAGGCCCACGGCATGCAAGGTAGCCCTCAAGTCTTTCAGACTGCAATTTGCTGTTTGTCTGTTCTGAAAACAGTGCCAGACCATTGAACGGGAAGTCCTGGATTGACTGTTGAACCGGTGTTGAAAGGCCTGACAACTGCAACTAGGACACCTGCCTCATCGAAATAGCTGAGGCCATGTTTTGGGCTGCAGAGTCTGCTGCATCTGATGTCACTTGTAGGGCTGCCCTGGCCACCACCCTGCCCTCATCTATGATGGGTTCCTGGGTTCCTCTGGCAGTGAGTCAGAACTTGGCCAAGGACTGCCAGCTATTAAAATCATAGCAGCTGAGCAAGGCCTGATGGTTGGCCACTCTCCGCTGGAGACTATGTAGAATAAGTTTTTCTACCAAAGAGATCAAGCCTCTTTGCCTCCTTCTTAGGCATTGATCTCGGTTGGCCCTGTCTGTCACGCTCATTAGCTGCTGACACAATCCGTAAGCTTGGGGCTGAGTGGGTATAAAGATACTACATCCACGTTATTTTGACTCTGCCTGCTTGCAGATGGGGGCAGCGAGGAAGGTGTCTGCCACAGGGCCTTAGTGATCATCACTCCCTCATGCACCAGCAATGCCACTGCGGCGGCACTCAGTACATTGAACAAGGAGTCCAAGGGCTCTGCCAGCTCCTTGACTTCCAGCCCCATGTTCAAGGTGACCCTGGGTGAGCCTTGGCATTGTCTTGTGGGAGCCAGGTGAAAGGGCCCTGCTATTGCCTTCTCTTCACCAGATGAGAAGGCAGGTATGGGTCTGCCAACTCTGCCGCTTCTGCCATGGGATCCTCAGCAGATGCTGGCTGAACCCAGGGAGCCTGCTCTGACTCCACATCCAAGTCAGGGGGCGGGTGAGAGGCTGTCAGACAGTTTGTTGGATACTTGAGGCTGACCTGCGATGGTTGGGGAAACCCCTATGGGTTCCAGAGTTGCCAGGGGGCAGACCACTGGCCCTGGGGCCATGCCATCTTTGGTGGCCCAGCAGGAAATGCTGGTGCTCTTGATAGGTAGTCCTAGCCCATGGGCAGGATCTACTCTTTGCTGTTGGAACCTGAGGAGGGCAATACACATCTGCAGGGCCAGGATGGTGCCAAGGCTGCCTGTCTACCCTGATCCTGTCAGTTCTGGCTCCAAACCTCTGCAGAGGATCTGTATGAGGGCTCTCAGTGATGCAATCCTGGTGCCAGTATCCTGGCAATTGATGCCTTATGCTTAAGGAGTGATGCTGTTCTGTCGAGCAGGAATGTGAGCAAGTAGACCGACGTGTTGGAGACCACCAACATGCTTGTGGCAAACTATACTGGTGGGTCCAGCAATGGGGATCTAAGGACTGGTGTCTCAATCCTCTGGATTGGTGCCATGTGCTGGGAGTGTGGCTTGGGTGCTCCTGGCACCAGGGATTGGTGCCATGCCTCTGTGGGTCTGTGCCAGCACACTGGCAATCACTGCCTTGAGCCCAAGGAACACTGCCTGGAGTCTAAGGACAGACACCGGGAACTCTGGCAGGCAAGCCAACCTCATGTCTGTGGGCTGGTGGTGTCACTCAAGCAAGTGCTGATGGGACACCCTGTGATGGAGTGGTGCAGCATTGATGGGGACTGTTGGAAGGGTTTACCCCTCAAACAGGGCACATCCATAGCCAGTATGGGCAGCACCAGCAGGGACAGAATGTCCTTTGCAGCCTGAAAGGCATCTGGTGTTGATGGCAGTCAGGTGCCGAGTGCCTCTGCCACTTCCTGGGGTGGTGGGTGGGTCTTCAAGTGGGCTCAACTGCTCAGCCCTCACAGGTCTTTGCTCTTCTCCAGCCCTCTTCTTCCCTTTATGGGGTGTAGGAGAAGGTCCCCTCGCAGCCACTCTTTGCTTTTTAGCCAGGGGGGGGGATGGGGATTGGTGCTGTCAGAGGCCAGGCTGCAGTACTAGGAGCAGAATCCAGTCTGGTTGGCTCTGAGGCTGGAGTAAGGGCTGACTCCATAAAGAGTGCTTGGAGACGAATATCCCACTCCTTTGTGTTCTGAAGTGACACTTGTCACTACGAGTTCCCCTAAAAACGTCAAACAGCTTCTATGGGAATCACTCACTGGCATGGATTTCTTGAACAGGCACAAGATTTGAAGCCTGGGGACCAGGGCATGCCCTGTCCCTAGGTTGTGTCCTGTTTGGATTAACACCCACCCACTAAATCTACACTAACGGAACTATAAAAAAAAAACACCCTAAAAATTCTAACTATATACAGAAAGTTCTCAACTGTGGCTAGTTGTGAGGAGTAAGCTTTCAGAGGCAAAGAGATACTGCCAGTGACCATGCTGGAACAAGAAGGAACTGAGGGCGAGGAGAGCCAGTGATGCTCCTTGTACCAATGCATACGCATGTCAGCCACTCTAGAGGGTGCCAGAGCTGGTCCCCTATGGATACCACTGAGGGAAAAAGCTTCCAGCACCAGTGCATGTGGCAAGCACAATGGAATGGTCACCTACAATGGAATGGACATGAGCAAACACTCTAAGGGCATGTCCACACTTGCCCTCTGGAGTGATCGAGCCAGTGGGGATCAATTTATTGCATCTTCACTAGATGTGATAGACTGCCGAGCGCTCTCCCATCAACTCCAGAGTGAGAAGCGTAGGTGGAGTCGACGGGACAGCAGCAGCAGTGGACCTATGGCAGTGAAGACACCACGGTAAGTAGCTCTAAGTATGTTGACTTCAACTACACTATTTTCATAGCTGAAGTTACTTAACTCGGACAGACTTAGCTCACACCTGTCCCCCCAGTGTAGACCAGGCCTAAGAACCAGGAACTCAATGCTGAGCCAAAGCAGATCATTTTACTCCCCCTACCTCACTACATTCTGAGTAAATACTGATCCCACTTGGGCCAAACACTAAAAACATGGCATTTGTCTCAATGGGCAGAAGCCACCATCTTCTGCCATTAAGTTTGTACTAAACCTTTAAAATGCTGTATTCCAAGTACTAAGAGGCACCTTGCATCCTCAGAAGAGGGCATGATAAATAAGTCACCCTCACCTCTATAATTGGTCAATCCAGATTGTGCTAGTGTGTTGATCTTGCTCAAAGGATAGCAGACTACAGTTCCCAGTAGGAGGGGAAACTCAGGAGCACTAAGTTTGTCCGTCATGAGCAAGCAGTTGCTTCCTTTCCCTTTAGTGATTTTTATATCGTCTGCAGCTGGAAGATTTGATCCAATTCCCACCCCCATTTCAAGCTGAACTGGAAAGACAGTATTGTTATAGGTACAAGGTCAGAAACCTACCTGTCTGGGCACAGGCCATCAAATCTCTCTTGTCCTTGATGATAGGTATAGCATGTTTCTGAACTGGAGTAGGACGGGTGTAGCGAGTGAGCTCAATGTTGCCCATGATAATTTCTCCCATGTCAAGGTCACTGAACTGTAAGACATTGGGGGGGAGAGAAGAGGAGAGTGACTTCAGAACCTTCTCACTGAAAATATAGCTTAGCCCAAGTGACTCATGTATCCATAGGATTAATCTGCTCAGTACATGTACACAAAAAACCAAGCTTAGCAACATTAATTTTAAACTGACATATTAAAAAGCCACATGTACTCCATTCCTCTTTGCTTGTATACAAGCAGCATAAAAGTTTATCAAGTTGAACTCTCGTATCAGAAGTTGGGCTTCCAAGCAAATGAGACCACTAGTTCTATGGTTATGTATAGGTCATCATGTGACATCCCATCTAAAAATCCTCTTATAAACACTGCACAAACCCCAACCTCATCCCTATAACTAATGCAAGAACAAGCTCTTGCTCCACTTCTATAGACCAAGGCATCCTCCAGTAAAGCCTCTCAGGTGTTTAAGTTGCCAAAAAACCACCACACAGCAGTAGCAGAAGAGCATCGCTAGTTCCTTCTCTGCCCCTTTCCCTTGAAATCAATCTTTAAAGTACTGCAGTGGTCCTTAATTCCATCATAAAGAGATGCCAGAAAGGCAGTCACTAATCAGATATAGTGGTCTCAAAGCACTTGTGGACTGACCACATAGCGGGTCTCCTGATCATTGAGATACTGGCAGGCCATCACATGTGCTGAGAACAACCAAAGTCATCGGTTATGACAAAGCACTATTTACACTGCTGGTTGCCTGACAAAAAACCCAGAAAGCAGTGTTCAAGTAGTATCCAGAAAGCAATGTTCACCTGTTGCTACCCTACTTCACCACAGAGTAGAATTTACCTGTACAGTAACTGAAGTTTGAGATGTTTTGTCCCTATGGGTGGTCTGTCATAGGATGCATGCACCCATGCACTCTCGATCAGAGAGTGCAGTCAGCAGTACCCACAGGTCCATACTTGTGCTCTTTACATACTTGTGCTCTGATGCAAAAGGCATCTAGGGAGAATAAGACCTGCCACCACTTCAATTCCTTCTCACCCACAAAGCTCAAGATGGCACCTGTACAGTAACAGGAGTAACTAGAGATAAGTAACCTGAGGGGTCACTATGGCTGCTCCACTGAAGGAGACTCCCAAGCAGTAACTCCATACAGAAGTAGTTTGAGGAGGCTGATCTGATGACAGCCAAAGCAGTATCTGCCCTGGAAGCAGGTAGAACAGTTACTGAAGAATGGAGGACAAGGTTGCTTTCCTGCAGATGCCCATGACAGGTATATCTTTAAGGCTATTGATGTGGACTGAGCAGTTACTACAGGAAGGGAATGAACTCCAGCAGCTTTGTAACAAGTTGAATGAATCTAAGAAACCCACTTCAATGGTATGAGTAGAAATTGGCTGTTCATTCTCTTGAATAAGGAAGGAGACAGTCCAGAATAAGCCCTGGAAGATCTTGTTCTGTCAAGACAGAAGGTAAGGGCCCTTCTTATATCCAGGATATGGAGGCTAGCCTCCTCCTCAAGACATGTCTGGGGTAAGATATAGACAGACAAGTGTCCCCATTGATACAGAATTCTGAAGAGCACGCAGGCAGGAAACAAGGATGGGGGCATAGGGTCACCTTGTCATGGTAAAAAGGTAGTTTAGAAAGGGAATCTAGGGGCGCTCATGGCTGACCCTAACCCTTCTGACCAAAAGTTAATTACCCTAAGAACAAAGTCTTGAGGAACAGATGGAGGAGTGAACCGCTACCCCACAGGTTCAAGCAGCCACAGGTTCAAGCAGAGGGTTCCTTAAGTGAGGAAACAGATTATACAACCTGCTAAGAAACCTAGCTGCGGTAGGGTGAGTAAAAACAAAGTCCTTTGACTGGTGGATAAGAGGCTATATAAAAGCAGGCAAGTAAACCCTACTAAAGCTTAGGTGATTACCTGCTGGATTTAAAAAGCACCAGGGTTATCAAGTACATCTGTGAGGAGTGTTTAAGAAGGGAATACAGATTGATGGATACACCGACTTGAAAGCATCTCTACTTTTGTAGGTAGGTTCTCTCCTTGCTGCTCAGGAGTAGGGACTGAACCTCAGGACAGCAGTCCAACTCTATGCCAGAGAACCAGTTAAGGAGCTAGGCCTTAAGGCAGTGGTCCCCAACACAGTGCCCGTGGGTGCCATGGCACCCGCCAGGGCATTTATGGGCGCCAGTGCCGGTTATCTCTGTTCCTGGCAGGCCGGGGCAGTGCGGAGAGAAGCCGCAGCCCCGCACCTGCCGTGGACAGAGAACACAGGCGCCTGCAGCCCTGGCAAGCCGCTCCTTGTCTCCCCGCTGAGCTGCTGAGCAGGGAGACAGAGCAGCCAGCCACGGCAAGCTGCCCCTTGTCTCTCTGCTCAGCAGCTCAGCCAATGCTTTAGAGAGCATTAGTGCCACTTTCAGTTAACAGATACAGGACAGACATCCATTCTCATGGGCCTCTTTGCAACATTCAACACAGCTGTCTTACTAGAGAGGTAGCAAGAGTCCAGGGTAATGCACTAAAGTGGCCTGAGTCCTTTCTGGAGGGATGCACGCAAAGAGTAGTGATGGAAACTGCACCTACACCACTAGAACCCTTGCTTGCAGGGTTCCACAAAGAGGAATTCTCTGGTCCTTTTCAATATCAACATACAATTAAACAGGTGAATTGTAAGATCACATGGACTCAAGTATAGCAAGATGCTGATGACAGCTCTACCTATCCTTCAGCACATATAACAAACACCAAGATAGCCCAGTGCTTGGATGAGACCAACTCATGGATGAAGCTGAACCTGAGTAAAACAGGTGATGCTGGTGGGCAGAGAAAGCTATTGAGTTCACAACTGTGATGTAGATTGCAAAGTTCACATTCACACTGGTCAGGTCAGTCTGTAACCCAGGAGTGCACTTTGATTCTTTTGGACACTGTTTCACATCACAACAGTCACAAATAATGCTTTTATCATCTCCAGCTGCCCAGGAGACAGTCCCATCATGGTGAAGACCTGGCCTCAGGTCATTCATGTCTGTGTCACCTCTCAGCTGGACTATAGCAATACACCATACCTGGGCATGAAAAAAAACCTTCAACACTTTGTAAACTCTGACTAGTATAAAACATTGCAACTCATCACCTCAGCAACACAAGCTACTGTGAGCACATCACACCTGTCCTCCACTCTAAGTTGAGTCCAAAATTTTATGGGAAGCCAAGTTCTAGGTCTGTCCTTACCCTTAACACACTCCTTGGTCTAGGCCAGCGGTTTTCAAAAGGTGGGGGTCAAGAGCCCAAAATGTCAGCACTGCATTTTAATAGGGTCACCAGGGCCAAAGCTGAAGCCTGCGCTCCACCCCCATTCAGGGCTTTTGGGCTCAGGCTCCGCCACCCCAGTCATGCAGTAACTACTGTCAGAAAGAGGCTGCAGTGCAATGAAGTTTGAGAACCCTGGTCTAGGCCCAGGATACCTAAAGACAGCCTAAAATTACAATAAAGACTGTCAACAACTTTGCTCTTCTGGCACAATATACTCCTGAGGGAATTCTGCACCAATGCACTGACAGAATTCACATCCCCTTACAGAAAAATGACTGGAGCACAGGGAAGCCTTGAGACCCATCATGTGCCCCTCCAAAGCAGCACAGGCATGTTGTTTTGGGCACCCAGAGCAGCTAGCAGAAACGTTAATCATCAATTGGGGGGCAGGGGTGTGCAAGGGAGAAGAGACACTCCAGCCAGCGGCTCCTACCCTACGCCAGGCTCTGCTGTTAGTTCCAGCTGGCCAGGACAAGACTTCCTCTTCCCCTGCAAGGAATGACTGGGGTTGGGTCAGACACCCCCAGAAACCTCCCCAGCAGCAGGAAGCTCTGCTCCACACCCACCATACCACCCCCTGCACTGCCTCAATGAGCATCCCACACCCAGATGCCCAAACAGCTGAATCCATACCCCCACCCAACCAAACCCCAGCACCTGGACACCCCCTGTGCAGCATCCCATTGCCCCTGCACCAGAACCTCTTCAAATAGCCTATGCATCCAGATCCCCCACTGAGCTGCCCACACCCAGAATCCTCACCCCACACTAGGATCCTGCTAAGCTGACCCTGTCTGCCCCTACCTGGTGTGGCAGGGCAGACCCTTGTGCTGTGTCAAGGTTGGGTGCAGCCTCACCGCTGAGTCTTGGAAGGGGAAGTGGGGAGGAAGAAGCAACTGCAGTGTGCTCCCCACTGCCACACTGGAGCCTCCACATTTTATTTAACAAATAAAATTTGCAGAATTCTAAAATATAGTTCAGATTTTTTGTGGGCACAGATTTCCCTCAGGAGTACAGAATGGAATTCTCAAGAAAACAAAAATCTGCATAGGAGACAAAACCTTCTCCATGGGTGATGGGAGACAGTAGAATGAAGTCTCCCAGGAACTGAGGGCCATAACAAACCTCACCACCTTCTACTCCAAGTGCAAGGTGCATTTCTTTAATCTTATCTACTATAAGCACACTGCAACAACACAAAAAAGACCAACAATTTACAAGACACTTCACCACATATGCTTCTCTGGGTGAAATCTTTCTAGCTGCACACCTATGATGTAGCTATTAAAGCAACATAAGGGAAGCTGTCAAACAAGCGAATCTCACCATTCACAGCTTGCTTACTAACTGCTCAGTCATGCTTTCCGATTCGCTAAAGTATGGTGGATCCACTATGTATCGGGAAGAAAAAGTTGCTGGACATAGTTTAAGCATTAAAAGCACCAACTCCCAGACTCATCATCAAGTTTCACTTGGAAGCTTGTTTACTTGGTATACGGCAACTGAAAGTCTTGATTCAATATTAAAAATTTTAAAAGCTTACACTTTCAA
Source organism: Chelydra serpentina (assembly GCA_037349315.1). Classification (NCBI taxonomy): domain Eukaryota; kingdom Metazoa; phylum Chordata; order Testudines; family Chelydridae; genus Chelydra; species Chelydra serpentina. The sequence continues at coordinate 149,045,125 of JBAIAC010000004.1, read as the reverse complement.
TATGTGGAGGACAGTTGCTGCCTGTTGCCTCAACAGGAATGTCGTCATATTTCTCAAAGTTAATGCCTGTATTGCCTCCGGAGAAGAGCTCTCTGAAAGCAGAAGATAGAAGACATCAGTATTCTACTAGTTAATCTAGATTGGATGCCGATACCTAAATGGAGTAAGTTACTCACTGTTCCAGACGATCACTTGGTGCAAGTGGTTTTGACCAGTCATCTTCATCTGACTTTTCAGACCAGCGACTATTTCCACCACGGTCAAATCTGCCAAAGCCACCCCTATCACCACGACTGCCAATACCATCATAGTCACCGCCTCTTCCACGGTCCTCAAATCTAAACACAGCAAAAAATTTAGAAATCTAGCTCAACAAGGGTGGTTGTCTGACATGCAAACTGAGGCCCATTATGTTTAGCTGCATATTAATTCCACATAGTAGATAGAATAAAGGTAGTGAGATTCCAGATTTGAAATATAAAACTCCACAAAGCAGGGCCCTGCCCACTGAGCTGGTGTATATTGTATATACTTTTGTTTGGTAAAAGTAATGACGGATGTTTTGGGGAAAAACTCAGTGCAGCTTCATACATTAACTGCTCATTAGTTTGTAAACTAGAGCATGGATAAACCTAATAATCAAAATAGGAAGCTAACTAATTATAGGAGTTAAGTAACAGTATTTTTAAAAAAATGAAGAAGTTTTTTAAATTGAGAAACTGACATTTTACCTGTAGAATGTCATTCAGAATTCTCCCTTTTACTTGAGTTTGAATTACAGGTTTTAGTGGACACCTGTTCTAGAAAGGTGACAGTTTTGTACAATGTGGAGGCACATTACGCAATGTTAATTTATTGAATGTACTTTATAATAAAAATTCACAACTGACAAGTTTAACTTGCTCCTACATTTTATTCCTCGTACAAATGGAAATTTTCTAAACTGAAGTACACTTGGCCCTTTGTCATGCCTGTATAATGCACTTATTGACAAGCTCCCTCTTTGTAAAATGGACTTTGGATAAAAGGTAGAAAAATGAGTCCTTACCTGCGTTGCGTTTAGTTTTAGGTCTGGTAAACCATGTTTGAGAAAATACAGGATACAGGACTAACGAGTCGAAAAAGGCCACTCTCACCACACTTGTGCATACAAACATGGGGTGTTTAGAACTGACCAAATAAAGGGAGAGAACCTGCAAGAGTCTTACCCAGTTTTATTAAATTAACTCAGATTTTGTTCTCTGCTACACTTTTAATGAGAAAAAATGTTGAGAACATTCTAACTTCAATTTTGTCATTTTACATTAAGCACTTGCTCCCAATAACTAGGAAGTGTTCATCCGTGATGCAAGTATTCTATTGTCACTTCCACAGAAGTGGCAAATCACTACAACTCCAATGCCATTAGCTAGTCCAAAGACCCAAACCAATTCACTCAGTGTTTCCCAACCTTTGTGCTGGCAACCCCCTACCTTAAGCTCGGAGCTTCAGCCACCCCACAGCTTGGGGCTCCAACAATCAGCTGCCTCACAGGGCTAAAACCATGTACTTTAGTTTTGTGGGTCACTAGGCAATTGCCCTGCTTCTTACCCACTAATGCCAGCCCTGCTTACAACCCCTAGGTTGAGAAACACTGCTTTAAAGTTACTTACAATCCTGCCTATCCTGAAAGACTGCAGTTTTCCAAGCAAGGTTCTCTTTCTGCTGCCCCAAATGACTAAGTAGCCCTGTTCCCATGTCATATCAAGAACTGAAGCTAGAGTGAGGCAAGATCAGTTTTACCATGAAACTGTTATTCGTGCAGATGTAAAAGTTAGTTTTGCACTGCATGGAGCAAGATACTAACCTGCCTCCTCTTGACCCATTCCCACCACGTTCAGTAAAGAAGCTTGATTTTCCACCACGGTCACTCCGAGCACCAAAGCTGCTGTATGCATCCTTGTCTCTCCCAGAATTCCACCCACTGTCAAATCCTAGACATGGAAAAGAAAAAGGTTACTTTTCTAGTCATAAAAGTCAATAGGTCTCTGTTCAGGGTAACAGCCAATTTTACCAAGCTAAAGAATCAGTTCAATCTAAAGCCACCATGAAGGTGCACATGGGTTAGGAGCAAGCCAAAAGGAAAACTCCAACAGAGTACATTCTCCACACACCCCCACATTTTATTAGAGTGATTTAGCACAGGAGATGGATTTCAGACATGTGGCTAGCTATACTCATGTAGCTAGAGGATATTGGAAAGTTGTACAGTACTAATGAAATGACAGGTCAAGCAAAAGATTCACATTTTAGCGTCAACTATGCAGTTATTTAAATCTACACTAGTCAACATAAAAACAAGGACTTAGTACAGGGAAAGCCAAACTGTGGCTTGTGAGCCACATGTGGCTCTTTTACTGTTAAAGTGCAGCCCTGAGCCTCCCCCCCACCCCCAAATTCTCCACCTACTGGATGGGTGGGGGGGGGGGGGGGAGGGAAGCTTGAGATCTCTGCCTTGCAGCAGGGTGTTGGGACTTCTGTCCAATGGGGAGGGGGTCTTGGAGCTTCAGCCCCATGGGGTGCACCTGCCAAGGCTTGGGGCTGTAGCAGGAGCAGAGTTGAAGCCCTGAGCCCTGTCGGATGCACCCCAGCTCTTGAACTTCTGAGACTGTCCTATGCAGCTTGGAGGGTCAGTAAATGTGACTACCCCGACTTAGTATAAAATAGTCTCTGTATGTTGTGAGCACAACATCAGTACCTGGAGTGCTGCAGTTTAAAAACAAAAATAAAAACCCACAATCTAAAGCAGCTTGAGCTCCAATGTACTGGTCTAATCATATTCTGGGAAGGAATGTCCACAGGCACTTAATGAAGCCACTCTTCACCACTCCCCAGCCACAGTACCTCATGCCTTAGAGTTCCATTGTACTTCAAATAATGACAAAACACCCATGACTGGCTCAATCGCTACGTTAACATACATAGCTTCAGTTTGTTAACTAGCAAACTGCTACCCTTGAAAAGTCTAACTTTGGAGCTGGAGAATCAAGCTGTTTTTCCTTCTTGTGCATAAATCTGAGTTCCAACCTCCTTTGGCTGCTGAATAGAAGAACAAATTTCTCCAACCCCTACAAGAAAAGCAGGCAAAACCCCCAGTTCCCACCCAAAAGTGAAGGGGTCACTGTCTGTGTAAAATGATCTTTACATCCAGAAGTTTTGAAATTCATTTTCCTGCTCTTGAAGGTCAGAAGGTTTATTAAAAAAACCCCAAAAACCAACAAACCACCCTACAAGTCACAGAATATAGACTGTCCCCATCTTTCTTTGATTACCTGTTTTGAGACGAGAAATTAAATACTAAGCCAAACAACGCCTTTCCTGTAACCACACCAGGAGGGTTAAAAAGGGAAATATCTAATATGGGACCACAAATGCTAAAGACAGATTTGCAGATGTATGGAGTCATTAAGGACAAAGTTTTGAGATAGTTGTAAGTGCTTTTAGTCTCTCTAAATTGTATACATTTGTTTTGATTTGGGAATAGTCCTAGAACCATATCTGCATTTTGGCCAGACAACCTGCAGTCTAACATCTCAAAACAGATCAATAAACATGAAAATCCTTTATTGGCAAGACAGTTTAATGAATAGAGGAGTGCCTGTTTTAAGGCATCCCTTATAAACAAACAGTTTTGTCATTTTGTGGGTGCTTTCCCAGGGGCAAAGTTAAGAATCTGATATTTTGATTACTCAAATTTGAGCTAGAAGACTGGTTTGTAGTTATGGCACTGGATTGGGAACCAGGAAATCAGTTTAATTCCGTAAGTACAGACTTCCACCATGACCTTGGACAAGTCACTTTGGTAGCATTACTCTTGTTTTAGACTAAATTGCAGCAGACTCCCACCTTTTGTATTTTCCATTTACAGTGTAAATGCTTCAAAGCAGACCTTCTATCCATGTATAACATAATGGCACCCCAATCTCAGTTAAGGCCTATAAGGCCTACTTCTTGTATCCTGGTAGGTGAAGACAAGCAGCTCAGCACTAAACCAGTACCACATGCACTAAGCCATAAGCAGTCAGGTGAGATCCCTCTCACATGCTACAAATTTAAACTGAACTAAAACTTTTGGGAGGAAAACTATTCTATAGTTGTTACGGCAGAGTAGTTCTCATCTTGCCGCCACACCAAATTGCAGGAGTGCAGTTGGCTGAAAGGTGACAGTTTAACAATCCCCTCGCCCACCTCTGTCATCATGTCCAGATCCTCCTCTAGATCCAAACCCATTGCGATCACGATCATAGCCATTCATCCGGCTGTCTCGGTCATAGCCATTCATATAGCCATTACCTCCGCGACCAGAGTCCCAGTTGGGGGAATCTTTGGCAGAGAATAAAAAGTGAAACAATTAAAGGAAAATGTCACTCATGCCAGTGAGCAGTTTGCAAGCTCCACAGCACCAATCCAGAGGTAGTGTAACCTTTACTGCCAGAATGCAAAAAGCTGCAGCAATACAGAATCCTTCCAGAGACAGGGGATCCTTTTAGGTCCCGATCCTTAATTGGGTCTACAGACCACTTACTGGGAAGGATCCACAGCAAGAACAGTTTCTCTCGTTTACAAAAACATTGTTCACAAACTGTTAACTCTTATCTAGGAGAGATTCCAAACTCAGCCAAAACCAAGTGAGTTTGTTCAAAAGGCTCCTTTGAAAGCTAGTTTAGTTAGATAGGTCAGATGTTAGTAAACATCAAGAGTATCCTGTGCACTATGGTTATTGTCATACTACAAGTTGATGGAGCCTGCTGCAAGAACTCTGGGTAGCCGAGAATAGCTCCAGTACTTCATATGAAGATAATTGAAAAATAGTAATTGAGGGAGATTTAAGATTCTCCCCTTCAACCTTTTATCTGCTTCTTAGTTAACAGGTTAGAATAAACCAAGCCAGCAGGCTTCCTTTAAGAGTCAGGAAAGCCAGATTTTAGTATGTTTTTCACTGGAAGACAGTTACACAGGATGAACTCTTAAGAATTTTGAACTATTGTGTAGTCTGTCACATAAGCGAAGCTTGTTAGTCAGACACGCCTTACTAGCAATGCAGTATCAGAAGACAGGTCATAGGAAGAACTGGTTTTAAGAGAGGAATAGATGAATCAATGGCTGGGTCCAGAGAGTTAACTGCATTATTACTGGAGAGGTTTCAATTGATATGTTAAGATTTCACTGGTGCAGAAAGGAACAGATCCCAGGAGGTGAAGATTTTGATATCCTCATTTCATATAGGGAATGAGGCAGCAAGACATGAGCATAGTGAATTAGTTTCAGCAAGGTTTAGACCTAGTGTCACCACACAAAGCTGTGCCAGTTTTAAAAGTCAGTCCAGCTTTCAGTTAAAGTAGCACAGCTTTGTTTGAACCAGGCCTTAGTAAAGAGACATGCAGCCACTCAAAGACAAAACATCTATACCAAGGCAGTCATAGTAGCTAGAGAAAGTACTATTCAGAGTGAGTCTTCAGTCTGAGTGAATTGTAATCTTAAATTTGTGACGGCAAGCAGAACAGATTACAAGCTTAAAGAATGAGCTGTGCAGTTAACTAGCAACAACTAGGAGACAGTATTTTGAACTATACGACTGATAAAATAAAACATGGCAAGCAAGATGCAGGATTTTACCTTGTGTCATTTATACCCATGCAAGTGTCCAAGCTAGCTCTGCATGAGCAAGTGCAACTCAAATAAGCCACTGGAAGTCAATTTTAACTTTGAGTCTCACTATGCATGATGGCTTTCATCAGTTTCCAAACACAGTTCTATTTGCACCAAGGTTTGAGCGTTCTCTAAGTCTGTTAGAAATAAAAGTCGGATGCGAGTTGACTTGTTCTGCAAGTGTTTGTTGAAATGTTGGCTTTAACCATTTACTGGTCATCTTTACCAAAGTCAATTTACTAGGCTTTCACAGTAAGTGGAATGGCAACTTTTCATCCCCCCGCATTACTACTAGACCACATTGCCTCAGTAGACACCAGTTCTAGAGAAAGCCATGCTAAATGTTGTAATATGGTATAGTGGACGAAGGCTTAAGGGGGAAAAACAAATTAAAACAAAACACATGTTTTTTTTAAACCTATTCTTCATTCATCTGTGGTGATTAAATGCAGAATGATGCTGGCTTAGCTGATTTGGCTAAGAGTGCAACTACCCTAAGGATAAGTCTACAAAAGGTGCAATTTTTTACAGTGTAGCCCCACTGTACTCCTGAAAAGCAAGAATTCATCCACACTCATCTTTCTACTGCTTTAGAGTTGGTATAAAGGTTACCATAAACTACAGCCCATGAAAAATGGCCAGCATCAAAATGCTTGGTTTTGGAAGCTTGCTTGGATACCAGATGCATGTACATTCTTAATATAAGCTCACTATAACAGATTCTACAGACCTAAGATATATTTGACTACCTTAAAGTGTTACATAAAAACATTTTAAGACAAGCAGCAGATATGTATATACTATCTCCAGAACAGCTGAAATGCAGTCAGCAAGGATGTGGTTGCCAATTTACTTAAAATGAAAAACAAAAAAAATGCAAATTCAAACATCACTTGTTAGTTCATTAAGTTACTGCTGTATAGCCAGTTTCAACTCATGCTATAGAATAGCATACGTATACATCATTGCATGGATATTGACTTACAGCTTCTTGGTGGTGGCCCTGAATTGGACTGGTAGTTTTTCATGTAGCTACAGATATTTCCTGTCATAAAGAGAGCCATGAAAACTCCAGGGATATAGCAGAGTCCAAAGCAAAAGGCTTAAAGAAAGCTTAAGACATAGTATGTATTCTATACTTCCTCCAATTAAGCATAGTTCCATCAACCTGATGATCAAAGAGGCATTACAGAGAAGCTAAATGTACAGAGATAAAATTTAAGTGCCTGGGTATGACTACAAGAGAAGGGGGGGAAGGGAGAGAAGAGGCAGTTTTCCAGAGGATGGACAAAATTCCACAAGGCTTGTTTTTCCTCCCATGCATGCCACATAGAAAGTGGTCAGCTGAACAGTATAGCATCTCATTTCATCCAGTAAGATTGGACAGTGATTTAGCCAGTTAGTGAAATGTAAAGCTTAAAGGAAGATTTTTCACCCCTGCTCTTTAAGTAGTATTATTTTAGGCCAGCAAGCATTTGAATCACTTCCACTTCAGAATTACATGAACACTCTGCCTACTCTACCAGTCAAGGATTTGGTAAATCAGAGGGTTCTACTGCAGGTGAAGCAAGATGGTCTCCGAAGGCAGTTCAGAAGAGGATTTTAAGGATGTACCCACATTAGAAATAAGGCAAATGTAGAAGCAGCTCTCTTCTACTCTACAGCATGGTCTTGGATCCACAGCATCAGGCTTCTCCCATCAGTAACTGCATCCTGAAGAGTAGAAGCTACGTATTTTTTGTAACAATCTTGGAGGCAGACTAGAGCATTTTCTGCCATCTGTAGTAAGGTGAAGCCGTGGCATCCCCATAATCTCAGGGCTATGCCATGAGTAAGTTTGGAAACTTGTGGGCTAAAGGGAAAAAAACCACACATCTAACATCCATAAGCAATGCCAATGGGATTTAGAATGAGTTACCATGCATGGAAGGGGGAAGTATCAGCAGCACTTTGGCTCCTATAGCTGAGCAGTCAGTGAGGTTTGGGACTTCACTCTACTTGGTCTGGCCCATCCTATCACTGATCAATCCATTATTTATATGCAATATTTTCAATTTAAACATAATTAACAATTTTCTTTACCAGACCACTCAAGCCCCAAAGGCTCTATACATTCCAGCATATTCAACTGATAAACAAGCTGACTTGGTGCTGCTTTAGGCAATGCCTACCTAACATTAAAATACACCTTTTTTCCTTAAGATAAGGCTAGTCATAGTATGGAGGGGTATGCTTCAACAGCCATAAACCCGGAGATAAGCAAGTACTCTGCTCAACAGTTTTAACCTTGAATTTTAGAAGTGCTTGCAAGCAGAATAAGTCTGTTTATGGGTTGTGCTAAATGGTTCCAGGAGAACTAGGCTGAAAGGGCACATTAATTTCCATTTCAGTATTGCCAAAATCAACTGGTCCATTATCCCAGGAATACTAGTATTTTAGACTAGATCTAATGTTGAGAAGTGAATAAATACAGGGATCTCCATTAGAGTTCACTGGGTTATCAAAAGTTGAGTTGCTAAGTTAAGTAGACTGCTAAACAGTTGCATCTTAAGTAGAATTAATGTTTTATATTTGTTTTAAAAAGTCAAGATTTGACAATAAAAATCTATTTTAAGTCATACTTTTGTAATTAAAAAAGTAACAGAATACACAGTTTCTTGGATTACAATTGTGGTTTAGCTAAATTTAGCCCAATACCTGATTCAAGGTAGTCAGTCTTCTTTCCACTAGCAAGTTGTATGAAGTAATGTGACACAGCTGATTGACACTTTTCAGTAATACCCATTGCCAGGTGCTGTAGTTTTAGTTGCCCAATTCTAACTATTGGGCTGTCATTTCTGACAAGGGATTATGCCATTTTTGCTCCACCTATTCTGTGGATATCATGTCCACACACTACTGCAGTAGTGTACAAATACCACTCATTGAGCTGTTTGAAGGACATACCTCTCTGACTCACTAAGAGGGAAAAGGAGGAAATGAAAGGAGGAAGGATTCCCCTCCTATGTATTACATTGACAGGGATGTAATTTCTATCTTCCCTCACAAACTGTGCACTGTCCATAGATCAGACAGCTCCATTTTATCTGATGTCTCACGATTTTATTCTATCATAAACAGCCCCTTCATAAACCATATATAAAGCAGTTTCCCTATGGCAGCAGGAAATACATTTGTGGTTTTGGACCACAGCAAAAGGACAAGGGTATCCATGGATACTGAACTGCTCCTATTGCCCATGGATTTTTTTTTATTTTTTTTTAAAAAGACATTGCACCAAATCTTAACTGAAGTGTACCAGAATCATTTTTACTACTCACAATGCCAGCCAGAAGTGCCTCCTATCCACAGGAAAATGGATCCAGACTGTACACTTCCTCAGAAGCGACAGCAGGAGTGAAGTTAAACTATTTTTTGCAAATATCACACTGCACTCTAGAGATATTCCCATGCAAGCACCAATGAGTGATTAGAACCAATACTGCTGACCCCAGATCACTACAGTAAGTAGTCTTTGTAAGACTAAGAGTCCATCTTGCTTCAACACTCATTTGTTTATGACAACTACGCAACTAGGAAGCTGATGTAGTCTCAGCCTCCCATTCCACAAGTAGCTTGGTAGACATCCTGTGCAATATCATCATTGAGTGACCGTTCAACTACAACAGAGGTCAAATTTAGTGTTTAAGCTAATGATGCAGCCAATGAAAGCCAAGGACTTTTATGACCATGTAAAGAATAATCTAGCAGTATGTATAGTCATTTACACTATGAAGAGTAGTGTAAAATGTCAAATCTGAAATGCATATATTGCTATTGATTAATTCAAGCAGGATTGGATACTTGCAGTTGTCCTTTGCTGTATATTAGCATTAGGTAATGTCACTACATTAACAAAAACACACATACCCTGTTTTGCAGGTTCTCTATTCCGTAAATGAGGAGGAATGTATCGACCTTCTAAAAAGGAAAACAAAAAACACTAGTTAAGTTTTGCTAAAGAACCACATACAAATGTGTAGTAGCAACATCTGTTAAAATTTGTCTTCTCCACCAAAAGTGTCTTTATTCTGATAAAACTGATTCAACTATCTGCCTCTTAGTCAGGGCACTCATGCAAATACACCATCCCAATTAAGGCCCATAAAACCTGCCTCTATTCTAGAGGCTTCAAAAGCAGCCCAAAACAGTGCAGTTATGATGTAGGCATTTGTGCTGTACATTGTTTCACAATAAAGTATTTGCCCACCCCTTCTATTCAACACGAATGTAATAGTGCTGTTTGGCCTCAGTCATCTACATGCTTTATAGCAGAGAATTGGCTGGTTCTCCAGTTTTCCTTTGTCAGTGGAGTTTGGCAGCATTTGGGCTAGCTAGATTTGACCCAACCCTCTTCTCTGACTTTCAACTTCTGAGACCAAGGGCAGAGCTCAGTTTTAGCATGTTGACACTTCAGGAACCATTGACCTTACATAATACCACTTTAGAGGACTTTCCCTAGTAAGTCCATTTGAATGCTTCTTGCTGGCCTGTAATAGTGACCTTTCAGAAAGGACATCATCTTGCATTTCTCTCTAGAGAAGACTGTTTATTTAGTGGGCTTGAGTATAGTGTATAGTAAGATGTTCTACTTACCACCCAGGGATGTTCTCTCTCTATAACACTCCTAGTTTTAAGGAGCAAAGAAATTGATGCCAGATAGCTTGGGCACTGGCTATAACACTACTTGAGCAACATCAATCACATACAGATGCGATCATTAGATGTTGAGCTCTTTAAGTATCTAGAGACAACCTCCTTCCCCACCCCCACTTACAGAGCACTACTAGAAGCAAAATGATTGCTCCTTTGCTCCCAATTCACCACCTCAGAAGAAGAGAAGACCACCAAGCAACCCTTGCTTCAAGTGTAATTCTTATACAAGAATCGTAAATGTGAAATTCATGCAATCTAAAGGAAGATTCCCCTACTACCACCACCCATATCAGGGCCTCAGTCCTGTGCTGCAGTTAAAGAGTCTCCCAGAAATGCAATTAATTCCATATGCCAGAAGATGCAATTCAGGTCTTCAAAGCATCACTCCATTAACTGATTTAGAATGGAAGTAGATTAGCATCTCAGAACCATTATGAGAAGATGCCTATGCAAGCACGACAAGAAACCGCCCCAGTAGGAAACTACATTTTAGTGTTGAAGGGGCCCCTCATGCAGCTTAGCTTTTAACTAAATGCCTGCTTCAAAGACTTATCCGGTGGTGAAGACCAGAACAACTAGTCTCAACCTTGGAGACTAGCTTCTGTCAAGTTAAATCCTTAAGGATCTGAATAGGTTTTGCCTTTAAACAGGGAATGCATATTAACCCATATTACTCATTGATTCAGTGCATCCCCTTTCCCAAAAGGGTCAATCCCTTTAATTTCTCCCCTTACATTAAGTCACTTTTAAATAAAGGCCCAGAAATGGGTTGTTTTTCAAAGCTGTACATAACAAGCAACAGCTATTTTTTTAACTCTATACCTGGGTATAGTCAAAAGAACATGTATATACTTACTTGCTGTGCTTCCACCACTCTGGGAGTCTGAGGAATTCAGGTCTAGACCAGCAAACTACCAAAAACAAATTAACACATTGCCATCAATATATATCATGGTATTAAGAATTAGATTACTAATTGCAATTCAACAATTAAGATCATCAAATCAAAAACTGCAGTTGTTTCCTCTTACGCCACTGAATTTTCTTTAGGATCATGGGAACACTTTAGAAAATGCTGCATGGATGCTTTCTATAATGAACATAGAGCTTCCCAATACACAATTTAAAACAAAACATGGTTGTACCAGAAGTGGAAGGAGCATAGAACAGTTTTAAAGCACAATAAAGTTTGATTTTTGTGTAAGTATACAAGATGGCTGTCTTCCTTTTACTAAACTAAGCAGTAGGGGGTAGGGAGGCATTGCTTTAGTAACACTTGCAAAGTGACTATATGGCGTTCAATCTAGGCCTTAAGCACTAGAAAAGGTTGTCTAAAAAAAATTCTAGAAGCTAGAAACCACTAAGTTGAATTAAAAGATTAAAATATATTCAGTGGGTAGACAGCTTTTATTTGTAGCTTTGATTTCACTTATATTAACACAGAGGTAACAAAATCTTATGATTACAAGGCAGGCTGTGATTTGCCAGTAGTGGTCAACTTGAGATCCAACTTGGGGGGGGGGGGGGGGGGGACACGACGAGGGGGGGTTTAGATGGTTTGTGCAACCAGTAAACTAACTACCTTTTTTTAAAATTACAAAAATATATATTCTAGGAGCTAGATGTGTAAGATTTACTTGGAAAGGCCGAAGAACCTTTAAGCCTGCTAACAAAAGTGTCTACATGTGTTCTCTGAAACTATGATTGTGTAAGAAGATGGCTTTTGACAGCGTGCCATCTCCACTTACATAAAAAAATTCTAAGTGGAAGAAACCTTCAATGTGCACGCTGTTCTTGATGTCACTTTTACTTGCATAAGGGGGGATTGTTTCCCTTTAGGTAACTGATGTTCAACTCCCACTTGAAAATAAAATGTGCTAATTTTTTCCAATCCTATGCAAACAAAGTACAGAGCATATGGGCTTGTTAGTTTCAGAGGCATGGTGTTTAGCTTTTCTGCCTACTGACACCACTGTTATGACAAGCAAGTGTCACTCCAATTCTGGGGAAGGGATCAGGGGGGAGAAGGTAACCAAGCTTAGAGATTTCTCCGATTCCGAGTTTCAATTGTATCCTTAACACGGCCTGCCATTGTAACCCAATAATTATTGAGAGGGTGGGGCGAAGTCGGGAATCGCTGCAGCCGCTATCCTGGCTTTTCCTTTTGAAGTAGGTCAGACAGCCGGTCCCTGCTCGGAGGAGACACGTGACCGGTTGCCGAATTAGCCGGGCGGCTGCTCGCTGCAGTAGCTGAAATCCCAGCCTGCAGCGCTTGCTGCACCGCCGCACTGAGATGGCTGCCGCAATGACAACTGCCGGGGGGGGGGGGGGGGGGGAGCGGGTTCCCCGTCACAGCGCCGCCCAGCGAGAGCCAGACTGGGGGTAACGGGCGAGCGCGCGCCGCGGGAAAAGGCCAGTCCCAGCAGCTCCCCGGGCTACTGGCCCCGCTTCCTCTCCGCGCTCCTGAAGCGCTGCTTGGGCACGTGGATGGAGTCGCCACCCCGCGGCTGCGGGCCCCTTGCGACACCGGGCTTCCCCGCACCCCCTTGTTAGACGCGGCTATCAGAGACTAGGCCCGCGGGGGGGGGGGGGGGGGGGGGGGAAGAAAGAGTCGGGCGCGCCCGTGACAGTGGCCGGCAGCGTGTACGGTACGTCCTGGCCCAGCTGCGTCACTGGGGCCCAGGCAGGCAGGAGCGGGCGCGAGAACAAAGGATTCGCTCCCCGCCCCCCCACCGCGCGCTCATCCCGGAGAGCGCGAGACAAAGGCCCGGCCCAGCCCGCCGCCTGCCTCCGTCACACGCACAATGGCCGCCGTTGTCTCCCCTCCCCCCAAGCCGTTCCCCGCCGCCGCCGCCAGGGGTCCCGGGCCTCACACAAAAGCCGGGCTTGGGGCCTGCTGGCCAGGCCACAGCGACACGCGCAGCCCGGTGGCCAGGAGAAACATCCGCCCCTGGCCTCGGCCCCACGATCGAGACCAGCGCGGCGATTAGTCGCCCCACGATGGAAACTGCGCAACAATTAGATGCGCCAGAGCCGGCGGGTGGGGGAGCAACACCCCAAAAAAATCGCGGCGCCATCATCGCGGCTGGACGCGGAGTTCGCAGGTTTCAGGATAATCGCGACTCGATGCTGCGCCCTCCCCCGCCACCATCGTCGATTATCTCGCGGCCCCGGCGGCCCCTCACCTGCTGGTCTAGACTGAGGGCATTTTCCACCGCCACATGACTCATAACGAGAGATCGTCTTGGGAGGTCGCGCTCCGCGTCTAGAGAGTCAGATTCGCCGGGTTTCGAACTCGCAGTTGCTGGTTCGCCTCGAATCGTTTCGCTTCTCTAACTGAAACCCCCCCGGCTCGGCCCGGCCCTTATATACCCCCGCCCCCTCCCTGCCAGCGCGCTGACTTCAGCACGCAAACTACGCCCCCTCCCGGCTCGTTCCCTTCCCCCACCCTTGCGGCAAAGATCTCGCGAGAGAACAGACAGCTCTGTATTAAGGGAGGGGAGGAATCCAGCACTATCGCGAGATCTCCGTAGGCTCGTCCCCTTGGTTTTCGACGGAGGAGGCTCCAGAGACGTCGCGCGAGATCTCCTACCATGGGCTTTTATGACCCCAAGCGGAGCTGCTCGGCTTTCCTGGAGGATACCGCGAGCTCTTCTCCTGGTTGCCCCCACCCACCTGCGGATTGTAGGAGGACAAGCTCCCGAAGTCTCGCGATATATTTTCGCTTCCCCCCCCTCACCCCCCGCTCGATTCAGAGCTCGCGAGAGCGCTCAGTCAGTCTTTCTCTCGCGCGGGTACGGAACGTTCTCTCCAGAAAGAGCCGGAATCTAGGTCACGTGGGCGGCCCTGCGCGGGCCTGCCGCCATGTTATGAGCTTCGCCGGCGGTGCTGCGCAGGGTCTAATGGAGGCGCGGCCCGGCCCAAGCTCGAGCGCTGTGAGCAGCGGTGGGTGCGGGAGAGAAACTGCTCGTGTAGCCGGGGCGCGGCGTGACCCGTCCGGCCCGAGTGTGACCTAGAGCGGGCGCCCGGGCAACGGGGGGAGATGACTCCCCCCCCCCCCCCCGCTAGTGCCGCGTGGCAGCTCCGCGCCCGGTGCTGGCTGCCCCCGAGGGCCGCGCCGGCCTGTCCCCCGCGCCCCCAGTGTCGCTGTTTCTTCCCGCGCTGGAAGATCCAGGCTTGCGCCCCCCTCCCCAGCTCGGTGTGAAAAATCGGGACGGGCGTAGGGGGTAATAGGAGTCTATTATATAAGAAAAAGACCCCCAAATCAGGACTGTCCCTATAAAATCGGGACATCTGGTCACCCTACAATAAGTGCTTCCCTCACTCCTTGTATACATATCCTGTTTTGTTAGGAATTAGTTAGTTTTAGTGATAGATTTTAGCTTTAGTTCTTTTTGAACCAGTTTTTCATTTTTTTGTACTGGGATCGGCCCCCGAGCAATGCCACGCTGACCAGGTTGTATGTCCTGCCGAACTTGCACTAAACCTATGCTGGTCAGTGATCCGGCCTGCTTGAAATGTTTGGGAGAATCCCACATAACGGACAAATGTCACATTTTAAGGGATTTAAGCCCTGCTCAAAGAAAGATAAAGGGTGGTGAGGTTCAAATATTTACTCATGGAGGCTGCACGTCAACCTCCATGGGACTCGTCTGACGTGGAGACCACCCCAACTACATTGGCTTTGGTATGGAGTGCCCCGGAGATGTCTCCAACTCCTTGGTCTTATTCACTGGTACCAAAGAAAAGGCTTACACTCTCCTCAGGCTCAGTACCTCACTTGGGTGTGTCAGTGTCAAAGCCAAGAGGCACAGACTCTATGAGCTATTTGGGGGATAATCTCTTACTAGAGCGCTCTTCAGCTAAGAAGGTATTGCTGCCTCTGGAGCCTGTGACAGGTCCATTGAGGGCATTCACTGACAGATTTCTGCAACAGAGTGAGCAGTTACTGCTGCTCCCAGCCACCCCGGAGGTGTATGCAGCCGCAAAGGACCAGCTTAGCCTCTTGGTATCAGTATCCCCAGTGGTGCAGCAAGGTTTACAGTCTGTACCAATGCTTGTGGTGCCTACCTTATCACGTCAGGAACACATGACACCGTTACCTCCCAAGCTTCCAGAAAGCTGGTGCAGTCGAAAGGCACGCCTCCGATGATATCCCTGATATCACCATCCTGGGCTTGAGTTATCTATCCCCAGTCTCACCTGGTTCTGCCCCCCATTATCAGACATTTTGAATTCTTCCTCTTTGGATTCAGAGGTGCATTCATCTGTTGTCACATCCAGGACAGAGGGCATACTCTCCATCAGAGACTTGTGCACAATGGGTCATGCAACAGTCACAGCACTGACCTCCTCCTAATCTCCAGCACCCAGACACCCAGCTCCCAACGGGATCCAAACCCCAAATGAATCCATTTTACTCTGTATAAAGCTTATACAGGGTAAACTCATAAATTGTCCACCCTCTATAACACTGATAGAGAGATATGCACTGCTGTTTGTTCCCCAGCATATTAATCACCTACTCTGGGTTCATTAATAAACAAAAGTGATTTTATTAAGTATAAAAAGTAGGCTTTAAGTGGTTTCAAGTAACAGAACAAAGTACAGACGCTCCCCGACTTACGGAAATCCGAGTTACGCAAATCCACGCTTACGGAAAAAGCTCCGTAAGCTAAAAATAGGAGGTTTTTTGTTTTTGTTTTGTTTTTTGAGTAATGGTCGGAGATACATCTCCGACTTATGCAAATTCCGAGTTACGCAAGGCGTTCCAGAACGGAACGCTTGTGTAAATCGGGGAGCGTCTGTAAGTCACCATGCAAAATAAAACAAAAACACGCAATCTGTAATCAGTTTCTTAATGTATTAAGCTTAGACTTTTGCATAAAGCAGGGGTCGGCAACCTTTCAGAAGTGGTGTGCCGAGTCTCCATTTATTCACTTTAATTTAAGGTTTCACGTGCCAGTAATACATTTTAACGTTTTTTAGAAGGTCTCTCTCTATAAGTCTATATATTATATAACTAAAATATGTCATATGTAAAGTAAACAAGATTTTCAAAATGTTTAAGAAGATTCATTCAAAATTAAATTAAAATGCTGATCTTACACCGCCAGCCCACTCAGCCTGCTGCCAGCCTATGGTTCCATTCACCTAGACTGGCAGCAGGCTGAGCGGGGCCTGTGGACGGAACCCCAGCTGGCAAGGGGCCGGCAGCCAGAACCCCAGACCGGCAGCGGGCTGAGCGGGGCCAGCGGCCGGGACCCCAGACCGGCAGTGGGCTGAGCGGGGCCAGTGGCCGGGACCCCAGACCGGCAGTGGGCTGAGCGGCTTAGCCCGCTGCTGGTCTGGGGTTCTGTCCGTCGGCTCCTGCCAGCCAAGGTCCCGGCTGCCGGCCCCGCTCAGCCCGCTGCCGGTCTGGGATCCCGACCCTGCCCACATAGAGCGGGTACCTACCTTCTCCCTGGTTAGCCCATTGTCTTCCTCTCTCTCTGCACTGAGCTGAAGGTGGGAGTGCACTGAGCACAGGGCTGGGGGTGAAGGAGCAGGCTGGGGGTTGGGATGTAGGGTCTGGCCAGGAGCTAGAATGAGGGAGGGGGCTCAGGGTTGGGGCAGGAGGTTTGGGTGTGGAGTACTTGCCTGGGCAGCTTCCATTTCGTGTGAGGGGTGCAGGAGCTCCCGTTTGGTGCTCAGGGTGGGGGTGGGAATGTGGGGGGTGCAAGAGTCAGGGTGTGGGGGGGGCAGGGCAGGGGGCTGGTGTGTGTGGGGGGTATAGGGGTCAGGGCAGAGGGCTGGGGGTGTGGGCTAGGGTTGTGGGGGTGCTCACAGCCCCCTGCGCAGAGCGGCTCACAGCAGGGGGCTGGAGGGGATATGCCCTGATTCCACCCCCCTTCCCCAAAGCCCTGTCCCCACCTCATCTCTGCCTCCTCCTGGGAGCTGGGAGCGCGCTGCGACTCTGCTTCTCCCCCTCCCTCGCAAGGGCCCTCAGCTGATCGGTGCAGGGAGGGAGAGGAGGCAGGGCCGGTGCAAGGATATTTTGCACCCTAGGTGAAACTTCCACCTTGCGCCCCCCCTCCGATGTCCAGCCCCCACTTTCCTATAGCGAAGTTCCCCCCCAGGGGCCCAGATATTCACAAAGTGCAGGGGTCATGGGGGGGCTGCAAAGAGGGGGGTCGTATGGGGGCTCTTCCAGGGGGTGAAGGTGGCAGAGAGGCGGGAGTGTAGTGGCAGGGAAGGGATTGCACAGAGGCAAAAGGGGCTCATTGCATGGGGGTGAAGGTGGCAGGGAGGGGTTTGCACAAGGGAGGAGTGGGCAGGAGGGAGATGGCAGGCAAGGGTGGGGTCCTGAGGTTGATGCAGGGGTGAAGGTTACTGTGGCTGGCTGCGGGGGGTTGCCAGGTGGAGGTTGCCCAGAGGCAAAAGTGACAGGACGGGGTGGGTTGTTGGGGCGGGGGGTGCACATGGGAGAAAGTAGCTAAACCACTTTGTCCAAATGATGATGACTTGGCACATACACCAACACTAGCCTTGCATGCAGATTAATGACATGCAGCCTGCCGTGTTGAATCACATAGGTACAATGCTGCCATGTGACCCAAGAGACTGAGGCAGCTGCATGCCATGGTGAGAGGATATGCTTTCTGCCTGGTAGTGTTTAGAATCTGGATTGTGGTTGCAAAGCCTTGGCCTTGGCCTTTGTGGAGTCTAAGACTGCTCCAATAAACTCTATCCTCTGTACCAGTTTTAGAATTGACTTGCTCCAATTTACCAAAAGCCCCAGATGTCGAATGTGGACAGCATGGTGGATACACTAGATAACACCCGAGAGTCAGACCAATCTCTCATCAACCAGTAGTCCAGGGACAGGAACACATGAACTCCTGACTTTTGTACATGTGCTGCCACCACTGCCATGCACTTTGTGAACACCCGAGGAGCAGCTGAGAGACCGAATGGGAGCGCTGTGAACTGATAATGGGACTCATTTGCCACAAATCTGAGAAACGTCCGAAGGTTGTGTCATATTGCAACAGTAAGTAAGCATCCTTTAAGTTGAGGGCAGCGTACCAGACCCCCTGTTCCAGGGAGGGAATAATCGAGGCTAGGGTAATCATTCGGAATTTTACTTTCTTCAGGAATTTGTTCAACTATCTTAGATTTAAAATAGGCCGGAGACCTCCTTTTGCTTTGGGGATAAGAAATTAGTGAGAATAGAAGCCTTTCCCCCAAGGCCCAATGGGACTTCCTCTATGGCTCCTGCCTGAAGAAGCAATTGAATCTCTTGTTGAAAGACGATCTTGTGAGAGTGGTGGAGAAGGAGGGGGGGAGGGGTAGAAATGAACTGAAAAAGGGCATGTAACGTTGCACTCCATGTGTTTTATTAAAATATGCTTATGAATGTGAATATAATGTAACTGGAATATGCTTTTCGCCAGGGGTCGGCAACCTATGGCACGCGTGCCAAAGACAGCACGTGAGCTGATTTTGAATGGCACCCTGCTGCCTGCCGGGGTCCCGGCCGCCGGCCCCACTCAGCCCTCTGCCAGCCTGGGTTTGGCAGCGGGCTGAGTGGGGCCGGCGGCTGGGACTCACCAGGCAGCAGGGTGCCATTAAAAAGTGGTCTTTACTCCCAGACATTGCCAGATCCATCTTCCAGCTCTGGGGGACTTCCCAAGTATACTTGTTTGCAACAAGTCTTTAAACCATGATTTGAGGACTTCAATAGTGGAGACATAGGTGAGAGGATTATTCCAGGAGTGGGTGGGTGAGATTCTGTGGCCTGCATTGTGCAGGAGGTCCGACTAGATGATCATAATGGTCCCTTCTGACCTTAAAGTCTATGAGTCTATAAGATCCAAAAGAAAATGCCATCAGTTTTGTTCCCAGGGGGATCTCAGCCCACTGCCCAGGCTTACTGACAAATGCTTTTCTGCTACCCTGGAGCGACCCACTCCTGTATGCCTTCCCTCTGATTCCCTGGCTGCTCAGAGTGTTGTTCAGAGTCAAACAAAACCACTGGTGTGGCTCCAACAACACTGGCACTCGACCCTACTGACCTTCTCAATCAAGCCTCTGCGTTCTCTCTCACTGAAGCCAGACATGCTTTCTCAGGATCATGGCTGCCTGCTCCATCCCAACCTGCGAGCCCTGCACCTGACCGTATGGATGCTTCGTAGTTAACACCTTTGGAGAAATCCTGTCCTAAGGACATTCAGAATGTGTTTCTGAATAGTAGAAAACCCTCAACTGGGGCACTTACCTGGCTAAATGGAAGAGCTTCTCCATTTGGTCCTGTCAGAAAGGTGTATCCTTACACCATGCACCCTTGAACCTCATACTGGACTATCTCCTATGTGTAAAACATCAGAGTTTGGAGATTAGCTCTGAAAGAATACATCTGGCAGCTAGTTCAGCCTGCCATATCTCAGTGGATAATAGATCCCTTTTTCCTCAAATCTATCATTACCAGATTCCTAAATGGATTGGTGAGATTGTACCCACATGTGCAAGATCCTATATCTCCTTGGGATCTGAACTTGGTCCTAGCAAAGTTGATGGGACCACCATGTGAACCCCTGCAACTTGCTCTCAGCTCCACTTTATGAAGGTAGCATTTTTATTTGCCATTACCTCAGTCAGAAGGGTGGGCAAGTTGAGAGCCCTTGCATCAGAGTCTCCTTATACATTTTTCCATAAGGATAAAGTTTATCTTCGCCCTCACACAAAATTTCAATGACAGTAATCTCTAATTTTCATGTTAACTGGGCAGGCTATTTGCTGATGTTCTTCCAAAAACCCCATGCATATGGAGATGAGGCGAGACTTCATTCACTGGATGTGAAAAGGGCTTTAACTTTCTACCTGGAGCATACTAAGTCATTTAGATCCTCCATGCAGTTGTTTGTTGTGGACAGAGCTAAGGGCCAACCAGTTTCCACTCAGATAATCTCATCTTGATTATCTGGATCTCTTCATGCATTCGTTTATGCTACTAATTGGCTAATATAACCCAGCCAGCTAAAGTACTGGCATATTCTACTCACGTCCAGGCAACTTCAGCAGCTTTCTGTCAGAATACTCCAAACAGGGGGATGTGGGTATATGTTGTCCACGGGTCCCATGTTATGAGCACAAAGTGTCCCCAGGGTTTGTATGTAGTCCAAGGGAATGAATGAAGTCAAAATGCTTTCAAGGAGGCTGAAATAGGTCTCCAACCCAAAGCAGCACCATGTTGATTTTTCCCACAGATTTTAATTTACACCTGGCTAGTTCTATTTGTGTACTTCTCACCAAGTAGGATGTTGAGGCGGTTGGTTAAATTTCAGGGCAGGGCATACTTATTAGGTCCGCCGCTGTAGCTCACAAGCCCCCCTCCATTCAAAGATGTGCTGGCAGTTATCAGATGCCTAACAAGCTTTTTATCATAGATTAATGGATAGCTTCCAGTGGCTTGGAACAGAAGGTCCCGCTGTCAGTCAGAATCTCCAAAACTATAACGTTCTCCAGTAATTGTCCTGCCTAAAATGACAGTCAACCCGTAGGCACTAGAACATAGTGAGTGGAACCCACCCCACACAACCCCAGGGGAAAATGGTGGGGATTTATCCATAATTTAAATTGAATTTGGAAAGTGCATTTTATCATGACGACTGATGATTAAAGCTCAGACTGTCTGTGGCAAGAAATGTTTGTGGTGTGGAAAAAAATAAAACCCAATGATAAAAGGTAGCATCTGTTGACCCCTTCCTGTGCAGCAGATGCAATGTAATGTTTCTCATGCTCAGACATTGTGTTCTTTCTTTTGCCCTGGCAGGCCCTTCACCTCCACTGGGCACACAAAGGCAACCAGGAGCCCTGGGGGATAAACTGTGATGCAGTGGTCATGGAGGAAGTGAGGCCAAGATGAAATAATGGGTGAGATCCTACAGAAGGCCAACCAGCAGCTGGAATACCAGAGAGAGAAATGCAAGACAGGTGGAAAGAGAAAGAGAGAGAGAGAGAGAGACGCTGGACAGCATGAAGAGATTAGCAGTGCACTTTTTGGAGCAGGAATGCAAGTTGAAAGAGGAAAATAGAGCGCAGCAGAAAGAATTGTTTAAGAAGATGCTTTCATTGCAACAAAACTGCAGGAGCCAGCTCCAGCTTCACATTCTTCTCTGGCCCCATGCCCTGAGTACCCTTCATGCTACCATGCACTCTTTGGGCAATATTGGAGTAGGGTAGTCCATGTCTGAAGGAATGAACAGTGATTGTAATCACCAAATGTACCCCCCTGCAGTCCTCCACTCTACAGAAGCAGCAGCCTGTGCGCAGAAAATGTGTTAGAAGGGCCAATGAGAATGCAGATACAGCAGAAACTCAAGGGTACGTCTATACTTACGCGTCCGATCGGAGGCGCGGGATCGATGTTCTGGGTTCGATTTATCGCGTCTTGTCTAGACGCGATAAATCGAACCAGGAAGTGCTCCGCCGTCGACGCTGGTAATCCAGCTCGACGAACGGAGTAGGCGGAGTCGACGGGGGAGCCTGCGTGCCGCATGTGGACCCCGGGTAAGTGCTTTTTCATTCGAACTAAGATAGTTCGACTTCAGCTACGTTATTCATGTAGCTGAAGTTGCGTATCTTAGTTCGAATTCTGGGGTTAGTGTAGACCAGAAAGAGTTAGTTATTGCAATGGCAGATAGTTTCAGTGTTTTTCACCCTTGTGCATTTCATTTCCTCATATCCACTGTTCCCTGGGTTTTGCACTGTTTTTGTTTGTTGTGTTGTAAGTTTCGCTGGCAGCTGATTGGCCTCTCAGATTTTTAACATTGCATGATTGTTTGTAAATAAAAGCATTCCACATGAACACAAGTTGTCATTACCTTGTTTCTTACATTTACTTTGGAGGAACTTCATAACAGTAATACATAAACTGGGCTTTGAAGTACATAAGTTTAAATAACATGCATAAAAAGGCCTATTCACTTCAAAACATCAGACACTTAAACACATAGCTTAAGTACATGTCCAGTTATTACAAACTGAATGAAAATGTTCAAACGTACCATTGCAGTGAATGATAAATTGTGTGATGAGGTATAGGACCGGAGTACACAAAGTGCATAATACAAATACTAGTTCATTCCCTATTCGCTCATATTCCTGTGCACATACATATACATTATTTTATTCCCCCTCATCCATATGGCTATGCAAACTCACATGGGCACACAAAGTAGCTCTGATTTTTGTTGCACGCATAGATCCTGCTCCAGTAATGAAAAGTACACTTTCTGGCTGTGCATCTGTCTAAAAGTCCAGCAGTGTCTTGAGTCAAAATGGCAAAATTGTTCTTGCAGACATGTCTGCTGTGCGTGGCACAAATAATGCAGATGGCATCGATGACACTGGCATCCGAACGATTCTTTACGCACCACCATCGGGATTTCAATCTGCCAAATGAATATTCCACCACCAGCCTACTACTACTGAGTGTATAGTTGAACATTCTATGTCAGGCCCTCTGAAATCAGGGTACAGTTTCATAAGCCCTGGCAATAGAGAGTATGTGGGGTCCCTAAGAACAACAGTGAGGAGAGTGACTCCATTTATAAAACTGCGGTTTGGTGGAAATAATGTCCCTGCTCATCCATGAAGTGGGCAAACTTTGGGAACCTAAGTCCCGTCCATGGCCCTGGCGCAGTTTGGGAAGCCCATTTTCTCATAACCAGCAATTAATTCAGGGACACTGTTTATGCCCACCATCTTTGGGTAAATCACACTCCTGATCACCTCACAAACCACCACCATTGCAGACCAACAGTGGACATGCCAACACCAAACTGGTTAGCTAACTGACCTGTAGCAGTCTAGGGTAACCACCTTCCAGATGGCTGTAGCACCCACATCTGGACCGGCATGACCTTCATATGCATATGTCTTGACACAGGAGGGTCAAGGCAAACGGCTCACAAAGCTCCAGGGACATCGGCTTCTTCATGAAAAAATTCTAGAGCAACTGCTGCTCGTTCCAGGTCTGCATGATGATGTAATCCCACCAGTCTATGTGTGGGTTGACCAGATTGATTGGGATAATGTTACAATTTGCACCACGATCTAATTGAAATCATATCACTTTCTTTCCAAGTAACATGGCTGCATACAACTGTTTCTAGTGCTTACTAGGGTTGGTCTCCTTTCACTGTGTTTACCTGCTGTTCAGTCACCCACATAACATCCTCAGACTCAATGTTGTTCTCTTCAGTTACTCTGTGTGCCTTGGATTTGTTTTTCTTTTCTCTGGACATACACATTGCTGCAAATGATTAAATTTGTCATAGATGTGTGGCATTTTTTCTCATAAGTCAGACACTTTGTGTTCTCTCTCATGTTTTCTCACTCAGTATCTGTACCGTTGTCATCTACTGATGTTGTATCTGTTTTTTATTTCTCTTATGTACTGTGTGGGCAGTTTCTGCTTCCTGACTTTCCAGGCTTCTAATCCTCTTTTGTATAGCTCTGCAGCCCTACATATTTCCAAGCTTCTCCCCAAAATCAAGTCAGCTTCCCTCAGCAACTGCTCTCATACTTGCAAGTTTCATCCCACATGCTGTCCAGTCTCTTATTGATTAATCTTTAATAATTCCAAAATTAGAACTGGCTGCTAGCACTTTTAAATCAATGCTGTACTCATCTATACCCTCTGCAACTGCTTCTTGGGGTTTCAGTGAATATCAAAACAGCCTGTTAGTCCTTCTAAGGTGCGTTGAGCTTTGGGAATTTCCATGCACAAAGTCTCACTTATCTTTCTCCCTCTTTCTCCACTACTGTAATAAAACAGTTTTATTTTCACAGCATCCTCTATCTGCCAGAGCAATAACTACATAGAGGTTAAATTCCTCTTTTCAGCTCTTCCATGCCTGAGGTAAATTCTTAGCTTGCAGATTTAATGTCCTTGGAGCATTCAGACTCTCCATTTTCTGTTATTAGCCTTTTCTCCTAAGACAAACCATGTACTCACAGAAGTATTCTGTCCTCCGCAGTGAAGCTCTGAATGTTCTCTCCTGCTGTTTCGGATTTAATTACTACTGCCACCATGTTTTATGCTTTGTGTCTGGATCATTTGCATTTTAAAATCTCACTCTGACACAAGGTTCATTTACAAACTCCAGCTTTATTGTGGCTGCTTACATCATGGCTTTTTCTGCCTCATGGGTTCTCAGACAGTTTCCCAGGAGGTGTTGCTTCCGAACAGTTTCCCCCAGGAAACAGTATGCTGCCTGAAAGTATCTGCTAGCATTTGCATATTGTTACAGAGGGAAAGGACATATAGAGTCCTGGGAATTGGGGGAACACACAGAACCCCTGGCATGGAGGATTCTAGTTGGTGGCAGCTGGGATGGTGTTTTGTGATATGGACAACTGACCAGTAGTAACAGAACTGAGACAATTAATTTATTTCAACATAAGTCACCAGTCTTCAGAAACTCAATTTCAAACCTATTTGTTTTAACAGTTAAGGATAATGAGATCCTGTGGCTCCATGGGTTTCAGCTCACAGAATTACCATCTTTAGAAAATGTGGCTCTTAATAGTATGAATCTTTTTATCAAGAGGTGCTTAGTCATCTCAAAGAAAATTTGATGTCAATTGATACTTTAACAAAAATTATTTTGACACCACAGCACATCTATAACTTCTTTAGACCCATTACACTGTGAATGCATTACCACTTGTCTGTCTGTATTGATATAATAGTTGGTTTGCACCTTTGCAGATATGAGATATAGTTAAGGTTTCATAGTGGAATATTTGACAGGCCATAACCTATCCCCTGACTCATAATTTGTAATAGCCTAAAGGTCTCTGATATATGACCTTCATTTGGTACCCTTGTGATCAGGTAGCTATACATAAAACCTTCTTTATACAGAATACTACACTCTGCCCTGTTAAAGATTCATCCTGCAGGAAGAGATGTTGCAACTATCAGGTCAAGAGTTTCTTTTGCCACCACATTACAACTATCAATCTGTGAACCTGTCTGCAGTACTGCAGAATTACATAGCAAGAAACGCATCTGGCCTTGTGAGCAGGGACAATAGGAATGTTTATAGCTTCGCTTAGGAGCTGTAGAGGGCTGGGGCCTGAAGCTAAGTTCCTGCAGAGCTCTTAAACTCTACAAGAGTGGAATTCCTCTTCAGTTCCACACTTGGGTTTTGCCTGCACTTGCATTTTTCCAGGATATCTCCCGCCAGTGCCCTACCACCAATGCAGCTCTACTAATGAAAACAATGGTGGGTGCCCTAGTATAGACAGAGCTCAGGTGCTTTTACCACTGTGCCATCTGGTCCAGCTTCAAGCAGGACTAATTGACATAGTGTTAATGCTTGTGTCAGCCAACAGCCCGTCACACTAGTGCTTTCAACGTGTTAGTTACTAACACCAGTGGAACTGAAGCATTGTTAACAACGCTGGGAGATTTTTAGAAAAAGTGTGGACAGGGCCTCTGTGAAGAAGTAAATATCCCCTCTCACAGCAGAGGGCTGGAAAAGCTGCAGATCAGTTTTCAGGCTATTGTGATATCATTTTCCTACTCTGTTTCTCAAGTCCTCCAGAGAGTTCTCTATCAAAAAACAGTGACATCATTGATATTGCTGCTATTTTTAAGGTTAAAAATCAGTAGAATCCCTCAGTCTCTTTTTTAATTACATGGTCTTTATACATAATACAACAATAAAATGTGAAAGCAAAAAAAGTCTAGTGCACCATCAACGTTGAAATATAGTTTCCATTTTAAACTCTGTTTGTTAATTTGATTTTTATTGCTGTAGAATAGTACACTATACAGGCTCAGAGATACATTACAAAATACAGGGTGGAAAGCTTCGCTCTTCATGAATAAATCCACTACAAAATAAGGGAAAAGGTTTTTGACTTCTTTTTTTAAAAACCATTAGGCACAGTAGTCAATACTTTATTCAATACCCGCAAAAAATTGGACAGGAGTGAGAGGAGCTGGGAAAAGGAGAGAGGCGAGGATCAGTGTCACAGATTTAATCTTAGGATATCCTTTCAAGAAACAGTCTCATTTACAAAGTCTGTGTGTCAGGCGGAGGGGGCGGGGTTGTTTCTAAAGTGGTCAGTGGAGAACACCATTTATGTGCATACTTCCATCCCAACCCTGCAGTTTACAATACATGGGTAGGGCCTACCCATGCGTTGTGAGCTGCAGGGTCAGGGGCTCATGTGCCTTATGTGTGAAATTCACCCATTGTGCAGAGGCCAATGCAAGGCCTCCACACTGTGTAAGCCCTGCGTAGAGGATGTGCAGGGGGCCTGCAGGAGAGTGGCTGAACTTCCCCATTTACTGTAGAGAGGACCTCTCTGCTGATTCAGCTCCAGCAGACACAGAAGGCCATGAAAGATGGCAGCCAGGTGAAGAACCACAGAGGAACCATGTGCATGCAGATCTGGTGTTCAAGACACCCCCTCCCTGGTGCTGCTATTCCAACCAGTAGTTTGTCAGAAATGGGGCTGGGGGGGAATACACATCACTCCAGATCTATGTCCTAGCGCTGGAATCAACTTCATCTCTAGTGCCTTCTACCTACATAGACACTGATTCCTTGGGCATTATGTGGGTGGATTTCAGTTTAGCAGAATATGGTACTAATCATTATTTACACAGATATACATCGCTGTGCACATTTGCTTAGTGTCACAAGGTTCAAAGCTAGTTGAACCTATTCCAACAGAAAGGGAAAGTCAGGATTTTTCAACCTCCTACAAATAACTGTCCAAAAACCCAGCAGCAAAAGTTGATTTAACATCCGGTTATGTCTGTTGTACCCCAAGACAAAATTCCAGGATACCAGGGACCAAAAAGCCAGTGATTTTTCTCAATGTCAGTTAGAAGATGAAACTACAGTTGAGATAGTTTTGGTATAACCAGAATATGCAAAGCCAAATTCCCTATGGAGCACCTCCAATAGCTGTGAGAGGAGAGATATGCCATTTTGCTTAATTCCACTGCTGTCCAGTACCACTGTGTTACAATCTGGGACCCTGAACTTGGAATCTGATCTGTAGAGGCTCATGTGGGCTCTGCACAGGCATAACGGTCCACCCACACAGATCTGATTGCAGATCTAATGCATCTGAGGGTGCTGAGGGAATTAGTTGATATGATTGCAGAGCCATTGGCTACTATCTTTGAAAACTCATGGAGATTGGGGGTGGTCCTGGACGACTGGAAAAAGGCAAATATAGTGCCTATCTTTAAAAACGGGAAGAAGGAGAACCCGGGGAACTACAGACCGGTCAGCCTAACCTCAGTCCGTGGAAAAATCATGGAGAGGTCCTAGAGAAAACCATTTTGAAACACTTGGAGGAGAGGAAGGTGATCAGGAACAGTCAACATGGATTCACCAAGGGCAAGTCATGCCTGACCAACCTGATTGCCTTCCATGATGAGATAACTGGCTCTGTGGATATTGAGAAAGCAGTGAATGTG
This sequence comes from Chelydra serpentina, assembly GCA_037349315.1. Taxonomy (NCBI): domain Eukaryota; kingdom Metazoa; phylum Chordata; order Testudines; family Chelydridae; genus Chelydra; species Chelydra serpentina. The sequence continues at coordinate 149,017,245 of JBAIAC010000004.1, read as the reverse complement.
ATATATCTTGACTTTAGCAAAGCTTTTGATACGGTATCCCACAGTATTCTTGCCAGCAAGTATGGATTGGATGAATGGACTCTAAGGTGGATAGAAAGCTGGCTAGATTGCCGGGCTCAACGGGTAGTGATCAACGGCTCAATGTCTAGTTGGCAGCTGGTATTAAGCGGAGTACCCCAGGGGTCGGTCCTGGAGTCAGTTTTGTTCAACATCTTTATTAATAATCTGGATGATGGGATGGATTGCATACTCAGCAAGTTCGCAGATGACACTAAAATGCGGGGAGGAGTAGATACACTGGAGGATAGGGATAGAGTCCAGAGTGTTCTAGACAAATTGGAGGATTGGGCCAAAAGAAATCTGATGAGGTTCAACAAGGACAAGTGCAGAGTCCTGCACTTAGAACAGAATAATCCCATGCACTGCTACAGGCTGGGGACCGACAGGCTAAGCAGCAGTTCTGCAGAAAAGAACCTAGTGATTAAAGTGGATAAGAAGCTGGATATGAGTCAACAGTGTGCCCTTGTTGCCAAGAAGGCTAACGGCATATTGGGCTACATTAGTAGGAGCATTGCCAGCAGATCGAGGGAAGTGATTATTCCCCTCTATTCAGCACTGGTGAGACCACATCTGGAGTACTGCATCCAGTTTTGGGCCCCCCACTACAGAAAGGATGTGGAAAAATTGGAGAGAGTCCAGCAGACGACAACGAAAATGATCAGGGGGCTGGGGAACATGACTTATGAGGAGAGGCTGAAGGAACTGGGCTTGTTTAGTCTGCAGAAGAGTGAGGGGGGATTTGATAGCAGCCTTCAACTACCTGAAGGGGGGTTCCAAACAGGATGGAGCTCGGCTGTTCTCAGTGGTGGCAGATGACAGAACAAGGAGCAATGGTCTCAAGTTACAGAGGTCTAGGTTGGATATTAGGAAACACTATTTCACTAGGAGGGTGGTGAAGCACTGGAATGAGTTACCTAAGGAGATGGTGGAATCTCCATCCTTAGAGGTTTGTAAGGCCCGGCTTGTCAAAGCCCTGGCTGGGATGATTTAGTTGGTGTTGGGATGATTTAGTTGGTGTTGGTCCTGCTTTGAGCAGGGGGTTGGACTAGATGACCTCCTGATGTCTCTTCCAACCCTAATCTTCAATGATTCTATGATTGCAAGCTTAGAGCCTTATATTGCAGCCATAGGTGCAGACTTCGTGGGTGCTCTGGGGCTGGAGCACCCACAGGTAAAAATTAGCGGGTGCTCTGCACCCACCGGCAGCCAAGCTTTCCCCTCCTTGCCTCTTGCTCCACCACCCCCAGAGCGCAGTGTCCCCACTCCTCCCCCGCCCTCCCAGCGCTTCCTGCCACCTAACAGCTGTTTGACAGCGCTTAAGACTTTCCGGGAGGGAGGGGGAGGAGCGGGACATGGCACGCTATGGGGAGGATGCAGAGAAGAGGCAGGGCAGGGGTGGGGACTTGGGGGAAGAGGGTGGAATGGGGGTGAGGGGAGGGCGGTGCAGGGGCGGGAAGAGGTGGGGCAGGGAAGTCGGCACCTATGATTGCAGCTCTAATAAGTGCAGTGAAACAGTACATCATGTGTAATATGTATTATATCTCTAGCGTGAAAGGGTGTGAAAACTCCTTTTCTCATTTAGCCCTTGCCCAATACCTACTGGAGTCAATGGGACTATCTCCAGAGATTTCAGGGTACTGGGTCAGGCCCTTAATCAAGAGCACACAAAGAGAACAGAGATTACATCATGCAGCCCTTTTACAACATGCTAAATCCTGGGTTTGACCTTGCGTTTCACTTTAAAAATTCCTTTTTGATTTAAATGTCTTATTCGTAGTTTCAGCTCAGAAGAGATTTCTTTTTGTGAGTTATGGAATTTGGTCAAATTAAGTACTAATTTACGGGGACATCACCCACAAAATCATTCCTCAGTCTGAATTTTTTAACCTACTTTTGTTAACACATCCTAGGATTATTAGAATTTAATGAATTTAGAGAAAAAATATTTTGTGTTTTTTTTAATTAATTTATTTTCAGCATTTTTTTGTCAGTTTCAGCATTTCCCAAGTACACTCAGTTTCCCTATTGTTTATGTGTATCCTTTCACCAGCAACAGGGGAAAGAAAAGCACTGAAAAAAACTGGAAAATGTGATTACAAAACTATACCCATTAGCCAGGGAACTAAGGGGCAGGTGTGCTACCTCCTTCTAACTCATTTTAAAAATTTGACGAGTTTCAAGTTGACAGTACCCCTTTAAAAATAACTTACAATAAAAGAGTTCCAACTAGTCCTATAGGCTAGTCCTTGCTGAGAACTACAGCATGAACTAGTCTGACAAATTTCTGTTTTGAAACGGAAAATATTTTAAAGACAAAATAGCTAATGTTGGACTCTCCAGCAAGTCCTAGATTAGCATAAAATGCTGGAAGGGGTTACCATTTTTGTTAGACACCTTGTTTAGATTTATTATGATTGTTGTCTGTGCTAGCAGAGCTTTTAACTTCTGTAGGCCTCTTTTTAATACAGTACTATAAACATTACAAGTTCCACCAACACAGCTATGGAATACATATATTAATAGGGCAGCAGAGATTGTAATTTCTGAGAGATCTCTTACTTTTAAGATGTGTCTCAAAAGTTATAATCTTCACTGGCCTAGCTGCGCTGGCAGATATTTTTATACTCATTAAGATCTTCATTAAAGAATCCTCGCTCCCTTAGGATTTATTTCAATAAGCTACATTGAGGACAAACTACAATTTACCCTGTCTACACTAAGATTTAGCTATTTCGTTGAAAAAAAACCACCTAATTTTCCTAGAGTAGAGATGGTCCAAAACAGCTTGGCTCTTACTCTACATGTAGGAGCCAAAGACAGCAGCATTAACACTTCTGTAACACTCCCTACAAACCCACTATGGGCTGGAGACCCCGCTGTACTCTCTTCACACTCACAATATGGGCAGGGGACCCAGGTGTAGCTTTTCTGTTTCCAGTTTGGGTCAGAGGCCCAGCTTCCAGATAAAAACCAGAGAACTTCATGTAACTTATTCATCCTAAACACATATGCTGTGGTAACCAGTATACCATGCAACCTATGTGATCTGAAGACCTGGTCGTACTCCATATAGAGGTTGGCAGGGAGGATGTGAGTTAGCACTATACAACAAAAGACTATAATGGTGTCATTCATATACTCAAAAAAGCAGAGTTAAATTTAATATAGCAAAAGATAATATTATCTGGCCAGTATGTGGAGGTTAGGTGAGGATAGATGGAGAAATACAAGAACCTTGAATGAGAATTACTTCACTTTTAATCATTTAGTTATTTTTTAATTATGACGTTTCAGTAACACAGTTTTCTGTACATTTACGCCATGTAATCTCAACCTTAACTCTGCCTTAAAGTTTTTTGTCTGGAAATATTTCATGTAATGTATTTCCATGTAGTGCCTGTTCCTGTCTGGTGGCATTAATAACTCAGGGCAGAGAATGTTTGGAGAACACTAAGCACTCTGACGGCACTCACTAAATAATAATAAATCAGACTTGGTTACTGTTAACAACTAGTAAAAATAATGTTCATGCTCTCCTTCGATACAAATCTTCTGGACTCTGCTCAACAACCTCATGTGGGTGAAACTGGATATAGCACAGACTTTAATCCGGCAGTTTAGATACTTGGCATGGATAAAGACAACACATTAGCTAAAGAAGATCTCCAAATCTACAACGTAACTCCACAGCTATAGGCTATGTCCTAAATTTCTGGGGCATGCCAATAACCCCCAATAAACAAGGTAGAAAACAGAGTAGCAAGTGCATTCAGATCAGCATTTACAACATGAAAAAAAAAATTAAGCCCAGATTCTTTCCCCTTAGCTCAGCTCTGGTAGTGCAAAGGGGCAGAAGAGCTACTGTAGATCAGGGTTCCCCTGGTGGAGGAGAGCACTCATCTGACACAAGCTTTGTCTACGAAAGGTGTGATGTTAGATGAACACATTTGAAAAGGCTAGGGTAAACAACAGTGTAGACTTTAGCACATCAAGCTGGTTGAGTTAAATCCCTAGGCTGTCCCCTAAGCTTTAAGTAGACCAGTTTCGCATGTATTAAAGGCAGTGTCTACATTAGACTTTTAAAGCGTATTAGCTAGAACATGTTAGTGAACATGAGTTAACATCACACCTTTTATTCTAGTCTAAATAAGGCCATAGAGACTACACAGCCAATTCCTTTGCCACTCCTCCACCCCACAATCTCTGGCATAAGGGGCATATTGGGTATGAGAAGGGGCATGTCTGCATTTCAGGTCTTCTCCGTGGGTGGATGCTCCTTTGCATCCAGCTGATGTAGTATAGAGCAGCCGGCAGGCTGCTTAAGTGAACCACGGTCAGCACAGAACACGCCTCAGAATCAGGGAGCTGCAACTCATTTATCTGATGATACACACATTCTGGAATGGCACAAGGCACCACTGGGTAACCTTATATTTGTGTTAACAATGTTTTTGGTAATTTAATTTCCTTGGTTTAAAAAAAAAGTTTTAGTACCCCCATGTACCACAGTCCAACTCTCCCCTCTGCTGTCTCTGGCTCCTTGGCAATGATTACCCTGTCCATCATCTCATCCCCCATCTTTCTGCCTGTCCAGAACAGCCTGGATCTCCCTTCTCAGCCCTCCCTCTCACAGAGAGATAGGTGTAAGCTCAGAGCACACAGGTTGAAGAGTTGGGGAGATGACGCAGGAATACTTTAGGGACTAGAAGGATTCATTGGGGACAATTTTGAAGATGGAGGGACAAACATGGGATGACATGGATGTGGGAGTTTTGGAGGAACAGATGAAGCCACGCCAATATTCCCCACTATACATCTTTGACCTCCTCCTTTCTAGCCCACACTTCCCTGCACTGTTCAGATAACCACACACACATTTCCACCTCACTGCTCAGACTCCCCACTACTGTTCCAAGGCCTCCATCATTCCCAGTGCTCTGACCACCTCCCATGCCCTTCTGGCTCCAAGCATCACACATGCACACCAGCACCATACTCTTTGCCAGTTCATGCCCCTCATAAGCTTGGGGGGGGGCTATTGAGGGAAGGGACGACGGTGGTGGGACTATGAGGAGTGCATGTATGAGCTAGAGGCAGGAAGGGAAAGGAGAATGGAGATGCACAGTCCCTGTCCCAGACCTTGGCCTAGTGTATGGAGAAGGGACTCTACGCATCCATCTGCAGCATAGTAGGTTCAGAGAGGTGTGACATGGCCCATTCATCTCAATGAGATGTTCTCAGCTAAATGAGCAAACCCTCTGGAGGTGACTAAACTTTAAATCAAACAGATCCATCCAACTCATTGAGAAACGAGTATCAACCCTGCGTTCCATAAAAGAAAATGAGGAGTTCCTGGATAGACGTCAGGATAGGCTTCAGCGGGCACAGTGTTCTGAGGATTCAGAGCAGGCTACGCAGCGGGGACAGAAGGCCAGTGAGGATAATTGGCGGCATGTGACCTCCAGAAGAGGAAAGAGTATGAGACAAGTCCATGTACCAGAAATGCATATTCAGATGAGCAACCGTTTTCATGTTCTCTCCACAGGTACTAGTGCAGAGAGTGGAGTGAATGATACATCTGAGGGAACAGAGCAGAAGGAGACTCCACTGACTGGAAGGCATGAGATGCACAGTCCTAGGGATGGGGGTTCCACGACCACCACTCCCAAGAGGAGGAGGAGGGTGGTGGTGGTCGGGGACTCTCTCCTCAGGGGGACTGAGTCATCTATCTGCCGCCCTGACCGGGAAAACCGAGAGGTGTGCTGCTTGCCAGGGGCTAGGATTCATGATGTGACGGAGAGACTGCCGAGATTCATCAATCCCTCAGATCACTACCCCTTCCTGCTTCTCCACGTGGGCACCAATGATACTGCCAAGAATGACCTTGAGCGTATTACTGCAGACTACGTGGCTCTGGGAAGAAGGATAAAGGAGTTTGAGGCGCAAGTGGTGTTCTCGTCCATTCTCCCTGTGGCAGGAAAAGGCCGGGGTAGAGACTGTCGAATCGTGGAAGTCAACGAATGGCTACGCAGATGGTGTCGGAGAGAAGGGTTCAGATTCTTTGACCATGGGATGGTGTTCCAAGAAGAAGGAGTGCTAGGCAGAGATGGGCTCCATCTGACGAAGAGAGGGAAGAGCATCTTTGGAAGCAGGCTGGCTAACCTAGTGAGGAGGGCTTTAAACTAGGTTCACCGGGGGAAGGAGACCAAAGCCCCGAGGTAAGTGGGGAAGTGGGATACCGGGAGGAAGCACAAGTAGCTGAATGCAAGAGGGGAGGGCTCCTGCCCCATACTGGGACAGCAGGACAATCGGTGAGTTATCTTAAATGCCTATACACAAATGCAAGAAGCCTGGGGAACAAGCAGGGAGAACTGGAAGTCCTGGCACAGTCAAGGAATTATGATGTAATTGGAATAACAGAGACTTGGTGGGATAACTCACATGATTGGAGTACTGTCATGGATGGATATAAACTGTTCAGGAAGGATAGGCAGGGCAGAAAAGGTGGGGGAGTTGCGTTGTATGTAAGAGAGCAGTATGACTGCTCAGAGCTCCAGTATGAAACTGCAGAAAAACCTGAGAGTCTCTGGATTAAATTTAGAAGTGTGAGCAACAAGGGTAATGTTGTGGTGGGAGTCTGCTACAGACCACCAGACCAGGGGGATGAGGTGGACGAGGCTTTCTTCCAGCAACTAACAGAAGTTACTAGATCACAGGCTCTGGTTCTCATGGGTGACTTTAATCACCCCGATATCTGCTGGGAGAGCAATACAGCGGTCCACAGACAATCCAGGAAGTTTTTGGAAAGTGTAGGGGACAATTTCCTGGTGCAATTGCTGGAGGAACCAACTAGGGGAAAAGCTCTTCTTGACCTGCTGCTCACAAACAGGGAGGAAATAGTAGAGGAAGCAATAGTGGATGGGAACCTGGGAGGCAGTGACCATGAGATGGTCGAGTTCAGGATCCTGACACAAGGAAGAAAGGAGAGCAGTAGAATACAGAGCCTGGACTTCAGAAAAGCAGACTTTGACTCCCTCAGGGAACTGATGGGCAAGGTCCCCTGGGAGAATAACATGAGGGGGAAAGGAGTTGAGGAAAGCTGGCTGTATTTTAAATAATCCTTATTGAGGTTGCAGGAACAAACCATCCCGATGTGTAGAAAGAAAAGTAAATATGGTAGGCGACCAGCTTGGCTTAACAGTGAAATCCTTGCTCGTCTTAAACACAAAAAAGCAGCTTACAAGAAGTGGAAGATTGGACAAATGACCAGGGAGGAGTATAAAAGTATTGCTCAGGCATGCAGGAGTGAAATTAGGAAGGCCAAATCACACTTGGAGTTGCAGCTACCCGGAGATGTTAGGAGTAACAAGAAGGGTTTCTTCAGGTATGTGAGCAACAAGAAGAAAGTCAAGGAAAGTGTGGGCCCCTTGCTGAATGAGGGAGGGAACCTAGTGACAGAGGATGTGGAGAAAGCTAGTGTACTCAATGCTTTTTTTGCCTCTGTCTTATGCCCTAAACTCTATGACCTCCCTATCAAGAAGGTGGCGATTGAACTGGTTTAAATAGGAAACTATTGGGCCAGATCATCCCTGTCATGGTACAACTCATAGGGGGAATGCTGGGGAGGAAATCTCTACAAACATTTCACCATGTGTCTCACCTTGCGTTGCCCTGTCAGGGGGGTGAATTTGCCCCACTGCAAACCAGGCCAAGGGGCCCACCCAGAAATCATGCAGATCCCAGGGGATCCACTCCAGGTTGTATTATTTTTAAATTGGAAAGGCCTCAGGACCAGCAGGGGAATGAAGTGTCCCCCTCAACCATGCCTCTATTCAACATAGCCCATTCCCAGCCCCAAAGATGGATCTCTGTGGACTCCTGGAGATGGATTGTAGAACAGAGACGACTGACCTTCCTTCTGAGCAAGAAGGAAGAGATCCATATGGCGGTCTCAAGGGGACAATCCTCCCTATTTGTTTTAGGTGCTAGGCATGAAGCTGATCCAGTCAAAAAAAAATCCCCATATCTTCAAGCAGCGCAAACCCTGCGGTTGCTAGTTCCACTGCAGTCTGATTCATGCAGGAGATAAGTTTGCCTGTTGCAGAGGGCCCCAAAAGGAAAAATGCAACTTTGTGTGCCAACACCACCAGAACTGACTCCCCCCATGCAAGGAGCCTCTGCATCACCTCCACAGAAGTCCTAGGTGCAGGATGTGTTCCAGGACAGGACTGGGGGAAGACCTGCTCTCTGGCAATTATACACATCTGCAACGGCACAACTTTAGGGCATCTGTCAGAGCTTTGACTCTGCCACAAAGACGGCAGCAATTTTGGGCTGCTGTGTAAGACTGCCAAAGGGAAAGCACACTGTGCGTATAGAGATTGGTATGCAGAACTTCTTATTGGCCAGCAGCCACAAAGGCTGCTTCTCGCTGGATAGAGCCCTGAACTTTAATTGCATCTTCTGCTTTGATGCTCTTAGATGTTTTGATCCTGCAGCTAGTTACAGAACACACATTCTGAAGCAGGATTGGTGGAATTAAATCTAACTTCACATCAGAATCTTTCTTTCTTATGTAATCATAGAGCAGTCCTGAGGGTGTTTTTTTGTGCAGCTGTGTTTATTTTATGCAGTATGTAGAACAAGAAAATAAGATAATTTATGTTCTAATCACTATCTGTTTCCCAAGTACCAATTTTTCTGCTATGGTTTATTGCTCCTTTTAGACTTACTATTCTCAAGCAGGGATTTGATGGCTCTTGTACTTAGAGCTGGTCACATTCTTTTGTTCAAAATTTTTTTTAATTTAACTTTTAATTTTTCTAGAATTTATGTTCTTTTAAATTTCAAAACTAAAACTGTTCAGGGGTCATTTCCCCCTTTTTCTTTTCCTCCTCCCCTTCTTCCCTTTTTCCATTTTGCCTTTGAAAAAGGAAGAAAAAATTAAAACATATTTTTTTTATTTTAGGGTTTTTATTTATTTATTTATTTAACATTTGCATATTTGCCAAACCAAGCAATAGCATTCTTAGTGGCCAAGTGGAGCTCTTGAAGCCCACTGCAGAATTTGGTTAACAGGCACTCCTCGACAATGTGTATCATTGTTTGATCTGTGCTGCAGCTGCAGCTTGGATTGTCTCAAAGACCTCAGTAGTGTGGGTTGGCTGCACAGAGGCCTTGCCCAGTTCAGAATCAGTTAAGAGGGGCCCACGGACGTGGCATGTTGAAGCTAGTGGGCAAGTAGCAGGGTCTGTGACAAGAAACTGATTGGTGGTTGCTGATAAGCACCAGTCATCCCGCCACAGGGACTCCGCTGTCATGTCGTAGTGTGGCAGCCTCGACAACAGTGGGTGTCATGATAATGAAAGATGTGAAGCTGGTGGGCTAAAGAGGTCGTTGAACAAGGGCAAGCTTGGGTTGGCACCTACCTTCTCAAGCAGCTTGCCAGCTGCAATCTCCCTCCTAATGTAAGGGGGAGCAATGTGGCTCAAAACTGGAAGCTATGAAAGGTGAATCAGTTGGAGAGTTCCTATGATGATGCGCATTGTTGAATTGAGTTGCACGTCAACAAGTTTGGTGCGTGCCGACCGACTCCATACTGGCGTACGGTACTCTGCTATTGAGTACAAGGTGGCAAGGGCTGAGGCCCTTAGCATTGGAGCATCCGCTCCCTATGAAGAACCTGACAGTTTGCTAATAAAGTTGTTGCATGTCTTGACCTTCACTGCTATCCTGCTCAGGTGGCTTTTGTATGTCAGTGTTCAGTCGAAGGTCATGCCTAAGTAAACTGGGTACGCTTCATGCTTCAGCCTCTGGCCATTCATTATCATGTTTACTTCCCTCTTAGAGTTGGCTTGGTGGAGGTGGAATGTCTTGCTGGTGCTGGGCTGAAAGCGCCATGTCTTACAGCAGTCAGCCGGCTTTGCAGCGTCGTCACTCAGGGTCTTCTTCAGCTCAGAGAAAGTTGGAGCCTGTAGCCCGCAGCAGATGTTGTCTGCATAGATGAACTTCCATGACTGGGTTGATGGCAGGTCATTGATGCATAGATTGAACAAGGTTGGGGCGGGGAAGTGTACAACTAACCCCTGTGGCAACACATTCATCTGTTTTTTCCAAGCACTTATTTTCTCACCCACATGCACCCTGAACCATCTGCCTCAGAATAACAGTTCAATGGCATCAGTAACCTATGGTGGGAGGATTCTTGATATTTTAACAAGTTGACCCATGTGCCACTACACTGAGTGAGGTTAAGGAAAATAGTGCCTGTTTTCAGGTTTCTTTGAACACCGTTTTTAATGAATGTGGTTAGCGTAATCCAGAGCTTGCCCTGAACCGTTCACAGTTCCAGAATTGAACTGTTATATAACATCAAGTCTGGCACTGCTGTTGGCTAGGACAGTGTCCTTCCCGAGTTCCTGAAACATCTTGGCCTAGACGCCCACTCTTGGCTGGCTCAATTGTGCACAAGGGTCATCAATGAAGGAAGACTGTCGAAAAACTGATGCATGTCAAAAATCACTGGCCTCCCAAAACCTGGTAAAGACCCAAACCAGGCATCAAGCTATAGCCCAATATCACTGCTTTCTGTGTGTCTTAAGGTTCTAGAGTGATTAATATTATCGCGAATAACATCAGAGGTGTTTTGAATCTTGAATATTGAGCAAGCAGACTTTCAACAAGGTTGAAGCACATGCAACCAAATTTGAAAGAAAGGAAGAAAGAAAATTTCAAAAGCTTTCACAACAAAATTATTAATTTTTCTCATGAAATATAGTTACCATTTTCCAACCAATTTATACTTCATATAAATATCCAGCCAATCTGCATGTTTTAAAAATGTGTATACACTAAGCATTTAAAGATGTCCTGAAAAGAAATGCCTCTTTCCCCGCTTATTAATTTACCATTTGCCAATTTCAAAAGGCCTTAAAAGTTTTTGTCGTTGTTGTTGTTTCTACCTTACAAATATCAGGAATATAAAGTTTTGTCTACATTGTGTTTGCTGGAGGACTCCTTAGAGGACCAAAGAACTGAAGTGGGAGTTTCTGGACCCCCATCTGAAAGGGGTAGGGGGAGTCTGAATCTTTAATAAACAGACATTTTTTCCTATGTGTTTGTCAGGTGCTAACAAAATCAAACAAAACCCAAAGACTTTTATAGGGTTTGATTACAAATCCATTCCCCTCTCAACTGCTCAGGTTTCAGTCTCCTGTGAGTCCACAATCCCACTAGTTCCCTAGTTATCTATAGAGCAAAAACATAAAAAACAAAGCAGGTGAAACTTAAAATTTCTAAGGTAAAAACAAGGGGTGGAAAAAGCCACTTTTATTTAAAAAAGACCCATCAGCCAGACTTGTCATAACAAAACCAAGAAGAGCCAAAACCATAATTTGTTTTCCTTAGTCAGGTCACCTTTATGAAACGAGGGAATCTTTTCACACTGCTTTTGTTTTCTAAGACTGCATGCACCGGCTGCCCTGACTCTAACCTCCAGGGATACTGTCACCAAACAAACGTTGTCATTAATTGGTTGTTAGGAGGCCCTGTAGGAAATGCAGAAGGGAAAAACAAGGCAAGTAAAAGATGAATTCAGAGAAAGAATCAAGCAACATTAAACTAGGCATATTTGCAAAGGTCTCTGAGGTCACTGTAGCATTATGTATTCGGTAAAGCCAATGGGTCTGCACTGCTTTTTAAGCTTATGCGTTGCTCTGGGTATCTGTTTCACCTCTTCCAGCTTTTCTGTGCTTGTCTTGCTAACAGGGCAACCAGATGTCCCGATTTTATAGGGACAGTCCCGATTTTTCACATTTGCTGTCTGGTCACCCTACTTGCTAAGCTTCTCCATGGCTCTAAAGCTGTCAACTAACTCCTCTGTGCCACTTCAGGCCTCTCCCTCAACTCTTTCTTCTCTTGCAGCTCCAATTCTCTCAGCCCCTCCAATACCATTTTAATCCTATGTCTCAGCTGCTCCAAATAAAAGAAAATTAGCTTAGTAAATGTCTCTCAGCTATCCACTCAAAGATATCTTTCTCAGCAATAATCACCCAAACACTTTCTCTCCGCTCCCTGAGCTACTCTTGCACGTATTTATTTTAAAAAATCAAGGAATATAAACAACTGAAAAAAACCCAAAACCTATTATCCAGGCATTAATTAGTTATGTCTTCATGCAATTATTTTTTTCTCAGCTTATTTTATTTTAAAAAATATTGTTCACATTGTCACCACTGCTTTTCTCAAATATAGTTTGGCTTGACCCTGAATATGGTGGGTTTTTGTTATTTTGTTTTTGTCATTCTCCCCTCCTAAAAAGACTTTTCAGAGAAGTAAGTGGATCATACACAATCCAGTAGAACTGGTGAGGCATTCCAGCACACTCCAGGAGCAAGGTCCACGCCCCAATGGCCCCAATTCTGGAAAGACGTGGTACATGTGAGTAATGGGACTACTCACGTGTGTGAAGTTACACTTATGCTTAAATCTTTGCAGAATCAGGGATTAGAGCCTAGTCTACACTAGAAAAGGTTAGCTATATAGCTGTAGCTATACAGGTAAACCCTCATAGTGTAGACACAGTTTATACTGACAGTAGTGCTTTTGTTGATATAGCTTATACCGGTTCCATGAATGAAATAAGCTATACAGGGAAAAGCAGCTTTTTGCCAGTGTATCTGCATATACATAAGCCCCTTCGTTTTCAGTTTAAACCGATTTTGACCAAAAAAAATCCCAGGTTTTACAAAAAGTATTTGGTTTTTTCCCAATTTTCACCCTACTTTTATATCATTCAAATATATAAAAAAATAACTTGTTTTATTAGGAAAATACAATATATGAGATATATGTATTACATACATATACAAGTCTGTCTGTATATGCAAACCTGCCTGTTGAACTAAGGCTATGTATTAGTCTAGAAGATACACTCAATAAACAAACAGACACGCACGTACGCATGCTCTGAAGTGCGTGCACATCTGAACATACTGATGAATCTCACTCCCACCACATACACACTTCAAACTGTCAGCGGATATTGATTTAAAGATTTGACACACTAAAATGGCAAGAAAACAAAAATCTGTATTAGAATACGTTTCAGAACACAAGGAAGTATTCAAAAGTTAAAAAAAAAAAAAAACCCCAGGAGAAAAGGACGAAGTTGAGTGTATGTGCTGCAAATAGTGCGGTCCAATTATTAAATGTAAATATTTATAGGCGAATAGTTCTAAGTCTACAACAATAAACTGCTTATTCAAATGAAAAGTTTTAATTGGGGATTAGAGACGTATTGTTTTCTTAAACTCAGAGGTGGCATTGTGTTTTGAGTTCTGTTTTAGTTCTGCAGCAAACTACATTGAATTCCACTAATCAAAGCATTAATCTACTGAATACTTTTTTCCAATCATTCCAGCCATCAAAATAAACCCTGATATTTACCCAGAAAAATTAATAGGTTTTTTGCACTGATTTTCACCTGTTGTTTTTGTTGTTGTTGTAATAAACACCGATAAATACCTGGAAAAATTAAATAAAATCAAACCTGAAAATGAAGGGCCCTACATATACACCAAGGTTTGGTCTACACTTAAAAATCAGATGGATCTAGCTGTGTCGCAAGTCCTGGCTGTGAAAGATTTTGTGCCTTGAGCACAGCAAAGAAGTCAATCAACACCACCCCCACAAGGGTTGATGCATCTAGGTTGATGGAAGAATTCTTCCATTGACCTAGCTACTGCCTTTTGGAAAGGTGGATTAACTACATCGATCGAAAAACCCCTTCCATTGATGTAGGAAGCGTCTACACTATGGTGCTGCAGTGCCATAACTGTGCCACTTCAGTGGCTGTCATATAGACATGCTGTAGCACCACAGTGTAGACGCCTCCTACATTGACGGAAGGGGTTTTTACATCAATTTAGTTAATCAACTTCTCTGAGAGGCGGTACCTGGGTCAACAGAAGAATTCTTCTGTCGACCTAGCTGCCTCTATGCTGGAGATTAGGTCGATCTAACTACGATGCTCAGGGTGCCAAGTTTTTCCACAGCCCTGAGCGATGTAGCTGGGTTAATCTAATTTAGGAGTGTAGGCCAGGTCTCAGTGGGACAATGCCTGCAGAGCCGGTCCCAGGGGATGGCGAATCGGGACGACCGCTCCGGGCCCTGTACTTTGGGGGTCCCGCAGGCTGGCGCGATTGGCCAGCGCTCCATAGGCAGTGGATGAACCGCAAACTGGGGGAGGCTACCCCCAGCCCACCTCTTCCACCCAAGGGAGAGTGTGCTGGGAGGGAGAGCGTGTGGCCTCCCCAGCCCCGGGAAGGCAGGCAGTGTGGCCTCAGCCCCCTGGAGCCCAGCGGCGCAACCGACGCAGGGCCCAGCAGGTAGTGGGGAGGTGGAGTGTGGGCAGGGCCACGCCTGGCTGTTTGGGCAGGCACCACCTCCCCCAGCTTCCCCATCCACTCCTTGTGCGGTCGGTCCTGGAAGTGACGTCACTTCTGCCCCAGGCCCCGCACTCCACTAGGGACAGCCCTGAATGCATGACTTGGATTTCTCAATATGTGCAAGTCAACAGAGTTTGTCACGTGAAGCTTGTGGCAGTGGCATGTGGAATAAGAACATTATTATTAATTTATTATAATTATATTGTATTATTATTATGGCATATGGAAGGGGATGGGTTGATACAAACTACTTTTCACTAGTAACTGTGCTGTTAGGACTGGAGTAAACATTGGTTTGAAACTAAAATACCCCAAAGCTCCAAGGAGTGTATGATTCCCATTGTTCCAGAGCGATAAATCTTTATAAATAATTTTTGTGTTAGGCCTCTAGAGGTCCCCATAGCCTTATGAATGAGAAAGCACTAGGCAGATAGGAAGGAAGAGCACACAGCTGTTTTGTTTGTATTTCCATCTCTCTGTTGGAACTTTGAAGCTCTCGTCTTCCAATTTATCCAGGTTTTATTCGGTTGTGAGATGCATAAAATGCCTATGACATGATAATTCCTGTGAAGGCGTAAAAATATAGCAATCAGTGTCCCTTTTGTTTAAAGTGTTGCTCTGAAAACTAAAAATGGCACCTTCTTACTGACAAAACAGGCTGCTCCATATGCGTATTCAGAATCACTTCCACGGACTTCAGTGACAAAAATGTTTTTACTGCTTTCTATCCCTGACAGCAGTGCTTAGCCAACACAGCTGAGTCTGCTCCCCTTCGTATAACAGCTTTCTTCACTAAACTCCAACCACACCTTTGCAGACCCACTGAAGGCAAGAGGGTTATGTAAGTGTCAGTGAGGGAATAATTAGGCATGCAAAGTTGTTTTGCTAGCAATGGTGCATGAAAGAAAAGAATCCAGGCTGGCTCTTAGAGTCCAGGTTGAGTTTTCTGGGCTGGCAATTAGTATAAAAAACATTCTTTTACTTGTAAACTGGGCCCGGTGTGGTGGCGCATGCCTGTAATCCCAGCTGCTTGGGAGACTGTGGTTGGCGGATCGCTCAGGAGTTCTAGGCTTCTGTGTGCTATGTCAATCGGGTGTCCGGTGCTACTGACAGCCTGGCCAGCGGGTGGTTGGAGGACTGGCTAGAACAACACGTCTGATGTGTTGTGATCGGCGCTCTCTCTGTGAGGGCTGATAGACCGATTGATGACAGTGACTTGTAAACTAACTGCATTTGATTTGCAACTAGTGAGATTCAAACATAGGGCCCAACAATGCCACAATTACAGTCACTGTTCAACATACAGCTGCACTGTAAATACATTTAAGAGTGATAACCAAGAGTTAAATTGTGCCCACAAGATCTGCCCAAGACCTTTCCTTCCCCATGTAGAAGCAAAAGGGGCTCCCCCAGGCCTCATGGAGGGCTCTTCATGGTTTGGGGAGTGAGCAGGCTAGGTGAGGAGTGAGTAGGGCATAGCTACATCAGGGATGTGCATCATCCCTGCCTGCACAAAGGATTAAACAAGATATTCTCTCTTCATAGTGAGGAAACTCCTTTAAGGGAAATCCCAGGTAGTGGCTGCCTGTGAGCAAAGATGTGTGTGTTGGGGGTCCATGGCTGAAATGGAAGCAATGGGCTTCTGTGAATTCTTGGCGATCCATGGAATCTGAATGCAGAACCACAGCCTATTGCAGGAGGGTCAAACCCTACCCCAATAGAAGAACGGGAGACACTCTGTGAGGGAATCCTGAGCAATTTCCTTCCCTGTAGTGCCCGTGTTTGGAAGGGGACAATCTGCCCCTCTCCCGATATTTTCTCAGCTTTGGCAGTGGCTTGAGGGTTCTTTTGGACACTCTACAGTAAGTGAACAGATGTCACTTCTACAGTCTGTGCAGCAATTACATTTTTCCATTTATATGAAACATTGTAATTCATGTGCCTTTTTGCTTTTCTCCCCCTTCCTCTGGTGATATGAGGTTGCTTTTATCTCTTGTATCTTGCCTATGTGAACTGCAACACATATTAATGTGTTTGCCCCATGTATTCGTAAATCTCCTATTTGACATTTTTATAGGAGATTAGTGTGAATGGTTTTGGTTTTTGTTTTTAAACATACTCAGGCTTTGATCCTGCAATCTGATCCTTGTGGCTGGATCCTTAATCCCATTCAAAGTCGTACTGAAGCCAATGGGGCTCAGCACAACAGTAAGAGTGCACCCACTGGGACTGGTTTGTGGGACTGGGCCTTAATCTTCGTCATGCATGAGATACAGAAACCATCACACTCAGAGGTAATTCATTCTCACAAAATGGTTTGTGGAATAAGCATGTAAAAAAAAGAGAAGGGCTCAAATTCAGTGCAAGCTCGGTTACGTTTTACCCAGACACATGGGGGCAATTTAATTGCACTAGCTCTTAGTGTATTTGAGGCTAAGGTATATGTTCAAATTTTGTATGGTGCAGAAATGTAGGTATGGATTGATCCCAAGTGATGGGAAATGATTCAAAACAAATTTCTTAGGAAGATTCTTGGTCTCCCAAATAATACCTCTCTTGGCTCTAAGAGCTGCTGAGGTATCAATTCTCTTCTGTTCAAAGTGCAACAGCATAATATTATTTTTTGGATTCATATTCATAGTATTCACCCACAGCATTTGCCAAGGTTATGCTTAGAGGAACAGCAGGCCTTTCTTGCATAAATTCCCTTGGTTAGAGCATATTCAATTTTTTTTTAGATTCTCTAGGCTTCTCAGAATTAGAAATAAGTAGATTTAAGTTTAAAAATGTAAAATCCCAAATCAAGTCAAGAATAGAGAATATTAATAAGCAACTGGATACGGCAGTGATTTCTATTTCAAATATGTCACTTTGGTCCCGCCTTGTTAAAAAGCACTCCATCTTCAATCCATACAGCTAGCTTACTTAGAAGGCTGATATACTGGCATAGAGAAATATAACCATCTCTGTCCATGTAGCGTAAGGCAGGTGGAAGACCTATCCCGTTATTTATTACATTGTAATTTGTATTGCCACTTGAGCCCAAAATGACTTTCTGTATTTTTGCCCCAGATATTCTGTTTTTTGAGAAATTAAAAAAAAAAAAAAGGTACTTGTTAAAAACTGACAACGTATCTGTAACCTGAGTGGTTGCCCTATTTGCATGCTCAGCTGCAAAAATAAGGAAAAGGCACGTGGCACGGTGATCATATATATGGTTTAATGTTGTATTTCCTTGTTAATTCTTATTGACAAGTAATTCAACATTTTAATTTTGGATTTAGTTTTAAGTTATATTGTAAGACTTTCATTTTTTGCACATTGGCCCAAGGCTAAGTCGCTCTTACAAACTATTGATCACTCCCAGAAGGTACAAAAATAAGATAAATACTTGTAAACAACTGTAATGAGGGTCTTATCACTGATCAACTACTAACACTTTCCTCTTTTAATTCAGACATGCAAAAAAAGAATCTAGTCTCTTTTCATCCTGCTGACTCCCCTTTCAAGATGTGGTTGGAGGGAAACCCTTCTCCGTATCCTTTCATTGGACGGCAATCTCCCAGAAATACTGTCCTGTCAAATACAAAGTATCTCCCATCTGCAACAAACAGAACACCCCTGCCTTTTACTAGTTACAGTGCAATTATACTATAGTCCATTAGCCTATAACTGTCATAAAAGGATTAAATAATGCAGTATACACCCATGACTTGTATACTCCATGGAACTAGTGCTTACAGTTTGTATCAAGTTAATGCAGAATTTTTCTTTAAGTTTGTTTGAGTCCATCAGTGTTTGAAGCCCCATAAACTGTAAGCAAAAGTGCTAATGTCCATTCCCCTTCAGCAAAGCTTCAATGGGATTTAACCACATCTGCTCAAGGGCTTTGCTGAATCAGGGTCTGAAAAAAGCTACTAGAGACAACAGTAGCTGGAGGCTTGAATTTGTTCAGTAATAATTTCAAGCTTACTTTCTACTGGAAATGGGATGGTCACAGGATAGTCCCATAATATATTTTACAGACTGTGTCATCAAACATCCCCTCCAGCAATGATCTACCTTGTTAGGGAATAACAGCACTACCATGTTTGAAACAGCCCTATGTTAAGGTACATGAGGGAACTTCTAGTGCACACCAGCAGGGTCTACATGGGCCAGTTAGTGTGCAACACATTGGTGCACTTTAGAAATCACACCCCTCTAGTGTGCATGGCTGCACCATGTAGACAAGCCCTAACAGAAATGACACTTATAAGATGAGAGGTAACTTAGATTGTAAGCTCTTTGGGGCACGGAACCCTTTTTGTTCTGTTTGTACAGCACCTAGCGCAGTGGGGTACCTGGTCCATGACTGGGGCTCTTAGGCACTATGGAAATACAAATAAATAATAATAAAGTGTGACCGATTATACTACAACATTATACAACTATATTTATCCTTACCTAACTGGTTACTAGTTACCACTCTTCATTTGCTGTAGAGGACACAGAATAGGAGTGACCAGTATAATGTGGTGTTTATACGGCTAACGTGGAGATTCATACAGTGCCTTAGTGTCAGGATGGTTTGCCCGTAATGAGGGAAGGTTTTTAACCCCCTTTTTGTCCTGGGAAAACCATGAAGCAGAAAGTTTAGCACAAAAGAAATTCTGGACGTTTACATTTAGCTCAGTTCAAAAAGAGGAAAACTCTCGCCTACAAACAATTGTACATGTGAGCCTACACCTGCTGTGTCCATTCTAATTTCCCAGTGACCCAAACTGAAAATAACAATAGACTCACTGTGCCGAAAGAAGGTAAAGTGTGATAGTACTGGTGATCCCATAAGGAGCAAGCTGGACCTCTTCCATGCTGAAAGCACAGGCTGTAACAGCAGTTTAGACACTCTTCACTTCCCCTTTTCATAGAGGGACAGCAGCTGATTACAGCCACAGAGGGATTATCTCCAGTTTGCAATAATTGCAGTTTAGCTCCCAATTAATATAGATTAAAATCTGACAAAGGCACCTAAAAATGGCTGATGAAGAGTTTTCATCAAGATCCAGATTCACTTCTCATCCCAAACAAAGACTATTGAACCTAAACTAAATGATGTAGAAGTCTTTTTAAAAAAGTCAACCTAGGCAGCCACTTCACACAAACAGCATTGTCTATCAAGCCAGTAACCGGGGTTGCCAAGTGGCAGCCTACCTTTGGAATGGGTCTGCTAGCTCAGGGAAAGTGGCTTTATACAGGGTCTCCGTTAGAAATGACATTAACCCCCAGATATTTAAAAAGGTTGTTGGCTCAAAAAAATGAAATATAGGGGTATAGCTCATTATTTCTTTGATCAAAGTGTACAAGGTTTTTAAAAGACAAACAAATCTAAACCTTTAGAATGCTGTTCTGAAATAGTGCTATATACAGAGAGGAGGAACCTTAGCAAAGCTTGGGTAACACAGTTCTAAGAAAACACTCCCTGTTCACACTGGACAGGCAAACCATGTTAGAGCCCTGCTAGCAACACCCATCCTTAAACAAGGAAACTGCAGCAGTACAGCTGAGAGTCAGCAGTGAACGTGGGCTTTAGGTCACAACATATTTTGAGCATTGGGTTGTCTACACACAAATTTGCACCAGAAATCAGTGCAAACCCTTGTGCAGACACTCTCATTTCAATTGATAAGTGGTTTATTTTAGTTTGTTTCTGTTCCTAACGGACCTATGCTAAACTGAAATAACACGGGCTTACCCCGTCCCCACCAGCAGAGCCTCCACAGACTTGTGTAGAGGCCCCTACAGTCCTAAACACATACATAGCATCAGCATGCCATCGGCCACTTCACTGCCCATTCTGGTTTGCCCC
Organism: Chelydra serpentina; assembly: GCA_037349315.1. Taxonomy (NCBI): domain Eukaryota; kingdom Metazoa; phylum Chordata; order Testudines; family Chelydridae; genus Chelydra; species Chelydra serpentina. Next base: position 148,996,890 of record JBAIAC010000004.1, on the reverse strand, counting down.
CAAGCTGCTGCCAAACTTGAGCAGCGCTGCAGGTCCTGCAAACCAGCTCACTATGAAGGGGTCACGGGGGCAAACCGGAGCCGCACTGTGACACACATGCACCGGGTCTCAAGGCCACTCACTCTATTTTGACCCCGCCCCCCGATCAGGACGGAGGACTCAGGGGGGTGCATATGTGAGTGAACAGAGGGGCTACAGGACTTGCTCAGCGACAGCCTCGAGCCCCGCTACAAGCGCGGGAGCCGAACAGGGGCTGTTGCTGAGAGGTAACCAGTGAAGCGCGGGTCCGGTGTAAGCGCCACGTGAAACATTCCGGGGCCGGCCCCGGCCTTCTGCGGCCGCTCAACGAACCGGTTTCAAAATGAAGTTAAACCGGCGCAACCCCGCATGGGGGCGGGGCGGTTACTCTCCATGGCGTCACTGCGGCGGTTGCTGCTTTGCGGACACGCGACACGCTGCAGGGCCCTGGCTCGCGGGAGCGAATGGGACGCAGCTCCCCGCTCCCGACAGCAATGACGTCACATGCGACGGGGCGGGCTGCACTCACAGACACGCGCCTTTCCTGGCCTCCTCTCACCCTCGGGCTCGGAGCTCCGCTAGAAGCGAAGGCGACGGGACTACGTTGCCCGAGAAGCCGAGCGGCATGACGTCACCGCGCACAGCCCGTTCCTTGCCCCGGAAGGGTTTAGCGCCGCCGTGACTCCCCTACCGTCCTTCCTTCTTCCTTTCTGGAGCAGGCACCGGCGGAGGTAGGAGCGAGGTGACGCTGCGGGAGCCGGGTCCATCCGCCCCCATCGGGGGACCCCCGGCCCCAGCCTTCACTCGGCCCTTCCCTGCGCCCTTGGGGGGGGTGAATGGGTCGCGAGGTCTCGAGCGGGGGGGCCGGGCAGGGGCCATAGGTCCGAATCGCAGCTGGTTCCTGGGGCCTCCTCGCCTCGCGGCCGGAAGGGGCAGCGGGGCGGCGGTTGGGGTCGGCCGAGCCACGCGCACACGGTCTCGGGTTTGTCACGAGCCGGGTCCGTTCTCCCCGCAGAGCGCGATGGGCCGCGTGATCAGGGGCCAGCGGAAGGGCGCCGGGTCTGTGTTCCGAGCCCACGTGAAGCACAGGAAGGGCCCGGCTAAGCTGAGGGCGATCGACTTCGCCGAGAGACACGGCTACATCAAGGGCATCGTAAAGGTGGGTCGGGGGCTAGGGCCCCGCTGGGGGTTGCAGGGCTCAGGCCGTGGGCCGGAGCCGGCTCGGGGATAGCACCAGATTCAGAGACGGGCAGTGAATTGCTCGAGGCAGGGCGGGTTGATTTAAACCCGGGTTTAATCGCGCTTCAAGTCAGCCAGTGCAGCCTATTGCAGTTGTTTTAATCACGCTTTGTATTTGTTCTGTTTGTAAAGGCCTTCATTCTCAGCGGTTGCTATAACCATTAAAACATGATTTGCAACTACACAGAACCTTTACCTTAAATATACGGTGCATGGCCGTTGAGGCCAAACCTTCCTAGGTGCTCTTGCCCTATCATTAGATAGGTAGCTGCTTTTTGCCAGGCTTTGAAAATCTAGCTTCATAAACTGTGTTCTTAAAAATTAATGGTATCATTCACAGCTGTTTTTTGCTAAATTAGAGGAGGGAAATAAAAGCTTCATACTTTTTCAATTCCCAGTCTCAACTTTGAACTAGTGGCAAACGGAGACAATACTCTCGCTCTGCTAACAGAACAAACCAAAAGCAATTAAGGGAAAAACTTGAATGCACAAAAAGTACTTGCAGGTGGATGTATGTAAATACTAGCATTCACTCCACTGTAAAGAATGAAAATATAGATATTTAATGTGGTACCTGATGTTGACCTGCTCATAAAACTGAAGTTGATATAAAAATTAAAGACCAATTTGCCCCAGATTCTGTATAATTAAAGCAGTGCCCTTTATTGTTAAAATTTGAGGGTTCATTAATGCAGCATTTACACATTTTTTAAATCGATGCTGGCACAATGTCTCCCAGTAGGGGGGTGCCAGAGCTGGAAGCAGAACCTGCATCTGACTCCCAGATTGCTAGGGGAATGTCTACACTTAGGCTGCTGTAGTGGCACAGGTGTAGTGCTTCAGCATATACACTACAGTGATGGGAGGATTCAAGGGGGTAGGTAGGTGGATGAAAGAATACTTCCATTGACCTACTACTGCCTATACAAGGAGTTAAGTTGGTTTAATGACGTTGCTCATGGGGTATGGATTTTTTCACACCCCTGAGTGATGTAGCTGGGTCAATCTAATTTTCTGGGCTTGACCAACATAGTCATGCTGCCTTCCACACATTAGCAGAATTTTTTTTACAATGAATTCCTCTAAGCTTCTTAGAAAAAAAAATACTACTCTTAGCTTGACACTTCAGATGGTTGTCAGGCCAGAAGGGAGTTAGTCTGAAATCAATTTGAAAGTCTTCTAGAGAAATAGAACTTGTGAGGTGACACAGCTGATTGCTGCTCAGAGGATCTGTCTAAACATCAAACAATCTAATTTCAGAATGGGTGCAACAAATCAGTGTGATACTGTTGAAGGAAAGGGGAGGGGCAGTCTAAGAGTACCAAACATACATCTACAAAAGCTAAATAAAATTGGCAGTTTAAAATCAATTAAGACCTTTACATAAATAAGCTGGCAGTTCTGAAACCCTGATAGAAATGGGTTGTGAGGAGTTATTGGGAGAGCAGTTGGAAAAGTTCCTCTTTTTAAATGGTTTTCAAAATAGCTTTTTGGTAGGTTTCAGTTAAAATATGCATAAGCATCTTATTAAATTGGTGTTAGTGAAAGCCAAAGGCCTAATTTGGAAGGTTTGCAGGGATTAAATAAGGGCAGTAAGTCCAATTAGCATGAAGTAGTATATTTAACTGAGAATTGTTACAGCTAGGTTTTTGATCTGGCCATCTTGCAGAAGTAAACTTGATCTTAACTTAGAGTGATGGTTGAGTGAAAGACTGGGAGTGTATTTAAGTAAAGATTGGTGCCAGATTCTAACTTTTTGGAGGAGTTAAAATGTTTAAACTGCTTGTTTTAAGAGCTTAGGTTTATAAATATTTGCTACAAGCTTACGTATTTATCACTAATCTGAATAAATAATGACATGGCTGTTTTTAAATATGCTTTTTATCACATCAGGATATCATTCATGATCCTGGCCGAGGTGCTCCCCTTGCCAAGGTTGCATTTCGTGATCCATACAGGTTTAAGAAAAGGACAGAGTTGTTCATTGCAGCTGAGGGTATTCATACTGGCCAATTTGTTTACTGTGGCAAGAAAGGTGAGTTAAGAGTGCAGCTAGTCATGTTTAAATGGCCTCCCGAGATTCGTAGTTTAGACCAGTGGTTCTCAACCAGGGGTACATACTCATTTAGATATTTGCCTAGTTTTACAATAGGCTACATAAAAAGTTGAAGTCAGTACTAACTAAAATTTCATATAGACAATGGTTTTTTTTATACGGCACACTGAAATACAAGTACAATATTTATATTCCAATTGCTGTTTTACAATTGTATGGTAAAATGAGAAAGTAAGCAATTTTTCAGCAAGTGTGCTGTGACACTTGTATTTTTATGCCTGATTGTGTGTAAACAAGTAGTTTAAGTGAGGTATAACTTGGGGGTACACAAGACAGATCAGACTCCTAAATAGGGTACAGTAGTCTGGAAAGGTTTAGAACCACTGTCTTAGATGACTCAGGTGATGCAATCTGACCTGCATGTTTGCCTTCCTGAGAACTTTACTGCATGTCCTTATGAACCCTAAGTTTTCTAAAAGTAATGTTTGATGCACTGGCCTTCACTAGCCGTTTGCAAATTACTGTTTTTATATGGAGCAGGAAACATTTCACCATCCAACAAATGCTGCATTGTGTAACTAATTACAACAAATTTATAATAAGCTAATACAAGATGCATTTTTTGTCCAGGCCTTTGACAAACTATTCCTTAGAATCCCTTACAGTTGACTGACTCGTTGCTCTAAAGTCACTGTTGTTGAAGCGGGGGAGGGAAAGTGTACCCAGATAACACCATGTTGGTTACCATATAAATGCTTCTAGTGATGTGTAATAGTTTAAGATCTTCTCTATTTCCAGTTTGTCTATATATTAATTGTACCTGAAGATGGCTAGACATTTCTGGATTTTTGAAGATTGCAGTTATGGTTCAAAAATTCCCTCTGGGGCACCTGGCATTGGCCACTGTCAGAAGACAAGATGCTGGGCTCTATGGACCTTTGGTCTGACCCAGTATGGCCGTTCTTATGATGTGCATCTACAGATAACTAAATTGATCTGTTTTTTCAGCTCAGCTTAACATCGGAAATGTCCTACCTGTTGGCACTATGCCAGAAGGCACCATTGTCTGTTGCCTTGAAGAGAAGCCTGGTGACCGTGGTAAATTGGCCCGTGCTTCTGGAAACTATGCCACAGTTATCTCCCACAATCCTGAAACCAAGAAAACCAGAGTGAAGCTTCCTTCTGGTTCCAAGAAGGTGATCTCTTCTGCAAACAGAGCTGTTGTTGGTAAGTCACAAGTGACAGTGATCAGTTTGTGTATTGTATCTTAATGGTGTCCAAACTGTAGTGAAAGGGGGGGTTAGTAAATAGGCTCAGTGCCTAATAGCTCAAACACTGGTGATATAGGTTGTGGTGTACTTTGGACTTACAACTTTAGAAAGTCTTTGAAAGCTAAATGTACACACTTGGACCCAAAATAGCCTACATGTGTTATAGGGGTATGTGTGAACAAATTCAGTGTGTACTTAATGGGGGGGTCTTATTGCACAAATTATTTGTATTATAAAGCCTAGAATCCCCATCCTGCTAGGCATTATACAAATAACAAAAGACATTCTCAGCCCCCAAAGAACTTAATGATAAAGTATATGGGATAACATGTTGTTAGTAGGAATTGATTGTGTTGGATTTAATAAGTTTTAATGGGTGAGGAGGCTTTAAAATAGAATTCAAAAGTAGATGATGATAAACTCCAGTTCCAGAGAGCTGATCAGTTTATGAAAGCATGCAATTCTGCTAACTTTGCATGGGAGACTTACAAGGAAAACTTCAGTTCTGTAGGAAACAGTATTGGTGTTTCAAGAGGTGGCATGCTTCCTTTTGAGTCAATCTAAAGCCCCATAGTGGGTAGAGGCACTGTGCTGGTGCTCTGTATTAGAGGAGCCATACACAGGAGATCACTAAATCCTGTGGTACTCCTTGCAGAAGTTGGGATGGCTGCTTGGGTCCAGTCTAAAAGCTGAATGGAGTTAAAACACTATTTCTTAATGTGGGAGTCATGGGATGGGTTTAGGGAGTGGCAAGCAGGACATCTGCCTGGGGCCCTGCAAAGCTAAGTTACATGCTTTAGCCCTGGATGGCAGGGCTCCAGTGTCAGCTTAAAGTCCAAAGGCAGTTGTGAGTACAAGAAAGTTGAGAAACAGTACTAACTGCTTTCTTGAAATTGCATGAGGCTACAGTATCAATTACTTGCCCTAAACTCTTATAGGGCTGCTGTGCTTCAGTGGCAGGTGCTATGTGAAGCTAGCAGAAAATGGTTTTTAAAACGTTGATTGTTTAGGATGAAAGATGCCATCTTATCAATAGCCAGTTTTTGGACTTCAGTAGTAAACTAGTTACTTCCCTGTACATTTCCTCTCTGCCACAGTTGGGTAGGGTTGCCAAATTTGACTAGACATAGTCCTGGAGGCTTCATCACATAACGATCTTTAATGGAAGATTTAGTCTTTAATTTCTAGAGACCCCAGGAGAATCCTGGAGTGTTGGTAATCCTACATCTGGAGCACAGGAAGCTTTGACACCTGCTTCATTTAACACAAACACTTGTGGTACAGAATAAGGGCAGGAAGCAATATAAAAAGGCCGAATATGCAAATTACACAGGCTACTGTAATTAATTTTCATAGTTAATTCATTACATATTTTAAGAAGCTGTTGGCAGAGTGCCAAGTTCAAATTATGACCAATGTGTTGAAGGTAAAACCCAGTAGACTTTCTCCTGATCTTTCAATGATGATTTGTATTCTAACGGAAAGGTTATCACATCTCATTGCTCCACGCAACTGTCAGCATTGTACAAACAATTCTGGGAAGTATAATAAATGATCTAGTATTCAGGACCATCTTATGTGATCTAGTCTCACTATTAAAAGGAGAAAAGTTAGAGATTAAAATTAAGAACTCTTCGTTTGCAGCCCACCTTCAATGCATACAGATACTAAAATACCTGCTTGCAAGAACAGAGTTTCACAATATCTAACCTTCATGAAGCAATTCATACTCACTTTTGTCCTGGCTGTGAAATGCTTGTGTGTGGACAGTTGTACATTTGTGACTCACTTTCATAGATTAACTAGCTAGACAAGATTTCTCAAACAGTTTAAAATCTGAAAATAGCAGTCCATTTTTTCCTTAGTGTGAATTGGTATTTCCCCTTAAATACCCCTTCACTAACAAAGCCATTTGCTAATCATTTTAGCCACAGACTTCACTGCATGAGTCAAAGCTTTCAAAATATAAGTGATGACCATAAAAGGTTAACTCCCAAAACATTATTTTGTATTTTTAAAATGAATTTCAGGCATTGTTGCTGGTGGAGGTCGTATTGACAAGCCTATTCTAAAGGCAGGTCGTGCCTATCACAAATACAAGGCAAAGCGAAACTGCTGGCCACGTGTCCGTGGTGTGGCTATGAATGTAAGTGTCTCAGCTTTCAAATGTCTGTCCTTCTATAGTTCACGTAAGGGCTTAACCAATTGTGTGCCAGTCAAGATTCAATGGTACTTTTGGCAAGAGCTGTTGAGTTTAGGCTATATAAACTGCCTGATAGTATTGCTCTGCAGTTGCAAACATCTGCTGTAGTGCATGTGGTAAGTAAAATTATTCCTTTATATAAAGTAATGAAATAAAAGGTATAAAATAAGCTCTATTGCACACTTACCTTGGTTTGAGTGTTTTAAGTTTAATCTATTTAACTCTGAACATCCCTTTGTCTACATTTTTTACCTTGGTTACTTTCTTTATAGCCTGTAGAACATCCCTTTGGTGGTGGTAACCATCAGCATATTGGTAAGCCTTCAACCATCAGGAGAGATGCTCCAGCTGGTCGCAAGGTTGGTCTCATTGCTGCCCGTCGTACTGGTAGACTGCGTGGAACCAAGACCGTGCAGGAGAAGGAGAACTAATGTTTTTCAATACAGTTTACACAATAAAAGGCTTTAAAAAACCCCACACCGGTCTTGTGTAAACCTTATGAAGGAGTGATACCAGTGTCTTAGGACTCCATTAGTGAAGAAACTTTTGTAGGGTGAGGGTGGATTGTGGAACTCTTGCCTTCATTGAAGGCATAAAGGGGCCTTTAGTCACAATCAACCTGTGACGAGGAATAGATTTTAGCTTCAATCTGATCTGAAGAGTTTCTATCACCTACTGTTAAGTGGGAGGTAGAAACTTGGTCACCCTCCCTCTCCTCTCCCTTGGAAAGGAATGGGTGGCCTCTAGAGGAAGGCATGAGTGAAGTGTGAATTAATAGGTAGGTGATAGTTCTTTCACACACGCACGCAGAAGTTCTCTGTGGAAGAGAGTCTTCAGGCACTATGTTCTAGCTGAGAAGTGTGTTCAGGAGTCTTTTGAAATTTTACCACTGGCTTACAAAAACATCTGTCCTATCTCTCCTTAACAAAACAATGTCCTCGCTACAATTATATTTCATGCTAGTACAGAGTAAGCAAGCTGCAATAATAAAGCCTTTTGTTGGGGAAGTTTAGTGACCAGGATAGGTGAGTACCTGCTTGTCAAGCTACACCAGAGCCTCCCTTACACCCTCAGCATTGTGCATCCACATTACAATTTTTTGGAAAGGCAGCCAGCATGATGTTCTGCTTAAGAATACCTTACACTTCCCTCATGCCTCTCTAAAGAAAAAGGCAGTTGCTGCTACTAGGAGCCATGCTTGATCTTTGGGTGGGTAGGACAAAGGCAATAAGATGATTGCTGTCTGTGAACGTATAAGCTGTTGCATGAATCATGCACATACTATTTAGCTGGAAAAAAATTCAGATACTTGTGAACAAGTCCTGTTTGGAAATCACCTCTACTGGCCAACATTAGCCATGGAGTTGTTGATAAAAATAAATACCCTGCAGGCAGGACCTCCCAAGCATGGGGTCTGAAGAACTGAAGGAATGCTCTCAATCAACTAATACAAGTTTCCCTCCATATTGCATTGGCAGGGCATAAGGCCTTTAATCTGTAGCCAGCTGCAAGGCTAAATGATAATGGCTTCAGTTATAAGGAGATACAATCAGAATTGGATACATTATATACAAAGTTAACTGTCTTCAGCAGGAGTGTGTCCTTAATCACATCAGCTGGTACAAGAAAAGGAAAATCCTTTGTCCACTAAACACAACTGACAAATCTAGCCCCATTTTTCTGTATTTGCATAAGCTTGCCAGTTTTATTCAAGTCCATTGTTGGCACAGCAGTCAAAAAGATGAATTCTGACCTCACTCTCCCATGAGTTATACAACATGCACATGGTTGTGTATGCTGGTTTATTTTTTTAAAAAGGTAACAGAATACAGCTATGTTGGGGCTAGAGACCCAAAGAAAATAAGCAGTATGGTTTGTAAGAACTAAAAACTCATTTCAAACAATCACGTGATGCTAGCTGTAGCATTTTTGGCGATGTAACAAGAAGTGCTGTTATCGAACCACATGAATTCAAATACACATTCAATTATTTAGCACTATACACTTTGGAATATAACTCTTCAAGAGGAATAGCAGGTTAAGGAGAGCAGCAGCCACTGTTCTTTAAGGCCCATCTACATTTATTATGGTTTATTTCATCCACTTTATACCAGGGTTCAATATACTGAAACACCCATGGAGTGTTAATAAAAATCAGAGTAATTTCCACAATACTTCATTTTAAAAATGTCTAAACCACCCAGCTTCAAATATGGAAAAGGCACTTTCCTCTGAGCACTACTGCAAAATTAATATTAAAAAAATGTCCATTCACATTTTACTCTGATTCAAAAAGGCCAAAACATTCTCCCCCGAGCAAATAGGTACAAGTTTCAGACCAAATGGTCTGTTAGAAGAGCTAGCCTACCCCTCTACCTACCCCCATGGTGGGTACCTCTAATTTGGTGTAAATTAAACACAAAGAAAATGTTAGCATCCATTAAGGGGAGGAGGTAAATTTGTAGCCCACTCCCTAAAAGTGTAAACTGATCAATACAAAGTATTGCAGTGATCTGACCTAGACATTTTTTAAGCACGCAAAGTACAGGGAGACAGTCTGTGCCTTACAGAATCTGAACCCTTCCCACAGTCAAACCATCACTTAGAGCACAAACAAGGCTTTACCACTCCTGTCGATCCTGGGCGACACTCTGCATGTCCTTTAGATGAAATTCCTACTAAAAATCAGCTCCCCCACCAGCTAAAGGCAGCTTAGTGCACGGTGGTGCAATCACACTAGACAGAAGTCTGTTACATTTGCAGGGATGAGGAAGGAAGAAAGGACAAATACTGTTTCATAGGTTTGTCTAGATGTTAAGGCCCAGGTCTGGTTGTAAGTGCCTGAAAGAGGCATTTATAATGGAAGTGCCATTTGATAGCCTCAGGTTTGACCTGTCTAAAACAATTTTGGATTAAGTTGTATTGGTAGAGCAAATTTTTAGGGAAAATTATATAACAAGCAATTTAATTGGCCAGTCTTGTGTATTGTCCATTATTATTGCAGCTGCGTGGTGTGACAGTTTGTCCTCTCACATGCCAGCCACGAAATCATAATCCATTACATTCTCTTGCTCTGGATACAAATCCAGCATTATGGCATCAAACCTGGAAGAGGAAAGAGGATTCAAATGTTTGAGCTTAAATTACTAACAAAGGGAAGAACCAAGGTAAATATAATTACACATTAAGTCTAATCCATTTGAAACTTTTGTCGTGCATGAAAGTTGCTCTTTAAGGCTAGTTGATGCAAAAGAACATCAAAACCAATTTACATTAACTTTAACGATCCACTAACCTACAGGCTTAGGACAACAGCAGCAAAAAACAGTACCACACTATACTGCTGAAGGCAGCTGCAAACCTATTTTATGTAAATATACAGGATGCAATTTCATTCTAAAAATCACACATCCAGAAGAGGATTTTTGAAGCCTTGAGTCCATTCACTCTGCAACAAACTTATCAAGAACAAATACCCTTTTAATGCGAAACTAAACTAAAGGCTGTATTGTAATAACTGATGCAGCTTCCAGTTTGTAAGTAAACATACCTTCCTTTAGTTTACATAGAGTATCCTTGAATATAAAGAGCAAGTTTTAAACGCTCATTTGGAAAGACCTTATTTGTATGTATAAAAATCCTTAAACTCAGGAAAAGTCAGGTTGGACACAGATTTCAAAAGTAATTCCATATCTGGTAGTAAAGGACCAGCCACTTATTACAGATGAACTAGAAGAGGGACAGGTTGAGATTACAGAGGTTCATTCCAGAAAGATGATGTGATAAAATTTAATAAAAAAATCTAGGGACAAATATAAGAACTAGACACATCTATGTACCGACACAAAAATAGGAAAACGGTTCCTGACATAAAAACAGGCATTCTTGCAACATGGTGGAATGACAAAATCAGTGGGACACTAATACCCAGAGACAATTGCACAGAAAATACAGACTAAATCATAGAGATGGAGTAGCAGTGCTATGCTTAGAAAATTCCATAGACTCCAACAAGGTAATGATGGGGAAGACCATACTGTAGAATCTGTATGGATGCAAATTCCAGGTCACAGGAATACAAATATATACTAGTAGGGTCATACTACCAGCCTCCAGGTCATGAAAAGGACATTAAGGTTCTAATCCAAAGCCAAACGAAGTCAATGGTACTTCATTCCCATTGACTTCATTCAGCTTTGGATCAAGACAAGAGTAAACAATATAGAGGGAGATCAAAAGGGCAAGTAAGTCTAGTAAAACCAGTAATAATGGGTGATTTCAACTACTGCACATAAATTGATCAAATGGCACAACAGGACAACTTACACAATCCCTTCTTGGAAAAACTAATTCTAAAGCACACAAGAGGAAGGGCTATTTTCAATATAGTCTTAGGTAACACTATTTAGATCAAGAATAACTCAGCTACTAAGTGACCAACGCATAATTAAGTCCAACATTCTCGTGGAGGAATCATAGCAAAGAACTAGCATAGCAACTGTAAACTTAGAATGAGGGGTTTAAATTAAAAATGAGGAAGCTAAGTCAAAAGGCCCTAAAGAAAAAACATTAAAATCTTTGAGCATAGTCTGAATCAGCATTCTCTTGGGAGTCACAAAAGGTGTTCACACCGCTATACATAGAAGCGGGAAGGTGGGTGGGTGGGTGAGTCAAGTTATATGGCCTGGGTTAAGGGTTCCTTTTAAACCAATCAGTTATTCAAAAATGGAAATTTAGCCCAAGTGATAACAGATAGAAAAGAGCATAAACTATGGCAGTTAACATGTAAGTGGAAATTAGGAGGGGCTAAGAAGGAATTGGAAATGCAAATAGCCAAAGATGAACAAACAAAAAAATTCTTTAGTATTTCAGAAGCAAGAAGCCTACACGAGAATCAATGAGTTCACTACTCTACCAGGGAGTAAAGGGAGAAGTTAAATAGGATAAGGACTTCACAGAAAAGCAATACACCATTCTTCCCCAAACTGGATGCTGGGCTCATACTTCACCCAGCCCTTTCAGATACAAAAGATGAAGCACTGTCAGAGACTGATGGTGCTAGAGCAAATAGATCCATTAGAGAGCAGCTGGTCACCAGGATCTGATGGTATTCACCCAAGAGCTCTGAAGGAAATTAAAAATTAATTGGCTGAGCTGCTGAGAAAAATATGCAAACTTTCATTAATCACTTGGTATGCCAGAGGCTGGAAATGTAGCAAATTTACTACCTATCTTTAATTCTCAGGATCATCCCTACCACCTTTTTTTAAAGACCTCAGATTCACTGCAATGCCAAATGGATTGAAATAATTAAAAATAGAATATTCTGTCTGTAGAAACATATGGTAAGTAGAGCTGGACATGATACAACAGGGATGACCTAATGCAATTTCTGTAAAGGAGAACCGTGCCTTTTCAATCTACTAAAATATTTTGAGCAGGGAAACAAAACAACAGATAAAAAGCACTAGTTGATTGTTCATTTGGAGGTTTAATTGAGGGGATTAAGAAAGACAGTTTCTCATTTTCTATAGCCCACAATATGGTTTCTTGCAACTTCTTCTGAAGCATCTGCCAGTGGCCACTGTCACAGACAAGATACCAGATTAGATGGAACACTGGTCTGAGGCAACATGGCAATTCCTATGTTCCTAAATAGATACTTCACACAAAATACCTACATTCACACTGTTGCCTTTTTGTTCGGTATTGTTGCAGTCCATGAATGTCTATTCGATTTTGGTGTTGCACAGGTTGCTGTATTTTCAAAGCTGAAATCAGATTTATATAATGAAAGTTAAACTATTCAAATCCCCGTTTATCAGTATTGATATCAGTCACCTGCTGGCACCCAGGGTGCCTCCCATTTCCATTTTGAAAGGCTCCAATGTTGCTAAGAGGATGGAATCATGCAGCTCTCAGCCCACCGGTTGTGGTGGTGGGGTAAGGGTGGAAATGCAAGCCCAGTGGTAAGATGGTTAGTTTTTTTCTTCTGTAACTTTCCTTTACTTCAGCAGCTTTATTGAAAAAAAATGTAAATAGTACAAGAGAGCAAAATAAATATGAATGTAGAATAAAAATGTGTCATCAAGGGTGCTTTGCATTAAAAACATCTTATCTGTGGCCTACATGATAGTCCGTGGTTCTCCCACCCCTACCACTCAAGAGCAAGTTTGTATTAATGTGTAACAAATGCATATTATACCCACTGACCTGTTCAAACCAGCTGTTGCTGGTTATTGAGAAGGAGACACAGATTATACAATTTATTTGCTCACATAATTTACAAACAAAGGAAAGATCAAAATTTATATCACATGGTTAATATAGTCAAATTAGTTCAAAGCAAGTCCAGTGTTAATGCAGCACAAAAGACGAGATTATAAGAACTACAGAATTGGTCATTAAAAAATGACAAGAGAATTGTGAAATATTATCTTCAGTTAAGATCTCCAAAGATCTAGCTGTACTGGAGAGACTGACGGGAAGTAGATCACGTTTCAGAAGCAAGGTACTAAAATGTGAACGTTCCTACTTGAGTTTCCACTGCTCAGTTCTAGTACAAGGCTTTGCTTGCTACGAGAGATACATGCAAGTTGAATACCGAGAGGGTTCCATTTAAAACTGGAAGCTTAAACAGTGGAGCTCTAAAGAGATAAATTGCATTTTCTTTACACCTTCGTAAGGGCATGTTGTGAATCACCAAATTTTAAGCAGGGACACTGTGCCATAAAGTATGGCATTCTTTGAAAGTATACCTACTAGTATGAAAAGGAACTGCCCTATTACAATTTTTTTCTGCACTATTGTACTAATTAGTCTTAGGATGGTCACAAGCACTGTGGGTGATGCTAATTTGTACCCCCCCACACAACAGATACAAGATCTTACTAACAGATGTGAAGTATACTACTTCATTAGTATTGTCTCCTCAGTCCAAGTGTAATTGAACAGACCCTCTGTAGTGACTCAGAAGTGTCCATGGACCTCTGAGCATTCCCCATCTACTCATCCAGGAGTAGTGGTGAAACAACAGATCTTTGAGTGAAATGTAGGAAATACGTGTTTGAGGGAGAGAAATCAGAGCTAAATGATCCAGGGCAGTGGTTCTCAACTAGGTGCATGCGTACTCCAGGGGGTACATGGAGGTCTTCCAGCGGTACATCAACTCATCAGGTACTTGCCTAGTTTTACAACAGGCTACATAAAAAACACGAGTGACATCCGTACCAAAAAAAAAAAAAATTCATACAATGACTTGTTTATACTGCTCTATATACTTACACTGAAATGTACACACAATATTTTTATTCTAACTGATGTGTTATAATTATAGGGTAAAAATGAGAAAGTAAGCAATTTTTCAGTAATAGCATGCTGTAACACTTGTATTTTTAGGTCTGATTTTGTAAGCAAGTAGTTTTTAAGTGAGGTGAAACCTGAGGTACACAAGACAAATCAGACTTCTGAAAGGGGCACAGTAATCTGGAAAGGTTGAGAGCCACTAATCCATAGAGCCCTGAGAAAGTAAAAGGCCTTATCTTCAAAAGTATACACTGTAGAGATTATGATGGTATCCATACTTATTACCCAAGTGAATATGAAAAAACTGAGCATGAAAAGTGATTTGGGCCATATGTTCAACTGGTGTAAAATGGCAGGATGTGAATACTTGACAATTTTCAAGCAGCTCATTGATAAATCACAACACGTTTATCTTTTTCACAAGTAAAAGGAATTTCACAGTTTAAAAATCTGATCCCCCTTAGCACTCGAGATTACTCCTGGGGAAACTGATTACTGGCAAATGGGAAACATTTGTGCGATTGTTAAAGTTTTGAGTTGCCTTGATCAAAAACTTTCCCTTTTCTGTTTAGCACATAAATCTGAGTGGTAACTGTAAATGTACATATATTGAGGCATCTGAAAGAGTTTAATTCTCATAATTGTGCCTTTATTTCACTGAAATACTAATGGCTGGTGCTGCAACATGCACTCAGGTGGTGGGTGACTATAAAAGTATAGATAACTAGGGTACATTCTTATTCTTGCTAGAGTTCATGCACTTCTAAGGGTGGCTTGTTTCAAAGTGTGTGTGTGTGTACGTACGTGTGTGCGTACACACCGCCACCATAAACCTACACAATCATTTACTGGGCCCCACTTCCTCTGTGCAAAGTGAATGTAAAATGCTACTAAACCAGAATTCCTCAGTCACAGGACACAGCACTTTTCACCCACTTTGTACAGTCCATTTCAGATTCTGACCCTAACTCTGATGGTGCAAAGCTGGCTTGTAAGAAGAATCCACGAGGCACATAGCCATTGGTGACTCTTCAGCACTTCCCCTTGGGTTCTGGCATAGGGGGCAGTCCTGAAGGAAAGTGGGCATGGCCTGAGTATCTGCATTCTCTCTGATCACAGCGGCTGAAACAGCCTCTTGTGGCTATGGGTAGCCAAATATAAATTAGAGCAGCCTTTGGGCTGTTCTAAGGGAGACTGGGGTCCAGTCTGTCCTCCAGCTGGCCTCAGGATCCAGGGACCTCAAAAACTTCAACTACCTTTCCCCATCCCTGTTCTGCACTGAGCACAGTGCAACTGAACAGAGAATCTGACCCCAAATCATTACAGTGGATGCAAGGCAGAGGACAATCAGGCTATTTTGCTTCTCATACAAAGCATCTCAGCTTTACTTCCGTCTCCAAGATGCTTAAAGCTGATGCGACTATATTTCCTTTGCAGTTCAATACATCCACAACAGAACTTCTTAACTAGCGTGTTCTTCAGCCGAGTCCACATTTTTCTTCATGCTTTGCTTGTACTACTTTGGCCAGTAGGGTCAAAATTCCTACACATCATTTCAAACCTATCTAAAGAACATTACCAAACTACTCTGAAGACAGTAAATAGCACTATGATACAAATCTGTTCTAGGTTATTCTACAGACATTACAATCTACACTGATAGTAATCCTTTGGTTCAAACTGCAGAAATGTTCAGAAAACCACTGCTAGACTTTGCTTGAAATATAGTGATTACAGTTACATTGCATGCATAATCAATGTAGCAACTTAAAAATGTTCAAACTGTGATCTGTGGAACATAGGTTTTTCACATGGTACTAATCCTCCTTTTCTTATTTCCAGCTATTAAATTGCTTGGACAACTAAAATACATACTTCATGTTTATTCATGTAAACAACAACTGTGGTTGCCACAGGGATGCTATGTGATCTTCACAATCTTGTATGCTTCCTTGTGATCAAATGGCAGAGGCAGGAGCATGCAAGGTTGTAAATGGGAGGAAAATAGTCTATGAGACAATCGATTAAGTGGAGATCCCAGCTATGAATGTTTGACAACCCCCCCTTTAACTGGCCCACAGGTATATTATGCCTGGAATCAGAGTTCAAATGATCTAAGATCTTTGCTCCATGGGCTAATGGGAGACGGATACTACTATACTGGCCCATAGGTGGGTGTAAAAAAGTCTTTGCCTAGAAAATTCTGCAGCTGCATGGGTGTTGAAAGAGGAAACAAGCTCCGTTGGCTCTCAGGCCACTGCCATGTTACAAGTAGTAGCGAGTCTCGGTAGGAGTTTCAGGCTGTAAGGGGTAGAAAGTGTCAAATGACCATGGTTAAAGCCTCTGACCCACCCATGGGCGAGTCCTAAAACCCTGTTTCCATAATGGGTTCAGCTGTGGGGTGCAAACCACAGGAGGAAGCCATATAAAGCAGCGGTGTGATGGCTTGAGGATACCTTTATGAAGACCTAAGGAGAAGAGGGCAGAAGAGAATGACTTATGCACTATTCAGTAGAGATTTTTCCTATCAATTTAGGAGAGGCTGATGGAATACATAGGAATTCCTGCTTAGATGGGAAGATGGTGGCTGAGAGAGCTTTGAGGACACAGGGTTAACATGAGAGGTGGTGTCAGACACTGAGGTTCAAGTGAGGTGAGGAGAATGGTCTCTCGGGAACTGGAAACATAGGCATGTATGGAATAGCACCACCACTTTTCCCTGCCCTTTACACATGCTCAACCTTGTCCCTCCCTCCCCAGTTAATTGGCTGAAAAGTTAGATTTTTATGATCAGTTAATGAAATCGGTTCTGCTGCTCCTGTGTTTGCAGTTAGCCTGGAGAATCCTAGGCTTTGGGATTTGCTTTCAAAAAGGTAAGGACTCTAAAGCTTCTCTCAGATATATATATATATATATTTTTAAATACAGCCAAACACAGCAAGAGGTTCCTAAATTAGAGAAAAATTTAATGATACAAAAGTGGAGAACTAGAGACATCATCATGGATCTACTTGCCAAGAGACAGGAATTGCTTGAGAATGAAAAAAGGAGGCTTGGATTCATGAACTACTTAAATTTAACATAGTGTGTAGTAGCACTAAGATATTAGATTCCAAAAAAGCAATTTTTGAGATATTAAGAAATATAGTGAGATCCAATAGGAAGAAATTGTTATAATCACCACTGTAAGAAGTGGCTAGTTCATTGTAAACGAGACAAATCCTAAGAGATAGAAAAACTGTACCATTTTCCACATCACCTAAAACAGCTATTGATAAACAGCAAATAAACAAATTAGAAATTTATAACTACACAAATCAGTCAATCCAGACATGTATTCTAGGACATGAAAATACGTAAATAAATGTACTATATGCCTGAAAAATACTATTGAAAAATCATGGGAAACTAGGGGTTACCAGATGATTTGACAAGAGCAAATGTATCATTCTTCAAAATAAGAAGAGAATAATCCTAGCAATTCAAGGGGATAAACCTAGGAAGCAGTAATGCTAAGGAGATTTAGAAGAGATGGACAAAAATTGAACATGATTTCAATGGAATAAAGCAGCAAAAAAGCCCAAGACAATTTTGTGCTGCATACACAGAGGCATCACAGAAAAAGATGACAACTCTCTACATGGCTCAAGTGTAACAATACCTGGAAGTACAAAATTCAGTTCTAGTATCTTCATTATCAGAAAACCATCACAGAGTGTCCAGAGAAGAGGGGGAGAAAAAAAAAGTAAAAAAAAAAAAAGTCATGGAGGCTGGAGGAACTGATTTACATGGAAAGATTAAATGCATTAAATACATACAACTTAACTGGTGAATAAAGGGGATATAAGTGTACAAATGTTTTAAAGGTGCAAATAGGACAGACATTTATCACAGTACAAAGGATGTTACTAGGAGTAATAGAATTACATTAAGAAAGGGAAAAATTAACAATCAGAAAGATTTCTGTCTTCCAAGGGAAGTGATGGAAGCCCTATTGCTTGGGACTTTTAAAACTAGACTGGACAAAATATGAATAGATCTGTAATAAGGAACAATCCTACATCGACAGAGTGATGGAGTGGATGACCTAATTTTCTTTCGCCAAATTTTATTCTTCTATGACATGGAGATTTTGGATAAGATTTAAGACTTCTTTACTTAGCTCTATTTCCACTTTCATGACTCACCATTCATTCAGAGACTAAAAGCTGGATTAAGTTAGTACAGTATTTTGTGAAATTTTGTTCAATAGTGACAGTGATTTTCTATGCTAAAGCTCTACTTCCTACAAGTTAGTCTAGAAGTTCATTTAGTTTCTATCAAAAAGTGGCTTTTAGTTACTAAGCGGTTTGAGTTCTAAAGTTGAAAATATAAACTGGATACTTAAAATTTGGCAGAAAATTAGCCCTTATTCAGGAGAGTTTTTCTTCCCAAGAGTTAAGTCTGTTCTCAATTCTTTCCCCACCTACATTTAAATACAGGTGCTACAGATGTGGCTTTTGGTTTAGGCCCCAAATCCAGCAATCTAATTAATGTGGGCAGATCCCTGAAGAGGCCAACTGATTTAAACAGGACTCCTCACAGAGGAATTTATGCAAGTCCAGTTAAAGTCATAGTGCTCCAATGGGCACAAGGGTCCACTCATGAAGATCAGATTGTAAGACTGGGACCTTTGACTTTAGTGTCCTTGGGACAGGAACTAGGTCACCTCCAGGTCCTTCACAGCACCCCACACATATTTTAAGCACTAGCATTTTTGTCAGCAGAATTCTAAGTATTGCCTAAAAACTGCTACTGCAGACCCAGTACTGAACAATGTCTCTTATGGGAAAGAAAAATAATGGCTTCTTGGTGTTTTAAATGTGAGAGTCAGGAAGACAGTTTAACGGTTAGAAACAAAGAAACCAGACATTTTGGGTACTAACTTTAAAAATAGTTAGACTGTGTAAAAATGGACAGTACCAATTACAGTGGATTAAAGCCCTTATTGCACAGTAGATAATTTTGCTAGTCCTTATTAAAGTGGAGGCTCAGTGCAGATTAGTGAAATTTAGTCACAGTCATGGGGAGAGGGCCAGAAATGCCCTGAAGCAGGGCTAGGGCATTTATTATTGTGCTCCTCCTTGCCACTGGTACAGCTGCAGCAGCAGCTACACAATGGTCCCACTTTGTCTGCACAAAGAGAAGTGGAACGGAGATGCTCATCTGCAGTAAGGAATGGAGACCTTTAGGAAGCCATCTCTGCTGCCACCTCTTTGAATCCCTGCAGCATTCAGATTACTTGTGAGAACAAAGAGAAGCTGGGGGGAGGAGGGGGAGAGAAGAGAGAGAATTGGGGTCTCTCTCTTCCAAGCTCAGAACTTGCAAGAGTCTCACTTATTTTCACTTTCTTTCTACACAGATCTTAGTGAAGCATGGAGTATTCACAAGGTGGTGATTTTTCTAAAGATCTCTGTGTCTTGCTCCAGATAAAAGGCTGGTCATTTCTGTGACTGTGGGCACAGCGAGAGCCTGAGAAAAGGGGAGCTGGGAGGATGAAGAGCACAGTTTACATATGCTCTCTGTTTCAGGGCACTACACAGTACTGACATGGAACTCCCACACTGGCCCAAGGGAAATGTGAGGTCTAAGATAGTGGCCCCATCTCCAGCAGACTTAGCAAATAGCAATAAAGGAAATATACTTTCAATGTGGATTTGCAGTTTACCAAAGTGTGGGCTAGCAAGGTTTTACTGCAATCAAAAATACATAGCTATCTAATTACTACTCTGATCCTTTCCTAATATTACACTTCTCCCTTTATTTATACAATTTAAACAAGTTTAAATCATAACATTTTTCTAATTTGTTTCTAACAATGCAATGCCAGCATTGCAAACTTTACAGCAACACTTAGGTGGTAAAAATTATTTTAATAGGAATTATATAAAAAAAGAAAAAACACCCATATATTTTAATTCATTTTACCAGCATGCTTATTGCTGGCCAAGGATTTTGAGACCTAGCAAAACCAATTAACAAGCATATAAAAACCAAAGCAAAACCTAAATAAATTAAGTTGCTACAGTGGGCTAATTTCAGTCAATTTAGCTTTGGCAGAGTAGCAAATCTGATTTGCTATGAGTGCAAAGTGTTATTAGGAGGGTTTTGGAAGAGTAACTGCTCTTCCTCAGCATATATGCTGAAACATGCACACTAGGCACAACTGAACGATTGAGAAAGCATACAGTAGAAACCTTAACTCACTTTCCTTAATTGGTTTGTCTCTTAAATGTTCAGTTTCACTCTAAGTGACCCCACAAAAATGGCATTACGGGATTGCATGTTTGTGTCTCAATTTCCACATCAAAACATACTAGCTTACAAACAAAAGTAATTATTTCCCCTCCTAACTGCCAGTCCTGCAAACTCATTCAGAAATCTCAAAGTCAAGCTGGATGGCTTTCCTTCTTGTGCATCACCACCAGTAATACAAATCCTGCAGGTCAAATTATGCACTCACTGACCTCTGTGAAACCCAGTTTTCTTCAATGGGTTTACACAGGAGTACTTGAAAAGCTCTGTAATTAGAACTTAATACTCTTATTGATGCATAAGGAGGAATGGAGTCCCATTCACACATCTGTGTTGACCCTGCAGTAACAACAGTAAAAATATATTTTAGTCACTAATGGTAGCAGGAATTAATCTAAATACACAGAGGGAGAACTTCTGTTGGGTAAAATGCAGCTTTTTATACATACACTTTAACCACACATTACCACCACCACATTACCTATGAATGTTCAATCTGTATGCATTTAAATGTCAAATTGTCAGGAAAATGAGAAATTGTTTTATTATTTATTGGCTCTTATTTTATGGAAGACCAGAGATTCCCCACTAACTGTTCTAAACAGAAAATATCATCCAGAAATTAGTGAAGGGGAAATTAAACCTTTAGGCACTTTGAGGATGTGTGCCATATCAATATTGAGGTATTGGATATAGCCTGAAAATGACCACTGCCATATTGCTGCAACAGTAACATGCATATTAAACTTTTTTCTAGTACAACATTTGTTACTTAAATGAATACAATTTCAAACTCCTTTTGCCCAGAGTGAAGAAAAGATTTTCTCCCCATCACACTTTTTGCTGTAGCTATCTATTTTGAAAAGCAAACAACAACATAGGCTAGCTTTCTTCAAAGTGGCAGATGCAGGATAACCTCAACTTGCCATCTGAAAATTAACTGCTACCAGTCATGATTCCCCAATTCAGGGGAGGGGGAAAAATCACAACCTTCAAAAATCTCACAAGTTTTTACATGTCTCTACAATCATTGCACTGTTAAAATTAATCACATTTGGCAAGGCTGAACTAGCACATTACACGTTTTTACCTAAATAGAAAAGAAATACACAATCGTCTCTGAGATAGTGTGTAACAATAATTACTGGTCCAAATAAATATGAACTATTTCAGCTCCAATTTGAAGGCTAATATTTTGAGTTTTAACTTCTAGTAAGTATCCCCAAACATATGTGGGAAAACTTCTCCCAAATTTAACAAGTTCAGGTAAAACGGTATTATTAAAAAACCATGAAAAACTGAATTAAGTTGTTGAGCACTAAAGAACACATGGAAGCACAAAAGTGATCATTGCTACATAGAATATTAAAAAAAAAATCAAACAAATTAATTCATTTCTATATCCCTCCCTTATATTACACTAAATGCATAAGAATGCACTTGTGATTATTTTTTTTGTTTTCATTTCAACACTACAGACCTTCTGTTTGATTAAGCAGCTTTGTTTCTATTAACTTAATTGTAAAAAACACCATCAAGCTTGTGCTCATTAAATATATATATGTATATATAAAAACATACAAAAAGTACAAGATAAATCACATTAAGAAACTTTTACAGGGTAATTGTCCTAATTTTTTATTCTTCGTCAAGGGCCAAATTTTTCGGAGCACAAAAATCTCAATGTGACTGTAGTTCCAGAATTCAGCATAGTGCCATTGCACAGAATTAAAGTTTCTGTGCAGTCAATTAAAAAATAAAACAAAAAAAACACACACCACAGGACAAAATATTCTTCTTAAATCAAATTCTATTTGTGAATTCAGCAAAATAATTTCTATAAAATAAAACAGCAAAATATTTAAATAGTATAGGGTGGGCTGTATCTGTTTTGCAGGGGTATTTGGTTTTTAGACAGGTTGCAAAAAATTACACACATTCAAGTTACCAATTTTCATTTAAATACAGTATTTACTGATGCGTTTCTTGAAGTCTTTAAACAAATGTTTATTTCAGACTAGAGATATCTTAGAATCGTATGTGACTAACCAGTAGTTTCTTTTATAATTAAACCCTGCATCTAAAGTTAAGATTTCTTTTATAATGGTTAAAGAGCTAAGACAATTCTTGCTTTCAAGTAGAACTGTGAATGAGCGGAAAACCAGCAAGTTAACTTGGTGCAGTGGCACTCACAAGTACTGTGTGATTTTGTTGACTTCCACTTCACTGGGATGCAGTAGAAGGAAAGTGTTAGTAGTTTATCTAATAAGCTCTACCAAAGAAACAAAACAAGCACACCAAATACAGTCTATTATGCTCCAGGCATCCTGGCATAGCAAAATTTTTGCATATTTG
This sequence comes from Chelydra serpentina, assembly GCA_037349315.1. Classification (NCBI taxonomy): domain Eukaryota; kingdom Metazoa; phylum Chordata; order Testudines; family Chelydridae; genus Chelydra; species Chelydra serpentina. The sequence goes on along the minus strand of JBAIAC010000004.1, from coordinate 148,974,149 downwards.
TTTTAAATCTTTTAAATTCCTATTACTGAAAACTAAGTGTTTTATCCCACCCAGAGACAGAACTGTCCAACATTAGATGTGAGGAACATATGTGCAACTGAAAACCACTTGTTTGTCACATTTCCTTCCCTCCCCCATTTTGTAGTCTAGGTGTAAGAAGAAAAAGCTCTGAGCAATACAGTTGTCACTTTGGGACAACTACTGTCATGGTTGGTTTTTTCCCCCCCGATTGGCTACACTAACCTGGTGTGAAGCCATGCTAAATGTTACAGCATAACTATAGCTTCAAAGTGATTAACCTAATACCAGAATGAAAAAGGCAATGAAAAAAGATCTAGAAACAATGTTACATCACCAATTTTCCACATCAACCAAATAATTAAAAGGTTACCAGCCATTACGTTGCTCATAGTAAAATCGACTCCAGTGGCAAAGAATTAACATGAAACTATTTTTGTGGTTGACATGGAAAGGCTTTTTCATAAAGGAGTTGATCCAACTGCCATTAGGCAGGCAACACTGGTTGCAGAGCGCAGCGGATATATCAAGAAGTTACTTTTTGTTTTCGTAGATCTGTGAGTCATCAAGACAAAAAAAAAAGTTTCTTGCTTAAGAATTAACAGTCAAACATTAATATACTATATACACCTTTGCCATTTACACATTAGCATCAGGCCATTTATTACAAAACACTATACACTTTCCACTGCAGGCAGGTTATATATTGACAGCAATTTTCTGCAGATAAGACAGTGAATAGACTCTTCACTCCATGTTGATTAGGAATAGTTTTTCTAGTTTTAAATATTAGCCAGACACAGAGAAAGGTTGGACTGTAAGGCCTGGGTGCACAGTCTTGATGGAACAAGTTAATTGATTATGTGCATTTAACTAATCTTTCGTCTGAGGCGGGGACACTTCTTCACTGCCTTCATAATTTTCTTGTGCTCGTTGGCCAGTTCGTTGAGGGTTGTTCATATGATGTGCTGCTGGGCCTGTATATGGCTGTCCATGCACATGGTTATTCTGCAAAATAGAATAAAACATTTTAAAGAGACATTATGCTTGTGAAATTTTTTCTAAGCAATTATATTGATACCCTCCCTCCTTTGAACATACACCACTGAAATAAATACTCCAAAGCACAGTGAACTGATTAATTAGTAATACATATTACAGGATGTTTATTCATTACTGTGAAGTCTCCTGCCTTACCTTTTAAATGAATTTATGCTGAAGACAATGCTGCCTTTGTGATGTGTACAGTTTAGATTAAAATGTATATATAGTTCTACCAAATGATAAAACAGTATATGAAAAAAACTTAACACACAATAAAAGAAATTAGCTATAAATTGTGCAAACATACATTAAGTTTTGCCCGGTAAAAAATAATTGTAACAGAAGTTTATAAAATCTGAACAGTTATTTTCCCCAGATGCTAACAAGTACAATTTTTCAAAACTAACAAGTACAATTTCTGATTAAAAATATACCTATACAACTGTCAAATGCAAAACGTTGTCTGATACTTCAGGGAACTGCAAGATTTGACCAAGTATAAACCTATTATTGCAATATTAAGAAAAAAGGGTTGTGTGTGTTACAGGGCGAGAAATGCCAGCTCTTATGAGAAAGTGAACACATCACACAAGTAAAGGATTAATCAGTGAGTTTGTGATAAGCTGTGGCTTAACTCCAAGGGGATGGAGACGTCTATATCACTTACCAACTGCTCTGCTGAGAACATCAGCAAGGAAAGCAAGATGAAAGGGAAATGGGTTTGGGCAGGGCAGGAAATTAAATTAGCAGATTCAGAATATATAAGTGATTTGGAGAAAAGTAGGAAAATAAAAACTGCAGTTAACTCTGGGAATTTAGGTGTTACCAGCTCAATAAATCTAGGTATGATTTCTTTCAAATCTAGCTTTCCATTTAAATAGATGCTAACAAAATAGTCACTTAACCCTGACACAGATTTAAATTTTATATGCACTTTAAACTTGGATATCAGTGTTCACAGAACAAATTATATATGGGACAAAGTAATTTTTAAGTAATTACTAAAGTCTAAAACAATTTACTAATGTAAGGCTGGATTCTATCATTTAAGTCAATGGTGCAAAAGGGGCTAAACATGGAAGAAGCACAGCTGAATCAAACCAGTTTGCATTCGCTAGGGGATGGCAGTCAGCATATGCACTTTTAGTATGAATGATAAGTATCTATTGTGGTAAAATTTTGGGTTTTATGTGAAATTCTGATGGAGAAATTGCTTTTTGTAAATGGTGCTGAATGTTCATCCTTATGATCACTCTAGAAGTGTGAGATTTGAACTATAATGTGTTTCTAGTTAAATATTTATTCTAGTGTGAGTTAGCATGAAAGCTAAAACAAAATGTTAGACTTTAGATCCTTCAACGGAAAGTGAAACTCTGCACTGTTTACCTGTTGATACTGGGAACCGGGTGAATGAGGATACAATGGGGCATCTTCTGGTGGGGAGGATTCATGTTCATCTGGGGCATCTGGGTCATCTGGTTCCTAAAATAACATACAGTAAAATATTACTTTTCAAGTCAAATCCAATCCCATCCTTAAACTGTAATCTCACTGTTTTTGAGAGACCAAGATCTCCCCTCCTCCCCCCAACATTTTAAAAAAAGCAATATTAAGTGGCAGCTTGCTCAATATCATAGAGAAAAGTCTTACTTTTGATATAAGATATCACCTTATCTCTTCTTTGAACTAAAATGGTGAAATTCAAATCTATCAGGGGTATTCCAACTTTGGAATCAGTTAATGCCAATACAAACAATAACATGAGAGAAGATTACTACAAACCATCAGCACTATACAACTGGCAGTCAGTGGAAATGATTGTTAATTTTAAGTAGTTTCATACTAGCAAATGAAGTTACAGAACTTCTTACTTCTAAAACCAGCAGAAACCGGGAACAAGCTGCTACTCAATTCACTGTTGCTACTACTGGATAAGGTACAAAGGATTTTGAACATTTAAGGCAGTAATTTTATTTAACTCTCCATTTGCTGTGAAGTCTAATTCTTTACCTCTTCTGGGCAGAGTTCACAAGCTTTTGCAAGGGTCATTCTAGCACTGTGTGATCTTTCCAAGAAGTAACCATTTGATGTTTCATTACTCTGCACCGGGGGAGACCAATTATTATATGTGTATTGTGGATTTCCAGTATAAGGCCTACGCTCAAGCTCATCTCCAAGCCATTCTACTGCCCAGGTCCATTTTCTCTTCAAATCTCCATTGCTCTGCCGAGATAGAAAATTGACAGTTCAGAATCCCTTTTTTATTCTTCAAACACCAATACTTCTCTATTGACACAAAATCCACTATTGGAAAGGTTACCATCTTCACACTAGCCCACTGTTTCAACAAAAGTTCTTTTTACTGAGTACATAAATTTTTTTCCAGAAGGATAATTTGACAAGAAGCATTGGTGGGTTTGGAGCAGCTGCCACACAAGCATTAATACAATCTGTATATTACTGTCACGTTTAGCTGAATCCCTCCCTCTCACTTCCTTTTCCTGATCTTTTGACAAAGAAATATCCAAATGAGTTTTACGTAGAGGAAGAGGGCAATTTACTCTGTTGTAATTTGCTTGACTTACTTTGTCTAGAATTCTAAAACAACAATGAAGTCAGAATGGAAGGTATCACCTGTAAGATTTGGTAGGCTACAGGACAGTTGCTGAAAAGAGCTACCATGCACTTTATACACTGGTAAGCTCTTTTCTGATAATGGTTCTTAGAACGCTGAATGGTGTCAAATAGCCCATCCCTGTCATCTGGGATTCCTTTAAGTGCATTGTGAATCCTGCAAAAAAATAAAAATAAAAATTCCAAGGGTCAAAATTTTAGTCCTGAAATTTGTTCATTGTTACAAATTATAAAACAGTGACTGGAATTACACTTCAATTACACTGTAATTATAAAAGTTAATATTCTGATTACAGGATTTTGTAGTAGGTGTTCATCAAAAAGTATAACAGTAATTACAATGTAATGTATTAATTATGACTAAGAGGGCTAAGTAACAATTCAGTTATATGCTTGACCTCCTGGATATATGAAATCAGAGTAATCACAGATATCAAAAAAGCATAACAATTATAGCTATAGCAATAAAGTGTAACCCATTAATCATTAGTTCTCAATCAACAGAATTAAAACAAATCCTTTCCATAAATATCTACCACCCATTGTAATGTTAAAATATAGTTACATCTCAGAATGGTTGCTTACCTTACAGTAAATGTTGCTTGAGATGTCATCAGTGTGGATCCCACTATAGATGCACATGTACCTCATGCATGTGAGATAGGAGTCATTTGCTGGGGCCGTGCATGCACCCCGTGCTTCTTCACATTCCTGTACGAGGGCATAAAGGGTGAAGCGTCCGCAACTGTCCCTTAGTTCCCTCATTAATTCAGAATCCCATATGCTGAGGGCTCCGAAAAAGTCGGAGGGGTTGTGGGATCCACACTGACAACATCTTGAAGAAGGTTTAGTTCTGTCCACACAGTGGATGAATAAACTTGAAATGTCCAGAGTATGCAGTTTTTCTCCTGGTGTAGAATGGGCTTTTGGAAAACAAACTAACTTGATTTGAGTGGAATTCTGAGACCACCTTAAGGATGAACACAGGATGAGCTCTCAATACGACCATGTCCCTGTGAAATGTCATGTAGAGAGATTCAGCCACAAAGACCTGGAGCTCACAGATTCTCCTAGCCAAGGTGATGGGAACCAGAAAGACGATCTTTAAAGTAAGATAGTACAGGGTGCATCCCGAGAGTAGCACAAAAGGGAAGCACAGTAAGATTTAGGAAGAGGATATTACATCTCACCACAAGACAGTTCTTTAGCTGGGGCTAAATATACGAGAGGTCTTTGTGAATCTTCAATACAGTTGGTTGTGAGAAGATCAAAGACAGGTGAATGACTAGCTGAAATTCCTGCCAGGTGGACCATGATAGAGTTAAATGAAAGGCCAGAATGTTTTAAATGCAGTATGTGGTAGGATCTTTGGTACGCAAGTTTCTACTGAGACTGGGTTGTGCTGGGCCACCCATATGGAGAATCTCTTCTATTTTGTGGAATTGGTCCTTCTTGTATATTGCTTTAAACTATGTACAACGATTTCCTGCATCTGAAAGGAGCAGTCTCTGTCAATGGTTCTCAACCAGCCAACATCCAGGCTGTCAGATGCGGTCACTTTGGGGCTAAATGCAGAATATGATCACTGTTCTGAGATGTATCTGTCAGAGAGATGGGAGACTGAGTGGACATCTGTTGCAGGTTTCCCACCCAAAACTGCCTTAGCTAGTAAGATGCCATGAGGATAACTGTGGCCTTGACCCGTCTGATCTTACATATTACTCTGGGAAAATTGGGGAAAAGGCATAAGTGAGGCTTCTGTTCCACAGATCCCCCCCCCCAAGAGCAAACGTTGGACATTTGGTGTTTTCCCTGGTGGTGAACAGGTCTTTTGTGGAACTCTCCCACTTCAAGATATCTGCTAGATGATGGAGCTCTACAGTGACCACTCATAAATTGGTGAGTGATTGTTTATTTAAGGAGTCCTCTAGGCTGTTGCTGACTCCTGGGAGGTGAAGAGTCATTGGGGTGATCCTGTGTTGTTGATACCATTCATAACATGATCACTCCCTGGGATGGGGGTAATAAGCACACACTGGTGTGTTTATGTAGACCACTGCAGATGTGTGGTCTTTTATGCAGAATTTCATGTCACCCTAGGACCAGGTGCCTTGCATCTTAGATGGAGATATCCTATCTCATAGAACTGGAAGGACCTTGAAAGGTCATCGAGTACAGTCCCCTGCCTTCATTAGCAGGACCAAGTACTGTCCCCTGACAGATTTCTGCCCCAGATCCCTAAATGGCCCCCTCACGGATTGAACTCACAACCCTGGGTTTAGCAGGCCAATGCCTCAACCTGTCTCTGACATGTTTGTGATTAGTGTCACTGTTGGAGAAAGTAGAAAAGGGTATTCCACATGTTTTGGTGGTCTAGCTACCAATTCCGCTCTGAGATGACTCGAAGTGGAACATCTGGTGTCTTACTCAGGAATAGATTGACCTCAGAGGTGGTCACAAATGAAGTCTAGCAAGTGGTGTCAGATAATAGTCTCAGACAGGTCTGCACTGTCATAATGGCCAGATTTTATTTTAGTCCATTCAATAGTCATTGCAAAGAGAAGAACTTGTCCTTGGAGTGACGTGAGGAGGCTACCACAGTTCCTATGATTGCTCTCTTGTGATGGAGTAAGGAACAATTTTAGTTCACCAGGAGGTATAGCTGGGTGAAAAGGGAGAAGGCAATTTTCAGACCTGATGCTCTTCTGCTGGAATCCACCTTTGGTCAGCCAATCGTTCCAGGTAAGGGTAGCTATGGATGTCCTTTCTCCTCATAGGCTGCCACAACTGCAGACACTGTGAATATTTTGTGCACTATGGAGAGTCCAAACAGCAATACTTTGTGCCTGGCTGGGATTGAAAAATTCAGGATGTCAAGAGTTTATAAGATTTCTTCTGGATTACCAAGATTTCAAAGTCCAGTCTTTGCAATTTGAGCCAGTAGCTTGTGGAATGCTTTAAAAATTCAACACTGGTGCTGCCACATCCACGGATGATAGTGATTCCTTAGGGAGCGAAGGAGGCTGTTAAGTGTTCCTCCAGTGGTGCCTAGATTTGTCCATGATCACCTGAACCTGGTTCCAACATGGGAGGTCTAGCTAGCAATTACAGTGGGAGCAAGATCTCCTTCCCTTCCTTAATAGGTGAGAAAGGGATCTGCTTTGAGAGACATGTGAAGGTGGTCCCAGTAAAGCCAAGATGGTATACTGTATTGGTATTAGCCCAGTTAAGGTTGGCCTCTCCACTGCCACACATCAAGCTTATGATGGGCTCTCCAAGAAGGGAGCCTCCAGTGTCTTCTGCAGAGTCCCCTCCTGATCATAGAGGAGATAGATCTCTGCTGAACCCTGTGGAAAAAATGAGGTGAAGGTGACGAGGAGCACATCTCTTCAAGTGGCAGTGCCATAACATGGGGTGATCTTGGTAGCAGAGGTGCCAGTGCCAATCTCTACACAGAGGACATCTCAGGTGGAGATGCAGACTCTTGTCAGTCTATACCTCAGGGTTCTACCAACAGTGCCCATGACAGCACCTGCAAGACTGAGAATGTTGTGGCTGGTAATATGCGACCATGTCTTTCCTGAGCCATGCTAGTGGTTGAGCTTTTATCCCTAGCCCCCACAGTAGCAGAGCACTGGTATGGTATGTGGCTTTCCTCAAGGCAAAACTGGTAGTGGCTGTGCCCAGTGGTGAATGGAATAAGGCCATCACAGGATAGGCAGGACTCAAAGCTGGGGGATTTTAAGTTTCCCTTGAGGTGTGGCAGTTGGTGCAAAGTGCCTAAACCCTCTGTACAGGAAGATTGTCTTGTTTATTTTGAAGTGGTTCAATTGAAAGCAGTCCACTTGTTAGTGGAGAGAAAAAAACAAATTCTTCAGGTAGATCAGTGACATTGAATGGCAGCAAACACTAATAAGTAGCAGGGTGGACATGGGCGATAAGAAGGAAGTGGGAGATGGCTGTGATCACTCCACCCTATATACCCTCATAAGGTAGCATGAGGTGGCGCAGACCCAGTGGACACTACTACTCAAAACACTGATATAACATGCTTGAAGTGCATGCACACGTACAATGAGATCCACAGTGTGCATACTTGAAAAATCCTAGTTAAACTCGTATTTCAAATGCTGAAAATCCAGCAGATGGACATATGAAAAGCAGTAAGACTATTCAGAATCCCAAACCTATCCAGCACTTTTGCACAGGTCTAATGTTGTGTCTTAATAAATTGTTTCCATCTCCAAGAGTGTTTCTTAAGCTAAAGAAGCGACAAAAAGTCCTGTGGCACCTTATAGACTGACAGACGTACTAGAGCATAAGCTTTCGTGGGTGAATACCCACTTCTTGGGTATTCACCCACGAAAGCTTAAGCTCCAATATGTCTGTTAGTCTATAAGGTGCCACAGGACTTTTTGTCGCTTCTACAGATCCAGACTAACACGGCTACCCCTCTGATACTTAAGCTAAAGACATGTGAACTTTATACATTTTGCTGAGTTGGATATGCAAGTGTTGACACACCATATAGGGGTTCACAATCTAGGGAATGTTTACACTGAAGCTGGGAGCAAACCTCCTAGTCTGGGTAGACAGATTCATAATATCCTGGCTCAAGCTAGCACGCTCTCAAGCCCATGCTACACTCTGGGTCCAAGCTCAGGCGGCTAGCCCAAGCCTGCATTTGTGCCACAATGTTCACACTTATGTTTAGTGCTCGAGCTGAGCTAGCAAAAGTCTACCTGGGCTGGGAGCCAGGCTCCCCTCTGTACTGTAGACACATTCTGGAAGGTTTGTTGGGAACAACTTCCTCCCAACATGTAAATCAAGACTTACAAACAAACAAACAAAGATCAGTCCCCAGTCTTTGGAGCACAGCAAGCCACACCACTGTCTTCTCAGAGTAGGTCTTCAGGGATATGTCCAGGTAGCAGCTGAAACCAAAAAGTCCAATCCAACTCTAAAGGGAATGACTTAAAGGTCCCCTCACTTATTTTCATCACTGCAGTCAGTTTTCATTGTAACACTGTTTCAAATGATTTACTAAAATCTAACTACTAACATATTTCCACACACAAGTTATCAAGCAGTGGCTGTATTTCAAAACATGGCCAACTGCCACCTAGACCACATTTATTGCAAGTTGTACCCCTGTTCCATGACACTGTGTATGTATGTTTTGTTTCAGACTGAAAGCTCTCCGAGGCACGGACAGTCCCTTCTTTTATGTTTGTACAGTACTTTTGATTGAGGCTACCAGAAAAAAAAAAAGTCAATATTTATAAAGTTGCAAACAAAAAAAAATTGAGCATTTTAATGGTCATTTAAAAAAAGTCCTTATTCTCTCAGTTGGTGAGAATTGTGTTTCAAACTGGTTTGAATACTTGACACTCTTAAAAGAGACAACAATCTATTAAAATGTGACCTAATGTAGAACGTTTACTGTCTTTGTAAACCGCAACTCTCCCAACTTCATGCTTCTTACGTGTCAAAGGCAACAGTCCTATCCACATAGGATTGTGTCATGACCAACATCACCACTATTAACACAGTATACTCCTCTTAAATGGAACAGCCACTTTACTGGAATGTTTCCAAGGAAGCAGTCTAGCCTAATGACACTGAGTACCAATGACTTCTGCTTAACTGGAATATTAGTAAAGATTCCACTTTTAGAGGGATGCATTCAATTGGTGTTAAGTGGCTAAGTAGCTTTCTGCTAGTTGTGAAAAAAGTGAAATTCTAAGCTCAAGTTTTAAATAACAAGTTGCCTAATTTTAAAAGTAGGGATAAAAATGAAGTAAGCTGAATATAAGTTTTGTCCTTCTGTTTTGATTAGTAGAGTTTAAGTCTTTTTTAAGTTGATTTCTCTTAATCAGCAGAACCATTTAGTTGGGAAGAGAAACTGTCCAACAGGGGAGTCCCAAATTATAAAAAGATGGGATTCTACTGTAAAATGGAAAAAAAAGAATACTAACCTGTGAGTCTGCCAAGAGTCCTCAATTAACAGGATTTGCAAAAGCAGATCCAAGTAAGGTCGAAGTTCATAGGTGTATGAATATGCAACCTTAAAAGAAGTGAAAATGAAGTGAAAATTATGTCTCAGAAAAAAATGTTTCTTAAAACATGATGTTGTAATAAAGATAACTGGGGCATGCGTTTGAGATGGTTGCAATATTCATGTTCTGAATACTCAATTCTGCTCCTCTGGTGATCTCTCAGACACTATTGTCATTCTGGGGCCCTTGCTTTCCTAGGTGTGGTGGTAGCAAGCACTGCATAGAACATGAACCAGGCCCCTCACTGGCTGTTGCACACAATCTCCCCTCTATTACAAGATATAAATATTGACATTTCAGCATTCCAACCAGTTACCTCAGTTGTACAGCATGTGAATCTCCTGAGGAGACAAGACCAGCAGAGAGATTTAAAAAGGAAAGAAAGTGACTAAAAAATGAAACTAAGAAAAAAACACCTCAAAAATGTGACACCCAAACTCTGAGGGGAGGAAGGTGGGTGAATGAGAATCCTGTGTGAAAAATATAGCTTCAGAGAAGCAGAACAACAAGAAAATACTATTACAATTCTTGCTTCTGGAGAGAAAGCAGCATAAAGGTTATCCCAAAAGAAAAAGAAAACCGGAAATAGTTGCAAAAAGGAGTAATATTAATGTCAATGTCGTTTTTTAAGATATCACTGGACACTCCAACCTATATGATGAATATAAATGTCACAGGGAATAAAACTAGTCCAACTTAAAATAAGGGACATCCAAAATTAAAACAAAACTTCTACTGGGGTGGGAAAATGTGACCTTCCTTACCTAGGGAAGAGTTTCTAGAGCAGAGCTTGGAATCCAAAACCAGATTCCCTCCTAAAGACTGAATCCGAGTAAATATGCTTTTGTAAATGTGTGAGAGAACTATATAGCTGCTTTGCATATCTTTGCAAGAGAGACATGTCAGATAGGCAATAGTCATAGCTTTGGCTCTATCCAAGGGAGCCTTGATATGGCTGGCATGAAGATGAAAAGCTAAGTCATTATGGAGGTGCCTGGCAGCAACTTCATGGTTAGCTCTGCATTGTAAAATAGACTTAAAATAGGGAATAATTTCCTGTTTCTCTTTAAAAGTAGGTGGCCCAAATGGTGCGAAATTTCACAATAGGTTAGTTTGTACGCCCTTCAATTTTCTGTGTGGATTTTGTTTGGTTTCTCTTCATATATTTTTAAAAGGAAGTCTCAAGTTGGGTTCTAGCTGAAAATTTCCCTTGGGAGGCCTAAATTTTCATTGTTGATGACAGAATGCTTTTTAAGAGCTATCTACAAAGAACTTGCCAGAGAGGTGGGTTTGAGAAAGCCAGTGCAAAGGAGAAGGGTTTGTTAAGTGTTGGATTTAAGAGAATTTTTAGCCAGTATTCACATTAAAACTACAAGTTTACATACCGTGCATGCAAGCCTGGTTGATGGGAAGGACTCGGCTCACACAAGCCCAGATAGTTGATGGGAGGGGCCTGGCATGTGAAAGTATGACTGGTTGAAGGGGGTACACATAGTTTAATAAAGGATGATTAAAGGATACTACTACACCAAATATCCATAACCAAAAGTGTTGGGGAAAAATCTGGTAAAGGGGTGAATGCAGAGAGATGAAAATGGTGCATGGTCTGTGGTGCACGGCAGTTGTGGTAAAGGTAAGGTGGGTGCTTGTGAGTGGAGTAGAGTCTAGGTACCATTAGGGGGCTTAACTTTTGTTTCTTTGCTTGTGTGTGTTTGGATCAGGCATATTGAGTGTGTAGGAACCCTAAGTGCTTCACAATGGAGTTTGTATATTAACAACAAAACGATGCATGATACTTATTTAGACACAGTCCTTTTAGTAACAGCACAGCCCACTGAATTGCTGTCAAAGGAAACTAAGTAGGGTGGACTTTCTAAGGGTTTTAGTTCACTTCAAATAATCCCCCCTAAGATCTTTTGGAATCAAACATATGGAGAATGTTCTCACTGGAATGTGCATGCCAGCTAAGAAACAGTACTGAGCAGATGACCTAGCAGGTACAGTGACGTTTTGCAACATATTGACTGGAAACAAAAAAGGATACTTGAAGACATGAATCAATGAAACTGCAGCTCTTTTGCTGACTGTGGCTAGGAGGAAACTAGCCAGTTTATGGGTGGTGACACACAAAGGCCAGTTTCATCTGGTTGTGCTATACCCTGTTATTGCCCTTGGGGCTCCTAATTCTTAGGATCTAGGGGAATTCTACAGTACTTCAATATAAAGGCCCAAGAGAGATTCCTAGCAGAAGGCATCCAAAGAGAAGTTTATTTATCACATATCAACACAGTTTCTCACATGGATATCACCTCTCCCTATATGGCATATTTTTACACTTACATATGCCCAAACTTATCCCATCTGCTTCCCTGATTTTTATTTTATTTTACCTGCCAGAGAAGTTCACTTAGGACAGTGGAAGAGAATTGAGGATTTTCCCAACAACAGAAACGAAGCAATTTGATGGTCTCTTCTGAGTTGCTGCAGTCTTCAATAATTTTCTTCACATAGCTAGTTCGTACAAACAAAATGTCTGCCACGTTCTGCTGAAGTGCCATTATAGGTTGCGATAAATTAGGATCACCATAAGGATTTGAAAGTGGGGGATTACCTAGAACAAACAATTAATACTGTTAAAACAGCACTTAAGTACTTTTTAATATAAACAAATACATATTTAAACTCTGGGACTAACAAATGAAAGACACATGGTATATTCAATGGAAAGACTTAAAATAAGATACTGAACTTATAATAAACTATCCCCACTGCAAAAAGTTCTCTGGTATAAAGAGCTAGATTCTGACACTGAGGCAGGGGACTTGTGTGACCTGAGTGAACTACCTCTTGTTTCGTGGGGCATTACCACAGCTGAGGTTAGTGAAAACACTGGAGCTCCTCAGTTATATAAGAGAATGAATGACTTGTTGGCAGGGTGTCCTCAGTGAGGGCCCTTCAACTTTGGAATACACTCATTGTCCCACTTGTCTAAAATAAGCCCAAATCTCTTTAATTTTAGAGCATGCTGCAAAGTCCAACTGGCAATTGGGATAAAGGTGTGTGTGATGGTTTGGATGCATACAGATTTTTTTGGAGGGGGGGGGAGGAGAAGTGGTCATTGGTGAGGAAGGTAAGCGGCTGTGCAGGAACCGAGGTTGGGGGATTTAGTTCTGTGGACTTATTTCTTTTGTACAGAGAAAAATTGTTGCTTTGCTCCTGCTGTTTTGGTTTTAGTTGGTTTATATTTAGGGTGACCGTATTTCCCTATGCTGAATATGGGACACCTGGTAAAATTACTCATATTCAAGCGAGTTCACTGGCAATCAATCAGAACTATGCTGTACAAACATTCAAATTAACATCAAGTTGACTGAGCTCCTGTTAAAAAGAAATACTGCATAATAATTTCTGATCTTTAAGGCTTTAGGGTTCACATGGGGAGAGGACACACACACACACACACACACACACACACACACACTCCCGTACACCTCTCACACAGGGGGTGTGTGACCAACCGACTCTCCCTGCCCAGCACTCTCTGCCATCCATGCCTGGCTGGGCCCCTGGGACAGACCCACCTCTCTTGATACCTGGCGCTGCATCTTCCCGAGGAAACAGGTGCGGGGGTGGGGTGGGGGGGGGGGGGAAGAGGGAGGCAAGGGGAGGAAGGGGGGCATGCAGGGTCACATGCGCCTTCCCTGATTTCTGCCAGGGTTTACACCAGAATGTGGCCAGCAGCAGCCTTTTGGCACTGGGCGAGAGGGAAGGGACGGGAGCTGCTTCCAGCTGCAGGGGACGGGTGAGAGAGACCTGGCCAGTGTCTTTGCAGAGCTCATCCCTTACCCCTCTCCTTCCCCCACGGCTGGAAGCAGCTTGTCCCTTCCTGCCTGCAGAGTGTCGCAAGGCAGCTAACAGCTGCCTCCTGTCCCCTGGCTACAGCACTGGCAGGAAGGGGTTAAGTCCTAAGGATGCATTGTGCGCCAGGGCCCAGGGAACCTGACTGCAGGGGCTTCATGGAACCTGGCCAGAGAGGTGACTCAGCAGGGGAGGGTGCCTAGGGGACGGAGCAGCCTGGGGGCAAGACCCAGGATGGGGTGAGAAGGGGAATGAAGAGGGTGCTAAGCCCCTGCCAAGGGGGCTGCTGTGGAGCCTGCAGGTTTGGGGTGGGAACAAGATGGAAATCGCTTCCTGCCCGCCACTCCAGTGCTTAGCTGAAGGGTGGAAAGGCTTCCCCGTGCCAGTGCCGTGCGAAGCTTTGGCACATGCAGGGCTCGGCTCTTTCTGGCCAGTGCCCCAGGCTGCAGGATCTTGGGTTTTCCCAGGGCATCGGCCCAGCCAGGGGTAGTGAGGGAAGGAAGGAGCCTACTGACCAGGCTGCTCCGACCAAGGGCTGGTTCTCTGCACAGCGTTGGAAGCAGGATGCCCCCTGCCGGAGAGGACATGGAGGAACAACGGGGTTGGGGGCGAGGGGGCAAAGCAGGGAGAGGACAGTGAGAAGGGAGCACGTAAAGGGCCGATGGGTGGGCAGCAGAGGTAACACATAACCAGCCGCCACCTGCCCACAGAGCTCGCAGCACTCAGCCAGTGCCATCCTGAAACGAGATGGGGCCCTGCTGGCTGAGAGCCAGCACACAAAGGGGGCTGTACTGACAGATCAGCAGGGGAAGCAGCTGGCCCCACACTCTGTGGCTTGGCCCCGCCACCAGCCTTGCACACCCACCCCAATCTTTGGCCACTGGACCCCTCCCACACACACTCACCGCAGGTGGGCGGGCAGCTGGCAAGGAGGGATCTGGCCAGCAGCAACACCTGCCAGTACTGTGGGTGTGTGTGGGGTGGGTGGGGGGGAAGAGAGGAGGAGGAAGAGGGGAAGGAAGAAAGGAGACATAAAATACAGGACAAATTGCCCATTTTTAAGAAAAAGTTGGGACACCTGCAGAAGGGCTTAAATATGGGACTGTCCCTTTAAAAACAGGATGTCTAGTCACTATAACTATACTTTTAGGTATCCTTCAAAGTTGCCTAGAGCCTGAGATAGGGTTTTTTTTAATGTTTATATTCTGAAATAAAAACCAATAAAGTCACTCTCTTATGGCCATCAACTATGTACTACCGTTGACAATGAACAGCATACAAAACTGGTTTTTAAGTACATTACGAACAGTAAACAATGTAGAATTATTAAAACTACTCTAACACTGCAAATATTTATTAAATATAAACATTACTTAAAGAATGAACAAAACCAATTAAGCCAAGTCACACTTCTGAAGCCTATTGCAGCAGAGTTAATTTTTAGTTAAATTCTCATCAGGTATGTCAGTTCAACTTCATTAATTTTAGTAAGAATTTAGCCTAGTCTTTATAAACTAAAACATCTAATTGCAGTAAGTTTGATATTAATAGGTCCTCTATACCTTCCTAATTGTGTTCTTTTAAAAGGCTTAAATAGGCTTAATGGAGAATGATTTGTAGTTTTAGTGAGTTTTGCATATCAAGATAGGATTTGGTAACTGCAAAATCAGGAGAATCTTTATTGCAATATGTAATAAACCCCCTAAGACTATTGCTCCAATCAGTACATTTAATAAATAGTGAAACACCACATATACTAATAATTTACCAACCTATAACCAATATTTTCAATGAATTTAAAGAAAACTTGTAAAATTCACTATACCATTGATAGAAGACTGCATACGTGATGACACATTGCAACAACGGATTAGCTGTGACACTACAGTGTACAATTTTCCCAGTTCAGCATACTGATATTTGATTGGAGGGCCTGGGCCTTCATCCAGAGCCACAAGCATGAACGTTGCAGGTACACTTAGTTTCAGAAGTTGTGTCTTTTCTGCTACACCTTCAGAGGGGACAAAGAAATTACACCTCATGGATAGTATTGACAACAATATATTTTTATAAGCTTAATTGTTACTGTTCTTATATAGTTGAATTTTTTGCTAAAAAATTCTGAAAAAGTCATTTTTTCATTGCTGGTTCTTATTCATGCTCTCAGTTATATGTTCCTTCTGGGGGAGAGATGGGAGCAGAGGGAAGAAGTTGGACTAGATTCTTACTAGGGTTTAGCTGAAAACTGCATATATCATCAGAATTGTGAACAAAAACATTTCCACATTGGTGCTCATTAGTGCTCATAAAACTAGAGATCAGTCACTAAGAACGTCCATACTGGGTCAAATCCATGATCCATCCAGCCCAGTATCCTGTCTGCAGATAGAGGCCAATGCCATATGCTTCAAAGGGAATGAATAGAATAGGGTGATTATCAAGTGCTCCATTCCCATTGTCCAGTCCCAGCATCTGGCAGTCAGAGGCTCAGGGACACCCAGAGCATGGGGTTGGATCTCTATCTTGGCTAATAGCCATTGATGGACATATCCTACATGAACTTATCTAATTTTTTTTTTTTTAATATATACTTTTGGCCTTCACAACATGCCCTGGCAATGAGTTCCACAGGTTGACTGTGCGTCATGAGTCTCAACTGTCTCCAATACTTTGCAGGAAGAAAGGTAAAGTCCACTTGTATCAGACTGGGAGAGAATCAGAATCCAAAGTAATCTAGGTTGTAGATCATTACTGTAGCATAAACATAATATGCTTCATGACAACATATATAACTATCAGTCATTCAGATTGCTAACCACAAAAAACTGACATTTTAAATGAAAAAGATGTATCCAGTTGTGGACAAGCTTAATTAATCAAATCACAGTAAACAATGAAAAATCTTACCAATGGATAAACTGTGCTGATTGACTGAAGCACAAAATAGGTAAGCACTCAAGCTGATCAGAAAGCAGCATGTCAAGAACGACAGTGAATAGCACCATCATTAGAAAATGATTAAACTTACATTATCTAATGAGTAAACAGCCACCACATATTCAGTACAGTAAAAATAAAGAGCCACTGTAATGAACATTGCCCCAAAATCAACATCTAGATTTGAAAATAAACAAGCCTTGCAGACTTGGGGAACAGAAGATTAAGTCCAATTCTTAAGCTTGGATCTCTGAATTCGTTACATGATGTAGTTAGAGAACCCCCTAAGTAACTGATTTGCTCAGCTGATCTTTGCCTGAGCATAACTGCTGATCTCATTATCTCATTAGGGATAGCTCAGTGGTTTGAGCATTGGCCTGCTAAACCCAGGGTTGTGAGTTCAATCCTTGAGGGGGCCATTTAGGGATCTGGGGCAAAAATTGGGGATTGGTCCTGCTTTGAGCAGGGGGTTGGACTAGATGACCTCCTAAGGTCCCTTCCAACCCTGATATTCTATGATTTCTATGATTATAACAAGACCACAGCAACATGATTAGAGAAACAAATTGTGTGACTCATCACAATGCTTAGTGTTTATATAAACACTTTACACTGTCTAAACACGGTACAAACTTTAATTCACCTCTCTTCCCCCACCCCCTAAAGGTATGTACTAAAGTTTTTAATGTAATTTAAAATTGTGATATGCTGTTCAGCACCTGGAACAATGTGGCAGGGGGCTATTTGTAAAAACAATATTACTATCACCATTTTAGGATAGAGGAATCAGAGGTTAACTGACTTAATCAAGGTTAGGAAGTCTTCTGCTGACCTGGTATTAGAAGTTTATAATCCCAATCTTTGACTACTAGACCACACTGATCATGCACAGTCTAGTGAGACTTTGGGTAAACCATTTTGCCTCTCTATGCCTCACTTTACTCAACTGTAAAATGGGACATTATTTCACAAATGCATTGTGAAGTTTCATACACCCATTGTCAGAAATGTTTTGAAATACTAAGTTGGAAGTGCTATATAAGTACCTTACATTCTTAAAAGTATTAACTCCCCCAAAAGTACAATATGGCCTTCAATTTATTATTGATCCTTGTCATCTCATTACTTGAATCAGCATGGTTAGTTTCCTATATGTAAAAACAGTGCCTTACAGCAACACCATTAAGCATATTTCATAAACTACTTACCTAGGTTGGCATACATCACAAACAGATTGAAATACTGTTGCAAATGGCGTCCATGCTCAGACACTTCTCTTCTAAGAAGGTTTAGTACAGCTCTCAGCAAGTGATCACTCAAACTTAAGTTATCATAGGCCTGCAAAACAAAAAAGTTCTAACATTAATGGCAGTTCCTGAACAGTTTCCATTCAGTAAATCCATACATGGGAGCGCAATACCTGATTACACTGTCAGCCAATTAAGGGGTCATTTTTCATGCAGTGAACTAGTATAAGGTTAAGCCCTTTTAAAGTGGAATAGGTAAAAAAACCAGGTCTATGAAATTCTAAGGCCGCTTCAACTACTGGATCCGATGTGAGAGAAATAAGAAAAATATTCACTGCTTTCCTATTAAGATGCAGTACATACATTGGGAAAGACAACCCAGTGCTCAAAATTACAGTTGGTAATTAACGGACATCACTCTTAAATCCCTGGGGAAAAAATTAAAGCGTTAACAATTTTAATATTAAGTAAAAGTTCATATACCAACACAAAGAAAAACCTCTCTCTCCAGATTTAGCATTGGTACTCATCACTATACTACCTGAGCACGTCACAAGATCATAGCCGGTATAGTGAGGTACCCTTGTGAACTTCATTAAGTCTTCGGCTCTTCTCTCTTTCTCTGGTTATGGGAAGCACTATTTGAGTGTGGGTTCTCCCCCGCCCCCTCAATTTTACTGAGGATTTTTTTGGGGGATGAGGGGAATAGGATGAACAGGGTTTGATTGTGGCAGAAAGGATTTGCAGCATTCCCTACACATGGTCACACTATTGATTAGACCCATCTTCTATGTAAGTTTGTTCACTGGCTGGGTCACCTCAACCACCAATGGCTTAACTCCAGCTCTGATATGCTTCCTTCTAGGCTTTGTGATTTGCAATGTCCAAGAGTGTAATCCGTCTTGACAGGTCAGAAATGGGAGATATGGTCTCTCATGTAGCTGGGATATGACCCCTTAGTGGCATTCACAATCAGGACCAAGGCCCTGAACTGGCATGAAAAGGAGAAGGAGCCAGTGGAGGGAGTAAAGTATAGGAGTGCTGTACTTTTGGCAACCTATCCCATGGAGGAGAGGGCAACTGCATTCTCCTGGAGCCTTTGAACTGTTTACATAGTCAGCTTCTAACAACCTGGAGATGACAAATCTCTGCATCACTGTGGCCACATCCTCATCTGGAAGGAAGAGGTGAATTTTCCTAGAAAGCTGGAGTGGAACATGGTGTTTGTCAGTGACGCAACCTGATCATGCAGGCTCAATGATGAGCTAAAAAGGACCCCAAAGCTTCTCACTCCTTTAATGAAGAGTGTGTGTGTGTGTGCGTGCGCACAAAATTAGATATTTTTCATTGTTGTATGCAGTGTTGTAACCGTGTTGGTCCCAGGATATTAAAGAGACAAGGTGGGCGAGATAATAGCTTTCATTAGACCAACTTTTGCTGGAGAGAGACAAGATTTCGAGCTACACTGAGCTCTTCCTCAGGTACGTGAGAGAAAGCTTTCAATCTACCTGAGAAAGAGCTCTGTGTAGCTCAAAAGCTTGCGTTTCCTCACCAACAGAAGTTGGTCAGTAAAAGATATTATCTCACCCACCTTGTCTAATACACAAAATTAAACAGATGGTGGAAACACAGTTGGTCATTCAATCCTTCTGGACTTTGTTCTATAGTACTTTGTTCTATAGTACTGAAAGGCCAAACTTTGCTTCATTGCAAAGAACTGCCAATAGCAGTCCTCAGAGTTTGTGGCTCTTTCTGTATCATGACAAAAGAGCAAGCCTCAAGATCATTCAGGGCAGTTCTAGAATGTTCTAGGGCACTAGTCTTCATCTAGAGATTGGTTCAAACAGTTCCCATCCACCACATTCTTGATTCATTTTCCTATAGAGGTGTATTGCAAGACTGGGTGATAGTTGGAATGTTTAGCCTTTATATATCATATTATATACATCTTCAAGTCACTTCACAAACACTATCAATCCTCAGTGTCTCTGTCAAGAATTATAGATAAATGCCTATATTTTGAAGAGAGGAAACTGAAGCACGAGAAAAGTGATGTGTTCAAAATCCGAGTGGATGGGAAAGCCTCAAGTTCCAAAAAAACCCACCAAGTTTCAGACTCCCAATTCTGAGCTCAAACTACTGGAAAACACTGTCTTCTGCCTCCTTTTATGACTTCAGTGTCAAGTGATGGCTTCCCTAAGCAGTAGTTGTACCTCAGCATATTTCATAAAGTCAGCTCTGTACCCTACACTAAAGAATTAATAAATCAATCCAATCAGTTACTGACTCAATGTTGACTTTCACTAGCCATTATCAGCTAGGATTTCCACCCACAGGGAGTGGACTTAAATCCACAATTGATTCTCCAGACATCGTGAGGTAAGACTCTACCAAATAAATGCAGTGGATGTATTCATGCCTTCTCACTTGGACAATTGTCTGTCAACACTGAGACAAACTGAACAATGAGACACCAATTAACTAGACTCTTCACCCGAAGAACAGCTCCATTCAGTAACGGCAGACCATTTATATTTACATTGATTACAGCTTTGTGAAATGTTCCCTAGACTCTATTGAGTGCGCCTCTGATCATAACTTCATCATTCACTCTGCTTGTGACTCATGGTCAGAACAAGAGAAAAGGCCCAAAGCTGAAGCAGCACTCTCAGCACTTCTAAAAAGTGCTATTCTGTGGCAGGCCATGACCAAAAAACCAAACAAAGTTTACTCCTCACAGTCCAGTTGTGGCTCTGACCACCTTAAACTTGGTCAGCATCTAGGATTAAAGACTGGAGGTTCTGTCAAAGCAGACACTCAGCACGTTAGAAATAAACCCTGAGCTGTGGAGCCAAGAGTGACTGTGGTGGCTACTAATCTAATTTTGCAATTGAATTTGAGGCATAAAAAGAATGCACAAGAGTGTCCAGAATGTCTCTTAGTTATTGATGCATTACCAGTCACTGTAGTATCTAGCTGGTGACTTGAAACATATACAACATTGATGAGACTAATACTGATTTACTGCATCCAGTTCTGGTGTCCACATTTTAAAAAGGATGTTGAAAAATTGGAGAAAATGCCTTAAACTAAAAAACTTGAGCCCTTTGTCTTTCAATATATCTAAAGAAGAACGAGGGTTGACTTGATTACAGTGTATAAATACCTTCACAGGGAGAAAATACTGAGTACTGAACAGGCTCTTAAAATCTAGTGGAGAAAGATATACAAAAAACAATGTCTGGAAGCTGAAGACAGATAAAAATTAGTGCCTAATTTCTAAATTTAATTTACCAGTGAAGGTAGATGGTCATCAGCCATTGCAACAAACTACCAAGGGAAGTGCTGACATCTCTTGGTAACTTCAAATCAAGACTGCCTTTTTGGAAGGTATGTTTTAGCCAGACACTAATTACGCTTTAGTCAAACAAGTTATTGGGCTCAATACAAGGGTATCTGGGTGACATTTAACAGCCTGTGACCTACAGGAAGTCAGATTAGATCATCTAATGGTCCCTTCTGGCCTTAAAGGTCAAGAGTCTTGCTCCATAATCACATCGTCAAACCCAAGAGCTAGGTTTCAAAATCTCTTGGACTGAGAAGATGACATCCATTGTTCTAGTCAGACAAAAGAATTACTCTTGAAACATACTGGCATTATGTGGAGCAGAGTCAAAAGAGATCTAAGTGAGTCTTTCCAGTTCTCCTTTAAATAGATTCTGAACATGAGTAAGACAGATTCCTGAGAGAAAACTACAGAAAAGTGTAGGTGACATTAGACGTCTCCTTTACTGAAGACCTTAAAATGACCAAAATCCTGCAGACAACAGGTAAAATAAACAGCAAAAATGACAGAAGTACCTTAGGTGCGCAGTGAAATAGGTGAGTGGCCATTGCTAGCCTGGAAAAAAAGACTTTTTTAAAATTTGTCCATGCTTTTGGTTAAGGAAATTAGTCAAGTAAATGTAAATAAAGGTTCCGAAACCCCAGACTGTCTTGGAATAGAGCATACACACTGCGAGACAGATTGACACTTAGGTTCCAATCCTGGCAACACTTGTGAATAGTCCCAATGAGTTTAATGGAATGACTCGTGCTTAAAATTACACACATGGGTATGTGTTGCAAGACTGGGGTCTTAAATAAGCACTACAGCAATCATAATGGTTCATGTGCTTTGGTACCTCACATGACAAATGATGAGACAGAATGAGATGCACCTACAAACTACTCTCTGGTAGACATCTAGATTGGAGGACATCTTTCCTCAACAGAGTCTGATCACTTGATATTAAACTGATGGAAATCTGCCCTAAAAAAACGTCAGGGTATTTAGCAGATTCGCAAACTTCCAGCTAAAAAGACAACTACATTAGACTTAGTGTATCCGTTATCTGTAGAACTGTAGCATGTATGGGCCATAGTCATGTACCAGGACCCGATTGTACTAGGCACTGTACAAACAGAACAAAAAGATAGATTGCAAACTCTTCAAGGCACAGACTAAGCAAATCTCAGTAGACTACAGTCCATGGTCATATAGGAATGTGGAGATATGCATTTACTAGGTCCACAGACATGAAGTCATCCCCTTGAGACAGAGATGTTACCACTGATTCTAGAGAGTCTCCATCTGGAATTTCGTTTTCTTCATCTGTTAAACTGCTTGAGATTGCTTGAATTGGTAGTGAAAATTTTCTTACTTGTAGACCAAAAGTCAGGATGGTCTCCGTCTTTCATGGTCTTAAGGTCAACCAGCTAAAACGTTGTGGCTCTTGGAAAGCATGTAGCTGCTAGGGACGCTCTAAGGGTGGCTGATGAAGCCCCTTCTGCAGGTGGCTTTCACCTTTCTATTAGCTGGATTTTTGGTAAAGAAATCTCCTTCAGATGAGATTACCATATCTTTGCTAGAGATGCCACTGCAGCATCAATCTTTGGTATATCTGTAATATTTTTTGGCTATTGCAACTTGTAATACCTAAACATGCCTGCTTATGCACTTACCCTTATCAGGGGTTTTCCACTCCTCTCTGATCACATCCTCAAAAAATGGGTGTGATGGGACTAGTGTCTCCGGTGAGGATTTAGAAGGCAGGTTATTTACTTTTAGGCTTGTCCCTCTGCCCGCTCAGGTTGGACCTGGATTGTGGATGCAAGCTTTTGTACATGGTTTCAAACACTGCGGGGGGGTGGGGAGGAGAAAGATCCTTTGTTGCGTTTTTTCCTCTATCCTGCTCAGAGCATGAATCTGAGGTGTCCCCTTCCTCAGTAGTGGAGCAGCTGTCTGAGTTAGAGACAATCTCTCTTAGGTTTTTTGGTTTTAATACCTTTTTTCCCCCTTTTTTTGCTCTTTTTGGATTTTGTAGCGTTTTTGGTTTATAAGCACTGCCGCCTTTCTGTAGCTAGCTTTATGCAGTGCCTTGAGCCCTCTGGATATGTCTCCCTCAGTTTCCTCCCCTGTGGAGTCTCACTCCCTCTGCCAAGGGGATGGGATTTCATTGCTGGAGTTCCCCAATTCAAACTGGGAAGAAGAGGAACTGAGAACGTATACCTCATTTTAGGTCTGGGGGAGTGGAAATCTGTAGATCCTTAAGGGTTTTTCCTTTCCAGTCCTATTCTGCTCTAGGATTTACCCCCTGGGCTGGCCAGATAAAGTTCTCCTCAACCTTGGAATCTCTTCCTCTTTGTGTTGCCAGATCAGGCTTTTCTATGCTGGAATTGCAGCTTCTTGGGGCAGAAGGACCTAACATGCCTGTCCGATTCAGAGTCCTGTGCCCTAGCAGTGCAAAGGTCGGTTGGTTGAGAAAAAGCAGGGCATAACTAACTTCCCCTCCCCACCCAAAAGCTGTCTCACAAATAGCATATCACTTGGATTTAGCTTGGTAGCTCTAGCATTGGGCACCGAGGGACACTATAGTGCTGGCTCTGGGTGGTTGAGACCATCTCACTTCTAAACAGCCGGTCTAGGAAAGGGAGAAGATAGAAACCCTGTTCCCTAATACATGAGAAAAAAGTCAGGAGCAAAGTGAACCACCACATGACTGCTGAAGTGGAGGCAGATGATCTGGCAGCACACAGAAGGTCAGAGAAGCAGGCATGGCTAGCACAGGCTGTGCTACAGCTTTGAAATGCCTCCAGAAACTGCAGACAGGAGGGGGATAGCCCATATCTATCTGAATTGTGGGAGACACTGGGCTACAGAAAAGAGCCTATTATTTGCAACTCCCTATTTCACATAACAGAAGCCTGTGCTTTTGATTCTGAAGGTCCTGGCTTCAGACTCCAGTTGACAATCCCATAGTGGTGGTGGTGGTGGGGGGCATATATAGCAGTTTTCATTCAGCTTTTAATATAAGAACAGCTGCTGGGTCTAAGTGCATAGCGGATACATCAAATCCACCTGTGGAGACTATAAAAGGAGACCAAACAAGGATTATATAGCAAGATTTGAACTGCCACATGAAGTAAAACTATCAGTGATTAAAACATGCCAAGCTTCATCATCACAGATGCTCTATTGCTAGATTTTACACCATTTATCACTTTCTGAAGAATACAAATTGAAAATTAATAAAGCCTACTTCTGTCACTGCTTTGATACTTACATTCTGTAGTTATTAATCTGAGTGAAGGTTTGTTTTTGGAATTTTAATAACTACAACATTACATTAGTTTTACGCAGCCAGACTGATCAGATTAAAAAAAAAGTAGTAAACTTTTTTCTTTTGAACTATATTGAAATCATGATTTGTGGTGCCTCTAGTGTTGCAGGAGTCTGAATGAAAAACTTGAGGTTCACTTCCATTAAAACCAGAAGATGTATAAGAAATTATAAACAAATATTTGTTTATAAACAATTGTCCAGAGTTTGCAGCTTTGATGCTGACACTTGTTTAAATGCTCATTTGGAACAAGTTGCAAAACAAATAAGTAGGTGTTTAGACTGAAAACTGTGTAAATACCTGACTAGACGGTCCAGGAGAGGCAAAAGGTGAAGGACATGGTCCATCTTGCAATGAAAAATGTGCAATAAATACTATAAGCTTTGCAAATGCACCCCTCACTTCAGCACTAGGGCATTCCAAAAGGTACTCAGAGAAGCGGTTTGAAACATTAAAAAGGACGTTGTGTGCAAGCCAAAAGCGTACATTCTTGCTGTGACGAAGGAGGATGCATAATGCATCATACCTGAAACAGAGAAGATATCACAGTTGTAATGTAACATTGGCATTAAAATAACAATAACTTTAACTGATATTTACAAGATGCAACCCTCATTTTCTATAGCATAAGTGTCTTCCATTTGCTGTCCTGAACCACCCATTCCTTTAAAACTTGAGGAAAAAGCAGATTTCTGTAGAAACATGGGCCTTTTTGATCATCTGTTCACATCTCCACAACTATTTACTAGTCAGCAATCGAGTATTGGTGATTCTATTCCCAGCTCTGGAAGAAGAGTGTGGTTTATGGTGGTTAGAGATTGACTAAGCCAGTATGGGTTAGCCTTTCTGAAAGACATTACGGTACAGAGCCTAAGATGGGTTTCTCATGTTTCAGACCTGGGTTCTTGGTTTAGGCAGTGAAGTTGCATAAACTCTCAGCTAATGTATTTTTAAAATGGGGGGTGATGTGTGTGTGTCCCAGAGTATTAGATTTCTTGAAAAAGGGATAACAAAGAAAACAGACAATCCAGCAAAAAATTGCCAAAAATGGTGATTGTAAACTCTTGCAATTCTCTGCACCAGGTCATTTTTCATCAAACCACCATAAGAAATTCAAACAGTGCTCAGAGATTATATTCTATGTTTTGGTTTTTGCCATTGCAATGGAGATTTTTACAGAAAATACTGTTAAACCTGAATTCCATAACACAATCTTTACTATGGTATAGCTTATTCCTGCACAATCATCATATACATCAAAAGGAGGCTCTCACTTCAATTTAGGGCTCAATATCTCCCCGGTACTTCCCCATCCAGATTTAGCTCTCATCTCCACATACACATTTGAAATAGACATGGAATGACTACCTCAAACAGCTTTAACACTATTTTTACACAACTTGAATTTCTTAAAGGAAACAAAACTGTCAAAATGGTAGAGTCATTGTTAAAGACAAATATACCAATCACTAGCAGGGCCACGGACTATTTTCTTTGTGTGAAATCCTGTGGTGAAGAGAAATCTAGCAGCTAGCTGAATACTAATCATAGTTATTTCTTCTGCTTCAGGCAACAGGTGATCTTGTCCTAAAGAAAAATGAAAAAACTCCAGTGTAGACAAAATAAACAAATAGTTTTACCTACAATTGGCAAAATGACTAACTAATGTTCTTGTTTGGTAGCATAAACCTGGTCAAAACAGAAACTAACAACGCCCAGAGCCTCTCATCACTGATTAAGGACTAATCTTTCAAAAATGAACAGTAATTATGGGTTAACTTGGGATACCTTAAAGAGGCACAATTTTCAGAGTGCTCAGGTTCCACTCTGAAAAACATAGGCTGCTTTCAGGTAATTGTATGTGCCCAACTTGAGATATTAGTCACTTCTGAAAAATTAGACCTAACCTTGAAAATTTGGTTAGGTAACAGCTGAGTGATGGCGTTAATCAACCAAAGCAGCTGCTGCTAATTATTTTTGCCTTTACTAATGAACACTTAAACAAAAGGTAAGTAACTTCAACAAACAAGACAGACTTCAAGAAATGATGGCAGGGAAATAATGGCAACAGTATTATAGAAATTTAATAACTAGTATCCATAAGAATTATTGAAGTTTAGTGATTTTTGAAAAACAGTTTAACATAATAGATAAAAATAACGCAATTAATCCTTTTAAAAATAAAAATCAGAAAAATTATTCTAATAGTGCAGGTAACCTTAAAGAAATGCAGTACCCATTAAAAAAAAAAAAGATGTTCAAAACAAAATACAATATATTAACTTTTGCTAGGACTCAAGAATTCTAGACAATGATCATAAAATCTTTCCTGGCAACAGACACTAATTTTCTATAAGAACAATATATTATAATAAGCTTTCAAATACTAACCTGGAGGAGGATTTAAGTAGACACTGTTACAAGTAAGCAATTTCTTTATAAACTGGAAATATTCTAGACTGTACTGCATACGGTTATGCATGAATTGCACATTCTGTTTCCGTACACTTCGCTCAATGGCTGATGGCATTTTAATCTGGTGGGGTTTAGTGGTCATAGCTAGTTCTGAAATATATTTTATTAGTTCATTGTCTTTATCCATTGTGTCCATACGTTCATAAAAAAGAATGTAAGCATTCCACCACCTCTTCTGGCGTCTGTAGGACATGCGCTTCATCATATGATCAAACACCTCCCCCATGTACTCTCCACCAAAACATTGATTTTTCATTTCTTCATCATCATCCATTTTACATTCTGTTACATCTCCATCATCAAATTTATACCATCGATTTTTCTCACCATCTCCACCATTTCTCTGGATAATGTAAGAGTAATAATGTCCACCACTGGCCTGACCACTGTGTACTAGTACACCAACTAGCCTGTATTTAGTGCTCCCAGAGTGCTCGTTTTCTGGCTGTTCATTTTGTATCAACTGATTTTCAGGATTTACATCATCTCCTTCCAATTTAGCTACACCTGCCACTGTATAAGGCTCCATGTCCAGCTCCCGTGGAAATTCAAAATAATCATTGAACTTGATTGCACATTCCCTTTCCCAGTCATAGTCAAATCGTTTTAACTGGATAGCAAGAACTGGAGGCAACTTCTTTATCAACAAGCGTTTCACTGTATCAACCTAAAAAAAACATAACCAAACAGTATATTAACAGATATTGATTCTTAAATTTTCATTATCACTCAACACAAAATCTAAGGTCTAATGATGAAAAACCCATTTAATAAATACTGTCAATGTTTATCAATACTATACTGAGAAACTTCAGCATCAATAGAATCTTAGCTGCAAAGCAAACCGCGTAGTGTAAAAAGCATTTCAAATGTCATACAATGAGCACGCAATGGACTTTGAAGTAAAATAATATCCTTAACATCTCATTGAATTATTGCTAACTATTAAAACAGTAGCAGTTCTCTACAGCTTACATCACCATGATATTATCTGACCTGTTTAAGCCACTGTTAAGCTGTCTGTTATACATTTCAAACAAATTTCCAAGTTACTTCTGAAAGGTTTGCTTACCAATCCACTTTTCCATAAGCAGATGCACACTTTCAAAAAAATTCAACACTAAAAAACAGGGTTGCAGTAACTTTAGATGTAGGAGAGAAGCAGGTTGGTCATTTGAGATCTGGATTCCTGACACAAATTCAAAAGTCTTTTATTTAAATAAATGATTGCTTCTCAGAAATATTTGCAGTGAAACTGCCCCACCCAACCACGGACTGATAAATTATCTATGTGCTAAAAAATCATCAAATTCAACTATATTATGCTAAAAACCAGCTCAAACTCTGTTAAACCAGTAACAAATTTACACAAAAATAAATCACAAAAAGGATCATTACCTTTTTGTTGCATTTTTCACAATGATATGCATTTGCTCCTTCCAATAAGTCTCCTTTGACATATTGTTCCAAAGAGTCAAGCAGGTTTTGGTGATTTCTAATATCTACATTCAGAGTTGTAAAGGATTCCTCGCACTCGTACCTACAGATATGATTGGGGGGGAAGAGGGGAGAGAGATACAAAGGTGTTCATCTGGCAATTTTACATAGTTTGCAAAACTTTCTAGCATAAAAAGTGTGTTAGACATTTGATTACAACAGTTTGACACTCTAAAATAAGAAGCCATTCTTTATTATATAAAAGCTTATGTATTTAAAGTCACTGCTTCGACTATCAAAGATGACAGTTGAAATTACTCCCTCTTAAGTGCTAATTCAAAATGGTAGATCTTTATTTTTAAAACAGCCTGATGTTTTCAAAGTACAATAGATCTGTACTAAGATTCAACATGAACTCATTTTCAAACCACACCCCTTCACCAGGTGATTGATAGTCCAAGAAAAGGATAAAGGATTTATAAAAAGAAATATTTGCTACAGAAAACTCAACTCCATCCCTTAAAGCTAACAGCAGCCACTTAGAATGAATCAATAAAGATGGTACCACAGTAAGCAGACATGAAGAATGACTAAAACAATATGCTACTGTTTGTGTTGCATTGCAGATTTGAATTGCAGCACTTGTCTGCATGCACTCCAGCTGTGTTCAATGTTAGGTGTAGTTGTATTGAATGGTGGCAGGATTAGTTGAAGCAGATTAGCAGAGGTGTTACTATGAACCTCTTGCTCAAATTTCAACCACTAATCCTACTCCGGACACTCATGAGACATTGCAAATTTCACATCAACCCAAGCACGCACGTAGATTTTAGAGCACTTAGAAAAATGATCTGTTAAAACCGTGGGTCTCAATCTTAATAGCTGCTCAGTTACAGCAATAGGTGCATTTTTTTATAAGTAACACGTCAGATTATACTTTTTTCTGTGTAGAGTGTTTGACAACACAATGTATAGTCAGTTTCACTGGTTCCTTTGTACAGTCACTCAGTCTCTCCTGCTGAGCAGGACTTTGGCACAGCAACAGAACAGACAAATATTAGAGAGAGGAAAATGCAACTGTAAAACCACAAAATTGGTAGGGGCATTCAAAGGCAGGTATAGTACCTGAAACTACTGTAGCCCATGTGTTTGAAAGTACGTACACTGGCTAAGAAGAACTGGATTTTTATTGGTAAATGTCAGCAAACGTCTATTTCACTGCGCGCACACAAACAGATGAAAAATAATTCCACCAATAGTAAGCAAACTGGAAAGATAAGCAAAGTAAGAAAAATGCTGCTTGAGAATTTAAGGTATGATTTAAAGATATTTACTTTGTATATTTTGATATGATGTTAACAATGTGTTTGAATGGTTATAAAATTTTAACTTTTTGAACAACATCTACTTGTTACTAAATTATTGCCTGACCCTCCACCATAATTTCCTACAAGTGAAAATTTTAATAGATAAAAATAAAAATATTAAAAATAAACATTGATATCTGTCAAAACTATAAAAAATTAAATAGAAATTCTGTCAAGCCTATGCATACATTTTAAGTTGATATCCCTTTAATTATAGGTAAGAAACAATGTAAGAAAAATTACATACAACTGTCTCTTGCTAAGTTAAGGGTAAAACAATTTTTAAGAATCCCCTTTTTTAGTAAGACTAGAACTGTGGTCATTTAATTAGTGAGCTGCAAAGCTTTAAATCACTTGTACAATCCTAAAGGCTCAGTACTGTAAACACACCACTAGGTGAGATGTTTACTACTTTGAATAGTCCCATTTATTTTACCAGATCTATTTACAGCAGTGAATACCCTGACGAGCAGCAGTTTTGTTTGATTGGGTCCAAAAAGCAGCAAAAATATGTATCTTTTAAAACATGTCAGACCTGTGTTTTAACAAAATCTGAGACAATTATGAGACCCTGAAGAAAGCGAGCAGCAGACTCCTGTTTCCTCTTCCAGAGAGGGAGTGTGATGTTGTACATACCAGAAATACAGGCTGAAAGAGCTGTTCTATTCACACAAAATCTTTTTGGAATGAAATTCTTAATGCTTTGTCTCAAATTAAAGCTTCAAGAAAACATTAAAAAAAGGATCTATTTTTGAGTTATATAAGCATGAAAAATGATGCATTCCAATGAGCCAAATATACATGAATGTATAAAAGTAGCAAATGAGAATGAAGAACCCACATGCTGCATGGCCGCTCAGTTGGACAGCAAAACAAAAAATCTTGAATCTTATTCATATGAGCTCAAAACTGTATCATCTGGTTTTGTTGAAGCTTCATACACACAGTCCTTTAACTTTAAGCAAAGGGTTTGTCTACACACTGACTTGCACTAGTTTAACTAGTGCAAACCCTTGCATGGACAGCCCCCATATTCTGATTTAGAGTAAATCTGTCCTAATTTAAACAACTCTGGTTTAACCCAAAACCACGCAGCCTTTTGCACCGATTTAAACTCAATCAGTTTAAAATTGCACCTTTTGTTAAAGCAGTGCAATTGTGTGTAGATAAGTCATATCTGGAA
The DNA here is from genome assembly GCA_037349315.1 of Chelydra serpentina. Lineage (NCBI taxonomy): Eukaryota > Metazoa > Chordata > Testudines > Chelydridae > Chelydra > Chelydra serpentina. Next base: position 148,943,228 of record JBAIAC010000004.1, on the reverse strand, counting down.
CATGAGAAAATTCATCACAACCCCTCCCCAAAAACAACACTTATGAGGGAGTAAAAACAAATCATTTTAACTATCTTTTGATCTTTGTAATACCACTCTGGGAAAGAAAAAGTCTGGATCTCAGGATTCTCAGCATCCTGAGATAAGACGGTTACTCACCATGGTAACTGTTGTTCTTCGAGATGTGTTGCTCATATCTATTCCAATTAGGTGTGCACGCGCGGCGTGCACGATCGTCGGAAGATTTTTACCCTAGCAACACTCGGTGGGCTGGCTGGCGCCCCCTGGAGTGGCGCCGTTACGGTGCCTGATATATACCCCAGCCGGCCCAGCGCCCTCTCAGTTCCTTCTTGCCGGCTATTCCGACAGTGGGGATGGAGGGCGGGTTTGGAATAGATATGAGCAACACATCTTGAAGAACAACAGTTACCACGGTGAGTAACCGTCTTTTCTTCTTCGAGTGCTTGCTCATATGTATTCCAATTAGGTGACTCCCAAGCCATTCCTAGGAGGTGGGGTCGGATTGTGAGACTGCGGAGTGTAGGACCGCCGAACCAAAAGCAGCGTCCTCCCTAGAATGTTGTACTATGGCATAATGAGAGGCGAAGGTGTGCACCGATGACCAAGTCGCTGCCCTACAAATCTCTTGAATTGGTATGTGTGCCAAGAAGGCGGAGGACGAGGCCTGAGCTCGGGTGGAGTGGGCAGTAGGGTGCATGGTGGGGACACCTGCCAAGTCATAACATGTCCGGATGCATGACGTGATCCAGGACGAGATGCGTTGGGAAGAGACCGGGAGACCTTTCATCCGTTCCGCCACGGCGACGAACAGCTGAGTCGTTTTCCGAAAGGGCTTCGTTCGCTCGATGTACAAGGCGAGGGCCATACGGACGTCCAAGGAATGGAGTTGCTGCTCCTTTCGAGAGACACGGGGCTTTGGATAGAAGACCGGTAGAAAAATGTCTTGGTTAATATGGAAGGCCGACACCACCTTGGGCAGGAAGGCTGGGTGTGGTCGCAGCTGTAACCTTATCTTTGTGGAACACCGTGTAAGGGGGTTCCGAAGTAAGCGCTCTGAGCTCAGAGACGCGCCTCGCCGAGGTAATGGCTACGAGGAAGGCCGTTTTCCAGGAGAGGTACAGCAGCGAGCAAGTGGCCATAGGCTCGAATGGGGCCCCCATGAGCCTGGTAATGACAAGGTTGAGGTCCCAGGTGGGGACCGGGCGGCGCACCAATGGGTGTAGCCGTTCCAACCTCCTGAGGAACCTGCTAACCATGGGGTTGGAAAAGATCGAAAGCCCCCCGTCACCAGGGTGAAAGGCCGAGATCGCCGCGAGGTGGACCTTTAGCGACGAGAGGGCCAGACCCTGCTCCTTTAGAGAGAGGAGGTAGTCTAGAATGGTGTGTATCGGCACCTGCAAGGGGTTAAGACCCCGAGGGCCGCACCAAAGGGAAAACCGTTTCCACTTAGCTGAGTAGGTGGACCTGGTGGAAGGCTTCCTACTGCTCAGCAGAACCTGTTGGACCGGGCTGGAACAACGTAGCTCCTGCTCTGACCACAAGCCCTGCGTTTGGAGGTTCTGTAAATGAGCTCCCCAGCCAAGGGATGAAGCATCCGTGGTTAAGGCTAGGGATGGCGGAGGTGGATGAAATGGAACACCTGACATCACCTTCCTGGGGTCCAGCCACCAGTTGAGGGAGGCTAGGACCTGTGCTGGGACCGTCAGAATTAGGTCCAGGCTGTCCCTGCGCGGCCGGTATGCTGAGGCGAGCCATGCCTGGAGGGGCTGGAGGCGCAGCCTGGCGTGAGCGGTCACGAAGGTGCAGGATGCCATATGACCAAGGAGGCTGAGGCAACAGCGGGCTGTTGACGTTGGGAAGGCCTGAAGGCTGCGTATGGTAGTTGTAAGAGTCAGAAAGTGAGCCTCTGGAAGAAACGCCCGGGCGAGAGTGGAGTCCAGTACTGCCCCTATAAAGTCTAACTTCTGTGTTGGCACCAAAGTGGACTTTTCTACGTTCAGGAGGAGGCCGAGCCGCCTGAACGTGCCCATGGCCGTGCGAATATGAGACTGGACTCGGCTGCTGGAGTTGCCGTGGATAAGCCAGTCGTCGAGGTAGGGGAACACCTGAACTCTTTGACGCCGGAGGGCGGCTGCTACCACTGCCATACACTTCGTAAAAACCCTCAGTGCCGTCGAGAGGCCGAAGGGCAGGACCGTAAACTGGAAGTGTCTCTGGCCCACCACGAAGCGGAGGAAGCGCCTGTGAGGTGGGTAGATTGCAATATGGAAATACGCGTCCTTCATGTCGAGGGCGGCGTACCAGTCTCCCTGATCCATAGAGGGGATAATAGTGCCCAGGGAGAGCATATGGAACTTCAACTTTACCATAAATTTGTTGAGTCCCCGCAAGTCCAGAATGGGACGTAGCCCCCCCTTCGCCTTGGGGATTAGGAAATAATGGGAGTAGAAACCCTTACCCCTGAGCTCCCTCGGAACCTCCTCTACCGCTCCTGCGGAGAGGAGCTCTTGTACCTCCTGAATGAGGAGTTGCTCGTGAGAAGGGTCCCTGAAGAGGGACAGGGAGGGAGGATGGGATGGAGGTGGGGAGATAAACTGCAAATGGTATCCCTTTTGCACCGTGCGTATGACCCAGCGGTCCGTGGTGATTTCTGACCAGGCAGGGGAGAAAAGGGAAAGGCGGTCCAGGAACAGGGGGACAGGATCGATTAAAACTGGTACTCCGGCCTCGAGCACCCCTTCAAAAATTTTGTTTGGGCCCCGACGATGGTTTGTGGGGGCCCTGTCGCTGGCCGGTCTGTCGACCGGGTTGTTGTCTCCTGCCCCCTCGACCACACGGCCTCCTGTAGAAGTCCTGTCGTGGTGCAGGTGGGAAGTAGGGACGTTGTCCAAAGGGCCGGAAGGGTCTGCGCTGCGTCGCTGGGGTATGCATCCCCAGCGTGCGGATGATGGTTCAACCATCTTTGAGGGTCTGCAGCTTTGGGTCAGTTTTCTCAGAGAACAGACCCTGACCTTCAAACGGTAGGTCCTGGATCGTGTGCTGGACCTCCGCGGGGAGGGTGGAGGATTGTAGCCAGGAGATACGCCGCATGGCGACTCCCGAGGCGATAGTTCTGGCGGCTGAGTCGGCGATGTCGAGAGAGGCTCGCAGCGACGTCCTGGCCAGCTTCTTGCCCTCCTCGACAAAAGCTTTGTACTCCTGCCTGGACTCCGGAGGTATAAAGTTCTTTACATTTCTCCATGGAGACCCAGGTGTTATAGCCATAGCGGCTCAGGAGTGCCTGCTGGTTCACAGCCCGGAGCTGTAGGCCCCCCCCGAGTAAACCTTTCTCCCAAATAAGTCTAGGCGCTTGGCGTCCTTAGACTTTGGGGCGGGGGCCTGTTGGCCATTCCTCTCCCTCTCGTTGACCGATTGAACCACCAGTGAGCACGGAGGGGGGTGAGTGCAGAGATACTGGAAATCTCTTGGAGGTGCCATATACTTCCTCTCTACACCCCTGGCAGTTGGGGGTATCGAGGCTGGGGACTGCCAGATAGATGTGGCGTTGGCCAGTATCGTGTGGACGAATGGCAGGGCTACCCTGGTGGGGGCGTCAGTTGTCAAAATGTCCACCACCGGGTCCTCCAGTTCTGGAACCTCCTCTATCTGCAGATCCATGTTAAGGGCCAATCTGCGAAGCAGGTCTTGATGGTCCCGGAGATCGATAGGAGGCGGGCCGGAAGATGATGCTCCTGCCACTGCCTCGTCAGGGGAGGAGGAGGATGACAGACCTTGAGCGAGCGGGTCCTCAGGGGGGGCCGCTGAGGGGTCCAGGGTTGGGGCCTCCGAGTCTGGGGCCGCGACCGATTCCGAGACGTCTGGTGGAGGCCGGGATACCGTAGCCTCCGGTGCTCTACGCTCGGATTGAGCCGAGAGAGAGGCTCTAGATGGGACCCCTTGGGCCTGACGGTACGCCATCGGGGTCCAGAAGGCCCATTGTCCCTGGTCGTGGGACGGGTCCTGTCCGGCATCTCGCAGGTGGCCCTGCTCACCCACCGTGCGATCCTCCACGTACAGGTCGCTACCGGCTCTAGAAGAGTGGGAGACGGAGCGAGAAGGCCAAGGTGGTGCACAGTAGCCATGGAGGGTGGTCTGCGTGGCCATGGTATGTCGCGGTGCCGGAGATCGGTACCGGGAACTCGATCGGTACTGGGATCTGGAATGGTACCGGCGGTGACCGCGGTACCGGGATCCAGACCTGGATTGGGAACGCCTCGGCGAACGATAATGATGCCAATCGTCCGGAGATCTACGTGGTGACCGGCCACGGGACCGGGATCGGTACCGGGAGTCGACATACCGCCGTCTGGAGGGGGACCTGGAGCGGTACCGCGAGTACGACCGGTGCCGGGATGGTGACCGGCGCCGGGACTGCGAGCGGTACCGAGGAGACACCGACTGCTGCTGGCTGGTCTCAGCATGCGGCACCAGGTGGAACAGGGCCGGTTTGCCGCGGGAAGCGACGATCCGCAACGGCGGTACCGAGGATGGGGTCGGTGCCGGATCGGTCATCGCAATCAGGTCCCGTGCCGCCGAAAAGGTGTCCGGAGTGGACGGCAGCGGAAGCTCTACCACGGTGCGGGCCGGGGAGCTGGCAGTTACGGAGCTCAACGTGCCTTGTGGGGTCGGAGTCGTCGGTACCGGAGCCTGAGAAGGCTGTCCTGCACTCAACGGCCTCTGGGGTGCCGGAGTTGGCAGGGCCGGAGCCGGTATCGGTGGCGGCGCCGGACTCGACGGCCTCTGCGGGGCCGGAGTAGGTGGTACAGGGATCTGAGCCACTGGCACCGAGCTCAACGGTCCTTGCGGTACCGGAGTCAACGGTGCTGGCGCCATACCAGGCCTGGCGTGGTCTGGAACAGGCTGCGTGAGCAGCGGCGCCATAGTCGGTGCTGGTGCGGTGCCCGACTTCTTCGCTCTCGGGGACTGAGAGCGACGCCTCTGCGAAGTCCCAGCCTGAGGCGTACGGTGCCTGGGCTCTTTCCCGGAGCTCGGGCGTTGCAGTGCCGCAGATGACGAGGCCGCCGGGGTCGGTACCGGGTTCCGGTGCAGGGCCGACATCGGGCTAAGCGAGGCCTCCAGGAGGAGCTGCTTCAAACGAAAGTCCCGCTCCTTCTTGGTCCGCGGCTTAAACGCCTTACAAATACGGCACTTGTCCGGAAGGTGGGACTCCCCGAGGCACTTCAAACAGGAGATGTGGGGATCTCCTGTGGGCATCGGCTTCTGGCAGGCTGAGCAAGGCTTGAATCCTGGAGAGCCAGGCATTGGCCCGGTACCGGGAGGGAGACAGGGGAGAAGCCCCTTATCTCCCGCTACTATTTACACTAACTACACAACGAACTATGAATAACTATTAACAACTAATTAAGAAGTACTTAAACTATCTACAAGATAAACGAGTGCTAAGTATGCTAGGGATGTGGAGGTCAGCGAGCTGCTCTCCACAGTTCCAACGACCGTCACGGGCGGTAAGAAGGAACTGAGAGGGCGCTGGGCCGGCTGGGGTATATATCAGGCACCGTAACGGTGCCACTCCAGGGGGCGCCAGCCGGCCCACCGAGTGTTGCTAGGGTAAAAATCTTCCGACGATCGTGCACGCCGTGCGCGCACACCTAATTGGAATACATATGAGCAATCACTCGAAGAAGAACCAGCTCTTTCAAATTTTTGTTAAAACATGTAATATCACTACTATATTTTAACAGCTAGATATTTTCTCATTTTGGGGCTCTCAAACTACTTTTTATTTTTAGAAAAATCTTTTGCAGTTCAGTAATCAACTATACTATACCCAAAAGTAAGATTAGTATGTTTTATAATAAAAAATAAATGGCAAAAATTAGAGAACAACATCTGAATTATTCTTCTATTTAATTACAAATTTTTAAAAGGATTTTTGAAAATTTTTCTATTTCTTCCATTAGTAGTAATCCTGCTTCTTTCAAGAGATCAGCGTAGACTCGTAAGCTGAGTATGCACCCAGGGTCCATGCCAGGTATGTAATACATGTGCTGAAGCTTGCGCTGCACTGTCTTCACTACCTTTACATGCACTAGTTGGATTCAGACTAGTTTAGGCAGGCTACCCTGTGCACAGATTTTACTGTGTACACATCCCAAAACAAAAGTAGGTTATGACCTGAAGATCTCCTCTAACCTACAAGTGATCTAATCGGCGGTTAACCTTAGAGCCTCAAGAAAATTCAAGTGTGAATGTATTATTGTATTATATATTAATGTACCCGTTCACTTTACTTTCAATGATCTTATTCTGATAATATTATAGTATTTTCTATTAATTATGCACTTTTCGATCTTTGTCCTCAAGGCACTTAGTTTAAGAAGCTCATAGAAATTACTTAATTTTCCTAAACTTCAAAAAAGGTGGCAGGTGTTTATCTTTAGGATGTATTCATTACATGCATCTTTCAGCACCTCACATCTTTTAACCATCTAAGGTATCTTGACAGATGTGCTTAACTCTCAAGAAATGAGTGGACAAGACTGCACTGACAGAAGATGGGGGTATGTTTTAGGACTTTGTGAAGTGCATTTGGCCCTCAAGGCACCCCTGTTCTAGCACAAATGGTTTGTTTATACACACACTGTGATTTAGGAATTTTTGAACATGGTTGATAGTGGGAAGCAATAAGATCAACAGAAACAATAATGTTAAGACTTTGGACAGACAAGATAGCAAATGCTGTTAAAGGCAAAATATATCCTCAATATTAATGTTTTTTTCCAAATGTATCCTCCTTCTAACTGAGAGAGACTTTTATAAGGTAATTTTATTTGCTTTACAACATTTTGGTAATCATCTTCTCACATAAATGTAGACTGTTTTACTATGAAAAAGGTGAAATGAAACACTTACCTATGTGGGCATCCTTGACAAATCTTCTGATCAGCGAAGGACCCTCCTAAAACCTTGCTTAACATGGCTGGATGCCCCAAAGCTTTTAAAGCTTCATCTAGACTGTCCACCAAGGAATTAAAAAATTCTAAAGCATCATGTTGTTCACGGAGATTAACAGGTTCACCCCAAAGTCTAAAAAGAAAACAAATAATAAATGTTTTGGGGATATTTTTGGAGGAGAGAAAAATACACTGAAATTATAATACCTCTATTCACTTTTACTGAGCATAGTTAACTGATTGCTTCTGGTGTTGAGCATCAATTGGTATAAAAACTAAACATTCCCTTTCACATATAACCAAATATCTGGCTGATAAGTCTCAAAAATTGCTAGAGTTCACAGACGTCGCTGTTACTTCTGCTCAATTCAGTTTACTTTTTCACCATTCTAAATAGCACATATAAAGCCACATAAATCTTAAAATTTATACAAACTGCTTATGTCTATTACTTTCCTCATATAACTGACTTCTATTATATGTAATAGTCTCAGTGACCAGAAATCAATAATAAAAACCAATTTTCTATTTACCTGAATTGTTTCCAAAACCCTCTTGGTACGTAGTACTGTAGTCTGGAAGCTGCTAAATGACCAAAGATGACTTGGAGATGTCTTAGAACTCCAATATTGTATTCTTTTCTATCTTCTGTTTTACTTAATGCTGGTTTATCTTCATATTGATGTGGATAACCAAACACATCATCCCGGGGATCAACATTGCTCTATCAATCAAAAACAGAGTCATGTAATCTTCAACATAATGAATATAAGCAGGATATAGGAGAACTATAACTAGCAACAAGGCACCATGTACTGTATCGTGCACTCTCAGTTTACAGAATGATTACTGGAGGAAACTAGTAACTTACGTATTGTTACCTCTATTTTAATTTATACATGCTACATGTATAAATTAAAATGTAGACTGTTTAATCTACATTGTAGATGACATTTTCAATCACATATTCCAGATGAGGGGAAAAAATGAAGGGGAAAAAGCAAGCCTGACCTTTAATCTTTTGGACCTTCTACTCTAGTTGCTAACATTTTCAAATAAGAAAAAATATGTTATAGTTTTGTTGCTAGAAATGTAAGGAAAACCCATTAAAATAAAATTCTATCTGATGAAAAAAGTTATGATTTGAAAGCATTAAAACAGATGACTAGCAAGTTCTGTATAATTACCTCATTGTCCTGCTTCTCATCTCCAGACATATCATCGTCTACATCACTGCCTGTGCCTTCAATTGCAAGAATACCATTTCTGATAGCTGGAATCATGTATAGCTGCTGAATGACAGAATTCATGTAACAAGTAGCACCAGCATTTTTTAATCCTACAAATCCCTTTGATGGCCGAGGCCCAACAGGTGGCAAATATTCCCATTCTGTAAGCGCTTCACAAGCTACAAGAGAATAACCAAAATTGATTAAAACATTATTTTTTTACAAAACAATATCTATTATGATAATCAAGGCAATTCCATAAAACTGAAATTACTATTTGTTCACAATGTCATATTAAACAAAGTTTAACTTGCCAAACCTTCAAACAGAAAATAGTTAAAAACCTCTAAAATTAATGTCATCATTTGTTGCCAATGACAGTTTAAGTGCAACCTTTAAGTACAGTATCTTATATAACCAACATAAAAATAAACATAGCTAGTGCCAAATTAGCAGCAGAAGTACTTCTTCCCTTGAGACCAGTGATTCACCTTTTAAAGACACTTAGGTTGAAGAATTCAAAATCCATTAGCAGTGACAAGGAATCAGAGTTCAGAATACTGCACCAGTTTGGCTCTGTAACTTGTTTCCTTGTCAAAGTAAAGAAATGTGTAGAAGAATACTTCTCTAGTCAGACTATACTCTTCAATCTCTTATTCTACACCATGTTTCTTTATGCCACATATTTTACTTCACAGTTGAAGGCAATTTCACATAAAGATATCAATATGGCTTACGGTTGGGTTTTTCTCTGAAAATGGATGTTACTTATAACTGGAGGTTCTTCAAGATGTGTGGTCCTATGTGTATTCCATATGTGGGTTCACTCCATGTGCCTGAGACTGGAGATTTCTAGCAAGTAGAGTGCATTGGTCTGCCCCTGAACAGTTGCTCCCCTCATGCTCTGCACCAAAGGTATAAGAGATGGTGCGGACCGACGCCGCTCCAGTTCTTTCTCTTACCATGAATCAGATAGGATTCAAAGCTGAGGGGAAAGAGAGTGGGCAGTGGAATATAGATAAGGACCACACATCTCTAAGCAGATCCGGTTACAAGCAAGTAACCTCCATTTCGTCTTTGAGCGCTGGTTTCAATGTGTATTTTCACATGTGGGTAACTGGTAAGCAGTACTCAAACAGGAGCAGGGAGCAAGGATGCAGTTGGTACAGAGGTCTGTAATACTGCTGTCCCAACAGGTAGATCTGTAGAAGAGGCCTGGAGTAAGGCATAATGTTAAGGTATGGTTGGAACTCCAAGTTGCAGCCTTATAAATGTTCAAAGAGATGCTACAGAGGTTGCCTGTGCTCTAGTGGAACGGGACCTCACGTTTCCGGGGGAAGAATTACACACAGATGATAAAGAATGATACAGCCAGACATCTACTTAGAGAGTCTCTGACCCAATAATGCTTGTCCCCACGATTGCTCTCCTATTGTGACAAACAGTCTACGTGTTTTCCTAATTGGTTTATTTCTTTGCAGATGTATTGCTTTTCGCTGTAGAAGACAGTCCACATCCTGACAGAGGATTTCCTTGTGAGCGTGGTCCCGGAAGAAGGGTCAGCAGGGACATGGTCCCTGAAGAGGGGGAAGAGACTCGATAGTGTAGTTGGACAGAATGATCTCTAGTATCCACCTGTCAGTTGTTATTCCCCGCCAGGTGTGGGTGAAAAGGGCAACTCGACCAAAGGTTTTGGTAGCAGTAGGGAGTGATATCAGTAAGGGTACATGGTTCTCAAGCATCCCATCAAAAGTAACCTGGTTTGTGGATGGGGGTTGAATGGATGTAGCTGTGGTGGAGGAAGCTGCATATATAAGCCTTTATGCAGCACTTTGTAAGGAACTGGTGGTAGAATAGCTGAAGGAAAGGCCTTGGCTTGTACATTTGGTTTATGGCGTTTTCTCTTTGGAGCCAGGGTATAAATCCCCAAGGAGTGGAGAGTTGTCCTGGAGTCCTCAGCAAGCATAAAAATTAGTCAGTCAGTCTTTTCATTGAATAGATTAGGGTCCTCAAAGGGCAAGTCCTCAATGGTATTCTGGACTTCCCTAAGGAACCCCAAGAAGTGGAGCCAAGGACATTTCGCCTAGGGCGCGAAACGTCCTTGCATCAGCCCTGGCTATAAGCCTGGATGTCTTAGTGGCTGCTTGTACTACTAGGGAGTTGTGGGCAGCAAGAGTAAACAGAAACTCTGTCCCTTTAGATGGCACAAAATATTGTGTCTAAGCCATTTTCGGGGTGGGAACGTACGAAGCAGAAGTATGCTAAATACCCTGGGTGGTTCCATAATGACCTTGTTTGCTCGGTGGGTCACCTGACTGGGATTCAGAGGGCTGCAAACTGTCAAGTGGGATCTGGATCTCACTCCCCACCTTCTGCAGGAGCTTTTGATGTTGCCTGTGGTAGTCAGGTGGGGATGGCAAGGATGGGGCAATTGCCGCATCAGGTGAGGAAGGTGACACCACCAGAACCATTGGTACCAGTGAATCTGGTTCAATTTCTTCCCCCTTGCATGCCGACAGAGCCAACTGGCATTGGCTAGAGGAGGAAGGCCAGCGGTATCCATGTACAGATCCGAGGTGCCTAATGTAGGGATCTTATGGGCACCAATATGGCCAGTATGAAGGGTCAACCCATTGGGGGGGACTCCAAGACACTGGGTACCACTGGCCCCGTGGGTAGTCGGATCCATCCTCCACTCAGATAAGACCTCCTAGAGTCTCTGTCCAGACTACTCTCCTGTGAAGTCAATGGCTTGTCTAGAACATCTGAGCTGGCCAACTAGAAGGTAAGTTCTGGTTCCAACAGCAATGCTGTTGGTACCAGTGAGTGAATCCTCCAACTTGTGGACAGGATATGGAGTATCCTTTTCTCCTTGAGGTGGTTTCCTCCTCCGGTGTGGAGATGTCACCCAGGAGAACCGAAGGGAGAGGCAATTGAGGATATGGAAGGGCGAAAATATCCTCTGAAAAGGTATAGGTTTCAGTCCATCCTGGAGAGTGAGGTGTCACGGTGGATAGATCCAGCACATCCATGGTCATGGTAGTCAGTGGGTCCTTCTGGGGACAAGATGATACCATGTAAGAGGACTCCTATCTGGAGTTCCTAGTTGGTGTCAGCAGGTGCTGATCCTTTGGCTTAAGAGCTGGAGCAGGATCCATTGGTACCATTCTCCGTTGCACCTTATCCTCATAATTTGGAGGTTTAGCTGGTCATAGGTCTTTAAGACCCATGCATGGGGACTTGCCCAACTTGGACAAAGTAGGGGAAGGATCCTTTCTCTTAGGAGAAGAACTGGAAGGGAATCTGTCCCTGCGTATATGAATGCGCCTTTTAGTATAATCAAAAGCCCAGATGTAGCGATTCCCTGGGCTTAGCAGCTCTGGCCTCTGCTTCTGAGCTTGTGCTTGAAGGGATAGTGCTCGCAAATGGAGACCGTTGTAAAACAAGAGGGTCTCCCTGGCCTGGATCCACGTGGGGTCCCATGGCTTTCTCCATGAGGTACTTCCTCAGTCAGAGCTCTTGTTCTTCACAGGTTTGGGGAGGGAAAAAGTGGCAGCTGCTGAACTTAGCAGAGATATTGGCCTCCCCAAGACTGTAAAGGAAACTCGTGTTCATTGCTGACCGAGAAGGAGACAGTTCTCTCCCCAGAGACCCCAGGACTCTAAGCATAGTCCTTCTCCACAGGAAGAGGATCCCCGAGATGGGAAGAAACTAAACTAACTAGACTATAAAAACAGTAAAATGCTAAAAAAAACACCCTGAATACTAAAACTATATACAATTTTATTTACAGATTTTGAAAGACGATGCAAAGATAGCTTTGGAAACAGGATTCTGCCTCAGGCCATGAGGCAAAAAGAAGGAACTTGAGAGGTGTTGGTCTGCACCGCCCCTTATGCTTTCAGTAAAGAGCACGACGGGAGCAACTGTGCAGAGGCCCAGAGCAACAGACAGTACTTGCTAGAAGTCTTCGGTCTCAGGTGCATGAAGTGCATGCATGCTCATGTGTGGAATACACATAGGAACCAGCATGTGAAGAACTATTCCTTGCATCCACCCCCTCAGACTCTCAACTAGTATTTTACTGTCACCAAGTTAAAATCAGTGACCAACAGGCAATTGTGCTAACCCAGGGCTCGAATACACAGTCCCAGGATCCTGCAGGGCTGGAGAGTCCAAGTTTGAGTCAAGCTGGGACCCAGGTTTCAAGCTCTACTGCTTTGCAGTGTAGACACAGCCCTACTTGACTCAAGTCCAGGGAGTCATCCGGAAGTATCCCACAATTCCATGGGACAAATTCCTTAGTCCTTTCTGTCCCAACAGTCTGGAACCCACTCTACTGAAAATAGAAGGAAGCCAAACTCACTCTGCAAATGGCAGAAATTCAGGTCAGCGTTAGACCATTCTGGTCTGATCACCTATTTGCAAGCATACGATCAGAGAGCCTCCTGAGTTTGCAATGCAGAGAAAACAGATCAAGCCTTTTGCAAAGCAAGCTGCTTCCTGGTAAATGTTCAGGGTGGGCAGTAAAGTTTTCCCACAGCACACTACGGTCCTAGGGCTAGAGCAGCCACATGGGAGTGGGGGCATGTCATTGGCAGCCTAGGGACTCTGGGATATGGTTACTTTGACTCAGGTTTGCACACTGTATTATGGATGCCAGAGCCCTTGGTTTGAGCATGGGTCAAAAAATTCTTAACCTAGGTTAAAATACAATGTATTCTATATTGGGCTTACATTGCAGTGTAGACCCTCAGTGATCCTCCTGCTGGGCCCAGGCAGCATAGAGGAGGAAGCTGCCAGATTCAAATGCAAAAGAAACAAGAAGCAGACCTGTGGGAGAGTGTGTTGGTGGAGGTAAACTGAGACAAGGAGGCTGTGGCAGAGACTAAGACTAGAGACTATGGATTGGGATGTGTCATGACTGCAACTGCCTAATCAAGAAGATGGACTAAGGAGTAGAAAAAGGTGATGGGAGACAAATCTGATGGGGAGCTGGAGTGCAATGGAAGAACTGGGATCAACTGGGACAGGTAGACAGGGGATGAGCGACACAGATAGGGCAAGGAGTTCAGGGAGGGAGACTAAGTGGGAAACAGGGAATATGGGGGTGGAAAAGAAACTAGCACAGTCTGGGCAAGGAGACTGGGACGTGGTCAAGTTATTAATGACTATCATAATGCATACACACCATAGGGCCAAAGTAAGGTTGCAGAAGCAACCTTAACTCTGCCATTCCCTAACTTTGGAGTGATTGACTTTACAAACTTAAAGTTAAAGATTATTTTAATTGGTGTGTGTGTGTAAATTAGCATCAAGATCAGTTGACAGCACAAGTTATTAGTATAAGTGGGAGGAAACATACATTACAATACATAGATTAAATAATTAGAAAATAGAGTTAAAAATACTACATACTAGTTATTGCTGTACCTATGTAATACATTTCAGTCAAGGTGTCTACTATTTGTTTGAGGTTTCGGACACACCCCACTGCTAGTGCAACTAGCAACTCAAAACCAGCATTAATGGTAGCTGGTGAACTACAGACTGGTATGGCTTGCTCAGCAGGCAGTTCTCCATTTCTCATGTATTGTAAATATACATTGGAAGCTGGAAAGATGAAGTCATCTATCAATTCCTGAAAAACAGAAAAGTTGTTACCCTTTACTACTAAAAACGGTCTTTTTCAACAGACTGGAAAGCATTACAACATTTGTTAGAGAGATGATTGAAAATAATATAGATAAACTAAAATGTATTTCATTCTATAATAAAGAACAGCCTAAAAAAGAATTTAAGGTGGTAGAATATTGCCAAAAAAATAAGACCATCTTCAAGTTAATTTTCTTTTTAGAATTTAATTGTAAATCTCTAATCAATCTGGATCGGTGACAAATTTTGCTAAATTAGTGTATCGCCTCTGGAAAGTACTATTCTAGCTGTTGCCCTGTGTTCTCAATAAGAGAGCTTCAAAGCTCAGAGCTATCACCCTACCGATGCACAGAAAACACTTGATTAACCAGCTATTCAGACAACATGGTGTTGTACATAAACTTGAACACAAAAGAATAATAAATTAATTAGCAAGAGCTAATAGACTGAATTTGGGACACAGAAGGAAAGAATCTCTGTGCTCTATATCTGTCTCACTATGCATCGTTTGTCAATCTAACTTGTTGCTTCAGGTCCCCCAGCTGCAAAGCAGGATATAAATAAGGCCCTACTTGAACTGTGGAAAGATTGTCAAAAAATTGCGTCTGAGTTCTGAACAAGCCATAGAAAATAGCAGAAAAGTAATAATGGAAATTATTTGCGGTAATAAAGTCAGTTATTACTTTTCTGCGATTTTCCGCTGTTGGCTGCCCAGGGCTGAGAGTGGGAACACGGGGTTGAGAGTGAGGGCTTCTGCTGTCGGCTGTCCGGAGCGGACAGTGGGGGCTCCCACTGTCAGTCTCATGCATGGTGGGACTTCCGGTATCAAAATTGTGGTGGAAGCCTAATATTGCATAATCCACAATTTCTGCAATATTACATGTTAAGTTGGGCCATATGTATAAAGTTCTCACTAAGTTGTAACAAATCAACCAACAGTGGTCTGAAGATGTAAAAGGCAATGTAAATGTTAAGTATTAACAGACCGACATGTCCATTATATTTTGAAAAGTTTAATACATTCCAAGTAGAACCATTTGTTTTACAAACAAAAAATGTTTAATGGAATAAGGCACTTTTGTGGTTCCATTCTGTAAAATAAAAAGTCTCCACATTTTTTTTTTACTGGTTTCAAAGTAATTATATTCAAAATTAATATATAATACAAACTAACTTACTTTAATGAGATTAGCACCTCCCTTTTCACAACCAATATGATATTTCTTTTCAGGGGTTTGGAATGCCAATAACTCTTTTGTTACTCCAAGGTGGCCTTCTAAGATTGTCTCCTCCACACCTGTTTCTCCTGTTCTTTTCACTTCATCCTAACATTTAAAAAAAAGTTAGAAGGCTTGAAATTATGTATCTTTTGTGAAATTTACAACTAGATTTTAATATGAATTTTTGGAAGACCAATCTCTACAATTCACCTGATATTACAACTTACCCTAATCCTTTTGAGCCAGTCTATTTCATTATTAAGAAGAACTTCAGCATTGGGCACATTAATATTACTGTTGTAAGCATAGTTAAGAAGGTGTCTTAATAGGGTGAAGTAGTCTCCTGAATGCTTAGCTCTTTCTCTTGCAGTACTCTATAACACAATAAATAAATAAATGTATAATTTATAAATGCTTTTTTATTTAGCGCCACTAAACCCAGACAATTTTTACCTAAGATGAATAAAATTTTAACAGAAAAATAAAATGAAAATGTTTAAGATTTGAATAGATTAACAGTTGTGTGTAAACTTAAACATGACTATTTTTGAACTACATATTTGAAAAGCAGCTTCTTTCACTAACTTGCAAAGATCAACTGAGGAGATGAAACATTTAATACAGAGCCAGAAGTACACTGAATTTGAAAGTCCTGAGAGGTACAGTAAATGAAGGATGAACTGCTTCACAAATATGTAGCTTAAAAACAAATGTATTCATAATTTATGCATATTTATCTAATTTGCTAAGGAATAAACCTTTTAAAAGAAGTTTTGCCATTCACTTTTAAAATAGTTATATTTTTAAATATATATTTTTAGTATTTGCATAAGAGACCATTTTTACCGCTATCAAATTGGAATTATCCTATAACTCATTGCAATAGTAGAGCCATAGCAGCAGCATAAAAAAAAATGTTCAAAACATGTACATTCAAGTGCATTATACATGGTAATGATATACTCTTTATTGAAATAATTTTTATCCTATCATTCACTTCTTATGGAACATCAAACTGTACTAGAATGAAAGTGTTAATTTCAAATGCCTTACCCCTAACACAGTAAACAGCAGTGTAATGAAGAAAAGCAGAGGTCTCTGTCCCATACAACACCTGGTAGCCATTAAAAAGAATTGCTCCTGTGCCATCTGACGAACAGTTCTGAAAATAGTGAAAAAACATTTAAATTTTTCCCATAAAGGATAAATACAATTATAATGTGGGCTAAAAAAGAAATACCTCTTGAAATCAGTGAAAATTTTGTTAAAAAAGAAAACACACAAAACTGTAAATTATATATCAAACTGCACAATATAATATCTTTTGGTAAAATGTAAGTAACAGCAATACCTTCACATTTTAGTTATTGTCCTTCATTTGTGTTTTCTTTCAAGAGAATCACTCGTTTATAAATCAAAAACTATAAAAAGAACCATTAATACAAACTTTTAAAAATCTCACCTTGCTCTTTAAAAGATGAGCAAAAAATCAGTGTTGTTGTCTTTTAGTATAAGTGAGGGTGATTTGCAAACAGATTTAACCAACACCCAGCAATTTTATATGACTGTCAGGCCTTGCTCCATGGCCCAATACCAACATGGTGACAGTAACCCCACACTGAAATCCACTAGGGAGTGGGGTGGTCCATTAAGTACTTAAAAAACCAAAAGGCCCCAATACGTTTGAAGACTGCAGCTTCTTTTTAAATATCTTGTATTCCATAGGGTGTAAACTATATTAAAAGAATCTTTGCAAAACTATGCAATACAGTATAAGAACAGTTTATTTCCTAGACTGTCTCCTTATTCCATAGCAGATATAACTTCACCTGCATAGTATGTATGCACTGGGGCATCAAATGAAGTCAAAACTGATGACCTGGACTTTAGTGAGACAGGAGAATGCGAAGTTTAAAACAAATTATATCCTGAATGCCATTTACTTTTGCTATTTGTGACATTCAGCATATAATTCTCAAGTTACTGGACTTCTGGCATCCAAATTGCAGGTCATATTTAAAAAAATCAGAGTTGAAACAATTTATGAGCACGATGTACCTAACGAAGGTTCTTCCAGTCAAGTAGTATGACATGCCGAGAATCCCCTTAAGTGATCCATGTTTAAAATTAAATGCATATACTGCAAAGTAGGGGAGGAAGACAAGGACGTAATCAGAACACAGATAAGAAAAAAGAAGCTTTCTGAGTATTCAAGTGGTTGGAAAGGATAGAGAATTGAGACGATCATGGTTTCTTTCATTAAAAATTGAGAGTAACATGCAACATAACATACATGTTCATTCAATATTGCTGTAACAGACAGCAACATATACATGTAAAAAAGAAAACAATACCGTATGTTTGCAAATGGTTGGAATTTGATGAGACCTAGTATCTTCACCATTTAAAATATCAGAAACCAGAACATGAAAAAAAGTGCAATTTAAAAGGTATTTTTAAGCATAAGATAATTTTTATTTGGCAAACGCATAATAGGCCGAGTTCTCCAAACCAACACACACGTCTATGTCATTGTGAACAACTGTTATCACACTAAGATCTATCAGATAAAATGATTAAATGAAGTCATTTTGTACAACAGAATTCTTTTCTGGACATGGGTAGTGCCTCTTCTTGAAAATACCGGTGGCAGTTCAGACTCATCCAAAAAGTTCCAGAGGGTTAACTATTCCCCTCCCACTCTCATGCTCAATGAGTACTTTCACAGATGTATGGAATCATTAAAGTTTTATTATTAATATGTTATAATATTCTAATACCTTCTTTAATTGTGCTAAATATATATACACATGAACCTTGAATAAGCCATTGTACATATATCCAAAAAAAAAATAACTCAAGGGGGGTGGAACTGGAGAGAAGTCAGTCACAGAAAAGAAATCTGGTACATTTTTCCATTCTTGAACTGTTCCAATTATCTAGTACTAGAGGAGAAAGAGCAGTAAGAAAAAATGAGTATGAAGGGAGAATGAAAACAGAAGAGAAATATTTCCCCTTCCCTACAGTGAGAGAGATTAGTAATTTTGGGATCACTTCTTGGAGCACCTTCCTACTAAAAAGACACTTCTGCTTGGGAGTGAAAAATAAAGCTTACAGTGTTTTATGAAAAAAGTCTTGATGGTTGACAAGGTGGCAATTTTACAGATTTCCCCTATTGTGGCTGACATATCTTCTGCCCAGGAGGCCACTGTGGAATACAATGAATGGGATCTGATCCCTTTTGGAATACTCTATCTGTGGCTGAATAGGCTTCAATGATACAGCACTTGGTTCACTAGATACACAGAATGTGGATGCATTGCAAATCCAGGCATTTAAAGGTGGAAGGAACTGAACAGGGATGTTGTTTTTCCTGAACTGATCAATTCTATTAAAGTATATTTTAATTGCTTCTCTCACAGTGGCATGTGCCATGCTTTTTCCTTCCAATGTGGAGTATTCGAGCAAAATGAAGGGAAAATATTTCTTGCAACGTATGAAAAGAAACGTTAACATTGGTTACAAAAGATTTTAGAGTCCAAAGAGCCACCATGTTTCCTCTTGAAAAATTCAGTAAGTCTTGTATCTTTTAACAGCAGAGATTTGGTGACCACTATGCCTTTATGGAACAGAAATACAAAGTAATTGTATACAGTAGATTTTGAATAGATGGATTAAGAGAGATCCCAGACATGAAAGATAGAGATAACTGCTGGTTTGGTTAGAGACGCTGCTCTAACAAACTTGGAGGCTGATCTACAACAGACTTGGATAAGCCTGAGTCCGAGACTGGTTTATACTAAGACATGGGATGCAATGGTGGTTGGTACACGGTCAGATTTAGTTCCATCCTGTAGGAAACGCGGAAGAGCTGAAACACTTCATATTTCCTAGGACTGATCTATTGTGACCATCAGTGGGATGGAAGGCTTGCATGAAGCTTGCAACACCTGTTACTTTGAAAGAATATTGCCATGTTTAGGACTTGCTGTTCAACACTCCTGGGATAAGTGCTCCTGCCTGTTAGTAGGTTGATAGAGTGGAGACATGAGATCTCTACTTGGTCTGAGTACCATACCTTCAATACCTGTTTCGGGGCATGAGAACAACAGATGTCATTCCTTTTTTCATCTTCTGACATACTCAGCCTAGTAGTGGAAGAGTGGAGGAAAGGTAGAAAAGCCAATCTGCACATTTGTGAGCCTGTTTCCTGGTGAAGGAGAGCCTCGCCTGTGTGTTACATCTAGATAGCTCTATGGCAGCTCTGAGTGGTGTAGCTTTGAAATATGAGCAGAAACACTTTTATTGCAGGGACAATTTAAGGACCATTCTGAGGTGTTTACCTGTTAATTGCTTAGCAAGTCTCCTCTTGTTTTCAGGGTACTCCCTTACATTTGATTGCCATTAACAGAAGGTAGGTGACATTTTGCCCACAAAATAATCTGAATTGCTCCGACTTTTAGATTTGAGTTTCTTGTACGCTGCTGCTCATTTATGTATGACAGGAGCACTGTGTTGCTTGACTGAAACAGCATATGCCTTGCTCTCAGGTGATCTGGGAAGTCCTAAAAAGTCAATCCAACTACTTTCCTCTAGGAGGTCATAATTCTGAAGATATGATGCTATGAAGATCTGAGCTTGACCATGTTCCCTGTGTATTATGGTTCTTCAGATATGTTCCCCAATTCCAAAGCCTCGCAAACATGGCCAAGATTTGGGGGAAATGGGGAGAGGAGATTACCATCATATTCCAGGTCCCCAAAAATAAATTTGGAAGCTCTCCTATGTGATCTTGCCTGTTGAATAATCTCTATGCATGAGATCAGAAGGCCTATGTCCTGGATAAAGATGGAAGGATGACACATCAGAAGTGAGTCCCTGGATCTTACTAACCCCTCTCTGCATTGGGAAAACTGACTCATCTATCTATCTTGACTCTGGAAAGAGATATTCTTTAAATTTATCATAAATGCATACTGCCAAAGAATGGAGAGGGCCCTCTGGGTTGCTTCTAGTGGTTCCAGGGGAATGCTGTTCTGATGAGCAAGTCCCTTAAGAATGGGTATAGAGAAGTTCCTAGAGTTCTCAGTGGGGTTATCACCACTACTAATAGTTTTACAAATACTCGAGGAGGTAGACAACTGACCAAAGTGTAACTTATTGTATTGACTGGGCTGACATCCTTCATTATACTAAATCTGGCTTGCTTCACCATGATCGTGGAGAAGGGAAAAACAGAGATAAGGAGATAAGTGGGTGGCCCCATATAAGGTGAGAGTCCCTTAAATTTTAGGGCATGTGAGAGTGAGAAAAATTGTTAGCTAATGGCACCATATCTTTAAAGGCTGGGATGGTAATGGATGAGTGAGGAGAGCTGAAGTGCTGCTGTTTAACAAGTTGGACACAGAATTAAGACATGAGAAAAAAAAAAGGGGCCTGGGTCAAGCCCCAGAATGCAAATAGGTTTGAACTGCCTCTAGTACAGGAAGAAAGACACAGTACAATTTTCTCACATACTGGGAAAGAGGTCAGGATATAGAAACATAACAAAATTTCTCAAAACTAAAGCACCACTTCAAATTTGGCCCGTTAGCAGCAATCAAATGTAAACACTGTCTCTTGGCTGTTCACTAGTAATAGTCTCTAATCTAGCAGTCAAAGGCATAACAAGATTTAACGACTGGAAGCTGAAGTCAGCAAAGTTCTGACTGGTAATAAGACAGTTTTAACAGCAAGGTAATTAACCTCTGGAATAGATTACCAATAGGATCTTATAAATTCTCCATCATTTGGAGTCTTCAAATCAAGACTAGATGTCTTTCTAAAACATGCTCTAGTTAGGCCACAAATTGTGCTAAGATGCAAGATTCAGAGTGCAATTCTATGACCTGTGTTAAGCAGCAGCTCAGTTTAGATCAAAATGGTCCCTTTATGGCCTTCACGTTTATGCATACTCATTTTGAATTCTGTAGTCCAGTTACTGATGCATAAATGCACAGAACAGAAAACTCATAACTACAAATGGCACCTTTGCTGACCAGTTTTAGCAGTCTCCTATGACTGAAGGGGTCTGGATACTTAGCTTTGAGGTGGAGTTGTTATGCTACTACTATATGTGTTCTGTAAAAAGGTTACTTCACTTTCTAGTGCAGTCAATCCAATACCTTTCATAAGTAAATTTACTTTAATATTTAAAATTCATTCTAAATGTAACTTGTAAGATGTTTAGATCAACTAAGTTAATTCTGTGACTTAGCACTGAGAAATATACACCATGTTATATTCGCACCAGATGTTTATGCGAATGCCAAATGTAGTTAAATGTTAAGACTCATGAGTCAGTTCTCGGCAGCAAGCAGTTGCTAATCATCATTAAGACATGATTTGTTATTACAAAATAACAGATGGCATTCATAGTAATAGGCGACTATCCTAAATATTTAGCTATTTTGGTTGCTCCTTTCAATGTGAAAATACTAGCCCCACCAGTAGGACCAAACAGATTAAATCAGGGGTGGCCAAACCGTGGCTCACAAGCCACATGCAGCTCTTTTATAGCTGCAGCTCACTTTAAAGTGTGGCCGGGGGAGGGAGGGGAAGAGAGCTTGGAACCTCTACCTTGCAGTGGGATGGTGGGGTAGGGGCTTCTCCCCAGCGGGGAGGGGTGTCTTGGGGCTTCAGCAGGAGCAGGGCTGAAACTCCGAGCCTCAGGAGGCACCTCCCGAAGGGCTGAAGCTCTGACCCCCGGCCAGTATGCCACGACTCTTGAACTTCTGAAGATTGCTGTATAAGGCTCAGTAAGTTTGGCCACCCGTGGATTAAATCATATAGCGAAAGGAAACCTAATGCAAAGTGGTCTGTTGAATGCTCATGTAGAAAAAAATTCAATAGTGGAGGGATGCCCAAGTGTGATCCATGACAGACTGCCAGTTCTCACATCAAAAAAGATCCAAAAAGTATGTAACTGCAGATCACAAATTCCTTGCCTTGTCAAAAAAACCAGTTGAAAGAGGATGCAGAAATCTATTTGCTTGAGATACCACTTATAGCTGCTATGACAAAAAAAGTATATTGCTAGAAAAGTCACAATAAATCAAACAATAGTTACGTTGTTGGAAAAAACAGAAGACCTAGACTGACATTCCATGCAGAAGATTTTATAGTACAATGGTCTTTATTTTAAAATAAACTACTTCAAATTTAAAAGTTATGAGAGTTAGCCAAGCATCAACCATTTAGTAATGGAGAACATATGAAGCAGTGCGTAACACACACTGCGGATGCATATCCCTAAAGGGAACTTTATCTCAACAGTGGTGGTTTGCTGCACAAACACTGCATGGCACATATTAGATATAACTGGACATGGACGACCTCATCATGAATGGTGGGTACCTCAACTACATCAATCAATAATTGCAGGGGAATGGATATTTTGCCTCATCTACATTTGATTGTCTTTCCATCTCTGAAGGAAAATTGAAATTTCTGCGCACACAAAGTCTGATGAGATAAAATCTTGATAGATCTATGCAGTGTTTCATTTCCCAATAAATGCAACATACGTCTAGATCATTTACACTCGGAGTGAGAGACCCACTTCCTGGAGTTCAGATCATAGGAGGGATTTATCTCTGTAAAGGAAAATGCTACTATTAAACCAAATGCAGATGCCAGATTTCTGAATAACCCTACACTAAACTGTTCCAGAGATGTCAGGCATTATTCAAGCTTGCACAATCAGGACTGCACAGCTTTTTACAAAAAAAAAAGTCTTCCACCACTGTATCCAAAGTTCAAGAAGAGGTGAACAATCAACACCTTTACATCTATCTCTGCTGCAACTACCCTCCAAGTTTGATGTGTAAGGTACATATACTTGGAACCAAAAAAACCCCTTGATTTTATATTATAGAAAGGCAGCTTTAAAAATACAAGAGATTGGTGAAATAGAAGTCTATTTAATATCTGTTAGGGTGATTAAAAATAAAGTTAAGCAAATTTTGTTTGTTTACATTTCTTTTTACTACAAGCTATGAAAACTAATATGTAAATTAATTAGGTGTGGATCTCAAACTTTTGTGAAGTTGCTAAGGCAACATTCCATATCACAAAGTACTAGCAGCCTTGTTAACTGTAGCCTATGATAATACAGGGATACTTAATCGTCTGTCTAAACAACACTAACAGTACTGTAACAGTACTGTGGATTATATTTTCCATTTTGTTGTGATTGATACTTGAAATATTCCTGAACAAAATACTATGTGGAATGGGCCTATTACTGTTCTCCATGTCACATTTTACTGTTATATTTAGGATTCATAGAATTCATTTGCGATAACTGATCTCAGAAGTTGAAAAAACAGCTTCTTCAAACACTGTCTGTGTCAATTGCTTTCACACCCAGTCTGGCCTTTTGAAGGCTTTCAAGCAAACCAACAGATAGAATGTGTCCTTGCTTCAGTTTGACGTCAAGTAATTATGCTTATTCTCCGGTATTAAGCCTCCCCACTCCCCCTCAAAAAACTTGACACCTGAAGTTCATGTTCCTTTTGGCTATCCTCAGCTCATATATAACTAAGTTCAGTTATCCTGGTACTAGTGATTCAGTCTTTAAAACACCTGTCTTAGATAACATTCACTCTGGCTGACGTGGATTGCTAGATTAAGAGGCAACCACATCTCAAGTGTTTCTCAACAGATAAAGAATTTGTTCAGCACACAGAAAAAATGTTTTTCCAACACTAGTGTATAAGATGTGTTATATGTTAAGGAAAATGTTTGGGAAGTTAATCACAGAACTTCATGCAGACTAGTGTAGAAATCTTTACAGCTTCTCACATCTAGAAGGAAAAGAAATCAAACACTATGGGTGAAATCCTGACTCTATACACGTCAATTTCAAAACTTGTATTGATAAGTCTTTAATAAAAATTGTATTGATTAAACCCAGATAACTAACATTCAACAGATTGGACAATCATGACTTAACTCACTTTTACCTACTGTTGATCTTTTATAAATTGAATTAAAATGTCTGGTGTCACAGTCATGGAACGCACTGACAGAACTAATAAGTCTTTAATAAAAATAACAGTTCTGTGGATAATGTTGTTTTAGTAACCCTCAACATTTTATGACAATCAAAGTGCTGCCACCTGGAAGTCTTCCAAAACCAGCAAAACACATATTTACATTTGACTTTACCAGTCACATTTGCTGCTTGTGAAATTTTTTTGAATTAAAGTTTACCTGAGAAGCACACTGTTACTAAGTTTTCTATCTGCATTCAGAGTTTTATACTTGGTAAAGACCCCCCGAGATTCACTAGCTAGACAAACTTGTACAGATTTTCAGATGAAGCAATGACTGTGCAGGTAAACTGGTGTGACATTATTTATGTGTATTAAAAATCCATGTACCAGAGAGACACATTTCATAATCTGATTAATATTTAAAAGGGTGGCATGAACATTGAATAAAATGATTTTTCATGGGAGTGAGGATTTAGTGTAAGAGGACCTTACGATTCAGTGCTGGCTTAAAACCCTTCTATAAATGATGAAGAGCTTTGCCTCTACATTCATGTAACAGGACAAAATTAACCTGTGACAAAGTTCTATCCCACTGACATTACTTAAATATGATAGCTATAAAATACTTAACTTTTTTGAATGGCATTAAATACACCATCTGCTGGTCTTTTTGGAAGCTTAATAAGCACTCTGCCAAGTCAGTTGGACATTTATAATACATTAAGTGTTCTCACTCTTACCAGTAAAAGAAAAGGATTAGAGTTTTTGAACAAATGAGTCCAAGTGGAAAAAGTAACATTAGTGTTACTAATACATGCATCACATTATGAACAAAAGTCAGAATGGCCAAATACCCTCTTCAGGATTTCTCAAACACTAATGACTTTTTTCTGGTTTAACTGACTTTTGAAATAAACAGCACAATGCTGAGTGGTGCTGAACACCTGCAACTCACTGATTTCAATGAGAGTTGGTGAGACACAGAACCTAGTTACAAAGTTATATTGCTAAGCAGCAAACTAATACATATTTGTACATGACTAACCAGTTAATCATAAAAAAAGATTTTTTAAACTTATCCTAGGTTGTCAAAAAATTAACACAAAGCAAATCAACATTGAAAGTCTTTAGTATTTCTGTACCCCAAAACTCCTTGTAGTTAAGCAATATCTACCTTGTGTTTTAGATTAGTTTGTACAGTGTTTTGAAGAGGTAAAATGCTATAAAGTGCTATTTATTTTAAATCACTTACTTGCTGTGACAGTGCAATAGCAAGTCAATGATAAATGTCTGCCATGCCTTTTCTTTACTAAGTGCATCCAATGCTGTTGGAATCAAAGCAAAACACAAGGTCATCACCTCCAAAGCTTCACAGCAAACTTGTTCATCTTCCATATCTGGCTCATTGCCTGCATTTGTCTGTAAAGTGAATCAAATGAGCAGCATGAATGGATATAGAAAAGTGCAACAAATCTGTCTGGCATCTAGCTGTACACTTAAAACACAAGGAGATACCAAGAGTTTGTATACCGATGCCCAGCTAAATCTACAATGCAAGTTATCACATACATTGATTCAGTCCTCTCTCCTCTATACTCTCTTCACTCACCTGCTGCATCTTGTCTTAAATTCTCTGGGGTAGGAACTGTCTTACTATATATCTGCACAACATCTAGCAAAATGAGGTGCTGACCTGTTTGGGTCTTGCAGGTGCTAGTGTAATACAACTAATACATAGTAATACATGCAGAAGAGACTGCGCCTTTTTATACTTTAGTAACAAGCACTTGGATCTTAGTTATAATTGTTTAGTTACTTTTCCTTTCATCTTTACCATTGGTAGCTTCTTAAATACAATATTAACAAATTTCTTCCCCCCGCCCCACTTTTCACATTAGTTTGTGAATTCTATTATTCCACCCTCCCATTATTATTATTATATATAATATAGTATATAATATAGTAATATTATTTCACCCTCCCATCCCCCAGTTAAAGTTTCTCAATACTACCTGTCAAACTAACAAATGAGGAAATGGACTGTATAAACCACCACCTAATAAGATGTGTAGTTATACCAGATTAGTAAAGGCAAAGCCCAGAAAAAAGATGCAAAACAGGATGCCTATCCTTTTAGTACACAATTGAAATCCTCCCCAGCAAAAGACAGTTCACCAAAATCCAACACAATAGTCATTCCCTCTAATGAGATAAGTAAGCAAAACAGCTTAGAAAAAATTTATTTCTATTTGGGGGTGGGGGGGGAACCTACAAACGGCTTAAGGCTTTAGGCACCCTAACACACAACTACAATACAATTCAAATCTCAGAAGCATTAAAATGATCAATTCAGAGAAGCTTAGCCAGACACTTACAAAAACTAAGCATATTCTCAGTCTTCTTCAAATATCTTATGAATAAGCAGACTCCCATTTAGAGTGAGCATATGCACACATACTGTATATGCACATGTATTAAAAATACTACTAATTTAATGTTAAGACTAAGAAATTAAACACTCAAGGACCCAGAAAAGTTACTAAAGGGCACAAAAACCCCTAGAAGCTGCACCTGTTAGATACCTCTGATATGAGCTTCACTAATTCCCCTCAGGTAAGGGACCAGATCCTCAGGAGGCAATAGAGAAAGTCATCTGTGGCAACACAGGCTGCATGGCTGTCCCATTGCATCCCAAAGCCAGACAACTGCAGAGTCATCTCAGGCACAAGATAATATGAACCCAGGCCCGTGGGACAGGATGCTCAGCAGCACATTTCAGGGTGTGCATGGAGGGCCAAGATCCCTGGAAGGTCCTATGCACCCTTGGGCAACACCACCATGTTTTTATATGCACCAGAAAAACCATTACTTTGCAAACTGTGCAAAAGGAGGAGGGATGAATATTTGGTGGGAGCTTGGGGGAAGACCAAGTGAGCGTGGATATCAGTTTTATGGAAGAACTAAGGTGCAAAAATGGAGGAGCTAGTGGATAGAAGTTACTATCACTGTATATTACTGCTAGTTGCTCACATTTTTTTTCCCCGATAAAAAGGGAAGTTTCCAATGCAGTGCAAATGTGGAGTTTAACATTTTGCAAGCAGAGCTGTTCTTCGAACACAGCAGAGTTGCCATCCTGCATTGCTTTAGAAAGCCCTGAGGAGTTGGTCTATGGTTCTAAGGTGCTCAGGACCTATTTGACTAACTGAGAAGTTCTTAGTACTCCTTTCCTAAAATCAGAAAAGAACAGAATTTTATTTAAATCAAATAAGCCAAATTTGAATGGTCATCTTTTGGTCATTTTTGAGAGAACAACATGTAATTTTTCTGACTGGAATATAGCCACTCCCCCACCCCTTCTGGCATAACTAAAAAAAAGGAAAGAAAGCACACAATATAAAACCCAAATTTAATTTGTTTGAAAAAGCTTTGAGCCAATAGAACGTATGCCAAATTTTAAACTTAAATATCACCAACCGTGATTATTATATGACAGTATTAGAGAGGGGTATATACACACAGAATATGCATTTTAGATGACAGATAGAAAGATCACAGGGTTAAGTAAGTGGGAAGAAGAGGAGGGTAGAGTGCGAAAGGGAGATAATGAAGGAAAGTGGTAGAAGGAGAGGACAAAGCAAAGAAAGTGTGCCTTAGAGCTCCTGTACACAGAGCAGTAACATGGACTACAGGGTGTGATTTCTAAAGCACGCTAATGCATTGCACATTAATCAGTCGATGCAGATCCTGCATTCATGTTCTCTAACAAATCTTTAGTGTACACCAGCAGGGTCTACACAAACTACTTAATGTGCAACACACATCCGTGCACTGGTAACTGAGGCTATGCCAATTTTTCTTCTTTGGGTGGCAATCAAGAAACAAAAGATTTACGGTCACTACATTAGATAATCTGACATTTTTGGCATGTTAATCGATTTGAGGGTGCAGACAGAATCCCAACAACTCAAGAAGAGCAACTATCCTGCACAATCCATCCCCTTCTACAAAGGCTTTTTGTTTTGTTTTTTTGGGGGGTGGGGAATCGGGGGGTGTAGGAAGGAGTCCCGTGATCTAGAAGCAGGGTAACATACAGTCCTGTAGTGGTCTAAGCTTAAATCTTTGTTTAGCGCAAGAATTGGCTGGGCTGTGGAAGTATCACTCAGATCCTCTGAATATGGAGCACTTCAAAAGTCTCTCTGTGCCATGGCTTAAGATGGTGCTGATTTGGTTTGGTGGAAAACTAAATGCAGTCCTCCCTGACCAGAAGGACTGCTGTAACATAAGGCTTATTGGGGCGGTAAGAAAGAATTCCAGAAGAATCTGGACCCACCTTCTAAAATATGTCTTCATTTTTAATATAAAAGAAAAATAAATTCACCAAACGTGCTGAAAGGGTTGCAGACACACGGACAGCATGATGGCTGCATGGCAGCTCTCGTCCACCTGGCTTTCCAGATCTATGCTAGGATATAGATATTCAGGCCCGTTTGTAAGGGCCTATACTTTAAGAATTTAAGTATACGCTTATAATTTAGCTAGTTATAGAGGTATAAAGAATCTGTGTAAGGGCCTTCTCTCACTACGACAGTCTGAGGCCCTGTGCTTAAGCTAAGGGCTTTGGCTAAGCAGCAGAGGCAGCCATAAGCTGGGAAGCGTATGATCACATCCTCACATTTCAAACTAGTCACATTGAAATAAGGTGCTATTGGGCTGTTAGGCATTATCAGGACAGGATTGTATTCCTATCACCACCAGATACAAAGGGTTAAAGAAAACTTAGTTTGATAGCATCCTGTCTGGCAAGAAATCACTTCTCAATAGTTGTGGTTGTGAAACCCTCATTTCTTTATGTTTTATCTTTATGGACCCCACTTTTCTATTGTTAATCTGTCTGGTTCTCTAATTGTTTCTGTCTGCTGTATAATTAATTTTGCTAGGTGTAAGTTCATTAGGGTAGTGGGATATAATTGGCTAGAGAATTATGTTACGATTGGTTAGATAGATTTCAGTAAAATGATTGGTTAAGGTATGGCTGAGAATATTATTATATAAATTAGGGGCAAACAGGAAGTAAGTTGGGATTTGAAAATAAGGAAAAAGGAACTTGTATTTAAGCTTGCTGGAAGTTCACCCCAATAAATTGGGGGGAGGGATAGCTCAGGGGTTTGAGCATTGGCCTGCTAAACCCAGGGCTGTGAGTTCAATCCTTGAGGGGGCCATTTAGGGATCTGGGGCAAAAATTGGGGATAGCTCCTGCATTGAGCAGGGGGTTGGACTAGATGACCTCCTAAGGTCCCTTCCTACCCTGATATTCTATGAAGTTTTACCCATAACATTTTCCAGCCACAAGGGGGTCTGGGAAACTCCATCCCCGTATAAGGGGGGAGAGATAGCTCAGTGGTTTGAGCATTGGCCTACTAAACTCAGTGTTGCGAGTTCAATCCTTGAGGGGGCCATTTAGGAATCTGGGGCAAAAATCTGTCAGGGGACAGTACTTGGTCCTGATAGTGAAGGCAGGGGACTGGACTTGATGACCTTTCCAGTTCTAGGAGATTAATAAATCTTTAATAAATGGAGATATGCCAAACATCGAATTGTTTGCACCTTCAGACTTCAGATATTTTTGCTCTCTGTTCATGCACGAAAGACCAGGGAAGTGAAAGGGTGAAGGAATAAGGTCTCTAACAGTGAGTTTTGAACATTAATTTAAAAAACACTTTTCTTTTAACACTACAGATTCTATAATTTTGGGGATTCTTAAACTTAAATTATGTCAGAAAAAAGTTATTTCCTGTGCTTTGCCTCTGATATTTCCAAGGATTCTGACAACTCTGATGAGAGCTGTCTCTCCAAGTTCCACTGAAAAATCAAAATGGTCAAAAATGAAGCAGAGTCCATTGAACTATTAGCATCAGAAGAAGCCTTTGTGAAATGTCTCCATCCTCCAGCAGTTAGAATCTAATTATTAGTGTGCCAGCTTTAAAAAAACCACCCATAAAGATAAATTTTGCGAAACAGTCACAGGTATGTTTTTGTAATACTTCAGGACATGTCTACACTATAAATTTACATCAGTATAACTACATCACTCAGGGGTATGAAAAATCCACACCCACTAGCAACAGTTATATTGACCTAACCCCCTTTGTAGACAATGCTAGGACAATGGGGTGTCTCCTGTTGACAGCTACCTTCTCTAGCAGAGGTGGATTTTAACTACTGATGGGAGAACCTCTCCCATCGTTATAGTAGTATCTTCACTGACGTGCTGCAGCTGCACAACTGCAGTGTTTTAAGTGGAGACCTGCCCTGAGTATTACAAATTAACTATTCTAGAGTAATTCCTTGTGGTCTGTATTCCTACCCTGTTGCCCGTCACTTAAAATTTGGATTTTGTGCAGTTTTCTCTTCCATCATACCCCTAACTTCTGACATTTCTCCCCTTCTTCCATTTTACTTTGTTTCCTCCTGTCCCACTTTTGCTTTTATCCCTCTTTCACTTTGCTTCTGCAATTTCTTCTTTTTTTAGTTTGTTCCCAAGCATTTTCCCTTCATTTCCAGGGTCACCTCATATCACATTTCATGCTTACCCCCTGATCTACTCCGCACTAACCTGCCACGCACTAACTGTCCATGTGGACCCTGCTGACACTCACTAAGTTTCCTATTGTGCTTTAATCTACTCCCTTTTCTTAGTTGGGGTAGAGCAAAGCGTACTAAAGACGTTTTTGTGCACAGGAGCAGGGTCCATGTGGACAGTCACTGCACAGCAAGCTAGCACAGGGCAGATTTACACCTCTGCTTGCCACAAACTGTTTGTGTAGACAAGCCCTCTGGTTTAATACATGCATCAGTATCAGTGGCACAAACACCACAGAGAATAGTTGACATTGATGTTTGTGTACAAAAAGGACGAAATTCTCCTTGTGTAAAGAACTAGCACAAGGCCTGTGCACAGTTGAATTTTCATCTGAGTCTTATTTTCAGGGTTTAAATTAGTTTTAAAGTGTTGCACAGGTCTTGTGTTATCCTTCTCAATGGGGTAATTTTCACCCCGAGTGAAAACTGGGTGAGACTCTAAAACAAATGTGAGAAATTCCTAGGGCAAAGTGAAATGGCATTTAAAATTAACGTGTAGGAAAGATTCTCCTCATATTGTGTATAATTCTCAACACTACTCATCCAACTATAGTTCCTCTCTAGTTATTTCTTTGGCCATGTACATTCCTATTTAAGATACATACTCACTGCCTAATGTTTTCAATTCAATCTTTATAAAAGCGTGAAACAGACAGTACAATATAGAGAGAGTCAAGGTTCAATTGTGGCTTTGCCACAAAGCCACATTAAACGGCAGCACATTGTTGCACTGCTACCCTCCCACTTGGTTTCCTTGTTATTTTAAGGAGGGGGTAAACTATGCCAGGTCTATGGCACAGCTGAGGCTCTCCAGTATGCCAGGGCAGCTGTACTGGCTAGTGTGTTGGCAGAAAAGGTGACAAGGAGCCAAGACTTCGAGTAGTTCTGCCCTAGCCTGCCCCCTTCCACACACCTGCATATGGATCCTGCTTCCCCTCCCACACTCCTTTTTTGTGAGATGGGTAGCAAGTGCAGAAACGTATAGGAGGATCTTCTGCTTCTCCACTACCACACTAGCTTAGCCAGAATTTAGCCCCGTTAGTAAACTTCAAATAAAGGGAGGATTATTCTTCTTAGTGAGGAACTCATTTTGTGAGAAACTGAACAGGATACCTAGGCAATCAAGAGTGCTAGAGCTACTAAGCTAACTAAATGAGAAGCTGCTTTTTCTGGAAGTAAACCTACTTTTCTGTAAATCAAAAATTTAAGCAAAAGGTCTAGTATACAACGAATAAAAAATTCCTTCATCCTTTATGTAGCTAAGTACTGAGCAGAGCTAGACTTGATTAACTTTGAAAATTCAGAGATTGTGAAGAGACATGAGACAAACAGAACTTGCTCTTTCCAGAATTCAGCAACTTCCTCAACTACATCATCCCACGATACACATGTATTTGCAATACAATTCTAGGAGTTGGTTATATCATTACTTTTAAAATTTTATAAGCCACTGTTGATAAGTTGAAGGTTACTTTTACAAGAACAAGGTTCTGAGCAGTGTACACCAAGGGAAAAAAAGATCCAAAAGCTTGAGACAGTATAAACATTTTGCATGATATCTAGAAATATCTCCAACTCAGATTGGTCTAACCCACCCCTTAAATCCTGTATATGCAAAGATCTGATATTTTACACTCCAAGTATGTGCATAAGCAATTAAGGAAAATAAACGGCTATACATGCGATCACTCAGTTTTACCAATGCTTCAGTGTCAATTTCAAAATCAAATTTCTTCCAAAAAAGGCAAGCCAACATTTTTCATTCCATATATGCCTAGTCTGAGCTTTAAAGACTAAAGCATTTGAATTGTCTAAATTACAAAAGTACACCTGAAAAATTTAGCATGTAACAAATGCTTATTTCACATTTTGATACAACAGAAAAAATGTGACTTCAAGTTTAAGAAATTTCAGCCCAAAAATAATTGAAAATAGGTACATAGCATGGAAGTACCATCTCAATCTTAACTACAGTATCACAACTGTGACCCTACATTAGAATCCAAAGTATATTACCAACAAGAATATAACTATTTGAAGATAGGTCACATTTTGAGCCTAAATTACTTGACACTGTCCTTTTTATAGCTGACCAAATAATTAAATAGAAAAAGAAGTTGCTTAAGAATTCTTACCTTTTCATAAATTTTACTAATTTCCTCATTTGAGCTGAACACCAGCTGTACTGACCCACACCCTGATGCCCAGACAATTTTTTGTACTGCTCTAATAACACAGATATCAGGGATGTATTTTGAAGCCTGGAGACAAAGAAATAAACAAACCACGGCAACATTAAAATACAGTTGCTAGTAATATTAAAATGGACTCTACACCATTACGGCAACTAACCTCGTAAAAATAGAATCTTTACACCTCTTAAAGACATTTTATATTGAAACCAAAAAAAGATGCTGCTATAACTTAGAAATGCTTGTGCCTTCATTTAGCATTTTACACTTCACTTTCATCTTAGCAATGCTCATGAAAGCCAAATGTGTGTATTAGGCAGTGTCTCAGGATCTTCCTTCACGCCACTATAATTAGTGAGATGTAAGTATTATAAATTGATATTAGATAAGTGACAAAAATATTTGATCCTGGCCAAAAATTGGCAAAAAGATTAACATTAGTTTTTTTAAAACAATATTGAAAATAATCTGCCCATCCATTTTTCATTAGAGACGTATACATAAAATATACATTTACTGGATTTGTTTGCTTAGCTCTCAGCTCCAAAACAGCTGAGATTTGGAAAGCAATTAGCATATAAAATGTCATAACTAATTTTGATATTAAGAAAAATAACCAAGATATTGCATGTTAGCTGCTATCCAAGCACAGAGTTCATCCAACCCCCTAATTAATTTTCAAAAGGAATTTTGCTACACATAGGCCATACAAAGTTTTATCACAGATCCGACCACCTGCAAAGGTTATCTGAGCCTTGTTTTATGAATGAATTACTAGAATGCACTAGTTTTGGGGCATAGTTCCTAGTTTAGAGACTAAATTTTTGAAACTGTAGCATCATGTTTTTATCAGCGACTAATTGCTGCAAAAGAGTTGTTCGTTTTCCAACATGCTTTATAAAGGTGTGATTAATTTAAAATAGGCAGAGTGAAATATTACACCTTTCCTGCCTTCCCCCCCACCCTCATCCACCAACACAAGTCCTTAACATTCTCCTTCAGGAAGGAGAATTAGCAAAAGTATGAGTTAAGGACCAAGTTTTAGTTTTGAGGAGTACTGCATCTCCTTCTTCCCCTTGACCACATTTATGTCATAGAACGTAAACTTGGTTTTATATGCCATAATCTCCTTATAAGAACATCTAATATATTTTTTGAAAGCTGAAGGGTATGGTATTTGAGAATATTCATAGCAA
The DNA here is from genome assembly GCA_037349315.1 of Chelydra serpentina. Lineage (NCBI taxonomy): Eukaryota > Metazoa > Chordata > Testudines > Chelydridae > Chelydra > Chelydra serpentina. The sequence goes on along the minus strand of JBAIAC010000004.1, from coordinate 148,909,085 downwards.
ATTGTATAGGTCAAACTTAAAAAAAAACCTAACAAAACCCTATGCCTCAAGCTAAGGTTGCAGGTCCAGACGCTGGCATCTAAGTAAGTGGCCTGGCTTTTCAAGGTGTTGAGAGCACAGAAGCTCTGAAGCTGCCTAACTGAAGACATTTTTTAAAATCCTGGTCTCGGACTCCTCTTTTTAAATACTAAAAAAAGTATTCCATTTAACATTAATTGTACTCACTTTATATAATGAAGAGGAAGAAAGCAAATTATTATACTCAAACATGAAAGTCAGAATTCTTGCAATTTTATATTTTAAGTAACTGAAAAAAAGTCAGTCTTAAAGTGACAATGTCAAGGTTTGTAGGTCCAAAATCTGACTCTCTCCACCCAATTTATCTATTTTACAATAATAAGCAGATAAGGATAAAATCCAACTACAGTCCTAAGGAAAAGTCATGCATTTCAGCTATGGTGTAATAAGACATTTCTCTCTACTGTGATGTAAGCATGAAATGTGACAGTCAAGTTAAGTTCCCAATTTCTATAGCACTTTAAACAACGAAACAATAGTTCTCATACTAAAGCCAACTCTATGATTAGTTGAGTTACACAGTACCTTTGGGAGCCCTTATATTATATTTTGTTGATGGGAGCTATAAAACCATAAAATAATTCCAACAGGGCTGTTTGGAACAGTAAAATCCAAGGCTAGCGGGGAAAATAGTTAATACATAAAACCATCTGCAAGATCCCAAGTAGTTAACAGAATGTATATTTCAAATTAATTACTATAAATACATATTTGGTAACGGTAAGCTATACGTTTTCTGTGGCTTTACTTTTAGTAACTGTTTTAAATAAAGCACTATATTGAGTCATATATATCAAATATTTGGTAGTACAAACACCTAAAACATTACAAAAAAATTAAATACACAATCGTAACTTCTCCCAGTTTGCAACAAGCTTTCATCAAAATATCAGGAGTTCATATTCAAGGTAACATTGTTCAGGAAGCATGCATCCCTCTGATAGGGGAAAACTTCCAAAATCCTTTGAGGAGGCAGATATCTAGTCACCTTTTTTTCTGTCAACGTAAATCTTCCAATACTCAGATTTATTAAACACTGAGAACATAAAAAGCTTAATAAATAAATCGGTTCCATCATGAGTTTTTAATCCTAGATGAACCTACACTATGGCTATGGAAATGGGAATAGCTAGAATAGAAAGTAGGCTCTTCACCAGTCTCTCCACCAACATATTCACCTTGCATCAGAAGCATCTCAGTGAGAACTTTCACACATTAAGAAAACAAAAATAGGTCTGTTAATTTAGTCTGGAGAAAAGTTACTTTAAAAACTTGAAGTATGATCATTACAAAAAAATGTAGATTTTTCAATGCCCTTCAACTCTTACTCTATTCTTCCCTCACAGTCTGCATCAAATTTCTCAAAATTAAATAAAAAAACAAATCTGCTGAGGAAAAACAAATCATTGGCCACCAAAATATACAAGAAAAATCTTGCAGGATAAACCAGGTTATACTTCAGATTTAGCTCTTCCTAAAGGGCTGTCTAGCAGTTTTCTTCATTTTTGCAAATAGAGACTATATTTCAGCACTGATGCTGTGTAATCTGAGTCTCGGTCCTTTGATTTGTCTTGCTATTGTTCTGCTTTTAATATTTTTTTTAAACTTCATTCACACAGAGTATGTAAAAATGACAATTCACATCTTGCCCTCCCTCCAAGACCTATTTCTTCTATGGAAAAAGCTATGACTAAAGCAGTGTCTCTACACTGGCAACTTCAAATACAACATTCATGACTGATGCAGCTCCATCAATGGTAGCAATTATGAAAACGACGGATCCTGTTTTGGTGTCCAGTTATATCAACCTCTTTTTCTCAAGTCTGTGTCTTTTTTTTGCTTATGGCAGACGCTGTATATTTCATATTGTTAAAATGGTCAGGGAGGGGTTCTACACTTCTGGATATCTTAGCAATGTTCTGAGGTGGTATGAGGAGATTATTTCCTATACAGGTCCTGAAGTCCAAATCAGCATTGCTTCCACTTTGGAAGCTGATGCAGCTCCAATCGTCTTGGAAAGGAAGTTGAAAGGCCACAATGTATTAAACACATTACTAAAAATTCCAAATCTAATAACTGAGACAAGATGGGTGAGATACCATCTTCTACTAGACCATCTTCTGTTGGTGACAGAGACAAGCTTTCCAGCTTACACAGTGCTCTTCTTAAAATATCTCACCCAACATTGCATAAAGCTAATAAGGGTAAGTCACACCATTTGGATGGATGATCCATTTGTGAGCAAAGCTGTTCACTTTTCCTCCACCCAGGGTGATCCAATTTTCAGTTATGTGTAGTTAAAACATTTTTTTATATATATGTATTCTGTTAATAATTTGAGACCTCAACCATTGAATGTTTTGTATTAAAAGGCATTTCAGGTCACCTTTAATAAAATATTTAACCTTTCTCTCTCCATTTTTCCTATTACTCTCTAAAAAAGCATATAACCAAAGACAAACATGAGAGCAAAAAAAAAGACTTCAATATTAGTAACAATATTTTCTTGTTAAAAATCTCTGGTTATTCTTCAAATATATCGATTACATCAAGAAAAATGATGCTAAGGTTACTTCTAAAATCTGCAACACCATCATACCACCCGAGTTCTGGTCTCTCAGTATCGGAACCCATTAATATAGATGCGCAGAACCATACATAGTTCACTTAGCTAATACCCTCTGAACCCCATTATACATATTGGTTTTCCCAAGAAACCACATGAAAAATATGTAAATAATTTTGTAAAGAAATAATTAAATTAATGATTTTAAGTGTTAAAAAAATAAAAAGTATACAAAATATTCTAAATGTATTTTGAATTTAAGGAAATCTATCATTTTCCTATATGAAAGGACATCCAAGAAATATGATGAAATAAAATTAAAATCTAGTACAGAAAACTTAGGTTTTACAGGAAAGAGTATACTAACCTCATCAGATATTTGCTGGGCAAGACGTATTGCTACGTTTCGTAGCATGCACTCTGAAGTTGGATTGGGAATGTTCTGTAGGGCAGTTTGTAGCACCACTGCCTGGTCATGGGTAGCCTGGTTTATCTGGAATAAGTTATTTTTATTATTTACATGAAAAAGGAAGTATAGAAAACCCACAAGTATGAAACTAGAAATTATCTGGTAGGTGTGGGGAGAGGAGACAAGTGGAAGATGATACATTTCTATTTAAATATAATACACATGCGGGGAAAAAAGGACACTCATTTTTGTTATTTCAAACACTAACCAACCTTTCAATGTACACACATTCATGTATTTGATATTTTGTTGTTAAAACTGGTATTCCACACACAAGTTTTGGATAAAGTCTAAATAGCTTCTTAAAAGATTACAAAAATGGGAAAATGTACCTGTAAAACTATAAACATACTGGCAAGGAGAATCATAAGTTATAGAATACCTGAAACAACTTTTAATTTTTTTTTTGACATTTGAATAAAACTTTAAATGGATAATTCCCTCTCCCCCCACATCCAACCCCAATCTTTTGAGACGGGAAAGGAACAGGTTTATGGGATGTGATTGGACTGTAAATAGCTGGTGCCCTTAATGGTGTCATTCTTCAGCTAGATGTTGCTCTTCAGAAAGTGCCCAGAAAAGTACACCTTAATTAAAAGGCTAATCTTATCTAAAGGTAAGAGAGGGCGCTGCTGATCACTCCAACTGAAGCCAAAGGTGGCAGAGAAGGAACTCAGGGGCGGTTGGTCACGCAGCGCTAACTGCGTGGCGTGGTGAGAGATGGCAACAGCGCATGCGCGACCCAGCCAGGCACTGCTACCACAAATCTCCTATTACAGGCGAAGGGCACCAAGACACCTAAAATGGAGCACCCACAGGGACACTCCTCGAAGAACAACACAGTGTTCTGAAGAGAGTGATGACTCCTTGTTAAGTGAAGTATCATCTAACCAAGGTGACACAATAAGCCCCCAGAAGGATCAAGAGGAAGCAGCTTCAAAGTAAGGAAGTGGTGCTGTTACAGCTATCCATCTTCCAGACCTGTACCTAAGCAAACAGTACCACATGAACTCAGCGCCCAATGTGGGGACTCTGGTGTTTTATACTTTGAGGTTGAAAGATTTGAAACACTTACAGCCTCTAATCTGAATGCCATTATAGCACAGAGAGCCTCTCTTCTCCCAGGCACCGATTATGGTAATCTGTCAGACATAGTATGATCATACTGCATACATTTAAAACTAATGAGTTGTTTGTCCCAGACAAGTATAGGGAAGACTCCCCTGAACACCTCCTCCCCCAAAGACTAGCTGGCAGAGTCGAGCAAAGAGAAACATTAAAAAATTCCTCCAAAGAACTGTTCCATATCAAGAGACAGAGCCTTGAAACACTACCGATACTGTGTGTTGGAAGGCTGAAGGTTCAAAATGTGTAGGGTGCTCTGCACTAAAGCAGTACAGATGTATGTACCAGAGACCCAAAGGCAAATGGCACAGTGCCAAAGGATTGAAGCCCCCCCCCGGTCCCCCAAACAGTGTTAAACACCAAAAGTAGAGAGCCGGATAAAGATATTGCCCAAGCGCCCCCCCCCCCCCCCCCCCCCCGCAAAAAAACCCCATGTTTCCAATATGATAGCTAAAGTAGCCCCAGTGAATGCATGAAAAACACATGAATTACTTTAAAAAGAACTTCAAAGACTAAAGGGAAAGAACGATTACTTACCTTACAATAATTGTGGTTCTTTGAAACCACATGGATTTCACTTTTGGTGTGCATGCGCACCATGAATGGGAGAGCAGATTTTTCTCACCAGCAGCATTTGTTGGGGCAGCACCTACACCTGACATCATAAAGGGAAGAGTGGGCCAACCACCTCTCTGTTCCTTTACCAACACTAAAACCCAGAGGAGTAGGACTACATAGAAGCAGGGGAGGAAGATGGGTCACAGAATCCATGTGGACAACACATTTTGAAGAACAGTTACTGTAAACATACTTTCTTAAAGTAACTGTTCATTTGGATTACACTGTTGGTGCATGTAAGTGTCGGTAAAGTAATAGCATCAGCCTCTCATGAGCGCTCATCTCTGGCTGATATGTGCCTGCAATCACTCAGGTTGTTTTCATAGGGCAGCATCTACCTCTCACAGGAACTCCCTTTCTGGTCAGGTGTGAGCCTGTTTTTCTTTCCGTTCTTATAACGGGGTGGCACCCGCCTCTTGCAAGCGTCTCCCGGCTGATGGCTATTCGACAGGTCTTCAGCAACTCAGCCCATATTGGTACCCTCATTGGTGTCCTTTTGGTAGCCCTTGCCTGGGCTCAGTCTTCAACCAAATTAGGAGGGCCCATCACAGTATCCTTGCCTTGCCTGGTCTGGCAAAGTTCTGGGCTCAGTCCCCTGGGCTCAGCCTGCCTGCGCTGACCTGTCCAAGGTCCTGCTGCTCTTCCAGCCAGCCAGGCACCCAGTCCTCCCTCTAAGATCCAGGCAGCAACTGACTGATCTGCCTCTGCTGCTCCCTTTTATAGGGCCTTTCTGGTCCCTCATTGTCAGCTCCAGCAGCCCCTCTGGTTACTTCTCTGCAGCTACTCTAGGCTGCCTGGAGGACTTCTCTCTCTTCTGAGGCAGGGTGAGGCACAGCCACGTGGCTTCCAGCAGGGGACCTCTGGACGTAGTCTACCCCGTTGCAGTGCACAACAAGCAGATATACATTTACTTGGAGATTGGAAATAGAAGTCCTAATTAAACAATGACTGCAAGACAATCACACCAAAGCAGGCATCCTATCTGGAAGCCACTGTCAAAGAACATGTCTTATAAAGGTGTGGATGAAGCTCCACATAGCTGCCCTACAGATTTCAGAAATAGGAAAATTCTTCAAACAGGCAGCAAAGGCTGCCTGAGCTCTACTAGAACTAGGCAGATCAAACCTGACTAATAACATGTCCTTATACAGTTGAAGACTAAGGTAAGTTCAGAGAGGATACTGCCTGACACACAGTTTAAGTGTGTTTAGGTATGTTCCTGAAGGGTTTTTGTCCTGTAAACGTAAAAGAAAGTGCCCTTACTTCATCAACTATGTGACGTTTAGCTTCCCCTGAGGGGGAGTGAGGCTTGGAGAAAAAATGGGATATGAATAAACTGGTTCATACAAAATTCTTAAAACAGGAATTTGTAAGGAGTCCTGAGAGTAACCCTGTCTTAAAACATTATGCTCCTGCATTCATAGATTAGAAGGTCAAAAAGGACCATTGTATTCATCTAGCCCTGAACTCCTATATACCACAGGACATAGAACTGCCCCAAAATACTTCCTGTTTGAACTACAGCATATATTTATTTTAGAAAAACATCTAATCTTGATTCAAAAATTGTCAGTGATGGAGAATCAACCAGAATGTTCCAATGGTTAATAACTGTCTCTGTTAAAAATTGGCATCTTATTTCCAGTCTAAATTTGTCTAGTTTCAACTTCCAGCCAGTGGATCCTGTTATACCTTTGTCTGGAGACTGAAAAACCCATCATCAAATATT